>CM076578.1:1644593902-1645260710 GCA_034641835.2 Pinus albicaulis | reverse complement strand
AATAAATTGCATAACTAATTTACAATTAGAAGAATTAATTCTAGTTGCAACAATAGAAATTTTAGTAGTGAAAATTTCACAGGTCCTCCTTGATGTCCTCTTCTTCATCCTCCAATTAAGTGGGATCAAAAGGATGCCAACCTTTTGTTTTCCAGGATGCCCCTTTTTCTTTTTTGGGGATTTTTTAGCTTGTGGGAAAGATTCATGTAAATGTCCTTTTTGAAAGCACGTAAAACATCTAAAGTTCATAATTTCATAATCCAACGTTTGGATCCATTGAAATGATCTATGTTTTAGCAGAATGCGGTTGGGTAGACCTTTGTTTAAGTTTATTTCTACAAATATACAAACAAAGGTAAATAATCCTTGTTGCATTCCTTCGCTGTCCACTTTTTTAAGAGTGCCCAAAGTATGTCCAATGTCCTCTGTACCTTGTGTTGACAAAATGGAAGAGGAAGGTTTGGCAGTGTTACCCAGGCTGGCATCTTTGTCACCACCATTTTTGGAGAATCAAACTTTGAAAAGCATGGACTGATGAAGAATCCTACTCTTCCCCAAGACCAAGGTCCTTCTTGCAAGACTTTCTCTAGATCTTTCTAGGAATCAAAATGTACTACAAAAAAGCCTTTGGAACAAAGATAATGTCACAATTTTTTGGTCCATGCTATAAAAATCAACTGATGTAGTGCATTTGACCTTGGCCAAAACCTATTATATGTGCAAATAATGGCCCTGGATGGAAGAAAAGAGAAGAGATTATTTACCTCTTTAATGTTTACTTCTAGTGCTAGCATTTGATTTGATTTTTCAACAATATATGGTCTTGGAATGGACAGGGGTTGGCCCATTGAAATGGGCCCCTTTCCACACATTGTATCCTTGTATGAAGATGAATAACTGGGTCTCTATAACCCACTACACCGCACACAGCCTAAGCAACAATACGATGGAAGAATTTGGGATATACCATAGTATTTCAACTGTAACAAATCTTGCATCTGGTTCCCTTTGAATATAAGATGTTGCAGCGCTACAAGAATCCCCATGTGCTTCTCCAAGATCTGCTTTAGAGTCATCACTTTATCAAGCTCAGTGACCCAGAACTGGATCAAGTTTCCTTTGAGGGTCTTAACAAAAACCTGAAAACCTTCCGTGTGGTTTTGATTTTCTAGACTGTCCATCGCTCCCAAAGGAGAAAAAAGAGGGGGGATCTGCTTCCTATATGCTCATATCTCCATGGAACAATGCAAGATGAGGAGACCAAACTCATAGAGGGTGGAGGAAACTTGAATATCTACAAAAGATAACCAAGAATCTAAGATCGAAGGATTTGCGCCCTCAGAATCCCAACCAATACCACATGCAAGAAGGTGGGGGGCAAAACAATCCACAAAAGCATCACAAAATACCCTAATATTTTCGAATGCATAAAGAGTAGCTCCATGGCCACCAGTGCCTGCTCCGATGATATTCAAATCGTAGTCAAACGTCGTGACATGGCTTCCATTATCTAAAGCCGATACCGTCACTCTATATCCTTTTAATCTCACTCTTTTTGTGGGTCGGGCAACTAACACCACTCTTCTGAAGCATTACTTGGCAGGCACTCCGAAGATTTCTTTACATAGATGAGAAGGCCCGTCACCATTGTAGACCCCATAGTTGCTAGCCCTAGGAGACTTCGAAGGAGAAAATGAGTACGAAATTATTGCACATTGCACAACCTGCATGACTACTAGGTTTTGAAGCCATGGCCTAAGAGTTCATATATATATATATATTTTTTAATTTAATTTAATAACATTTTTTAAAATTACGTCAATAGGTTTAATTTATTTTATAACATTTTTTTAAATTAAGTCAATAAGCATGTCTATTTTGGAATAGGGATTGTTTTAATTTGATTATCAATAATTATAAGGTGGATGATAGTGATTTATCCTCCATGGAATATTCTCGAATATTAATAGTAGTAGTCATAGATCAAAATTTGAGATTTATCTCAAAAAGTAGTTGTGCCCTTTCCACCCTTTAATTAAATTGATTAATTAAAAAAATGTCATATGAACATGAGTTGTGATTTTTTGGGCATGCGGTATTAGTAAGCCATGGTATTGTCACAAAGTGTGTTTACAAGTTAAGAATCTCCATGGTAAAGTCGGGGTGAATATCCATGGTTAAGAATCTTGTTACATGTGTTTTTTTAAATGTATATATGTTTAATTCATTAATTCTTTTATAATTAATAATAATAATAATTTAAAATAAAGTTATAATTTAGTTAATCTTTATGATTTTTTTTAATCTTGGTTACGTGAGATGCGTTTTGAGTTAAGTGTTTGGATTCCTATTGGCATTTACCAGCCATTTGATTTATATGACTGTGCTAGTTAAATTGAAAAGGAAAAAGGGCATAACTACCTTTGAGATAAATCTCAACCCTATATCCTAACTACTACAAAAATTATTTTGTGGATACTTTGTAGTAGTTGAATCCCTACCATCTACCAATTAATTATTGATAGTTAAATTAAAACTTTGGAAGCCCTATTCCAAAATAGACGCACGTATTAGTGCAAATAAAAAATATACGAATGAAGTTGAGCATTGATGCTGTCATTCTAGTTTCCACCATTGAAATTTGTGGTTACCCTTGAAGCCTATAGCCATCGCTTGAGCCACTGGGTTGTGAATGGAGTTTGCCAGTCAGGACTTGGGAAGAGTCGCTCGTGCTTGTTGGGGTATGTAGGGCTATAGCCACCACTGGATTGTGATCACAGTTCAGTTGCGATTTTTGAGGAATTGTCGTAACCAGTTAGGGTATGCTAGAGAGGATGGGACTACAGAGAGCTCAAAATCTCACTGTGAGAGAAGGTGGGACACGAAATCCAAAGGAATGATCGAATGAGTGAATCGAGGTTTATGTTTAGAAATTTTTTTCTTTTCAATTTCGTAACCTTAAAAAATTCAAATCTTAAAAAATGTTAACAAACTTGATTGAATGTGAACATGAATGGATTTGTTCGAAATTGCTTGAAGTTCGGTGAATTTCCAATTTGAATCACAAAATTTGTTGAACATGATGACTTAGGTTGTAACATATCAAACCAAAATGTCAAAATCCCAAAATTGTTTGTGTTAGGGGTGTTACATTCCCCATTCTTTTAAAATAAACACCAACCTCAACTCGACCCCCTTTTTACTTATGAATGAGGTCAGGTGTATTTCCATCATAGCTTCTTCCAATTCCTAGTTTCCTTAACTAATAGTGCCTCAACTGGACCTTGATTTGTAGAATGGTTTGTTTCTATAACATCTTGACTTTTGATATAAGGTTTGAGTAACTTGATCCAAACTATCCATATGTTTCCATTTGTTTCATATAGCGGTCAAGCACATGATTAGGTTCATGTATATATAGAACATTATGATCTTTAATATTGAGTGGTAATTCTAGTTTATAGGGTCCTAGGACAATTTGTTCCAGAGTATCCAGGAGTCTATAGTGTCTAGATGCTAGCTTAATGCAACTCTTGAGCTTCAATGAATTGCCTTTTGAATTTCCCTTTAAAACTACCTTTTCTTTAAATTGAATGTCAAGAGAGCTTCAATAGGGAGTATCAAGCATCCTAGATGATATCCTCAAGATCTACAACAGGGATTTTGTTTTAAATGGCGAGGTTGTTGGCTTGTAATATCCCCAATTTTGATTTTTCATTTAACAGGGTTAACAAAGTTTATTGGGGGAGTGCTAAATATAGCACAATTTTGTAATCTGGGCATTGGAGACTTTTTTGGTACATGAGACTTGGGAGAAATCGAAAATCTCAACCTTAGTAGAATGTGGGGGCTACCCCTCAAGGAAAAATCGATTTTGTGGAAAGGAGATCAAAATATTTGGATGAGGGACCGACAAGGAAAGGTGAAACAAGAATTATAAATAGAGGGTTGAAGGAAACATTGAGTACCTTTTGATAATTTGTCATTTTACACATTGTTGCTCAAGCTGTTCAACTAAGTCACAGGTGTTGTTTAGCACTAGAGGTTTCCAAGGGGAAATCTCACCCTCTTCTTCGATGGATCACGAGTGCCACCCTAGGGAGGCAAATTCTACTCATCTTTGGTAGCTGGGAGGATACCACGCAAATACCACGCATTTCTGGTTCAGTTAGGACGTAGGAAAGGGGCCACAAAATTCTTGTTAGAGAGTGGTGCCAGAGATAGGGGATACACTATTGCTGAAGCATTCCTTGACCAAATTCCAGGAAATAAGAGAAGGATTTACAAGAGCAGGAGGTATTTCCATCGTAGTACAAATTTTTGGAGCAGGGGCTTGCGTCATCTTGCCCAGGAACTGCACAGTCTTTCGTGGGGGTCAAGTGTGGGGTGGCTTGTGAAAGGGATTGAGGAGCTGGGGTTGTTTGGAATTGGATTGGGGGAGATCGTGGGGGATTTTCCGGCATTTTGATGGAGCAGAAAGCACAACATCTGCTACAGTTTACAATTTCTGCTTGTGGAGGAGGGCCTGTTAATTTTTCAGATTTTTCTATGCCATATTAATTACTTTAGACCAATTTGCTTCTTCATTAACGATGCATCCAATCATTAACACTGAAACCAATCATAAACTGTAACTGAAGTATAATAATATATGTAGTGACAAAGAAGACAACAACACAACCGTAAGAGACAACAAATTGGTCCAAGACCAGGGAAAAACCCCACAAGGGGGAAACCCTTTCAAATCTTCTTCTTTAATAGATTGTCATAAAAAAAATTCAGTAAAGAGTATAGATCTACAGATCTACAAATATACAACAAAGAGAAACCTTGAGCCAACATATCACTGAAGCCAATTGAAACTAACTGTCAAACCCTAGATTTGAATCCAAGACGCTACTAGAAACACTGACTGTGTGCGTCTGAAATTCCTTGGACACACACTTAGGCTTCTGTGCCAGTGTCTGTGACTGCTCGGATGCTACCAGGAAGACTTTGTGTGTGCGTCTGGGGTCAAAATTACCCAGATTCACTCCAAACCCCTTAAACGCTATCTTCCAGTCACTGTGCGTGCATTTGTGGTAGCCTGGACGCTACTAGGAACACTCTGTGCCAGCATCTAGTGATGAACAGAGCTTGATCTGGCTCTGAAGCCCTAGACACACCCTTAAGTCTCTATGCCTGCATCTATGGCATCCTGGACGTACACATAAGCCTCTGTGCCAGTGTCCGGGGACAAAAATACCCAGATGTGTGCTTGCGTCCAAGAAATAAAAAACCCTAGATCAGAGCGAGCCTCATGCCTGTGATTTCAGACCCTTGCACGAACTCCTTCTGTAAGACCTGCGCGAACCAAGACAAAATACACGAATAGAAGATAGCTTGAGCAATGTGTGAGAATGAGCTTGAGGTCGCTTCTATTTATAAACTTTCATGAGGGTCCACTTGGGGTTGAGGCTGACTTAACCAATTTCACATGTGCTTAGGGCCGACCCATTCCATTATACATTAATAAGTAAAATAATTCAAAAATTAACTTATGCTTAACCAAATGGGGTGATCTTTAGGTCGTTTTTGGTCCTCTCGAAAAGAGGAATTTAATGCAATTATGATCTTGGTCATTTGAGCTATCCAAGGTGGAATGTTGACCCTAGATGCAAAAATTAACACTCCCTCTCAACTCTGAAGAATTCCACTTGCCAATATCTTCCTGTTGATCTTTACATAATCCTGTCAAGATGTCGTCTTGCTAAGGCTGTCTCTGTTCAAATCTATCTGCTGAAACTTTCTCGGATCTAAAAGAAGAAGAATCGGGGAGCAACAACTTTCACCCATACCGAGCAATAGGATAACTCATCATACAGGGGAGCACATCTTCGACCCTGGAATCTCATCGGGGAGCTCATTCTCGACCCAATCCTATTGCCTATTGATCTTCCCATCAATGACCCTCATTGGTCATGTGGTAGAACACCTGCATCACAATCGACTTGGGTTGTACACCCCAAGTACACTCTCAAATCGTTGGCCAAACGAGGAGCAATATTCCCAAGAAGCCTTGCTTGAGGATATGATGCCATTTGGGTTATACTCTGCAAAGACCAAAAAGGGGAGCAACATTCTTCGACCTTATGAAGATAGAGGAGCAACATCTTCAACCCTATGGGTAACTGATAGGGGAGTACCCTATTGTCCAGAGATCCCTCAACCCTAGGAGCCCTCTATCTCAATTCCTCACCCTGGGAGCTCAAGCAAGGTTGGAAGGGTTTGCTCAGTGTCCTCGATCAATGCTGCCCCTTATTCGGAGGGTCTACATCCATCAGTACAAGTTGTTATCTAAATACCAAGAGCTTTCCTTTCGGTAATCCCTTGGTGAGAATATCTGCAATCTGCTCATCTGTCGATATGTGATGGAGTCTAACAACTCCTCTCTCCACCATATCTCGAATAAAGTGATATCGAATCTCGATGTGCTTGGACTTGTCATGAAACACGAGATTCTATGACAAACGGATCCCTCTTATTGTCGCAATATATTACTATAGTGTCTAGGACCTTCTCAGATAGCTCTCCAAAGAGCTTCCTAAACGAAATTGCTTCACAACTAGCCATGCTAGCGGCAATGTATTATGCTTCGACAGTGCTTAATGCTACAGGCTTTTGTTTCTTGCTCATCTAGGATCATGGCAGATCCAAGGCTAAAGCAACATCCAGATGTACTCTTTCTGTCGGTAACATTTCCTGCCCAGTCAGCATCAGTGTATCCATGAAGTTGAACATTTCTGGCAGAATATCTTAGACCAAGTGTGATCGACCCATGCAAATATTTCAACATGTTTGGCAGCGATCTAATGTGCATGGAGGGGCTCGGTCATGAATTGACTCAATGTGTTTACTGCATAGCATATGTTTGGACGAGTGTTCAAAAGGAACATCAGAGCCCCAATTAGTTGTCTTACTCGGATGGATTTGCTAGATTGGGTCCTACTTATTTTCCACACAACTTCTTGAAGTTCATCTCCATCGGAGCAGCCATGGATTTGCACTCAATCATACCAAATCTTTCCAGCAGCTTCACAACATACTTTCCCTGTGAGAGGAAAATCTCACAGAGCCTTTGCCACACTTCAAGGCCTAGGAAATAGTGCATGAGCCCAAGGTCCTTCATCTCGAATTCAGAAGCTAGCTCCCTCTTACACTCGATCATCAGAGGCTCACTACCTGTCAAGAATAGATCGTCAACATATAGAACCAAAATCAATGGCATACATTGGACTACCTTGAAATAGAGGTTGGTATTGACATTGTTTCTTGTGAAGCCCAACTTCATTATATGACTGTCAATGCATGCATACCAAGCTCGAGGAGCTTGCTTCAAACCATACAATGCCTTCTTCAACCTGCAAACCTGCGTTCTTCGATCTTCCACTTCAAATCGCTGTCATTGTTCAACAAATACTTCTTCCAGTAACATGCCATGAAGGAAATAGGTCTTTACGTCCATCTAATGAAGAGTCCATCCTTGAATAGCAGCAAGGGAAACTATCGAACGGGTGGTTGTGTATCGAGCTACGCGAACAAATATGTCATCATAATCTTTTCTGTCTTTTTGAGAGAAGCCTCGAGCTATGAACCTTGCTTTGTATTTCTCAATACTGCCATCAATTCCATGTTTGATTTTGAAGAACCACTTTGAAGTCATAATAGACTTCCCATTCGGTCTTGGCACTATGAAAATTTCTGAATCCTTATTACAGAAATCCTACTACAGAAATCTGGTTTACTTCTCCTACTTGTGTTTTTAATTTAAAAAGTTATTTTTAGAAATATTCAAAAAACATTGAAGTAAACACATTGCAACCTACCTGTTGTCGCACAGAATGTCTAGGCACCGCGACAACGGTTCAGATCGTGGGCTGTCACCTTGATCCCCAATCTCTCTATCTAAGCTGTCCCTTTGCAAGCTAAGGGAGGTAGACCCTAACAAAAAAGAAGGAAAAGAACTGGTTGAAAATCAACTAATTCAGGAGACACAACTAAAAGACCAAGTACTTGTTAAGACTAACGAGATTTTATAAATCCAATTAGATTTGAAGCTTTAAAACCAGTGCCTTGTGGAGTCAAAATATCCCGTTATGAAATTAAAGTCAAGTATCTGATATGTAATTGCTGCTATGAAAAATCAATCAACCACAAACAAAAATGTTATCATGAGAAACACATCAAAGTTAAATGCCAGATATTTCCAATATTTCCGAATTAAACGATATTCAAAATAATTCCAATTCAAAAACCCATAGTCAAACTTTAGATAGGAAATTAAAGATCACCTTGACTATATAAAAAAAAAGGTTTTAAATCTTTTGAGAATTTTCTAAATTTTTTATATTTTCTTTTAAATCTAAAAGCTAATAAAACTAAAACCAAAAAATGTATATACAACTAAAGCTAAAGTCTAAGAATGAAAAAAGTTAAGAATTTTAGAATTTTTATAAGTTTTCTATTTTTTATTTTTGGTTTCTCTTTTATATTTTTTATTTCTTTTATTTCTAAAGATTTTTTAATTCTAAAAATTAAACTAAAGAAATTGAAATCCTAAAAAAGATTAAAACTAAACTAAGACAAATCTAAAATCTAAAAAAAAAAAAAAACTCTACGCTTTAAAACTAAAACCCAAAAACTTTTTAAGAAAAATTTAAAATCTAAACTTGTGTCTAAAACCAAATTCATAAGTTTTAAACTGTTTTGCTGCAGGCACAGTTGTACGGATCCATACGGATCGTACGGACGACAGAGAGAAATGGTGATTACAGATCGAGACTTGCTAGACGGATGGCACGCAGAGGAGGGCAAGCGAGCGTGAAGGAGATGAATGAGCAGATGGACAGCAGGGAATGAACAACAAAATGCATCAGGCTGTATGACCGTACGGACAACAAACAGATTGAAGATTTTGATCAATTGAAGGATGATCGTACAGATGGTAGTGAGGTGGCAGACTCGCGGGTATGGCTGAGAACGATCGGTTGATGATCAAATTTAGCATTGAAGAGGCAGAGGGACGTCTGTACGGATCCGTACAGACGAGTGAGATGAGGTTGATCGTTGAATGGCGGCAGCGAAAAGAAAATTGCAGAGAAACAGGCCGTACGGATAATGTATAGATAGCAGGGAGATGGAAATTAGCAATTGATGCAGGCCTGGTAATTTATGAAAACCGTACGGTCGTACAGACAACGTGAAGATAGCAGAGAGGCTGAGATTTATCCTTTGCAGGAATATTATGCCCGAATCTAGAAGCAAAACTGATTTTGAGGCCAGATTTTACCCTCCGGGGGTTAGATCTGGCTCAGATCTTGAAAGAATTTCTGAGAATTCCCCTGTGAAACCTGCATAAAACCAAAACAGATCCAAAACTATGCACGAAAAATAATCTCTCAAATCCTAAAAAGTAAATACAAATTTACAGTGCTAATTTACAAATTGGAGGCCCTCATGGCCAGATTTAAAACCATTTCAGCACAATTCAGAAAATAATTTTTTTTAAAAGAGAGGCACAAGCCCATTAAAGATCCCTGCAAAAATTTGGAGTTTAAGGTAAGCTCGGGGAATTAGATTTGGAGGGCTCTTTAGATCTTATCTCCTGGGAGTCAGCTGGTCCAAACTAGGACTTCCCCAAACGCCCAGTTCTAAATCCGGAAGATTTCTGCAAATTTAAAGTTAAACTGTCAGATTAATAGAGAAATAGTGATAAAACATAAATTTTTCAAGAGCTAGAGATAACTGTTAACTCTATCCAATTAATATTCTTACCCTAGATCCAGTAACCTAGGCAAGATACTTGTACCCAAAATTACTCTACAAGAGCCATTAATCAACAATCCATTAAGATAATCACCAGCATAATATTAAGAACAAGTTTACCATAAAATGCTGAAGAGGAACACCACCATCAAAATAAAACCCTAAAGTTTTCGTTTATATTATTCCAGAAAATATTACAGGAGAGCTTCAAGAGCGAGTGCACGATCTAGAGATCGGAGGATTGAAACACTGACAAAGACCTCTAATTTATAAGACAAAATCTCCAACGGCTAGTTTAGTTGATCCATGTCAAAGTTATCTCGACCGTCGAAAAGATTTGATCATCTTTTAATCTGAATCGTTGAAATTATAATTTTGAGGAAATTCGAATTTATTATTTAATTTATTTTTAATTAACTCAAAAATAATATTTTTGAGTTAATTACCTCAAAATTTTGATTTTGACTTAAACACCTAGTCCCAAGGGTCCAAAATTTCTTGAAATTCTCAATATTCCCTTGGCCTGGGACCTTTAAATTTTTTTTTTTAAGGACCAACGAATTTTGCCTTTGAAGAATTTTAACTCACCTAGGTCTTAAAATTAATTAAATTTCTGGTTTAGGATTTTTAATTAATTTGGCCAGAAAATTTAATTAATTGACTAAGAGGGGATTTAATTATTTTTTCCAACCCTCTTTACATAAGATAAATACATTTAGACACATGAAGGGGGAATATCCATTCGTATAGACCCTCAAATATGTACCCAATTCTGCGACTCAAAACATGATCTAGTAGACCAAGCAGCTTGTAATAAAATAATCTAGCCAATTAGCTAGGATTATTTCCAAACTACTTTAATAAAGACTCGATAGAAAACACTAGGACTCACTTAGCATCTTGATGACAAAATCCATCCTAGCTTTGGGGTGAAGCTGGAGGGGAAAACTCTGCCGATCACTTGTGTCGAAAAACACAAGCAAATCAGTGAGACAAAAAACCTCCTAGGATAGAAATCGTCACCAACATACTAGGCTCACCTAGGTTGTTACATACATGGTGGTCGGTCTTATATCATTTACATCATAAACATGCAGAATGGGTTTTCATCATTCATAAAATTGTCGGCTGTCGATGGAATCTGAATGGCGCGAACACGTCGAACATGATGAATCCCATTATGCCTGGGTATCATATGGGTCACACGTGTGTGGAACACATCCTGTCTACTTGGGGACATGCCATTTCACCTGTATATGTGGAGAAGGAGAATCCAATCAGATTCCAAGCAACACACAAAATTACACAAGTAGCGTCCATCCAAATATCATCAAATAACATTAGCGCATGAAAAATAGAAGCTCTTCTTTCATTTATTATTCTACTTAACATGAAAAGTAAATCTACTCTAACAAAAAATAAAATGCCAAATAACAATAAGGTTAGAGATACACACAAAGGATGCCCCGTGGCATCGATGTGTCTAATATTGTAAGCCGAGCATTCGTCTCGTTTCTTGTGCAAGTCCGTAGGTTGCTTTTCAGATATAAAGACAATATTCCCACCAGCGCCAGCCTAATTGGAAATATTAATTTTGACTAATTTTTCTGATAAAGTTAAAATATAAATAAAGGTGAAAAGGAGAATATGACCCACTTAGGATAAAACACACTCCCCTAAAGTCACTTAGGAGATATAACGTTGTGGTCAAGGTGGGCCAAGGGGGCCAAGTGACAACGTAGAGGGGTGGCACACTTAGACAGCGTGGGCCCAGCCAGCGCAGTTGAGTTGGCAGCGTGGGCCAAAGAGAGGCAACGTAGCATGTTGGGGCCAAGGAGAGAGGGAGGCTCACCCAAGATAAATAGAGGAGAGGCTACCTCATTTTGCTTATGATTGATGATTATGCATTTTGGAGATTGTCTCTAGACATTGAGCACGCTTGCTGTTAGCTAGTCTGCACGTATTATTCAGTACACTGGGTGTCTCCGTTCGGAGATCCCACCCTCAGCCCCGGGAGACTTCGAGTGCTTGCTCGGTTGAGGTATTTCCATCAACATTTTGCAGAAGGATCGAGTTTGGCATTTGTGGAGGAGCAGTGCATTCATAAACTGCGCAGTCTTGAGAGGGAGGACGCAGTTCATTTTGGGAAAGCTCCGGATTGGTGTCATCTCGGAGGATTCGGGCCGGAGAAGTGAGCAAGGGGCCAACCTTTGCCTATTGGAGATATTCGAGAGAGATCAGAGCTTCAGTCTTTGAGGAGTATTCCTTGGAGGAACAACGCAATCTTGTAGAGGGAGGACGCAGTTCTAGTTGGGGAGAGTTTCGGATTGAGGTGATTTGGGTGGATTCAGACCAGAGGATTAGGGAAGGGATCAGCCCTTACCTATTGGAGACATTTTGCAGAGGAAGAGGCCATATTTTGCAGTGTTGCCTTTAGGGTCAGCTTTTTCCCTTGGGGGATAGCATAGTGCCTCAAGGGAGGTATTTTCGGAGGTTGTCCATTCCAGAAACGCTCTCTGGGCTTTTCTGGGTTTTGGGAGAGGAGGCCATTCCCAGATTTTCCAGCAGTTGCAGCAGCACGACAGTTTCCCAGCAGCTTGGACGCAGAGCAGAGAGCAGCCATTCCATTGATCTTCTGAGAGTATTCTTACACTTGCCTGGTGCAAGTCGAGGTGCCATCACTCTGATCACCTCTTGTACTCATTTCTATTTCTCAGTATAATAAAATGGCTCAGTATTCTCTCTATTTCATGCGTATTTGCTTCATGTTCAGTTGATAGCATTTTGTATCTTGTTGTATGCTCTGTAATACTGTCCATTTTCCCTTTGGGATATTCCAGTTAATATCCCCGTTGACGTGTTCCCTCTATACTCTATAGACAAAGTCTAGAAAGGGCCAGGCAGCCTCCAGATCTCATCCTCTCTTCAGAGGTGAAATATCTGGTAAAAGCCCCTCTAGTCCATCTCTGGTTTAGAGTTGCTTGTGAGTGATAAATATTCTTGAAAATTCAAGAATATTATAGTGGTATCAGAGCTCATAGACCTAGCTCAGCCTGTGGAGGGAGTTGTCTATGACACCGGAAGAGAAGCCGTGGGGATATTTTTCTATGAACAAAGAGGGCAGGCAGAATCTTACCCACCAAAGGCAGTAGAGGTGACAAATATGGGGGTCTCCCAATAGTGTGACCAGCATTTACCAGCCTTCAGTGGGCCAACCAGGATCACGATGCCTACATTCTTACCTCCAGCACCGAGTGATTAAGGTAGGCGGCATGACCATATACCCTTTGGAGAATATTTCTGCGAATGACAGTCCATGGGGGAAAAATTCAGAGTGGCTTTGCCCTTCAAAGATTACTGTTAGCTCAGGCAGGATGAAGGGGGAAGGAACAGTGGGGGGTCTAGCATGCAGAGTTCAGAGTTGCAGCGTATCACTGGGAGGTCACCTTTTCTCACGTATGATGGATCCACTGATTGCACGGTTTGGGATTGAGTGGAAAAGCTGGATACCTCTTTCCAGCTTGACTGAATAACGGAGGGGGAAGCCATCAAAATGGCTACCTCGCACTTGGAGGATGAGAGCACATAGGATCATGGGGAGCATGTGGATACACTCAGTATGGCACAGGGGTCACCTGTGTTGGAGACTTCTGTGACCATGTCGATTGACATCGTAGTAGAGGGAGTAGAGCTCACCCCAGTAGTACCATCCATTGAGGTGATGATCGAGGTAGTGTCCGAGTCTTTGGGTGGTAGTAGCACACGGCAGATGGGTGAGGTCCCAGGGGATGTATCCACCTTTGACGAGACACTAGGAGATACAGAGGTATTGGACGATGGTCGCACACAACAGTGTCATCAGCGTCGAGCTGACCCTCTAGTTTTGAAAGGGAAGACCACATCAGTACGAGAGGCTATTTTGGTACAGAACGAGGAGCTAGAGGGCATGAGAGTGGTTTGTGCCGAGTCAGCGGCCAAGTTGGCCCACATTGGGGAACGACTGGATTTCCTAATGGTACACCTAGAGGGCACATTGGAGTGTCAGAGCAGCCCCCTTCAGGCATGCATAGACGGGGCTAGCAGCATTGTTGGGTCACCTCTTTCCATTGGAGAGAGAGAGACGAAGCCACATAGTCAGATCTCATACGTTGACTTGGATAGCGATATGAGACGATCAAAGTTGCACAGGGTGCAGCATCCACATGTTGAGGTTGGATGGCGAGAGATTTTGAGTTGGTACCCAGTGGAGTGGGTTATGGAGATAGTGGTGGACCCGGGTGTAGTTCAGCAGGAGTTTCCAGGTGTTGGGAATACAGGAACCCCAGACTGGCATTGGGATCTAGGCGGGATCACCTATCATTTCCTAGGCAGGTCGGTTGGCTATGTTTTGGAGGGTACAGTTGGCCTAGCAGTTGAGCATGCACATTTGCTAGGGGAGTTCCGGTCAGCTCCAGTGGCCAACCAGACTCACTAGGTTGTCTTGGTATGACATTTGTGCACAGGGTCACAGGGTGATCAACGTACCTTGGCAGGAGCTTGTCGAGGGGTGGCATTGGCAGGCCACCAGATAGTGCCTTGTATGGAACCAAGGATTCTTCACCTTTGTGTGGGGCACAGAGGTCACATCAGAGCCGAGCAGTGGTGGTATCACTACTGACACACAGGGAGATTCACCTCTCGGACCCCTCGGGGAGGGTTTGGAGTGATGATCCATTCGTCGGTGGGTATAGCGATGCGACAGTGGAGGTGATGATACCGATTGGGGGTGGTCCGACATGTAGAGACACAACTCTAGGTCATCACATCCAAGGATGTGTGGGAGCCTCTAGCATTGAGTAGTGGACTACCGGTGGACATGGAGTTGCATGGTGGTGTACCGTAGTGTGTGGGACTGCATTGGGGAGTAGGAGTGTCCTACATCACATTGAGGACACGCGAGGAGTGACCGATGCCTTGACACAGACAAGGCACGAGACGGTACAGGGTGGTACAACAGTAGTAGGGGGTATCCAATAGTGTACAGGGGTATGCCTCAGTGTGCAGTGGCATGTCGAGGAGTATATGGATGATCGGTGGTATGCGAGGGCGTATGGTGCTGCACAGCAGGGTCGTAGAGTATTGCCTCCAGGGAGACTCACGGACAGGGACACCAGGCTTACCTTTGGGGGTAGTTCACCCAGGATTGATGGGGAGACAGATGAACGATACTTGACGGTATCTGTGGGACTCATGCACCTGACCCTCTTCTACATCACTCACGGGCACAGTCGATTTTGTTGTTGTCCTTTGGCACTTTGGGCATGAGCAGCAAGGTACGCGAGGCTCACCTAGGATATTTGGATGACACGCAGCACACTAGGGGAGAGACTTCTCAGCAGTGGCACTGGGTCGGTGCGCTAGTTGACAGCCACAGGTCAGGGGATGAGATGATCCTTTGCAGGGGTGGCACATCAGTCATCGTTGAGCCTACGCTTGGGGAGCGGGTTATGAGGGAGACATGCGTCACTCTTTTCCCAGGGTATGTCGAGACCATGCATGAGCAGAGGATATTGGGTTTAGCAGTGGTAGCATCCCAGTATGTGTCTGGGCTCCAGACAATGTATCGACAATTATCGAGAGGGTGGATGGCAGATCCAGTGGAGGTGGTTGGCAGGGATATGAGGGATCCACATACCTTGAGTCGATTGCAAGTATCAGATATCTATCTATTGATTGCATTCAGGGGGTGGCTATTTGTCACATATGGCTTCCAGTGGTCATCGGTACTACAAAGTGGCTGACACAGGGCAGTTTAGCATGCATCATATTTTCCCATGATATATGGACCCTCTATATTGGTCACGAGCAGGGACTAGAGATGAGGCACGGAGGGATTCCCGCAGTTGTCAGAGCTATGGTGCAGCAGGTCCGACTATGGGATGCAGAGATTTGGTTGATTGATAGCCCATTCTGTCTCATGATGGTCGAAGTCAGGACAGAGAGTGATCTAGTTCACTGTTGGGTTGGCACATGGGGGTACATAGAAGCCTCCATCGGATGGCAAGGCAGATTTTCTCTGTTGCTGTATAGATTCAGAGCTGCATTTGGAGGGGTAGGTATTGGCATCATGGCGATGCCTGGGTCGGATGAGATTTTCTCCCATAGATCTCCTGCCACTAGGTCTCAGGAGAGGGGGATACAGTCTGTGCATGACAGGGAGTATCTCATGATCAGAGTAGCGCAGCATCAGCATGGTGGTACCTCTTCGAGCTTAGTAGGGGACTTGAGCATTACAGCTCTGCACAGCTCGATAACTTCTGTGGGTGAGCTGTATACTAGTCGGGGAGATTATCTATATCTTCCATCAGGCTTTAGCGAGTCACTGATGAAGTGGGGGACTTCATTAGCATGGTAAGATGGTGGGTTGAGCAGGTGGAGCTTCATGTTGGACAGGATGGCTTGGGATCCTGACATTGAGAGATCCCTCCATATCAGGGTGATACAGAGGACAGGGAAGATTCAGTGGCATATTTGGGACCCAAGCACATTTTACAGTGATGGTGGGGAGCACCAGCTAGAGAGGAGGCTTGTTCAGGCATTGCTTGAGGACAAGCAATTTTTGGCGGGGAGGACTGTAATATTCCCAATTAGCAGCAGCTAATTGGAAATATTAATTTTGACTAATTTTGCCTTTATAAAGTTAAAATATAAATAAAGTGGGTGAGAAGGAGAATATGACCCACTTAGGATAAAATGCACTCCCTAAAGTCACTTAGGAGATATAACGTTGTGGTCAAGGTGGGCCAAGGGGGCCAAGTGACAACGTAGAGGGGTGGCACACTTAGACAGCGTGGGCCGAGCCAGCGCAGTTGAGTTGGCAGCGTGGGCCAAAGAGAGGCAACGTAGCATGGTGGGGCCAAGGAGAGAGGGAGGCTCACCCAAGATAAATAGAGGAGAGGCTACCTCATTTTGCTTATGATTGATGATTATGCATTTTGGAGATTGTCTCTAGACATTGAGCACACTTGCTGTTTAGCTAGTCTGCACGTACTGTTCAGTACACCGGGTGTCTCCGTTCGAAGATCCCACCCTCGGCCCCGGGAGACTTCGAGTGCTTGCTCGGGTGAGGTATTTCCATCAGCATTTCCTAGGAGGATCGAGTTTGGCATTTGTGGAGGAGCAGTGCATTCATAGACTGCGCAGTCTTGAGAGGGAGGATGCAGTTTATTTTGGGAAAGCTTCGGATTGGTGTCATCTCGGAGGATTCGGGCCGGAGAAGTGAGCAAGGGGCCAACCTTTGCTTATTGGAGATATTCGGGAGAGATCAGAGCTTCAGTCTTTGAGGAGTATTCCTTGGAGGAACAGCGCATTCTTGCAGAGGGAGGACGTAGTTCTAGTTGGGGAGAGTTCCGGATTGAGGTGATTTGGGTGGATTCAGACCAGAGGATTAGGGAAGGGATCAACCCTTAACTATTGGAGACATTTTGCAGAGGAAGAGGCCATATTTTGCAGTGTTGCCTTTAGGGTCAGCGTTTTCCCTTGGGGGATAGCGTAGTGCCTCAAGGGAGGTATTTTCGGAGGTTGTCCATTCCAGAAACGCTCTCTGGGCTTTTCTGGGTTTTGGGAGAGGAGGCCATTCCCAGATTTTCAGCATTTTCCGAGTTGGGGAACAACCCCAAAGACTCATTCCATTCCTACAGTTGCAGCAGCACGGCAGTGTCCCAGCAGCTTGGACGCAGAGCAGAGAGCAGCCATTCCATTGATCTTTTGAGAGTATTCTTACACTTGCCTGGTGCAAGTCGAGGTGCCATCACTCTGATCACCTCTTGTACTCATTTCTATTTCTCAGTATAATAAAATGGCTCAGTATTCTCTCTATTTCATGTGTATCTGCTTCATGTTTAGTTGATAGCATTTTGTATATTGTTGTATGCTCTGTAATACTGTCCATTTTCCCTTTGGGATATTCTAGTTAATATCCCTGTTGACGTGTTCCCTCTATACTCTATAGACAGAGTCTGGAAAGGGTCAGGCAGCCTCCAGATCTCATGCTCTCTTCAGAGGTGAAATATCTGGTAAAAGGCCCTCCAGTCCATCTCTGGTTTAGAGTTGCTTGTGTGTGATAAATATTCCTGAAAAGGAATATTACAGCCATGTCCAATCTTGCATATTGTAGGACTCTGTCTTATCTGAATGTCAAGCTGCTCTCGGTCATCAAACGAATCAAACCGCTTACTTCTTCTTTTCTGCTTTTTTCTCTTCTTCTTAGTGGGCTGTGATGTCAGTAATGAGACCACTGTAGATTTCTTGTCCTTATCTTGAAAATGCTTGTACAAAACATCTGATGAACCTGGAGTGTGACCAATCTTATTCTAAATATACTTTGTCAATGGTGACACATAAGCTTGGTCTTTCTTAATGTCCTTTGTAACCATAGTTAATTTTTCCTTAATGGGAAAAGTGACCTCCATGTGATGAGATGGAAATTGCTTCAGCGAACTGGAAGGCCTATGATCTATTGACAAATTTGACTTGGGTTGGAAATTCTACATGTGTGATCTTTCCATTTTTTCCAACTTATTCAGAATAACAGTCATTTGATTAGAATGCTTAACATTTACAACACTAATTTCCTTTGCATGACTCTCTTCAATCACCAACAATTTCTGTTTCATGTTTTTTATTGCTTCATCATTATCCGCTTTCATGGCCATGAAGAAATTTTGCATACAGTTCATCTCCTTCTCATGATTTGCTTCCATGATCGTCATTTCCTTGATATGTTTTTCTTCCATGGCAATTATTTTATTGGAGTGATTGAATTCCATGATTGTTATCTTTTCCTCTAAGGCCAATAACTTGCTCTGCATAGAACCAATTTCCCTGGCGTGATTCGCTATTATTTTTTCTTGATTAAGTTCCATATTCTTAATGATTTGAGCCTGGTTGGCCTCCATATTCTTGATTACCTAAGCTTGATTTAGTTGTATATCCTTAACCATCTGAATCGATTCGTTAACAAGATGCTTATCGTTGTCAACAATGATTTGACAACTTGTTTCTGCTTCACCACTATCATGGATTTGTGCTGTTGTGGTACAAGTGGATTCATTCTGAGAATTGTCTGGAAATCTCCTGCTGATAGTTGAGTTCTCTACAAGATCACTTTCATTTCTTTGCATAGTCCTGGGGGCACAAGGCAAGTCAGCTTGTTTTATATATTTATCTTTAAAAGCATTGATGATGTGTTGTAAACAATACTCCTTAGAACAATTTCGAAACCAATCAATAGCATCACCTTTTAAGGAATAGCCAAAGATACGTATATTGACATCTTCATGATTATATTGTGAAGGACGACAATATTTATTTATTATAAAAGTGACTATCGATAGATGCTCTAGAGCAATGGCTGCATTACCACCTAAGAAAAAAGGCAATTTAGGAATGGCCTCTTCTGGATGTCATGAAAGGTGTCACCCATGATGACTTGCTTAAAGGTTAAGTGGATGTTAGAGAAAGAGATCCGTGTTCAAGAATAGTCAAAAGGTCCTCAAGAAGCGAGCTTCTTAGCAGGAACTCTTGTAAGAAATGAAAGAATTGGAGCCGCCACTTGAACATGAAACTAAGTCTAAAACAAAAGAAATAATCAAGAGTAGTAGATGGATATCAGGGGGGGTTTCTTGTCTGGGAGTAAATAGATGAACCAGTGGAGTCGCCACCCAAACAAGAAGCCAACCGAAATGTCCGGGAGCTAAAGGTGTAAATGATGAAATGATTAGTGATATGACAAAAGATATGATGATGAAATGACGCCAGAAAATGCTATGCCGTGCGACGAGCTAATGAATGGCGAGAAAAAGATTAGAAGATTGGAAAATGTCGCTAAGACTAAGGACAAAAAAACTCTATCCCCAACAATGGCGCCAAAAAATGTTGTCGCATAGAATGTCTAGGCATCGCGACAACGGTTCAGATCAGGGGCTGACACCCTGATCCCCAATCTCTCTATCTAAGCTGTCTCCTTGCAAGCTAAGGGAGGTAGACCCTAACAAAAAAGAAGGAAAAGAACTAGTTGAAAATCAACCAATTCAGGAGACACAGCTAAAAGACGAAGTACTTGTTAAGATTAACGAGATTTTATGAATCCAATTAGATTTGAAGCTTTAAAACCAGTGCCTTGTGGAGTGAAAATATCCTGTTATGAAATTAAAGTCAAGTATCTGATATGTAACTGCTGCTATGAAAAATCAATCAACCACAAACAAAAATGTTATCATGAGAAACACATCAAAGTTAAATGCCAGATATTTCCAATATTTCCGAATTAAATGATA
The DNA here is from genome assembly GCA_034641835.2 of Pinus albicaulis. Lineage (NCBI taxonomy): Eukaryota > Viridiplantae > Streptophyta > Pinopsida > Pinales > Pinaceae > Pinus > Pinus albicaulis. The sequence goes on along the minus strand of CM076578.1, from coordinate 1,645,240,590 downwards.
TTCAAAATAATTCCAATTCAGAAACCCATAGTCAAACTTTAGATAGGAAATTAAAGATCACCTTGACTATATTAAAAAAAAAGTTTTAAATCTTTTGAGAATTTTCTAAATTTTTTATATTTTTTATATTTTCTTTTAAATCTAAAAGCTAATAAAACTAAAACTAAAAAATGTATATACAACTAAAGCTAAAGTCTAAGAATGAAAAAAGTTAAGAATTTTAGAATTTTTATGAGTTTTTTATTTTTTATTTTTGGTTTCTTTTTTATATTTTTTATTTCTTAAGATTTTTTAAATCTAAAAATTAAACTAAAGAAATTGAAATCCTAAAAAAGATTAAAACCAAACTAAGACAAATCTAAAATCTAAAAAAAAACTCTACGCTTTAAAACTAAAACCCAAAAACATTTTAAGAAAAATTTAAAATCTAAACTTATGTCTAAAACCAAATTCATAAGTTTTAAACTGTTTTGTTGCAGGCAGAGCTGTACGGATCCATATGGATCGTACGGACGACAGAGAGAAATGGTGATTGCGGATCGAGACTTGCTGGACAGATGGCACGCAGAGGAGGGCAAGCGAGCGAGAAGGAGATGAATGAGCAGATGGACGACAGGGAATGAACAACAAAATGCATCAGGCTGTACGACCGTATGGACAGGGAACAGATTGAAGATTTTGATCAAGTGAAGGATGATCGTATGGATGACCGTGAGGTGGCAGACTCGCGGGTATGGCTGAGAACGATTGGTTGATGATAAAATTTAGCATTGAAGAGGTAGAGGTACATCTGTATGGATCCGTACAGACGAGTGAGATGAGGTTGATCGTTGAATGGTGGCAGCGAAAAGAAAATTGCAAAGAAACAGGCCGTACGGATAATGTATAGACAACAGGGAGATGGAAATTAGCAATTGATGCAGGCCTGGTAATTTATGAAAACTGTACGATCGTATAGACAGCGTGAAGATAGAAGAGAGGCTGAGATTTATCCTTTGCAGGAAAATTATGCCCGGATCTAGAAGCAACACTGATTTTGAGGCCAAATTTTACCCTCCGGGGGTTAGATCTGGCTCAGATCTTGAAAGAATTTCTGAGAATTCCCCTGTGAAACCTGCGTAAAACCAAAACAGATCCAAAACTATGCACGAAAAATAATCCCTCAAATCCTAGAAAGTAAATACAAATTTACAGTGCTAATTTACAAATTAGAGGCCCTCATGGCCAGATTTAAAACCATTTCAGCACAATTCAGCAAATAAAAATTTTAAAAGAGAGGCACAAGCCCAATAAAGATCCCTGCAAAAATTTGGAGTTTAAGGTAAGCCCGGGGAATTAGATCCGGAGGTCTCTTCAGATCTTATCTCCTGGGAGTCAGCTGGTCCAAACTAGGACTTCCCCAAATGCCCAGTTCTAAATCCGGAAGATTTCTGCAAACTTAAAGTTAAACTGTCAGATTAATAGAGAAATAGTGATAAAACATAAAATTTTCAAGAGCTAGAGATAACTATTAACTCTATGCAATTAATATTCGTACCCTAGATCCAGTAACCTAGGCAAGATACCTGTATCCAAAATTACTCTACAAGAGCCATTAATCAACAATCCATTAAAATAATCACCAATAGAATATTAAGAACAAGTTTACCATAAAATGCTGAAGAGGAACACCACCATCAAAATAAAACCCCAAGGTCTTCGTTTGTATTATTCCAGAAAATATTACAGGAGAGCTTCAAGAGCGAGTGCACAATCCAGAGATCGGAGGATTGAAACACTGACAAAGACCTCTAATTTATAAGATAAAATCTCCAACGACTAGTTCAGTTGATCCATGTCAAAGTAATCTCGACCGTCGAAAAGATTTGATCATCTTTTAATCTGGACCGTTGAAATTATAATTTTGAGAAAATTCGAATTTATCATTTAATTTATTTTTAATTAACTCAAAAATAATATTTTTGAGTTAATTACCTCAAAATTTTAACTTTGACTTAACCACATAGGCCCAAGGCTCCAAAATTTATTGAAATTTTCAATATTCTCTTGGCCTGGGACTTTTAAAAATTTATTTTTTAAGGACCAATGAATTTTGCCTTTGAAGAATTTTAACTCACCTAGGACTTAAAATTAATTAAATTTCTGGCTAAGGATTTTTAATTAATTTGGCTAGAAAATTTAATTAATTGATTGAGAGGGGATTTAATTATTTTTTCCAACCCTCTTTACATAAGATAAATACATTTAGACACATGAAGGGGGAATATCCATTCGTATAGACCCTCAAATAGGTACCCAATTCTGCGACTCAAAACATGATCTAGTAGACCAAACAGCGTGTAATAAAATAATTTAGCCAATTAGCTAGGATTATTTCCAAACTACTTTTACAAAGACTCGATAGAAAACACTAGGACTCACTTAGCATCTTGATGACAAAATCCATCCTAGCTTTGGGGTGAAGCTGGAGGGGAAAACTCTGCCGATCACTTGTGTCGAAAAACACAAGCAAATCAGTGAGACAAAAAACCTCCTAGAATAGAAATCGTCACCAACATACTAGGCTTACCTAGGTTGTTACATACATGGTGGTCTTACTTAGATCATTTACATCATAAACATGCAGAATGGGTTTACATTGTTCATAAAAATGTCGGCTGTCGATGGAATATGAATGGCGCGAACACGTCAAACATGATGAATCCCATTTGAAAAAATGGGGGTGTACTGCTATGGGGTCGTTGACAAAGTGTGGTCAACACTACCCATACATATAGATCAAGTACTGAAGAATTACGCACATTAGACAAAGGACACACGAGTTTTCGGACAAATGTCCCCGGAAAAACCTAATGTGGGAAAACCGGTGCAACAGCTCTTGAGGGTTTTATTATTATGCAGAAATCTGAATATAAACTAGGGTACTAGTAGTGGTTTACCCATCAGAGAAAATACCGGCAGAAGTACCTCTATCTCCAGAGACAGATAATATCGCTGATTCTGCTGAGGATGAAGAACCCCACAAGTGCCTACACAGTCATTGCGTCACCCTTCAGTGTGGCTGCATCACCCCTTTTGGATCTGCTGAATACGAGCCCTATCTGGCCCACTAAAACCCCAACGCAGCTCTTTGAGTGATTACATCACCCTCTTCTGGCTCTGCGTCACCCCTCTTGGGCCTACGCTGCGTCCGCGTCACCCATCATGGGCTTGCGCTGCTCCTTTGGTACGCATCTCCCTCTCTGCCAATGTATTCTCGACCTCAGATTTGAAATCCCTCTGCCGATCTGCCCCTCGCTGCATTGCAAGCTCACTTGAAAATTCTCAGCAAACTACGCCCCAAAATTTCGAGTTAGCTCAAGTGCTACTGCTATGTGTGTGTTCTCCAACTCACCCCAAGCCAACCTTTAATACTTTTCTTGTTGAACATTCAACGACCGTGATCTAATCTTTAATCGACGACTAAGATTATAAAAGACTTGGTCCTCGTCACTTAGAACATTCTCACCCACATTTTAAAATTAATTCACTTTAATTTTTTAATTTCCCTAAGTTAGATTTAGGGTCTGCTTTAAAATGATTAATTATTTGAATAATTTAAGTTCTGGGTGGAATTTATCCAAACGATTTTTGGGTCCTGGAGATATCATGTGTTCTATCCTGTCCACAAAGTTTCGGAGCTAGAGCACATCCGATGCTACCCAAAAATCAACACTCCCTCTTAGTGAGGAATGTGCTCTAGCAACACTTCAACCTGAAGCATCACTCTGATCCATGGCATCGGTCCCCTGCGCTGCTGATGCTTGGCCTGCTGCCCCTCATTCTCTGTGCTGTTTCCTTCTGTACTACTACCCATGACTCTGCCACAGTCACTGCCTCATATGTACTGCAACCCCCTCTCAAATGTTGCATCATGCTGCCCATAGCACTACCACTGCTAACCGCTGCACTGCAACTCAGTTGCTGAGAGTTAAGCAACTGAATGACATCACCCAAACTACTGGTAGACAAGTCAGTTTGGTTGCATCTCGATCTAAAAACACCCTCTGCTGCTAATCTGCGCTGTCCCTTTGGTGCCTCTGCGCTGCTGCTGCTTTGCATTGCCTCTACGCTGCTGAATTCCCATTAACCTCTGCACTGCTGCTACCTCTATGTGTTGAGAATTTGGAAGGCTTTCGATTAATACAAATTCTCTTCTTGATAATTACCTGTGAGCTTGCTTGTGTTTGCTTATGTCTTAGTTAATCTTTCATCAAGTCAATTATCAAAATGTACAGTACACAAATGTTAGGCAGGAAAAGCACTTTTTATTGTGGGAAGGTAAATCACAGATTTACCTTACATTAGAATTCATCATAACACAGATGTTGTCACATAATGTAGATATATCTTCCAGGTGAACTTCAAGTATACGCAAATATGATTCAGACTCACAGCATCAACTTCATATAAAATGATAGTCTTTCAAACTTCAAACTTCACGTAGAACGATCTTTTCAAAATCCGCACTGTATATATATCGTGTTTGACTGTACATGTGTATTCCCCGCACTGTGTATTATCTTGTTGACCGCAGAGGTGTATTATCTTGTTGACCGCACTTATGTATTTGACCGCACATGCATATTATCTTGTTGACAACACTTGTGTATTACCCACATATATATTTCTTCCAGACTTTTGAACCAAATAAAGCTTGACCGCAATATTTCTAGAATACCCTTCTTTATTTGTTGTTGTCTTAGAATCATTTGCAACTAGATGATCACTGTACTCCGTAGAGAAATCCGCACTTCCGCTCTTTCTTCTTCAGAACCAACCAAAAACTTGTAACTTGAATGAACCGCAACAATGAGTATATATATTGGCACACGCTTGTTTATTAAGCTGACCATTCAGTTGTCATGTAGGCCAACCACTCAACTGTCATATAGGCCAACTTTAATATAGAATGAAAACTATCTTTTCCAGCGTTAAGGATGATAGTCATGAGGGTTGTTTATGAGCCATTCTCCCACAAGATCTTTGGAGGTGATACTAGGTACTTCATTGACTCTTAATTATATTTTTACCTAGAAGAAAAAAACCCTAGATAGACATCAAGAAGAATTCTATTTAACCTATAATAAAATCTTGCTCATGAAACCCATGAAGCAAGTACAAAATACATTTTATTATCTTTGTCTTCTTCTTTACATAATTACATAGTCAATATGAAGACCGACCTAGTTACACTTTTCAACACTCCCTCTTAACGTGGGAGGTATTCATACAGGTACATGATCACTTTCAAACTGAATAATCTCATAAGAAGAATCGGATTGGTAATCGCATCTGTATAGCATCATATCAACCAATATTATCATAGTGCAAGGCCTTGACTAACAACCCCATCTCTCAACGAGACAATGGGCTACAATGCTGGCGAGACACATGACTTATAGACACCTTCGTCATTGTCTCTCCAAGGTACATACTCCACCCGGGTGTTCCCAAAGTATGACCTTCTTGGACTATTCTTCTCTTGGGTAGCTAGCCCTCAAAGAATATCGGTCCCCAACTACTCTTATCTTGAATGCCATAACACATTCTCAAAGAGTATCGAATGTCAGATGATTACCAATCCTCCATTCTGTCTTCCCAAGACCAGAACAATGTGTCCCTCCATTTTGTCTTCCCAAGACCAGAATAATGTGTCTATCTCTCCCTCTCAACCTGGGAGGACCTTATTCCACAAGGGAATGTACTCATTCCTATACAAGGAATGTACCTAAGCTCATTCTTAGGAATTACCAAGTTTCTTCGAAGTAAGAAACTTATCATCAGACTCCCTCTTAACCAGGGACCTCCAGCAGCAATGGTGAGACACCCAGCTGCTCATGAAGAATTGCTGTCCTCGATGTCATGGATTTCGATATTGAGGAATTTTGAACTTTTAACTTCATAGGGCACAGATCATCCATCACTTTCATCCTGAGCCATGTCAGCTATCAGAAAATGATTCATCAGACTTCCTTATCTGGTCTACTATTGTGCCATGTTGCTTTCCTTCGAATCATCTTCCAGGAGCATTCATCCTCTTTCATGATTAGCAGCCCTGCACAAATTCATCGAGAGAAACATTTACTTATGAACTTTTAAAACGAAAGTTACGTCAGTGATGATCTTTCACCATGACATCTTTCTGTAAGCATCGACATCCTTCATATAGATTGACACATCTCCTACTGATATGTTTTTCCAAGGGTCTTTTTCTTTACGTATCATTCCAGGAGATATTCTGGTCACATCTTCTTGGCCTTCGAATGATAATTGCCTCTTGTCATGGTTGCATTTCATGATCTCTTCCTCTCTGCGCATTCTCTATTCCCAGGAACTTACACATTTTCCAGTTCCTCGTTCATATACAACCACCTCATATTTCATGAGGACATATTATGTTGATTTCATCTGTTTGTGCATTGAGAGATACTTCTCCATGGATCACACTTCTAAGTACAGAAGTCCATTACCTGCAATCATATAACATGACATCACAACATCCAACGTCAGCATATAAATATATACATACCTCATACCTTTTTCCCTTGAGTCATCCTGTAGCAATTTCTCAAGAATGAAGAGCTTCATTCCATTGGTTTGTTTCATCAATATGTCATTACATCCCAGAAGTATGTTTCCATCATGATCCTTGCTCTTGATGACTACTTTCTATTAGTAATGTTTGTCAAAGAGGTTTTCCCGGAGCTCCTACCATGCTTCGATCAGGATGCTACATTGCTTCTTATCATATAACCAACATAAATCAATTCCTTATTCATAGGTTTACTTGATTTTCCTTGAACTGGTGCCTTGTGCTTGGACTGTTAATTCAGGTTTTCAAGGCTTGAGACTTCAAGTTCCCTCCAAACTGAATACTTATATCAGTTGTAGATACTTCAGATCTTTGGTAGATCAGCTGTTCCAAGATCCTTTAATGTACTGCTTCACTGTATATACATATCACTGAGAATCCTTTTGAATCAGAAGTCATGACTATGACTGTGATTTACACCGAAACTCCTTCTCTGAAGTTGATTGAACTTATCTTACTCACATACACCAAAAAGCATTACTGAACTGCTAGCTGAGATTAATATAGAGTTTATACTGCACTTGTTTTCTGAGATAGTACCGAGACCTTCTTCTTGAGATGGCATCGAAATACTTCACTGAGATTTCACCAAGACTGTGGTACTGTGGTGAGACTTCATCTCTGTGTCTGTACTAAAACCTTTTTGCACCAAGACTAGAGATCTCGGTCTCTACTTATATTCTTCCTTCTACGGTTGTGAGATTTCCTTGCTTGATATTAGCACTATGTCATAGACTATCTTTTACTCATCTTCGTTCACTGTATAAACTTGTCTTGACTCCTTCTATAGAATAGTCCACCATATATTATTCGGATGCCCTTATTAAAATCTATTCATAGCCATCTTCTAACAATCCTTTCTTTGCACTATGCTCTTATATCATTACTTATGACACCGTCCCTTTTTTTTTCTTGCTTGAACACAATCCAGTATACGTACTTTGATACAGTCCTCCTCTACGTTTGAACGCAGTCCTGTATACGCACTTACCTTCAGTGCCTTCTTTATCCTCAAATGCAGTTTTTACTTCACACTTCCAGCTGACCTTTATTACCGTAGAGAAACTCGACTTCTCCTTGCATTTGCTGTCTCAGACTAATCCGAATTTTCTTCTGTGACTAATGTGAGGTTCACTGTAATTAGTCTGAGTTTCTGTGATGTCTGAGAGAACTAGGAACCCAATCACTGAAATAGGTCTGAACTTGTCATCTGGAGGTATACCAAGATCCCCCTCATGGTGAGCAAAGACTGAACTGGCTCACTGATATTATTTGAATGCAAACAAAGAATATTTCAAACTGTGAACTCTGTCCTCCACTTAAAACTGCCTTTGATCATGACCTTAGCTCCGATACCATGTTGAGAATTTGGAGGGCTTTCGGTTAATACAAATTCTCTTAGGGATTCCCCAAAAGTCACTTAGGGTTAGGTTAAAGGAGGAAAAGGAGGAAAAGGTCATTTATTCTTTCATGAGAAGATTGAGAGAAGGAGAGCAAGAGAGCAAGGGAGATTTCTGGGCAGTGAGGAGAAGGAGGCAGCAGCTTGGCACACATTCCAAGCGGCGTATAAATCAGAGTACAACGAGTTGGCTCCATTGTGGCGAGTTTGACACGATTTTCAGAAAATGATACGACGGCCTTTTGGCATGATTCCAAAGAGGCGCGTACGACGGTTTAGCTCGGTTTCGAGGCGGCGGGGAGGGAGTATTTGTTGTTCTATTTGGCACGAATTTCTAGGCAGGTCGTACAGCAAGTGGCTATCCTTTTGCACGAAAATCGAGGCAAAATCCGTACAAGTTTCTGTTGTCCTTTTGGCACAAAAATCGAAATCCGTACAGCAGCATTTATTGTTGTTTTGCACAAAAATCGAGGTGGCCGTACAGCTGCATTTATTGCAGATTTCTAGGCACGAAAATCGAGGAAATCCGTACAGCATTTATTGATGTTCCTGTTTTGATGTTTGCACATTTTCTGAGGCGGTGGTTAAGCACGGAAAACGAGATAAGTTGTAAAAGTTTGCTTGCTGATTTTTTGCTGAATATTTCTCTCACTGTAAAAAGCATTTTCCAGAAATAAGAAGGAGCTTTCGAACTGGTTTTCCCCAAGAGTTGTAGGGGGTTTTTCCAGGGTCATGTTGACCAAAAATATCTGTGTCAAAATGTGTGAATGACTGTTTTTATGCTTGCTGATTTTTAATTCTGCATTTTCCAGCATTCTGAAAAATTTCCAGAATTTGTGTTTTCAGCAAAATTAATTTTCCAGTTTGTTAAATGTAAGGATATGGGAAAGGGCATTTAACTATTTTGGAGTAATAAGGTGAAAACTGAAAACCGGGGTGGGAAACTATAAATTTCTACATGGTATCGGAGCTTGAGTGCTGAAGAGCAGTTTGGGATAGCAAGGAGGAAAATTACAGCCTGCTGATTTTTCACTCAGAAAATTCCAGCAAGCTGATTTTTCACAAAACATCGCTTACTTTACTATAAAGCAGTTGCCATTTTTCCTTTTGTGCTTTTAGGACAGCAGTGGATGTCTTTGGGACTGAGGGTGGAGGATAGGTTGGATGGGCATACCAATTACAGTGTCTGGAAGGAGAGAATGCATAGTATCTTTGAGGAGGCGGAAGTCTGGGACATAATGGTGCATACCGCACAGAACCCTGTAAATGTGCCTACTGATGCTACTCAGTTGGCAGCATATAATAAAAAGAACAACAAGGGTAAGAGACCGATTCTAGACGGAATCAAAGACCATTGCATTCCTCATGTGAGAGGAAAGAGAAATGCTCATGAGATGTGGACAGCATTGTCCAATCTCTACCAGAGTACCAATGAGAACCGGAAAATGGTCCTGAAGGAGAAGCTGAAGACCATTAAGATGGGTAATGATAGTGTAGCTGGATATCTCACAAAGATTACTAATGTGAGAGATGAGTTGGCAGCGATTGGAGAGGCCATTCCACCCACTGAGTTGGTGCGGATTGCAGTGAATGGCCTCCCCGTTCATGGATGAACTTTGCTGATGGGGTTTGTGCACGTGAGACCCTTCCCACATGGGAGAGGTTTTGGGATGATTGCATTCAGACAGAGATCAGGAAAGGTCAGCTTGGGGCAGCCAAGCCAGTTGAGCAGGATGAGGATGTAGCACTGTTGGCAGGACGCAAGAAAGGCAAAGGGAAAAAGCAGGCTTCCACAAGCAATGGTGGGGCAAAGGCAAAGGTAAAGGTAAACAGGATAACACACAGAAGGACTATTCCAAAGTGAAGTGTTGGAATTGTCAGAAGATGGGACACTATGCAGTTGTGTGTCCGGAGAAGAAGAAGAAGAAGGGGAAGAACCAGAGCATGGCAGCATCAGTAGAGGTTGAGGACTTTGCAGATCGCTTTGACCGGGAGTTTGGGTTCATTGCGTGTGAGTCCTCTAGTGCAGGATTACCTGCCACAGAGGTTCAGAGGGAGCATGCATTTCCCTCGACTAGCAGAGCATCTTCGGGTATCTGGTATGTAGACAGTGGGGCCTCACGTCATATGACAGGAGTCCGTGAGTACTTCTCAGAGCTTTCAGAGAGTGGCACTGATATAGAGGTAGTACTCGTGATGACAGAGTTGTTAGAGCAGTCGGTGTGGGAACACTGACATTTCAGAGGGAGTCTAAACCTCCCTTGAAAGTGTCAAGGCTCTATGTGCCAGATGAGGAAGAGAACTTACATTCCACTACTTTGGAGGACAGAGGGATAAGTGAGGTACTCGTCTGTGGAGGACAAAGGATGGTATCTCAGTAGCACCCACCGATTCAGCTAGAGTGATAGGTGTACGCTATGCAAAGGTGTACAAGTTTGCATTTCAGCCCCTTTTGGCATTGAGCAGTAGTACCGACAGCAGAGCTAGCAGTTCTGAGCTATGTGAGATTTGGCACCGCAGGATGGGGCATATGTATCATGGAGCCTTGAGGACTTTGTGGGAGATCACTACAGGTGTGCCAGATTTCAGTACTGATCACTTTGATACTTGCAGAGGATGTGCGATGGGCAAGTTTGCCAAATCCCCTTTTCCCAGCAGTGACAGCAGAGCGACTGGGATACTTGATTTGATTCATTCCAATGTGAGCGGTCGGATGTCTCATGTTTCCTTGAGTGGATATGAGTACTATGTGTTATTCATTGATGATCACTCCAGGAGGACCTGGATTTATTTTTTGAAGACCAAGAGTGAGGTCTTCAAGCGGTTTCAGGAGTTCAGAGCTCTTGTGGAGACACAGACAGGTCGGAAGATCAAGTCCCCGAGGTCGGACAATGGAGGAGAGTACACCCTTGGAGAGTTTGTTGACTATTGTGCGGAGGCAGGCATTAGGAGGGAGTTCACTGTTCCTTACAACCCCCAGCAGAACGGGGTTGCGGAGAGGAAGAACAGATCCATTGGAGGGGCTGCCAAAGCCATGTTACATGATCAGGGGTTGCCATTGTTTTTGTGGGTAGAGGCCTGCAACACAACTATTTATTTGCAGAACAGGAGTCCGCATCGTGCCTTGGGGCACATGAATCCGGAGGAGGCTTTTTCTGGGAAGAAGCTTGATATTGGTCATCTTCGTATCTTTGGGTGCATCACATACTCCTACATACCCAAGGAGAAGAGGACCAAACCAGAGCCCACCGCAGAGAAGGGTATCTTTGTGGGCTACAGTGAGACCTCAAAGGCCTTTCGGATTTACATTCCCGCACAGAGGAAAGTTGTTGTCAGGCGGGATGTGAAGTTCGAGGAGGATAGGGCCTTTAGGAGGTCACGGGAGTTAGAGTATCTGGATCAGCCAGACCCTCAACAGCAGTTGAGTCAGTCACAAGGATCCAGTGGGCAGGGATCAGGAGGATCCAGAGGTACATCTATGACGATGTCAGGTCCGTCAGTGGGGAGTGGCTCACCGAGTCAGAGAGGTGGTGCTACGGGCAGCATGCAGAGCAGTCCACAGAGCAGTTCACTGGGGAGTCCACTGATGGACAGTTCACACGGTACCTCAGCATCTACAGGTTCAGGTGCAGGCAGGAGGACAGCAGACAGACAGTCAGGAGTTCAGGCTCCCGATGTTGAGGAGGAGGAGTTTTATTCTCCGGCGGGAGAAGTGTGCTCAGGGAAGAGGAAGCCCAAGTGGCTTCAGGACACCTTGAGAGATGCCACATCTGGTGCTGAGCCTAAGAGGCCGGTCAGAGAGAGCAGACCACCTGAGAGGTTTTGTAGCTATATGGCAATGGCTACCAGCATCCTTGACTCTGAGCCTTCTAGCTATGAGGAGGCAGCTAGCCAGCAGGTCTGGAGAGAGGCCATGCAAGAGGAGTATTCTTCTATCATGAAGAATGATGTTTGGGAGGTGGTGCCGAGGCCCGAGGGCAAATCCGTGGTTACTTCCAGATGGCTTTACAAGGTAAAGCATGCTGCAGATGGCAGCATTGAGAAATTCAAAGCAAGGTTTGTGGCTAGAGGGTTCTCCCAGGTAGAGGGAGTTGATTATGAGGAGATCTTCGCTCCCGTGGCTCGATATACTTCGATCCGCTCCATTATATCGATAGCAGCAGAGATGGGTTGGAAGATCCACCAGATGGATGTGAAGACCACATTTCTCAATGGCTTCATACAGGAGGAGGTGTACATTGAGCAGCCACAAGGCTTTGAGGTGCATGGGAAGGAGTCCCATGTGTGCAGACTGAAGAAGGCCCTTTATGGCCTGAAGCAAGCTCCCAGAGTTTGGTACTCCAGGATAGATACTTACTTGCAGAAGATGGGTTTCACAAAGAGTGAGGCAGATCCGAACCTTTACTATATTGTGATAGGTGAGGAGCCTCTCATTCTGGTGCTGTATGTGGATGACTTGGTCATTACAGGTGTAGAGAGACTCATAGAGCACTGCAAGAGAGATCTTGCAGCGGAGTTTGAGATGAAGGACATCGGCTTGATGCATTACTTTTTGGGTTTGGAGGTGTGGCAGGAGGAGGGGCATTTCTTCCCGGGACAGGGGAAGTATATTGTGGACATCCTTGGCAGATTCCACATGGAGGATTGTAGACCCATGTCGACACCGATGATCACCAACTGGAAGAAGCTTCATGCTTCAGATTCCGAGTTGGTGGATCCCACATTGTACAGACAATTGATTGGTTCCTTGATGTATTTGGTCAACACTAGACCAGATATTTGTTTTGCAGTCAACACGATGAGTCAGTTTATGTGTGAGCCTAGGAAGGTTCACTGGGTGGCTGCAAAACACATTTTGCGGTACTTGCAGGGGACAGTGGATTATGGTCTGGACTACAGGCAAGGGGATGGAGTGAGATTGGCAGGTTACACTGATTCTGATTGGGCAGGTTGTGCTTCTGATAGGAAGAGCACTTCAAGGTGTTGTTTTGGGTTGGGTTCGGCAATGGTGTCATGGTTCAGCCGAAAGCAGCAGTCAGTAGCATTGAGTTCAGCGGAAGCAGAGTATATGGCAGCCAGTCTAGCTAGTTGTGAGGCCATCTGGCTTCGCAAGATGTTGTTTGGCTTATTTGATCAGCCGTTGAGACCTTCAGTGATTTACTGTGATAATCAGAGTTGCATTAAACTCACGGAGAATCCAGTATTTCATGACAGGTCAAAGCATATCGGGATCAAATATCATTTCATCAAAGACTATTTTCAGAAAGGAGCTGTGAAGCTTGAGTATATTCCCACTGATGAGCAGGTTGCAGATATTCTTACCAAAGCCTTACCACGGGGCAATCATGTCTACTTCAGAGACAAGATGGGTGTAGTGAGGAACACCTTCCTCGGTAAGAGGGAGTGTTGAAATTTGGTACCGGAGGACAGGTGGTTCCCTAAGGCTTTGATCTTTGGCCTAGGGAAAAGTGTCCAAAAGAATTTAATTTTTCTTCTAAAGTGACTTTATAATTTTTATAAAGTCAAATCTAATTTAAAAGTGACTTTAAGTGATAAAGTTACTAAAGTCTAATTTAAAAGTGACTTTAAGTGATAAAGTTACTAAAGTCTAATTTTAAAGTGATTTAAAGTGATAAAGTTACTAAAGTCTAATTTTAAAGTGACTTTAATAAAGTCAATGTAAAATTAGAAAGGAAAAGTGACTTTGAAAATAAATGACTAAGTGGGTCTTTATTAAAGTGGGGTGAATTAAAAAATAGAAAGTGAGATTTAAATGAGCATTTAATCTCAGCCCTAGATCTCAATCTATTTCAGCCATTGGATTTAGGGATTCCCCAAAAGTCACTTAGGGTTAGGTTAAAGGAGGAAAAGGAGGAAGAGGTCATTTATTCTTTCATGAGCAGATTGAGAGAAGGAGAGTAAGAGAGCAAGGGAGATTTCTGGGCAGTGAGGAGGAGGCAGCAGCTTGGCACACATTCCAAGGCAGCGTTTCAGCAAGTCCGTACAACAGAGTTTGGCACACATTCCAAGGCAGTTTTTGGCACGATTTTCTAGAAGACCGTACAGCAGCGTTTTGGCACGATTTCCAAGAGGCCGTACAGCAGTTTGGCTCAGTTTTCGAGGCAGCAGGGAGCTGTTCTATTTGGCACGAATTTCTAGGCAGGCCGTACAGCAAGTGGCTATCCTTTTGCACGGAAATCGAGGCAGAATCCGTACAACAAGTTTCTTCTGTCCTTTTGGCACAAAAATCGAAATCCGTACATCAGCATTTATTGCTGTTTTGCGAGAGAAGGAGAGTAAGAGAGCAAGGGAGATTTCTGGGCAGTGAGGAGGAGGCAGCAGCTTGGCACACATTCCAAGGCAGCGTTTCAGCAAGTCCGTACAACAGAGTTTGGCACACATTCCAAGGCAGTTTTTGGCACGATTTTCTAGAAGACCGTACAGCAGCGTTTTGGCACGATTTCCAAGAGGCCGTACAGCAGTTTGGCTCAGTTTTCGAGGCAGCAGGGAGCTGTTCTATTTGGCACGAATTTCTAGGCAGGCCGTACAGCAAGTGGCTATCCTTTTGCACGGAAATCGAGGCAGAATCCGTACAACAAGTTTCTTCTGTCCTTTTGGCACAAAAATCGAAATCCGTACATCAGCATTTATTGCTGTTTTGCACATAAATCGAGGTGGCCGTACAGCTGCATTTATTGCAGATTTCTGGGCACGAAAATCGAGGAAATCCGTACAGCATTTATTGCTGTTCCTGTTTTGCTGTTTGCACATTTTCCGAGGCGGTGGTTAAGCACGGAAAACGAGATAAGTTGTAAAAGTTTGCTTGCTGATTTTTTTGCTGAATATTTCTCTCACTGTAAAAAGCATTTTCCAGAAATAAGGAGGAGCTTTCGAACTGGTTTTCCCCAAGAGTTGTAGGGGGTTTTTCCAGGGTCATGTTGACCAAAAATATCTGTGTCAAAATGTGTGAATGACTGTTTTTATGCTTGCTGATTTTTAATTCTGCATTTTCCAGCATTCTGATAAATTCCCAGAATTTGTGTTTTCAGCAAAATTTATTTTCCAGTTTGTTAAATGTAAGGATATGGGAAAGGGCATTTAACTATTTTGGAGTAATAAGGTGAAAACTGAAAACCGGGGTGGGAAACTATAAATTTCTACACTTGATAATTACTTGTGAGCTTGCTTGTGTTTGCTTATGTCTTAGTTACTCTTTCATCAAGTCAATTATCAAAATGTATAGTACACAAATGTTAGGCAGGAGAAGCACTTTTTATTGTGGGAAGGTAAATCACAGATTTACCTTGCTTACATCAGAATTCATCATAACTTAGATGTTGTCACATAATATAGATATATCTTCCAGGTGAACTTCAAGTATACGCAAATATGATTCAGACTCACAGCATCAATGTCATATAAAATGATAGTCTTTCAAACTTCAAACTTCACGCAGAACGATCTTTTCAAAATCTGCACTGTATATATATCGTGTTTGACTGTACGTGTGTATTACCCACACTGTGTATTATCTTGTTGACCGCAGAGGTGTATTATCTTGTTGACTGCACTTATGTATTTGACCGCACATGCATATTATCTTGTTGACAGCACTTGTGTATTACCCGCATATATATTTCTTCCAGACTTTTGAACCAGATAAAGCTTGACCGCAATCTGTCCAGAATACCCTTCTTTATTTGTTGTTGTCTTAGAATCATTTGCAACTAGATGATCACTATACTCCGTAGAGAAATCCGCACTTCTGCTCTTTCTTCTTCAGAACCAACCGAAAACTTGTAACTTGAATGAACCGCAACAATGAGTATATATATTGGCACACGCTTGGTTATTAACAAGACCATTCAGCTGTCATGTGGGCCGACCACTCAACTGTCATATAGGCCAACTTTAATACAGAATGAAAGCTATATTTTCCAGCATTAAGGATGATAGTCACGAGGGCTGTTTATGAGCCATTCTCCCACAAGATCTTTGGAGGTGATACTAGGTACTTCATTGACTCTTAATTATATTTTTACCTAGAAGACAAAAACCCTAGATAGACAGCAAGAAGTCGTCTATTTAACCTATAATAAAATCTTGCTCATGAAACCCATGAAGCAAGTACAAAATACATTTTATTATCTTTGTCTTCTTCTTTACATAATTACATAGTCAATATGAAGACTGACCTAGTTACACTTTTCAACACTACGATGCTCTAGTGTTCAACATCCTAGCTCTGCCAAATGTGCCTTCACAATCCTCTGCACCAATTGACTCCAGTCATCCTTTTACCGTCATTAAGGGCTCCCATAGCTCATATGCGATCCAAGAGTTTAGGCACCTCAGGGATCTTGCCCCTGCCACCATCTGTAGCTCAATCTATAGATCTATGTCGCCCCACCTTTTCTCTCGAGGCACATGATCACTCATAGGCCCATCGTCATCACTCCCATTATAGCTCTTAGCTGCTATAGCCTTATAATCTGAATCTTCCTTGCCCTTCTTCTTTTGAGGACAAGTAGTGGCGAAATTTCCCAATTCACCACATCTGAAGCACCTGAATTTTGAAAGCTCTTTCTTCTTTTTCCCTCGCTGCCCTTGTTATCCCTTAGATGCGAGATCCGCATCTTCCTCCTTCTCCTTGATCTTTACTCCTCCGCCGCTGCTGCCCATCTTGGACATTCTCCTGATCTCTTCTTGACGAAGAGCTGCCCACATGTCCTCCCAATTTAGAAGTGGTGCTCTGCCCAAAATGCTTTAGACAAAGGTCTCCCAATCATCAGTGACTGCATTCAGGGCAGTCCTCACCATAAGACCCTCATCAGGAGTGTCCCCTATAGCAACCAGCTGATCTTGAATCGTCTTCAATCTAATGAGGAAGGGGTCGATTTCCTCTCCCTTATGCATCTGAAATATTCGCAATTGATTCTCCAGAAGCATCTTCCTGTGGACAAAAGTACCTTGATACAATGCAGGCAATGTCATCCACATCTCATTTGCCATATTCTTCTCGGCGATGTGTGGGACCACATGATCCTTCAACCCGTCCATAATCAAGCGCTTGGCTCTAGCTTGATTTTCCTCATACTTCTTCAACAGATCGGCGTCAACAGGAACAACTACAACCTTCTCGGCATGATCTATGATGCAATATTCGTCAAGGACTGACAGGATTCTGGCCTTCCAAATGATGAAGTTCGATGCTCCATCTAACCTGTCCTGATCCCTCAATCCATGAGAGGCCATCTCTGCTAAAAAAATATCGAGACGGATACTCTTCTCCACTCTTCTGCTGCTACCCTCAGCAAAGACTCGGAAATGGGTTTGTTGGCGCTAAAAACCCTCTAGAGAAAACACTCCCTCTGACAAGTGATTTCCCCCCCGAAATCCTCCACCAATTCTGTCGAATCAGCTCTCTCCAATCACTCCGCTAATCAAATCTCAGACTTCTTGGCTAGAAAGTTTGCCGAGGAACTGCTTCCACTTACTTTGTCAACCCTGCTAGACACTGTTCTGCACCAACAGAAACAATGCCACACCAACAACTTCCGAAGAACCAAACTGCACTTCTAGTCACGACCACTGGGTCAGTGTCACCTCCTCTTAGACTGCGTCACCCTCCAGGGCTTGCGTGAGCCTCGAGTCAACTCTACGTGAGCCAGACAGGCTCTGTGTCACCCTTCTCGGATTGCGTGAGCCTCTGCATTAGCTAGGTTGGCTCTGCGTCACCTCTCTAGGGCCTGCACTGTCCCTCTGGTACACTGCCTCTTCCGGATCTGCGTTGTCACTCGGGACAACCTTTTTCCTGTAGTAAAATCTTTGTCACTTCGTTGATGGCTTCAACTCTCCTTGATCTACAATTGCTCTAATACCATGTGAAAATTTATGAATCCTTATTACAGAAATCCCACTGCAGAAATTTGGTTTACTTCTCCTACTTGTGTTTTTAATTTAACAAGTTATTTTCAGAAATATTCAGAAAACATTGAAGTAAACACACTGCAGCCTACACATACATACAAATCTAGTACCGAAGAATTAAGCACATTCGACAGAGGACACACAAGATTTTTCGGACAAATGTCCCTGGAAAAACCCAATGCGGGAAAACTGGTGCAACAACTCTTGAGGGTTTTATTATTATGTAGAATTTTGAATACCAACTAGGGTACACCGTACCAATAGTGTTTTACCCAACAGAGAAAATCCTGACAGAAGTACCTCTATCTCCAGAGACAGATAATATGGTTGATTCAGCTGAGGATGAAAAATCCCACAGGTGCCTACGCAGTCACTGTGTCACCCTTCAGTCTCGCTGCGTCACCCTTTCTGGATCTGCTGAATACGAGCCCTATCTAGCCCACTGAAACCCCAACGCAACTCTATGAGTGATTGCCTCACCCTCTTCCGACTCTGTGTCCCTCTGCGTGAGCCCTACTGGCTCTGCGTCACCCCTGTTGGGCTTACGCTGCCTCTGCGTCACCCCTCCTAGGCCTATGCTGCCTCTATGTCACCCCTCCTGGGCGTGCGCTGCTCCTTTGGTACGCATCTGCCTCTCTGCCAATGTATTCACAGCCTCAGATCTGAAATCCCTACGCTGATCTGCCCCTTGTTGCACTGCAAAGTCACTCGAAAATTCTCAGCAAATCGTGCCCCAGAATTTCGACTTAGCTCGAGTGCTACCGCTATGTGTGTGTTCTTCAACTGACCTCAAGCCTTCCTTTAATATTTTTCCTGTTGAACATTCAATGACCGTGATCTAATCTCTAATCGACGGCTAAGATTAAAAAAAACTTGATCCTCGTCACTTAGAACATTCTCACCCACATGTTTAAATTAATTCACTTTAATTATTTAATTTCCCTAAGTTAGACTAGGGTCTCCTTTAAAATAATTAATTATTCGAATAACTTAAGCTCTGGGTGGAATTTCTCCAAACGATTTATGGGTCTTGGAGATCTCATGTGTTCTAGCGCCTACACAAAGTTTTGGAGCTAGAGCACATCCAATGCTACCGAAAAATCAACAGGCACAACATCCCATATATCATTTTTCACAATCGATTCATATTCTTCAGCAATAGCATCCTTCCAAACTTGTTCTTTGACTACTTCTTCGAATGAAGATGGTTACGCTTGAATCATAGTGCTCATGGAAGCTACATATCCTTGATACCTGCATGGTTGCTTCCTTTCTCTGAATGATCTGCGAATGGGAACATTTCTTTCATCATTCTGTAGAGTGTCGTGGAGCCAAAGTGGTCTCTTCCTAGTAGGAGGATCACTTGGAGGTGGATCTAAAGGATCCATAGGCTCCATGGGATCAACAATGTCATCGGACTCGGGCATGGAAGGACCATTTAGAATATTCCAGTCATCATTTTCTTGCTTGGGAGAAGGAGGCAGAGGAAGGCATCTTGCTTTTCCATGAGCTGCATCTTCATCAATGTTACGTCCCTACTAATTTCGACCTTCCTATGACCAGGAATATATATTCTATATGATTTAGAATTTTCACAATAACCCACAAATGTACCTTTTCTTCTTGTAGCTTCCAACTTGTTCCTTTTGTCCTTCAACACATGAAAGTATACGGGAAATACACGAAGATGGCTAATATCGGGCTTGACATCTGTGAATATTTCTTCGGAGCTCTTCTTTTCTAATGCTTGATGAGGCACCTAGTTTTGAACATATAGCACGACCAACTTCTAATATGGACCTGTTCTTCCTTTCTACTAAACCATTCTTTTCAGGTGTATATGGCACAGTCTTTTCCTTCTTGATCCCTTCTTTCTTGCAAAATCCTATAAATTCGTTTGACATGTATTCCCCTCCATTGTTGGACTTGAATACTTTGATTCTCTTCCCTGTTTGATTTTCGATCAAGGCTTTGAGTTCCTTGAACTTTTCAAAGGCTTCATCCTTGTGCTTAAGGTAGTATATCGATGTCTTTGTTGAGAAGTCGTCAATGAAGGTGATGTAGTAAAGATGACCACCAATAGAATGCACAGGCATCGAAACACATATATCCAAATGAATGAGATGGAGGATATCATTTGTCTTGTTCTCACTAGAGGGGAATGGTCCCCTTGTTTTCTTTCCACTCGCACAACTTGGACAAACTCCATCACGATGAGCTTGAACATCGGGTATACCTGGGACCAATTTCTTCAATTTCGGAAGAGCATCATAGTGTAGATGAGCCAGTCTGCGGTGCCAAAATTCGCTCAGATGATTAGTATTATGAACCAATGCTAGAGGTGGCCTTCTAGTGACTTTATAGAGTCCTTCAAATCTTGATCCTAATGTGAATGCATCTCTCATAGGTGAATCAACTAACCAAGTCAAAACTTTTCCATTGATGAAGGCAACCCTCATCCCTTTATCTTCCAATGCCGATATAGATACAAAATTCTTCATTAATCCCGACACATACATAACATCATGCAACAACAATGATTCCCCAGAATTTAACTGAAATTTGACGGATCCAAAGCCTTTCACGGGATGTGTGGAGTTGTCTCCAAGAATGATCTTCAACTTAGTCTCCCTCTCTACCAGATTAGAGAGGACTTCCTTGTATCCAGAGAAGTGATGAGTGGCCCCACTATCAACCAACCAACTGTCCCACGACTTCGGTGGAGAAGAACTAGTAAGTGCAAAAATAAGAATGTATTCATATTTATTTACAACATTACTTTCATACTTGGGAGCCCTTGACTTCTTTTGAGGCGGATGTTCTTCTTCATGGTCGCTTGAGGAATCTCTTCTTCTTCTTTCATATTTTCTGTTGCGGTTGTTCCTTTGATTGTATTTTCTTCTTTAATTTTTGTTGTTGCTTCTGGTGTTGTAATGTGGCCTTTTTCTCTTATCGGGACAGTCACGTGCATAATGACCTTTCTTGCGGAAGTTATAGCATTCAATATGAGATAATGATCTGTCATTCCTTCCTTTTGTATTTTGAGAAGGAGGCTTCGTTGATTGATCTCCTTTTGCCTTCTTCCTTTTGTCATGAGCGATGTATGCAGCGGGCTCTCCCTCTTCATCTTAGATTCTTCTTGAGTAAGCTTCCCAACAATTTCATCAAATGACGGGAGGACATTGCTATTGCTGATTGTAGTAATGAAGGTTTCCCAAATAGGAGGGAGACCTCTAAGAGTCACGCCTACCAGTTCTCTGTCAGGCACATTTTCTCCAACTCTCTGCAGTTGATTTCAACTTGGGCATCCTTCCTTGAATGTATTGAAGCGATAGCATTTTTTGGAGGCTTGGGCATCCTTCCTTGAATGTATTCCAACACATCATTGTTGTCAGCTATGATCTCCAACCTGACTTTCCATGCAACAAAGTTTGATGCGTCACCCAATTTTTCATGCTCTTTGAAGGTAGAGGAAGACATCTTGACCTTGGCTAGTAGATCTACTTTCTGATAATGAGGGCTTCAATGCTTGTCTTCTTTTGGGCTTGTCCTTCACCTCAACTCTGATACCATGTTAATTTTTTAGGTTGTTCTATGCTGTATCAATTACTTTAGCCGAATTTACTTATTCATTAGCAATGCATACAATCATTAACGATGAAACCGATCATAAATTGTAACTGAAGATAGAACAATATATGCAGTGACAAAGAAGACAACAACATAACCATAAGGGATAGGAAATTGGTCAAAGACCTGGGAAAAACCCCACAAGGGGGAAACCCTTTCAAATCTTCTTCTTTAATAGATTGTCATAAAAAAGTTTTCAGCAGAGAGTACAATGAGCCCAATACATAAGTTTGTTGCGGACATATTCAGTACAAATCTACAAATCTACAATAGAGAGAAACCTCGATCCAGTAGATCACTGAAGCCAACTGAACGTAACTGTCAAACCCTAGATCTGAATCCAGGAAGCTACCAAAAAGATTGACTGCGTGTATCTGAAATTCCTTGGACGCACCCTTAGGCTTATGTGACAGCGTCTGTGACTGCTCAGACACTCCCAGGAAGATTTTGTGCGTGCGTTCAGGTTAAACTTACCCAGATCCACTCCAAACCCCTTAGACGCTACCTTCCAGTCATTGTGCGTGCGTATATGGTAACCTAAACGCTACTAGGACCACTCTGTGCCAGCGTCTAGGGACGAACACAGCCCGATCTGGCTCTGAAGCCCTGGACACACCTTTAAGTCTCTGTGCCTGTGTCTATGGCTTCTTGGACGCACACATAAGCCTGTCTGGCAGCGTACGAGGACGAAAATACCCAGATGCGTGCCTGCATCCGAGAAACAAAAAACCTTAGATCAGAGCGAGCCTCATGCCTGTGATTCTAGACCCTTGCATGAACTCCTTCCGTAAGACCTGTGCGAGCCAAGACGAAATACACTAATAGAAGATAGCTTGAACAATGTGTGAGAATGAGCTTGAGGTCGATTCTATTTATACTATATAGGATTTCATGAGGGTCTCACTTGGGGTTGAGGCCGACTTAACCAATTTCACATGTGCTTAGGGCTGACCCATTCCATTATACGTTAATAAATAAAATAATTCAAAAATTAACTTTCGCTTAACTGAATGGGGTGATATTTAGGTCATTTTTGGTCCTCTTGAAAAGAAGAATTTAATGCAATTATGATCTTGGTCATTTGAGTTGTCCAAGGTGGAATTTGACCCTAGATGCAAAAATGAATAGGGCTAAGCATTTTGGGGTCAATTTTGGAGCGTCAAAACTAGAGCAAGCCCTTTCTTGGTTTTTGACAAGTATCTCAAAAGTAATTTGGCAGGATTTTCTGGGCAGATTTGAGGGGTCAAACAAGGGTCCTAACTCAGCCAGTTGGCAACAACTAGAGGAGTTGGGGGGAAATTGGGCCGAAATTCTGAGGTCAACATTTGGCCAATTCCTTCATGCGTTTTTATGGGTTATTGGAGGAGAGCCCGAGGTTAATTTCCCAGAATTTTTTGAGCATCGGAGGAGGCCTAACAGCCATTGTTTGCAGCCAATAGTGCAATTTTTCACTAGGTTAGCGCAAAAATTGTTGGAGACAACCACATTGCATGTTTGAGCAGCCAATTTCATCACCTGGGCATTGTCATCTTGCCTTAGGTAAGCCTAGGTGCATGCTTTCTGATCTTAACTTTGTACCCAACATTTATATTAATAAACTGGCTCAGCTCAATGCAATTTATGGAGATTTCTGGGTATTTAATGTGTTGTAAATTTAGTGTCTGTGTTTTTTACTATGCTTGCTTTGTTTATCATTGTAAATTTCCATTAGGAATATTACATTGCTCTTCCTCAATTTGGCATGCAATTTAGGCTTCTCTTTTGGTTCTACTATAATCAATCTTCTAGTGATACGAGTGTTTGATGTTTCTCTTATGCTATCTATACAAGATCAGTTCTTGTTTCATTCTCCAGGGTCTATACCCATGTATTATTGTCTTACTTTTTGGCCCTTTTTTGTGTAACCCTTTTATCTTTTTAGGGATGCATTACACACTCTTGCTTACCATTGTTTCTTAATGTATTTATGAGTCTCATTGAACAATTTTTGTTATTTATGGACATTTTAATTATGTCTATTTTATTTTCTAATTTGAAATTCTCTCAAATTCCTTTGTAGGTCTAGATAAGTTAAAGCCTTAAGGGATAGCTCAGTTGGTCGAGTTCTCGTTGCTAAGTACCTCGCCAATTGAGAGGTGACATGGTCAAATCTCCTCGACGTCCTTGGGGTTAGGCTGTGTTAGTTTGGCCGGCAGGTAGACCCTTTCGCGTTGATATACCTATATTTTCTCGTGGCTGTAGCGACCACCCAGTGTCCATGAACCACATTAAAAACAAATGTCTAGATAAGTTTGCAAAGCTTCTATTGATCTTGAGAAATTATAAGTTTTCCTTTTCTTTGCAACCTGCTCTTCCATTTCTTTCAATATTTCAAGTTCTAACAAGATTTTTTCTTCATGGTTCTCCAATTGTTCAGGGTGTTAAACCTTCTTTTGTGGAATAATATAAATGAGACCATGCTTATAATAAAATTCTACTAAGTACAAATATCCTTATTTTTTAGTGAGTTGAACACATACATTCTTACGATGTCTTCAATAAATTGATTTATCCTTTTTATCTATCCATCCATTTCCAAGTGATACACAATGGTGAAATTAAGCTTGCTTCCCAAGGTGTGAAGTTGATTTGTAAATTGTCATGGATATTTGTTAAGCCCTATATAAACCCCATTTAACCCTAAAACCCCTTTTTAAGGCATAGATATTGACCGATTACATTTGTATTGTTATATTGTTATGTAGGCTAGAACCCTTCATGGTCCCATATTATATTAATTGTACTCCTTGTCTTCTATATATATACTATGGAGACCTTGTCTTAGAATTATCAAATATTGTCTTGTACATTGTATTCATTGTAAAAGGAGGTTTCCCCCTTGAAGAGGACTATAATTATTTTGTTTCTTATTATTTTTTATGTAATTCCCCTTCCTAAATATTTTTCTAAGGTGAGAGAACCCAATCTTGTAAATTTTGTCAATTTTGGTCTAAAGGCAAATTTTGGAGGAAAGACTTAGGAAAAGTGGGTCTAAAATCTTTTTAGTGGAATGTTGGGGTCACTCTCTGACAAATAATATGCACCACTTAGTAGAGATTTCGAATTTCCTAAGGGAGGTCGAAATCATAGGAGGGACCCACATGAGACCAAGGGCCAACAAGTATAAACAAGAGGAAAGAAGCATCATTTGGGGCTTTTGGTATTTTGACAATCAATTATTACTCTAGTTGTTCAATTGAGTTACAAGTGCTGCTTAGTACGAGAGCTTCCCTAGGAGTGAAGCTCAACCTTTCTTCGTTTTGACCTTGAGTGCCACCCTAGGAAGGCTTTTACCTTTGTTTGGAGGCTGGTAGAGAGGCATCACACAGGTACCACACCATTCTAGCTTAGCTGGGGCGCAAAAGGAAGAGCCACGTAGTCATTGAGGGAGATTGGTGCCGGAGCTGGAAATTACATTGTTGCTGGGGTGTTTCTTGGCCAAATTCCAAGTAAAGGAGGAGGATTTTGTAGGAGAAGGGAGAGTCCCTAACGCAGTACGAATGTATGGGCGTAGAGACTGTGTCATCATCTACAGGACTGTGCACCCACTTGTGGGTGGCAAGTGAGGGGAGACTTGGGTGGAGGTTTGAGGAGTTGGGTTGCTTAGATTTTGGTTGGAGGGTGATTGTGGGGAGTTTTCTAGCAAATTGGGAGCAACAAACATCACTCTCTGCTTCAGGTGATATTTTCTGGTTGTGTAGAAGGGCCAAGCTATTTGGGACCAAATTTTGAGGGTCAAAACTAAAGCAAACAATTTTTGGGTTTTTTTTGGGTTTTTGGCAAGGATTTCAACCCTAATTTTACATAATTTTTTGGGTAGATTTGAGGGGTTGAATTAGGGTCTCAAGATAGCCAACAATGTAGAAAAACTGGGTCAACACAGATTTCTGGAGGAAGAATTTCTATAGTAGTTGGGCACTAATATACTGATCACCTGAGGCTTGTAGCTTGCCTTGTGCAAACCAAGGTGCACTCCTGTTTTTCTATTGTACTCCAACAATTTATATCAATAAAATTACCCATTTTGGCATTCTTGGAGCAATTTCTGTTTTATGGGTGTCACTGAAAATTTTCTATGTTGAATTTATTGCATGTCTTTGGTTATCACTGTAAAATTTCTATTAGGGTCATTACATTTTAAAGTGCAAGGATCATAACATTTGCTATCGGGGCTCATGATCCTAGGGTTTTACTGCTTCAAACAAGTCATTGTGGCATTTTCACTATGACTTTGTTTTTTTCTCAGGGAGGTTTTAGGCAGTGAATCTTGGACAATATTTAGAAGACATCTCGAGCAATATCTGGTTCAAATCTCAGATCTTGGTTCTCTAGATTTTCGAAGATATGTTCCAAGAAAGTTGGGGTTTCTGAATGCTCCTGAAATCAGTCTCAAATAGGGTAGTTCGAAATTTCGCTATAATTTTTTTTTTTTTTTTACCCTGTGAGGTTTCAGATTGTGAATCTTGGACCATGTTGAGGGAATTTGTGTTGAACATCTTGTTCAAATGTCAGGTCTTGGTTCGCATCCGATATCCTCTAAGGAAGTCCAGGTTCTTGAATACTCCTAAAATCAGTTTCCAACAGGTCTATTTGGCATTTTCGCAATAACTGTTTTTTTGTGATGTTTCAAACATTTAAACTTGGACCATATTAAGGAGAAATTTATGGGGACATTTGGTTTGATTTTTAGAATTTGGTTCACTATACTTTCAAATTTATACCCTATGGAAGTTAAGGTTTTTGAACAACCCTAAAATAAATTTTAAATAGGTTATCTTGGTGTTTTTGATATATCTTCCCATTTGAGACTATTCAGACTGTGAAATATGTTGATTTTCTAAGTGTAATATAGACTAGAACAATATTTCTGAAATACTGATAATTACTTTTGATGTCATTCAACAATATACTTTCCAATATGTCATTCAACAATTATAATTTAGAAATTCAACCATACAAAAACAATAGAACAATAGAGATTACAATGCACAAAGAGGAGACAAGATTTACCTGGGGAAAACCCACCAAGGGGAAAAGCCCTGCAACCTTTTCAATAGAGAAATTCTTCTGTTCTATAATAGACACACCTAGACCTATGGTCAAACCTGGTCTTCCCCTCCAAGTCAAGCTTCCCAATCTGATCTAGAATTTTGCTCTCCCTATCTTGACCCAGAATTTCGACCTCCCTACAATTACCAGTTGCCCCAAAATTTTGGCCCCCTGTAATAGAATGCCCCAAAAAACCGCGAACTAGAAAGAAGAGAGTCTATCCACACATGTGAGTTGTAAGAGAGAGAAAGAGAGATCCATTTCGTCTTCTTCTTCGTTCTATTTGTCCTTTGCTTAATTTCCTAGAAGATGTCTTGTGTGAGAGATGCAAAATTTCCCAAGTGGAGGAGATTGAAGTTCCTTTATATAGTGTTCTGCTGGGTCAAATGGGTGTGTCTTTTTCCCATGTTCGACTTGAATTGGAGGGAGGCTGACTTGAAAACTTTGGAGCCAAAAATTACAATTCAAAAATTCAAATTATCTTCTTTAAAAAGTTGTAATGGACTCTGACTATAATTTTTCTTTGGACTCTAGCATTTAAAATATTTTTTACAATAATAAATACAAGTATATCAAGTGGCCAAATATACATTATGAAGCCTGACCATAGTTACAAATTCAACAAAATATTTAGGGATTTCAGGAGACATACATAAGTAGCTTAGGTACAGATTTTAGAATTATATTTGAAGAATTGGACATGTAGCATGCTATACAAGTTTGCTCGTGGGAAGAGGCCAAAAATAAACAATTTTTGAGAAAGTTACCATAACTTTCACTTGACACATCAAATTCAATTCACACTTGTGGAATTGTAGAAAAGACATATTAGAGTATTACAAAACAAATTTCCAGATCTAGAAGAGCTCAAATCTCAGAGATATACCATTAGGATACTATCCAAATTAAGGTACATAACTTACTAGTGACTTAATTGTTGATTAGAAGATCCCTTTTTTTTGGCGATTGAAAGTTGTGATAAAAAGGAGTGCTATTATTATTTTCCAACATGACTCCAAAGAAAGCTACTATACCAATTAAATCCACTGAAGGGTCATCCTTGAACCATGAAGAAAGTGAAGACTTAGAATTAGGTTATCTCAATTAGAGAAGAAAGTCAAAGAAATGAATGCTAGTATGTTGAAAAAAGTAGATTTATTAGGTTCTCAAGAAAAACTTAAAGATAAATGGAAAAGAAGATGAATGAAAATAAAGAAGAAATAGAAAATAAGGTGAATGAAAACAAGGAATAAATAGAAAAGAAGATGAATGAAAACAAGGAAGGAATAGAAAATAAAATGGACGAAAATAGGGAAGAAATAGAAAAGAAGATGAATGAAAATAAGGAAGAAATACAAAAATCCATGATTGCTATGAAAAATATTCTCTTAGAGAGGTTCCTAAAAGCGATATGTAGATCTAAGGAAATCAGGAACATAAGGAGACACATGGTTTTGAGAATCAATTGTTGATTTTTGGGTATGTAATATTCCTAATTAGCACCGCTAATTGGAATATTTGATTTTTGTATAGTTTTGCCGATTATAGTCTATTAATAAATAAAAGTGAGAAAGGGGGTCTAACTCACTTAAATAAAATAAAGTAATTCCCTAGTAGGTGCAACGTTATAACTTAAGGGGGAGCCTTGGGGGTCCACACCACGTATGAGGGGAGGCTCACGTAGCCTCTAGGAGCTTCTGCGCAGTCTTATGAGGAGCACGTGGGAGAGAGAGGGACCACGTTAGGGTTTTTGAGGGCCAGTGTTATAAAAGGTGGGAGAGCCATCTCAATGGGCATTCTTGTTGTTGATGATATTTGAGCTAGACTTTTGTCTTCTTGAGCACGCTGACTGTTTAGCTTGTCTGCAGCACTGTTTAGTGCATTGAGTGTCTCCGGTCGGAGATCTCGCCCTTAGCCCCGGGGGACTTCGAGTGCCTGCTCGGGCAAGGTTTTTCCTTCAATCTTTTACGGGAGATTTAGTGATTTGTTTTGCGGAGGAGCTGGGCTTCTTTTGGTGACTGCACAGTCCCTGGGAGAGAGGACGCAGTTCTTGTTGGAGGTGTTCCGGTGCGGGGTTTTCTGCAGGAGTTTCAGGGAGATCCGGTGTGGGGGCTCAGTCTTTACCAGTTGGAGATTTTCCGGGGAGTTTGTGGCTCTGTTTCAGCATCTATCATTTGGCATCTACGCTGGGCCTGGAGGGACAGCGTAATTCCTTGAGGGTTTCCTTGGTGATTTTCGGAGGTGTTCCATTCTTGTTATGGTTTCTGGGTTTGGTCTGGGTTGGCGAGTACAGGTGATCTGCAGATTTTCAGCCCATTCTGGCAAGGGGATCAACCCCTAGTTTCAGTTCATTCCCGCAGCAGCAGCAGTTACGGCAGTTTCCTAGCAGCTGGGACGCAGTTTCTTGTGGCAGCCATTTCCTATCTTTCTGAGAGAGTTCTTCACTTGCCTTGAGCAAGAATAGGTGCTATCATTCTGATTATCCATTGTATTTCATTATATTCTCAGATTAATAAAATGGCTTAGCATTCCCGACATTTTTATGAGTATTTGCTTTATGTTCTATTTCTGGCATTTTCTATATTGTCGTATGCTTGTATTGCTGTCTATTTCCCTTTCGGGATATTACAGTGGTATCGGAGCATAGATCTGGCTCAGCCTGTGGAGCTAGCAGTCTATGAGGCCGAGGGATAGACCCCACATCTGTTACAGAGGTAAGAGATACAGAGACATTGAGCGTAGGTTGGAGAACACCTACGGAGAGGGGGATTGTGTTCGAGTGGTGGACACAAATCAGGAGCAGCCTGTGACAGATACAGATCAGGAGCAGCCTGTGGCAGATACAGAGCAGGAGCAGCCTGTGGTGGACGCAGAGCAGCAGGATCCTATGGCAGACGAGGAGGATGACGGTGGGACAGAGACTCACTGCGCTGGAGGTTAGGCAGCGGGAAACCCCAAGGGGTTTTCAGTTTGGTGAGGGATCGGGCACATCCCACCATATGCCAGAGCGTGAGGCAATACCCATTATGGCATCGCATGCACCCACGCGATCCACTATGCCCACGTTCCTAGCGGAGGACACAGAGGCAGGGGCACAGCAGGAGCCAGAGCCTGAGCCTGGCCAGATGGGCGCCTATATAGCAGAGTACCGGGCATACGGGCCAGAGATCAGAGATCTTATCTCATTTAGAGACTTTGTTCAGCTCCAGCGTGACAGTAGACCCCGTGATCATCACAGAGGGCACAGGCATCATCATGATGACCATCGCGCAGCTAGCAGGTTTCATTTGCCCACGTTTGATGGCTCATCAAACAGTTCGGCAAAGTCTTGGGTAGAAAAGCTGGACATCTATTTCCAGCTTAATTAGGTGTTGCAGTCAGAGGCCATTAAGGTGGCAACATCACATTTGGATGGTGAGGCCCAGGACTGGTGGTTTCATGGGATGACGACACTCGGGCATTCTACAGTGACGACATATGCTGAGTTTACCAGGAGGGTGATAGAGCGTTTTGACCGGAGGGATCCGGAGCAGCACTTTGTTGAGCTGACGAAGCTCAAGCAGACTGGGAGTCCAGAGACTTACATTTCGGATTTCTTGAGGGTTTCAGTGATGGTGCCAGATCTATCCGCAGCTCGGATGATCTACATGTTTGTGGAGGGATTAGCAGAGCCACTTTGTGGCCTAGTCAGGTCGACTAGACCGGCTACACTTCAGGATGCCATCAGCAGGACCCGAGATTTACAGGATGTCTTGCCCAGGACTCGGACACCTTACCCCCAGAGACAGGCTTTCCAGCCTAAGGGGAAGGACACGAGGATTCCGCCTCCCCAGGGGAATCCTGGACGGGTGCAGGTTGATGATGAGGCCAGGAGGGAGCTGAAGAAGAAGCGGTTGTGCTTCACTTGCCAGGAGCCATGGGCACCGGGACATAGATGTGCTGCAGGGAAAGCACATTTCATTGAGGTCTTCTCCGAGAGCAGCGGGGAAGAGGATGAGGATGATGATGTGGAGGCAGGAGATAGTTGTGCAGTGCAGGGTACCTTACCACCTCCACCACCAGCAGCAGGTGGTGTGTCATTTGCACCTACTGGAGGAGCTCTAGCAGTGTTGCGGGGAGTTCCCAAGTACTTGACGCTGCGCGTACGAGGGACAGTGCGTGGCCAGCGAGTCTCAGTCTTGGTCGACAGTGGGGCAACCCACAACTTCATCGATGCACAGATGGTTGAGCGGAGAGGTATACAGACTGAGAGTTTTGATGGATTTTCAGTTTTGGTCCCAGGAGATCAGACCATGGTGTGTGCGCGATATGTTCCCGAGTTATCAGTGACGATGGGCACCTATACATTGACAGATCATTTTTTTGTGGTCGATATTCCAGACACCAACATGATACTGGGTGTTCAGTGGCTTATTACTCTAGGGAAGGTCACGACAGATTGGAAGGCCCTAGAGATGGAGTGGGACGATCCCAAGACAGGGAGGCATGAGAAGATACGGGGACAACACACATACCCGCCTCAGACTGTTTCGACACATCGGATGGAGGCAACCTTCCGTAAGGGAGACATAGAGTGGGCAGTAGAGCTGCGGGCTTCGGAGGCAGCGACTACAGGACAGGCAGTGCATCCAGAGGTACAGACCATCCTTGACAGGTATGCCATAGTATTCGGGGATATTCCGCCAGGGCAGCCACCGGATCGAGGGTTCGAGCATACCATTGAGCTGGATCAGGGTATACAGGCAATGATCACCACACCTTATAGGCATCCCAAGGCCTACCGGGATGAGATTGAGCGAGCTATTCAGGAGTTGCTGGCCCTTGGGCACATTCGGCCGAGCACGAGTCCTTTTGCTTCTTCCATGGTGTTGGTGAAGAAGAAGGACGACACATTGCGGATGTGCATTGATTACAGGGCTCTGAACAAGAAGACCCTGAAGAACAGGTACCCCATTCCCAGGATCGATGAGTTGATGGACGAGTTGAGAGGAGCACGGTTCTTCTCAAAGATTGATTTGAGATCTGGGTACCATCAGATTCGCGTGAGGGAACAGGACATTCCCAAGATCGCTTTCAGGTGTCATTATGGGCACTTTGAGTTTTTGGTTATGCCTTTTGGGCTGACCAACGCACCAACCACCTTTCAGTCGTGCATGAATCATATCTTCCGCAGTCATCTGAGGAAGTTTGTGTTGGTCTTCTTCGATGACATACTCATATACAGCAGGACTTGGGAGGAGCATCTCCAACATATTGAGACAGTGTTGCGCATCTTGGAGGAGCAACAGTTCTATGCCAAGCTCTCCAAATGTGAGTTTGGATTGACGGAGATGTTGTACTTGGGACATATTATAGGAGTGGACGGGGTGAGAGTCCACGAGGAGAAGATCAGGGCCATCAGAGATTGGCCAGAGCCGAGGAACGTGACGGAGCTTCGAGGATTTATTGGCATTTGCACTTACTACAGGAAGTTCGTCAAGGGTTTCTCACAGCTCGCTGCACCCCTCACAGATTTGACAAAGAAGGGGGCATTCAGTTGGTCAGACACAGCACAATGGGCCTTTGAAAGGCTCAAGGAGGTGATGAGTAGCTGCCCCGTGCTTGCATTTCCGGATTTCACGCAGCCATTCGTCCTGGAGTGTGATGCGTCAGGAGAGGGGATTGGTGCGGTATTGACGCAGGGTGGTCATCCTATAGCTTTTGAGAGCCGGAAGCTCCTTCCGCATGAGAGGTTGTATTCCATATACGACAAGGAGATGTTGGCCATTATGCATGCATTGGCCAAGTACTGACAATATTTAGTGGGCAGCAGATTCAGGGTGAGATCTGATCACAACAGCCTCAGGTTCTTTTTGGAGCAGAAGCAGTTGCAGGAGAGGCAGCAGAAGTGGATCAGTAAGATCCAAGCCTATGACTTTGACATTGAGTACGTCAAAGGAAAAAATAACGTGGTAGCCGATGTCCTTTCACGTAGACCGGCCACGTTATCTCTTATGAACTTGGACGCAGATTGGAGGGCTCGACTGTTGGTGGAGTACTCCAAGGACAGGTTTGTATGTGAGGTGTTGGATGGACAGGTAGCGGATGACAGGTACAGGGTGGTTGATGAGATTATCTATTACAGGGACAGGATCTTCTTGACTGAGGGATCTCAGCTTAAGAAGAAGATACTCCATGCTTCACACGACTCACCATTGGCCGGCCATCAGGGGTTTACCAAAACCTACAGGGCCATTAGAGAGAGGTTCTAATGGAAGGGCCTCAAGGAGGACGTACTCCAGCATGTCAGGGAGTGCGATGTTTGTTAGAGGAACAAGGGAGAGATGAGCCATCTCACAGGATTGTTGCAGCCTCTTCCCATTCCAGAGGGGAAATGGGAGAGCATATCGATGGACTTCATCACAGGGTTTCCCATGGTACAGGGCAAGGATTGTATCTTCGTAGTCGTTGATCAACTGACGAAGTATGCTCACTTTTTCGCCATATCCGCACACTACACAGCAGCACAGGTGGCAGAGCTGTTCTTCAGGGAGATTTTCAGGTTGCACGGTCTTCCTAAGACCATTATCAGTGACAGGGACAACCGCTTCATGGGCGGATTCTGGCAAGAGCTTTTCCGGCTAGTGGGGACAGAGTTGACACTGAGCACTAGTTATCACCCACAGACGGATGGGTAGACAGAGATAGTTAACAAGTGGCTGGAGGGCTACTTGCGTAACTATGTCAGTGGGCAGCAGCGAGCATGGCTGAAGTGGCTGCATTTGGGAGAGTATTGCTACAACACGACGCATCACATGTCCATTGGTATGTCACCGTTCTATGCTTTGTATGGGTATCATCCTTTATCTTTTGTGGATGTGATGTTTGGTGTTAGCAGGGCTCCGAGAGCCAAGATTTGGATCCAAGAGAGTCAGGACATCCTCCGAGCTCTCAAGGACAACATGGCCACAGCACATAATCAGCAAAAGCTATATGCTGATAGGGGTCGGGTGGAGAGACAGTTTGAGGTAGGAGATATGGTCTACCTACGATTACAGCCATACCGACAGTGGACATTAAAGTAGAAGGGGGCTGAGAAGCTCAAGCCCCGCTTTTATGGACCATACAGGGTGAAACACAGGATTGGACAAGTTGCATACGAGTTAGAGCTGCCCCAAGGCAGCAAAATTCATAACATTTTTCATGTATCATGCCTGAAGAAGGCATTGGGCCAGCAGGTGACAGTCACGGATGAGCTACCACCAACAGATGATGAGGGGCATCTGGTGTTGCAGCCAGAGGCTATTATTGATACCAAGGAGAGGCAGCTGCGGAACAGGACGGTCCGGGAATTCTTGGTGAGGTGGAATAATTTGCCGGATGAGGATGCCACTTGGGAGAATGAGAAGATTTTGCAGCATCCATCACTTCAGTTGCTTGAGGACAAGCAACATTTTTCCGGGGGAGACTGTAATATTCCTAATTAGCAACGCTAATTGGAATATTTGATTTTTTTATAGTTTTTCCGACTATAGTTTATTAATAAATAAAAGTGAGAAAGGGGGTCTAACTCACTTAAATAAAATAAAGTGTTTCCCTAGTAGGTGCAACGTTATAACTTAAGGGGGAGCCTTGGGGGTCCACACCACGTATGAGGGGAGGCTCACGTAGCCTCTAGGAGCTTCTGCGCAGTCTTATGAGAAGCACACGGGAGAGAGAGGGACCACGTTAGGGTTTTTTAGGAGGGCCAGCGTTATAAAAGGTGGGAGAGCCATCTCATTTGGCATTCTTGTTGTTGATTATATTGGAGCTAGACATTTTGTCTTCTTGAGCACGCTGGTTGTTTAGCCTGTCTGCAGCACTGTTTAGTGCGTTGAGTGTCTCCGGTCGGAGATCTCGCCCTTAGCCCCGGGGGACTTTGAGTGCCTACTCGGGCAAGGTTTTTCCTTCAGTCTTTTACGGGAGATTTGGTTGTTTGTTTTGCGGAGGAGCTGGGCTTCTTTTGGTGACTGCGTAGTCCCTGGGAGAGAGGACGCAGTTCTTGTTGGAGGTGTTCCGATGCGGGGTTTTCTGCAGGAGTTTCAGTGAGATCCAGTGTGGAGGTTCAGCCTTACCAGTTGGAGACTTTCCGGGGAGTTTGTGGCTCTGTTTCAGCATCTATCATTTGGCATCTGCGTTGGGCTTGGAGGGACAGCGTAATTCCTTGAGGAGGGTTTCCTTGGTGATTTTCGGAGGTGGTCCATTTTTGTTATGGTTTCTGGGTTTGGTCCGGGTTGGCGAGTACAGGTGATTTGCAGATTTTCAGCCCATTCCGGCAAGGGGATCAGCCCCTAGTTTCAGTTCACTCCCGCAGCAGCAGCAGTTTACGGCAATTTCCTAGCAGCTGGGACGCAGTTTCTTGTGGCAGCCATTTCCTATCTTTCTGAGAGAGTTCTTCACTTGCCTTGAGCAAGAATAGGTGCTATCATTCTGATTATCCATTGTATTTCATTATATTCTCAGATTAATAAAATGGCTTAGCATTCCCGACATTTTTATGAGTATTTGCTTTATGTTCTATTTCTGGCATTTCCATATTGTCGTATGCTTGTATTGCTGTCTATTTCCCTTTCGGGATATTACAGGGTAGCATCGGATGTGCTTTAGCTCCGAAACTTTGTAGTGGGCCTAGAACACACGAGATCTCCAAGACCCAGAAATCATTTGGAGAAATTCCGCCCAGAGCTTAAGTTATTCAAATAATTAATTATTTTAATGGGGACCCTAAGTCTAAACTTAGGTAAATTAAATAATTAAAGTGAATTAAGGTAAACATGTGGGTGAAAATGTTCTAAGTGATGAGGATCAAGTCTTTTCTAATCTTAGCTTTCGATTAGAGATTAGATCATGACCGTTGATTCGTAAACAGGAAAAGTATTAAAGGAAGGCTTGGGGTTAGTTGGAGAAGACACACATAGTAGCAGCACTTGAGCTAAGTCGAATTTTTGGGGCGTGGTTTGCTGATAATTTTAGAGTGAGCCTGCAGTGCAGTGAGGGGCAGTTCGGCAGTGGGATTTTCATCCAAGGGTAAGAATACAATAGCAGAGAGGCAACATAGGCCCAGGAGGGGTGACATAGAGCCAATAGGGCTCACGCAGAGGTGATGCAGAGCCAATAGGGTTCACACAGAGGGACGTAGAGCCAGAGAGGGTGACCGAGTCATTCAGAGAGTTGCGTTGGGGTTTTTGTGGGGCAGATCGGGCAGCTATCCAGCGTTTTGATTTCTGAGCTGGGAAGGCTCACGGAGAGGGTGACGCAGCTCCTAGAGAAGGTGATGCAGTCTAGCTTGTTGTAGCCATCGCTCAACAGCACTGGGGATTGCGCAGTCACCTGTGGGGTTTCTTTATCCAGTTGCTAGATGAGCCATAATATCTGTCTCTGGATAGAGGTACTTCTGCCGAGGATTTTCTCTGTTGGGTGAGCCACATTGGCGCCTTAGTTTGTATTCAGAAATCTGCTTAATAATAAAACCCTCAAGAGCTGCTGCAGTGGTTTTCCTGCATTGGGTTTTTCCGAGGACATTTGTCTGAAAAATTCTGTCTTTTGTTTGCATGATTGCTTATTCTTCAGTACTTGATCTGTATAATTGTGTAGACTGCAATGTATTTACTTCGATGTTTTCATGAATAATTCAGAAAATAACTTGTAAAGTTAAATAAACAAGTAGGAGAAGTAAATTAGATTTGCGGTAGTAGGATTTCTGTTTAGAGAATTCAGAAATTTTCACATGGTATCAGAGGATTTGTAGATCAGGAAGAGCTGAAGCCAACAACAGAAGACCGAAGAAAATTTGCTGCAATGAAGGTAGCTGTTCCGAGTGACAAAGCAGATCCAGAGAGAGGCAAGGAAGGGTGACGCAGTCACCTGTGGAGCTCATGCAGAGCCTGCGTCAGCTAGGAGAGTTGACGCTGTAGTTGTGCAGAGGCAGCACAGTGCTTGCTGGGCCAACGTAGAAATTTTGAGCCTCTGTCTTTTCGGTTACCAGGGCTGGAAAAGCAGTTCTGTTTTTCTTCAGTAGTTGCTGGTGGGGCATTGTTTCTGTTGGTGCATAACAGTGTCTAGTAGGGCGTGGCAAAGTAAGGGGAAGCAGTTTCTCAGAAGACTTCTCGCCAAGAAGTCTAGATCCAATGCTGATCAACAACAAAGAGTGATCAGAGAGGGCTGATTTGACATTAGTTGGTGGAGGCTTTCCGGGAGGGAAATCATTTTTCAGAGGGAGCAGGTTCTTTAGAGAATTTCTAGCACTAAGAAACTCAGATCCGAGTTTTGCTGGGGCAACAACAAAAGAGGGAGAAGTGAATCAGTGTGACATCTTTCAGTTGAGCAGAGATGACCACACATGGAGTGAGGGATCAAGACAGGTTGGATGGAGCATCCAACTTTGTCATCTGGAAGGCCAGAA
This sequence comes from Pinus albicaulis, assembly GCA_034641835.2. Lineage (NCBI taxonomy): Eukaryota > Viridiplantae > Streptophyta > Pinopsida > Pinales > Pinaceae > Pinus > Pinus albicaulis. Next base: position 1,645,203,489 of record CM076578.1, on the reverse strand, counting down.
TCCTATCAGTTCTAGATGAGCATCGCATCAAGCCTCTCGCCGAGAGTGCGGTTGTTGTTCCTGTTGACGTTGATCTATTGAAGAAGTATGAAGACACTCAAGCGAAGGCTAAGTGCTTGATCATGGATAGAGTCAAGGATCATGTGGTCCCATACATTGCTGAGAAGGACACAACACATGAGATGTGGACTTCTTTGACCACATTGTATCAGGGGACTTCCGTTCAGAGGAGAATTCTTCTAGAGAATCAACTTCGACTATTCTAGATGTTGAAGGGAGAAGAGATCGACCCCTTCCTCATTAGCTTGAAGGCGATCCGTGATCAACTGGTTACTGTGGGGGCCACACCTGATGAAAGTCTTATGGTAAGGATTGATCTGAATGCAGTTTCCGATGAGTGGAAGAATTTTTCCAAGCATCTTGGGCAGAGCAACGCTTCCAAGTTGGGAAAACATGTGGGCAACTCTTTGACAAGAAGATATCAGAAGGATGACCGAGGCAGGCATGAGAAGCAGAGGGATCAAGATCAAGAAGGAGGAGGAGGAAGATGCGACTCTCGCATCTAAGGGACAACATGGGCAACATAGTAAGAAGAAGATAGACCTTTCATAAGGTCAGGTGCTTCAGGTGTGGTGAACTAGGACATTTCGCCACACAATGCCCTCAGAAGAAGGGTGAAGACAAGTTTGATTCAAAGGCTGTCACAACTAAGGACGATGATGGAGATGATGACGATGTGGCCATGATTGCTCATGTGCCTCGGGAGAAGAGGTGGGGCAACATTGATCTGTAGTTCTTTCGAACTGCAAAGAGGGGCATGATCCTTGAGGTGTCCCAAACTCTTGGATCACATACGAGCTACGGGAGCCCTTAATGACAGTAGCGGGATGTCTGGAGTCAGTTGATGCGCAGGATGATGGAGCAACATTGGCAGATCTAGGACGCTGAATTCTTGAGTAGTGCAGAGTAGAGGCAGTAGCAATGCAGAGGTTGATGGATTTCAACATCGCAGAGGCAGTGCTTACGCAGTGCAGAGTAGCAACAAGGCAAATCTCTAGAGGGTCAGCGCAGATTAGCAACAGAGCGTGCTTCAGTATCGAGGTTCACTGAGACTGACTTGTATGTCAAGTCTTTGGGATGTTTAAGTTGGTTAGCTCTCAGCAACTGAGGTGCAGTGCAACAGTTAGCAGTGGCAGTGCTACGGGCAGCATGATGTAGCATTTGAGAGGGAGCTGTAGTATAGATGAGGCTGTGATTGTGGCAGAGTCATGGGCAGCAGTGCAGTGGATGAGGGGCAGGAACCGAGCATTAGCAGCGCAAAGGACCGATGCCATGGATCAGAGTAATGCTTCTAGTGAGAAGTGTTGTTAGAGCGCATTCCTCGCTAAGAGTGAGTGTTGATTTTTGGGTAGCATTGGATGTGCTCTAGCTCTGAAACTTTGTAGTGGGGCTAGAACACATGAGATCTCCAAGACCTAGAAATCATTTGGAGAAATTCCACTCGGAGCTTAACTTATTCAAATAATTAATTATTTTAATGGGGACCCTAAGTCTAAACTTAGGGAAATTAAATAATTAAAGTAAATTAATTTAAACATGTGGGTGAGAATGTTCTAAGGTGAGAATGTTCTAAGTGACGAGGATCAAGTCTTTTCTATATGGGTTTTCTTCATCCAGTTGTTGGATGAACCATAATATCTGTCTCCGGATAGAGGTACTTCTGTCAAGGATTTTCTCTATTGGAGTGAGCGACATTGGCACCCTAGTTTGTATTCAGAAATTTGCTTAATAATAAAACCCTCAAGCGCTGTTGCACCTGTTTTCCCGCATTGGGTTTTTTCGGGGACATTTGTCCAAAAATTTGTGTGTCCTTTGTCAGCATGATTGCTTATTCTTCAGTACTTGATCTGTATAATTGTGTAGGTTGCAGTGTATTTACTTCGATGTTTTCATGAATAATTCAGAAAATAACTTGTAAAGTTAAATAAACAAGTAGGAGAAGTAAATCAAATTTTCCGCAGTAGGATTTATGTTTAGAGAACTCAGAAATTTTCACATCAATCTCATATGGGGAGTATGTTATCACAATTAGAGAGCACAAATATTGAATCGCCGAACCATAATCATGAATTTTCAATCCAAGATCCACAATAATTAGTGCTTCGATTCAATACCAAGGAACTACTACATTCTGAATATTGATATGACAAAATTTGATGGAAATGATCTTGTAACATGGATATTTCAGATGGATTAATAATTTGATCTACACCAAGTTGCCTCCTTAGAAAAGGTAAATATTGCATCCATGTTTTTAGAACAAGACCAACATGTACGGTATCAATGGCTTTGTGAAAGAAAAAAAGATTTTTTTATATCTTGGTCGATTTTTATAGAGGAATTGATAGAACATTGTGGGGATATTAAGAGCAATACATTCTTTAATCAATTGATAAATCTTTGACAAAAGGGTGTAGTTACAGAGCACATTCAACAATTCCAAGTTGAGTCTCAAAGTAAAGAATATTTCAGAGGATAATTTGTAAGACCTATTTATGGGAACTTTAAAGGAGAGCACCCAATATGAGGTGCGTCTCTTTGAACCTAAATCTCTAAAACATGTTTTTAGTCTGGCAAAGAACGTTGAAAGTATAAGTATGGCCACTAGAAAATTGGTTACTAATTACTATAAGGAAGATCATGTCTCCTCTCCTAAACTGACAAGGTTGACTCCTCAACAAATGGGTGAAAGAACAACAAAGGGATTATGTTTCATTTGTGACAACAAGCACAATAAGGAGCATAAATGCAACAAGAAGAGATTAGTATACATAGACTTTGAAGATGAAGAAGATCAGGAATTAGAATAGTCACAAGATCCATGTGAAAATTTCACTACTGAAATCCTATTGCAGCAATTGGAATTATTTCTTCTAACTGTAAATTAATTCATCAGTTTATTGCTACGACAACAACGAAATAATCACACTTCAAAAATATTGCGGAAAATAAAAGTGCTGGAAACTGAGAAAAGATACTTTCACACACACAATACATTTGACACAATTACTTTGGACAAAAGTCCCCGAAAAAACCCAACTTGGGAAAACCAGTGCAGTAGCTGAGGGTTTTTATTATTAAGCAACAGTGAGAAATTCAAAGTACAATATATATCGCCAAACTGGAAAATCTACCCAAGAGAAATACTGGCAAAAATTCTCTGAGGTAAATTATCCTCTCCGAGAAATTTCGACACTTGACTACTTTTGAAAAGCTAGTCGTCCAACCAACTCTGTGTAGGCCTTGCGTTACCCTAGCACAATCCCTCAAACGCTCTTGCTGAATCAATTTCCAATCTAGTTGTCCTGCCTGCTGCCGATTGAGACATTGTCTCTTCGACCCTCTGGAAAACTTCCCGGCCTTTGGAACTGAAAAAAAAGCTCCTCTTTAGCTGAATCGAATTGCTCTCATGAGGCTCTGCACTCCTCCGCGCAACCTCCTAGAGAAATTCTCGGCCTCCTCTTTTTGACTCTCTGAAATTGGAAAAAATTGTCCGAACTCACTGTCTCTGCCCCTCTTCGCTTCCCTTCTCTAGCTCGAACTCATCCGACAACTGTTGCTGCTCTTTGGAGGATCGAACTACCCAAGGAAATCGATCTCAAGTGTGTGTGTCCTCCATCTACTCGTTGACTTCCTCTTATAATCTATAGTTGGGACTCCAACAGCCAAGATTAAACCATAATCGATGGCTGAGATCATTTTTGGATCGATCCATGTGAGCTTCTAGATGATTCATACATTTCTCAATTATTACTGATTAATTAACCCCTTTTCTTAAGTTTAGTCTTAGGAAATATTTAAAAATAGGCTAATAATCTAATTGAGACAGTTCTATATGGAATTTCCAGAAACGATTTCTGGGTTATGGAGAACTCCTGTGTTTTAGCGTCTCCACAAAGTTTTGAGACTAAAACACCTATGATGCTACAAAAACTAGCAATCTAGAGCTAGAAGAGACTACTCCAACAATATCCTGTCATGAATTGGCTAGCATCAATACTCAACAAACCCTCAAGATATAAGGATATATTAAAAAGAAAAAGGTAACCGTATTGATTGTTATAGGTAGTACCCATAATTTCATCAATTATAAATTAGCAAAACTTCTCAATTGTTTCATACATCCAACACCATACTTTCAAGTAATGATTGTAGATGGAGGCACCATAAATTGTTCAGGGAAGTGCCATAGTATTAAGCTCAATATGGGGGAGTATTTGTTGGACAGTCCCACGATTGCAATACAAATGGGTGGTGCTAATGTTGTATTAGGGGTCCGATGGTTACAATTATTGGGAACAATGGCCTCTGATTTTCAAGATCTCTTCATAAGATGTACCTTAAAAGGAAATGAAATTGAGCTTAGAGGTATCCAAGGGAAACCCTCTAAAAGTGATAAGCTCTAATGGAATGACAGAATTACTCAAAAAGGGCATCGAGGTGTAATGGCACAATTATGTTCACTAAATATTCAAACATCAATATCATCTATGTCAGGGGATCACCATAAAGTTGTCAACAATCATCCCCAACTATTTGGAATAATGCCTAAGGGTCTTCCATGCAATTGAGATCTGTGAAATTTCCTTAATTGCAACAACTGGAATTTAATCTTTTATCTACTGGAAATTATTTGTCTTAATAATAATTACGACAAATAATGATTAATTCAACTACTGCAATCTTCACAATTAAATACAGGAACTGAGAAATAATGCATACACAAAATTATTGACACCAAGATTTTTGGACAATAGTCCCTGGAAAAATCCCAATGTGGGGCAAACCAGTTTTGCAGATGAGGGTTTATATTATCAATAAATATTCAATAATTTGAGAATTACAACTACTTCTTACCTCTTATTGGTAAAGCTCCGACAACAACTAAGCATGGTACACTTGGATTGACAACTACCTTAGAGGATTGGGCTTCACTAAGAGTGAGGCGAATGCCAACCTATACTATATCATTGTTGGAGGGCTTCCGCCCATTCTAGTTCTCTATGTCGATGACCTTATACTGACAGGAGATGAGAGCTTGATCTAGGATTGCGAGGAGGACCTTGCAAGGGAGTTTGAGATTAAGGATATGGGGCTTATGCACTATTTCCTTGGCTTGGAGGTTTGGCAGGGTGATGGTGAGATCTTCATGGGATAGGGCAAGTACACTACAAAGATGCTCTAGATATTTCATATGCAAGATTGTAGGCCCATGGCCACGCCTCTAGTCACAAACTAGAGGAAGGTGGACGCTAATAGGGTAGAGCGAGTGTATCTTACAATGTACACGCAGCTCATTGGGTCGTTGATGTACTTGGTCAACACACGACCTGATATTTATTTTGCGGTCAACTAGCTGAGTTAGTTCATGGTGGAATCGTTCAGAGTGCATTGAGTTGCTGCAAAGCATGTGTTGAGATATCTTAGAGGCACAACGAACTATGGATTGTGGTACAAACATGTTGATGGACTGAGGCTTGAGGGCTTTGTAGATGCAGATTGGGAAGGGAGCTCCTCAGAGAGGAAGAGTACTTCAGATGGTGTTGTCGGCCGAATTGTACAGGCACTGCGACAACCGCTCAGGGCGGGGTCTATCACTTTGATCCCTGTTCACTCCATTTTAGCTGTCTCCCAACAACAGGCTATGGGGGGTAGTCCCTATGGAATGAAATGAAGGAAAACAAGTTGGGAACCAACTTGTTTGGGAGACACAGATGAGTGGCCTAGCTACTTGGTTTAATTTAGCAAGATTATTGATTTGATTAGATTTGTTAAGTATGAGACCAGTGCCTAATGGAGTCACAATTCTTGCTTAATGTAAATCAATGCCAAGTAATTAGATGGACACCTGCTGCTTGAATGATTGAATAACCTATATGATGTGCAAATCCTAGGATCTACGTGTGATGCAATGATCTTGGTTATTTTTAATTATATGCCTAGTCTAAATAGAACCTCTCCCTTAACTGTTTTGAGAAACAATCTCTAGAGTAGGTTGTGAAATGGAAGCCAACGGGAAGCAGGCAGTGGCCTGATTAACAATACCTCCCTCGGTGTTCTACCCACCCAGTGCCTCCGGCGCTGCATAGACTGTGGCTCTGACAACTGCAAGGTCACTGTGTTAACTACTAAGAAGAGTTGAATCTCTCAAGCTAATTGGGAAAGGTTTGTCCTAGATCTCTATCAACCTACCTAATGCTAGGAGGTAAATTTTAATGCAAGCTAGAACTAGGATGCTTGTGCAAAATACTACGAGTGAGACCTTTAGGTGAGATTACTTAAGTATTCCTTTAAGTACTTAGTTATATTTTATCCCAGTTATGATGTTAAGTACTTCTCAATGTTTTGAAAAGACAATCTCAACTAAAAGGCAAGTGTTATATTTCAACAATGCCAACAAGAAATAAAGATATCCACAAGATGCGATTTGCTTCAAAGAATATAGGTCCACAATAGATAAACAATATATCAACAGTTAACCAGTGATTCCAATGACCATTATCCACAAGAGACAATAAGATAACAAGTGTTCTTAGCCAATATTCCTCAACACAATATGATTTACCAATTTTCAAGTTAAGAACATGTAAATGCAATCTAGATCACCGCCAATTGGATTAGAGAGCCTTACTGACAATTTATGTAACTTGAACCAAAAATATGAGGTGAGCTTATTAGATGTGAATTACAAACTTTGTAGCATATAAACTCACAAGGAAAAGACAATGTTAGTTGCTTTCACAGAGTCGATGCTAAGAACAAGATACAATAGAATGTAAGGCTTTGAGAACACTTATGCAATATATGTTCCAATGACCTCACAATGAGCAATAAGTGACTGTTATGACAGCAGTAAGCAATTTATGACAGCGGTAAGTAAATATCAATTCCAAGATGCATATGCTTGCCAAATGTCACAAAGAATAGCCCATCTGCCAAGCAAACTTAGCTAACTCATGAATTAGATGTATTAACCCTTTTAAGATGTAGTATTCAGAAAGATTTCAGATCTGATAGATTTATTACAACAGTAAATAGACCACAGATTAAGAAGCTAGTGATGCTAAGAATGAATGCCCAATATGCCCAAAAATAGGAAAATTGCACTGAAACTTGAAAAAATGAAAATTTTGACCCTCTTCAAGTGTGTGATTCAGAAATTGCAGATCTGATATTTTCAGATATGCAGTAATTTCTAGCAAGTAGAAAATTATATCTAGGCTATATCTAAGGGTGCCCAAATGGCTAAAATCTATGAAAATGAAAATTTTGCAATTTTGACCAAATTTTATGTGATTTTAAGGCCTAATTATCACTGTAATCACTTCTGTAATAAAACAAAGGAAAAAAGAGGGTTTAGAGGTCAAACCATAGGCCCCATCCTTTGTAGATGCAGTTGCCTAAGTTGCCCAAATTTTTTTGATGAAGAAGCCACCTGAAAACCAAACTTTTGGAGCTCAAGAATATGCAAAACCACCAAGGAATCAGTCCCAATGAATTTCAGGAGAGGGTTTAAGGTAAACTAGGGCAGAAAATGGCCAAGGAGAGCCAATGCTAGGCCAAGGAAGGCCATTGTTGAGGGCTAAGGGGTTTAGGATGATAGATTGAGGGTCGAGGAGGTGAAAGAAGGCTCAAAGTGGCTAATGCTGGGGGAGAAAGGCCACCAAAAGCTGGAAGACTAAGGAAGAATCCCTCAAAGGGCTATCGTGGGCCCCACAAAGGCCACAGAAGGGGGCCGAGGCCTCTAGGCCTCACGACCAGGCCAAATTTGGCCCTAAAACCCTGACATTGGGTCCACAAGGGAAGGCGAAGCCCCAAAAGGCTGATGCTGACCCTAAGAGGCCCAAAAAAATGACGTAGAGGGGAAAAAAGGCTGACACTGGGGCTTGAGAGGCTGACGCTGGCCTTGGAGGGGCCGAATCTGGTCCTGGGAGGGCTGAAAAGCAAAACCTTTGTCTCATAATTTTTTTTCTTTTCTAGATCTGAATTCTATTGCAAAATTTTCAGTGGGTTGCCCTACAAATTTTCCAAGAGATTAGATCTTACCCTCAAGGGCCTAGATCCCTTGATCCAACTTGCAAAAATAAAAAATACAACAACCAAACCCCAAATATATACAAAATTCTAAAATCCCCAAAACTCCAATTAGCAAAATAATTTACAATTTGAATTTACAAAATTATTTTACAAATTATACGAGCGTTTTAAAATTAATTTTGAAAAACAATTTTCTATGGTATTTTTTCCTTTGATAAATGGCTAAAAATGCTTCAGAAAATCCATGCACACCATAACCTTAGCGAAGATTTAATCCACCATACAAATAGTTAGGATTGAAGCAAAATGATCCTTATCTACAGTTTGTGAACTTGGAGACCAAGGACTAAAGTACCTACAAACACTATGTATTGTCTCAAAATAATCATATATAAGCACAACATAGGAAGCCCGTAGTCAGTAATTACCACAAATCAATGAACAAGTACAACTCGAGTTGCACCCCAAAGTCTTTATTATAGCAGAAAAAATAGTTCCCAACGGTACAATAGTTTACCAAATGCTCCAATAGCAATTTCCTAGCCGGATATCAAGATGGCTAGAGACTCAACCAACTGTCTAATTTATAGATAAATCCTCCAAGTGGAAAAATAATGGCCAGTTTCTTTGATCCTTGTCAAAATAATCTTGGCAGTCGATAAACACTTGAAGATCTTTTAATCTTGGCCCTCGATTTTTTATTTTTGAGGAATTTTCGAATTTATCATTTAATTCCATTTTTATTAGCCCAAAATTAATTATTTTGAGCTAATTTCTTAAAAAAATGTGACTTTGACTTGACCACCAAGGTCCAAGGGTCCAAGTTTTCTTGAAATATACAAAATTCCCTTGGTGGAGAACCTTTAAAATTTGATTCCTTTAAGACCCACGAATTTTTCCACTTGGAGAATTAATTTTCCTAAGACAACTTAACTTGACTCTAATTAATTTATTTTCTGGCTTAGAATTTAATTTTTTTTGCTAGAAAAATTAATTTACACATGAGGGGATTTAATATTTTTCCACCCTCTAATACATAAGATTTTTACATTTACAACCCTCAAAAGGGGAATACACATTTGGTTAGACCCTCAAGACACATACCCCTTCTGCGACACAATATTATCCAGTAGACAAAGTGATTTGTAATAAAATAATTAAGCCAACTAGCTTAAATTATTCCCAAATCACTTTTACATCAGACTCAACTAAAAACACTAAGACTCACCTAAGATTTCGGCAATAAATTTCACCCTAGCTTTGGGGTTTAAGTTGGAGGGAAAAAACTCTTTTGATTAGCCGTGTTTAGAAACATAGATAATTAGTGAGGTTAAAAAACCTCCTAGGATGAAATTCATTGCCAAAATCACAGGCTTACCTAGGTTGTTACATAATTAAATGGTCGTACTGGAATCATTTACATTATAACTTGTAGAATGGGTTGATCATGACACATGGACTGCAGATAGGTGATCCAATCCTGTTGAAAAGATTGGTACTTCCGCTTCCATGGAACTTTGACAATTGAGTGCAACAGGTGGCATCTTCATCATTGGGTCAACAACTGTTTCTTGGTATAGTAGGAAGTAAAATTTAGTTGCACTCAGTTCAGCAGAGGCCGAGTACATGGCTGTTAGTCAGGTAGCTTGCGAGGCTATTTGGATGAGGAAGTTGCTTGTGGGACTTTCTAGACAGAGGATGGAGCCTACCATGATACATTGTGATAATTAGAGTTGCATTAAGCTCTTTAAGAACCTAGTGTTTCATGATCGCTCAACGCATATTGAGATCTAGTATCACCATCTTAGAGATTGCGTGCAAATGAGGATAGTGAAACTACGTACATTCCAACAGGGGAGAAGATAACAAACATCTTGACCAAGGCATTGGCAAAAAGCAATTTTGTTCATCACAGAGATAAGTTGGGAGTTGTGCAAAATTACTTCCTCACTAAGAGGGAGTGTTGACAAGTAGTGAAGGAATGGATTCCTTGATTTGTGCCTTAATTCAAGGGATCGAATTTGAGTTCTCCTCAGTCATGTACGAGTTCTAGTGATGTGGATGAGTTCAAGAAACAATTTGACTAGTGCGAGTTTGTGGAAGCCCGAGTTATTTGTCTTCTAGTGTGAGTTGGTTTGGGAACTGAAAGACTTGTTGGAGTTAGCCTCCTAATTTTTAGGAAGGACTAGTTAACAAGATGTGTTAACTATTGTTAACTAGGAAACACCCAGTTTGAATTTTCCAAACATAGAACTTACTAACAATATTCTATTCGAAGTGCTTATAGAGAGATCGAAGGCACAATCCAAGGAGTTTTCTTGTGTGAATTATTGGAGGAGATTTACCTTGGGAAGTGCACACAAAAATAGGGAGAAATTCCTATTTTTTAGGAGGCCAATGTGCTAGGAAATAGTGGCCTATTTCCTAAGGAATTGTCAAGGATTTTGGGCTTGAGTGTGGGCTAGTTTGAGGGAAGCAGATCAGTATTCTTGCAGTTTGTTTCATGCCTAGTCCAAGGCTGAGAGATCAATCTGTATTCTCTATTGAAACAAGTGTATTTGTAAGAGATCTATTGCTCATTCTTTTTCAATAATATTCTCAAGCAAGTGAGGGTTTTCCTAGTTGGGTTCCCTAGAAAATTGTGTTGTTCTATTGTGTGAATTTTGCTTTTATTTCTGTTCTATTCCGCTGCAAATTTGGTAGAGAAATTCTGTGTCTATATGAAAAGAAAATTGTTTTCAGATTGTTCATATTAGCAGATCAGAATTTCGTGGATTTTTCCACAACATTTACTTTCAAGCAACTTTCACTTTTGACATCTTATTTCCAAGTATATACATTTCAAGCATTTACCTTTTGAGCTTTCCATTTCCAAGTATAAGCATTTTATTGTCAAGCAATCATCTTTTACTCTGAAGCATTTACTTTCACAAGTACTTTTATTTGGCATTGGTCTTTATTCACTTCATCATTTGCTTAAGTGTTTTTTATTCCATTTGATTATCATTTACTATATCTATTGCTTATGGAATGATCATGGTTGCTTTTGAATTAATTTACATGCTTTAGAGTGGTATGCTGTGATTTAAATTTGGATGGTCGAATGTGCTCTTGGTTAACTCATTTAACTTCTAGAATATTGCTTGCTTAACTTAGTTTAGACAAGCCTTAGTTTTTTTTTTCATAGGGACTACTCCCTTGGCTTCGCTAGGAGTTAGCTAGACTGAGGAGTTGAGAATTGAGTGACAACTGTTGAGCTCGAGACTTGCCCTCAAGGCCACATCAAATGGATTAAAGATTTATTCTACATTAACCCAGGTGTGGATTTAGGCGGAAACACATGACATAACCTTTGTAGATAGGAGCTCAACATCTTTTCTCTTCTAGGCATTTGTTGACATCAAATATTAGTAGAGATTTCATCTGGATTTCTTAACTGCCTCAGCCCTCACTTAACCTTGTTGCCTCCTCTTATTGTGGGCCATTCTAGATGACATTATCATGCTCAATATTGGTGACTTCATTGTGATGATGGGAACAAAGACTCTCCCTTGGGTCTAAACAATGACTAAAGACCAAATTGTTTGTCTTCAACTTTCTGCTCATAGTTTGGTTGCCTTGCTCCGTTCATTGTGGCACTGCTTTCTTTCTGTCTCCCTTTCCAGAGCTGCACTTCATTATTGAAGGTTTTTCTGATCTAGGTTTAACCCTATTTTTTATTGTTACTCTTCAGTTCCATCAACCTACTTTTGTGGACATTTTTAGGACATAAATAAAATTATCTTATTTTTTTCTCAGTTTTTTCTTTTTTCTTTAAAGGAGAGGATGCCCTAGGCAATCTCGATTTTTTTGTTATCACTTGTTATACTTTTGAGCCCCAAAAACATATTCTGATATTAGTGGACAGTAATATAATTTCATTTACGTTTTAATCAATAGTCAACCAACATGGAAACTTTAAGGTTTGAACTCATGAATTGGCTATTTTTAAAAGAATTTCCATTTTTTTCCAAAAATATTTAAGATATTTCTTAATATGTTCATTTATATTTTGTGTATAAAATATTAAGTAGAAAAATAGTCTCAAATTTCCAAAAATGAATGGTATAGTATACATTTCTTAAAATATTTGCCTTTCGATTGTAAATTATTCATTTCTTAGATTAGTGATATTTTCCAACTTGTTTTAAGTGTTTCCTCAATGCTTTCCATGACATTCGTTTGATGAACGTCACATCGTCTTTAAATAATGACATGCAAAGCGTCTCAGGTTCCATCAAACATTTGCCCAACAATCAGCGTACCATTGTTTGCTGAACTTCAACAACCCTCAAAATTGTGTGATAACAACAGGTATGTTTCTTTTGTGGCAAGGATGCATATTGTGTATTACCTGTTAAGCTGATGTTTGCGAGATATGTCTAATCAGGAAACTTGAAGCTTGCTGTTTTTCACCAATATTTTACTCGGAAGTGGACATTCTACAATGAGGTGGTTTATACTTATTTTTCTATGCTACCCATGTTCTATAGCTGCAACAAATGATGAAGGTATCTTATCTCCTTCATGTGCAATTCTTGCAGGCAGATGAAGAAATTAGGGTGATAGACGAATATATTACCTGAACAGAACTAAGATTCTATTGTCTACAGGGTTCACCCCAAACATATTTGAATTTATTGTACCAGTTTACATTACAGAAATTCAAAGTTGGCAATAAATATAAAATGTACAAAATAACTGTAAAAATGGATTAACATAAATGAAGGTCAACAACAGTTCCTGGTGATCTTTAAAAGTGCAGAGAATAATACAAACATGGGTTTTTACACCAGAGCTTCTTCTCATTCAATATTGTGCTAATGTTCAGTGAATGAATCTCATTGATTGAATGTTTGTTTAGAAATATTTTTTTGGCTTTTGCAGCTTACAGACTACATGGCAAGGGTCGAATATTTCTTGTTTACAATGTATATAGGAAAGAGTTCTTGTATTCTCAGAGAAACAGTCAAAATCTATTGTATTGAGATCCAGTTTATAATTTTTCTGTTGATAATAGTTGTTTTACTTGCTGCAATGCCTGCTTAATGTGCCTTCCTGGTAGGTTAAAGAGGTGAATGCTTTTTGCAGCCACATGTTATCTTCGACCAGAGGAATTAACTAACTTTGAGCTTTATTATTGGTTAATTCCGTTTTTAATTATAGACACCTGGTTTTGAGGGGATGCGTGTTTCTTCTCTTTTTAATGAACAAAATGCATCTTGCATTTACTGCACAGGATAATATATATCATGCATCCTTACAGTGGAAGCCACAATGGAGGTATACTCATTTCCCCTTACATTATAAGCAAAGATGATGAGCATGTCTACTTTGGTTCCAACTTCAAGAGAGCCATTATCTCTATGGAATATTGATTTGGGGTAGCATTGGATGTGCTCTAATTCTCAAATTTTATGGAGAGACTTAGACACATGTATTCTAGATAACCTAGAAATCATTTGGTGAAATTCTACTTGGATTCTATTCTATAGAAATAATTAATTATTTTTAAAGGGACCCTAAGTCTAAACTTAGGAAAATAAAATAATTAAAGTGAATTAATAGAATATGAGTGAGAATGATCTAGAATAAACGGATCAAGTCAAAAATTAATCTTAGCCGTTGATTAGAGATCTAATCTGGTCCGTTGAAGTCCTCAATGAGAAGACTATAAGATTGGCTTCATTTGGAAATTACATTTTGGAGACACGGAGGATCTAGAGATCGAATTTTTCTGATGGAGCAGTGCTCGGAAGAAAATAAGATCTAAGTGATTCTTGATTATAGTGAGGGGCAGTAGATCCGGTTGGAAGATTTCCTGAGCTGGAGAGTATACAACAACAGAGATAGAGAGAGCCACAGCAATAGCGCAGAGCCAGTGACAGTCACTGCACAGAGCTAGAGGGAATGTCGTTTTCGTGCTGAGGAGACAGCGTAGAGCTAGTGCCAGATCTCGGAGAGATTTTCCGGAGGCCAGAAGGCTTCAGTTTCCAGCCAGAAATGAGACCAGCACAGAGGCAGAAAGGCAGCCGTAGTTGTGACGCAGAGCTTGCGTGGGTGACGCAGTCACTGTGCAGAGGCAGTCCAGTCTTGGTACAGATCATGTGGAGTGAGGTTTGTCTCACAAGATCTCTTCTGTCAGTTTCTCTGTATGATTTGACAGTGTCAATTAGATTTGTACTCAGAATATTTACTGCATAATATAAAAACCCTAAGATATGCTGCACTGGTTTTCCCGTATTGGGTATTTCTGGGGACATTAGTCCATAAATAACTGTATCGAAATGGTTGTGTGATGTATGTTTGTTCAGATTTGTTTCTGCACTTGTAATTCATTCACAGTTAATTTGTGTAGGCTGTAGTGAATGGATTTCGATATTTGTTTGTAGAACACATTGAATAATTTGTTAAGTAAATAACAAATAGGAGACTTTCCCTCAGTTGCTGCAATAGGATTCCTAAGTTGACGGAATTTTCACATGGTATCAGAGCTTGTTTAAGCTGAGTGCAGGCAAGACAAAGAACAGATCCAACAGATTCAACGTTGGTGAAGCTGGAATCAAAGAGTTGCATATGTAGTAGATCGATCTCCCAGTTGATTGCACAGTCCAAGCCAGGAGGGCTAGACCAGTAGGAAAATCTCTTTCTGAGTGAGTCGACAGAGAGGTAGGATTGTTGCAGTTTACTGATTGTTCAAGGCAGAGGGAGAAACACAGCAGATCTATGCAGATTATCAGCTGAAGGGACGTAGTTGATTGTGCAACAGTGATTGCTAGTGCAGAGCGTCAGGAAGCGTAGCTAAAAAGTAGTTTTGGGGATTTCTGACCTCAGTGAATTTTCTTGCCCAAGAAACTCAGATTCCCCATGCAATAGCAGCAGATTTTGTGGCTTGCTCCATCAAGAGTGCGTAAAGGCAGCTGCGTAGAGGGTGAGAGGCATCAAATCGACAACGTTTGGGTGAGATGCCAGCCAATGGGTTGCGTGACCAAGATCGGTTGGAGGGCGCCTCCAACTATGTAATCTGGAAGGCAAGGATCTTCTTCCTTCTAGATGAGCATGACCTCAAACCATTTATCGAGAGTGCTCAGGCTGAACCGGTGGATGCAACACCATTAAGGGCCTTCAAGAAGAATATGGCAAGGCCCAAGCGATTGATCTTTGATGGAGTGAAGGATCATATTATTTCACACATCTCTGACAAAGGGACAACCAAGGAGATGTGGGATCCATTGGCAACGCTATATCAAGGGTCTTCTGAGCAGCGAAAGATGTTTCTGGAGGAGAAAATGCGGACCACCAGGATGTAGAAAGGAGAGCGCTTTGATCCATACTTGTCTAGACTTTAGGCAAACCGAGATCAAATAGCAGCTATGGGGTCAACTTCTTAGGCCACAGAGATGGTCAGACTTGGGTTTTTCCCACATTGGGTTTTTTTGGGGACATTGTCCACAAACAACGGTGTCAATTGTGTGTGTGCTATTTCTTTCTTGCGTAGTACTTGTTTCCTCATAATTATTTATGTTGTGAAGGTTGTAGTTGTATTTATTTCGATGTTTACAGTGTAACACAATAAATAACTTGTATGAGAATTAACAAGTAGGAGAAATAACATCAGATTGCTGCATTAGGGATTTGGGTCTTCAAATCTTCACATATAGTATGTCCCAGGTACATCCCTCAAATGGTGGTGGCATGTGATAAAGAGGTGAAATGGAATAGGGAATGATAGGGGCAATCCTGGGCCACATATTGAGGCACAAGGGTAGCTAGAGAAAGGGAAGCCCACCGTTGGGTATCTAATGTGTAGGAGGGAGAAATCGTGGTAGATGAGGTGCCCCGACCTTGATTTTTTTCTCTCCTCTTTATATGCCTTTTTCCTTTTATGATTTTTCTTTGATTAACCGCTTGTGGCTCAAAGGATAAGAGCATGATGTGTAAGGTATAGTAGTGATTACCCCCTTTTGGTAGGGCAGTTCATTGCCCTCCAGGGGTTGCGACAATCATGGGTTCTTGAATGATAAAAGAGGCTCATCTAGGGCCTATGGAACCAGGATGGTGTCCATGGGTATGGAGTAGAGCTCATGCATTTTCCTTTTGCCCATGTTTTAACTATGTTTGTCCCGACCATCTTTTGCATCTTGTGGTACATTTTCCTGTTGAATGTGGCCATTCATGCTTTTACTTGTCTTTTCAGCTACTTCAACCTCCGGGGCATTGTTCCAAGCCTGACCCAAGGTGGGGGCAAGGGAATGGGGAGGCTAACCCTATGTGGATCCAGTGAGGAAATGTGGACCTAGGTGGGAGAGATGATGAATGGGGGGGTATACTGAATTGAAGGGGAGTGGTATATGTGGATAAGGGAGCGAGACCACACAACCAAAGTTAGGGTTTCCCAAGTAGTACCACCCTAAAACCAAATGGTCAATAAAGGAGATCCCACGGGACTAAAATCCAAGGGTAACATAGAAAAGAGGTCAAGGGGACAGAAGCACAAACTAAGTCCACTCTTTTCGCCGAATCTCCCATCAATCCATGCCCGAAAGTGTCCATGATAAGTAAACCCAGTGCTCAATTACCAAATGACAAAACATACCTTTCTGGAGACCCACCTTCAAAGACACGCTCAATACAGATGGGTGAGGGACCACATGGCTGGCTCAGGTGGTGGAGAAATGGCACAACAAGCTAGTTGAGGGTTGCAAGGGGCTGCTGGCTGCCAGCTGAGGTCCATCATGGAGAAAAAATAATTTCTCCTAGGGATATCACCCACAAAGTGGTGGGTAACATCTGGCTCCAACTGGGACATGATCTCTCGAAGAAGTGGGCAAAGCTACTCGAACGAGAGGTCACTAGAACTCCAACAGTCTCTTGGTCATCGTAGACTTGTTATCTGCACATGTCAACGATGAAAACCTCGTGGTAGCATGTTTTTCACGATGTCGTATGATCACCAATGCTTAATGTCAGGCCATAAAACCAACGAGTAATAGAAAATATGCAATTTTGATCGAAATGCAGCTAATATATCATGATAAACATTATATGACATTATTTCTACTGCGAAAATCAACATGCAATGCATCCTACCCTAACATGCATATGGTACAAAATTAGTACTAAGTGTAATCATATAGCCAAGGCAACCAACATATCATCAAATCAATATAAATATACCGATATATATATGATTACTCATGTAGCAAATGTCAAATCGAAGGTGGACAAAATCACATGGATAATAAGGTTGGTGGGAGGTAGAGAAATAGGATGCCCACACATGGATGATTATGTGAGAAGAGGTAAGAAAAGGATGTAATCTAGTCCATGAGATCCTCTCTTCTAACCAAAATATAGAGATGTCAGTGATTAGGCTCATAAAATTTTGAAGGATGGAAATCTCGGGCATATTATTTCCACGATGGTCCTTATCATTTATGTCATATTTTATGGCCTCCATAGGGTTACAATTAGTAGGAAAGGGGGACTGATGAGATGGAGAAACACACATATGTTGCCCATGATGATCACACTGGAAAGGGGAGATTGTAGATTGATCATGATCTTGAGGGGGTGCCCAAGGAGATAAAGTATAATCAATGAGGGGCTCATCCTTGACACTATGCTTGGAAGGGGGAAAGGGCTCACTGCCACTTGAGATCATGTGACAGGAGGTGAGGGAATCACTTGATGAAGACTTAAGATGATGACCAATAGGCAAAAGGGAGGATGAAGTATTGCATTCAACGGGTTTTTCTTCCCTAACATCATAATCTAAAGCCTCAAGTGATTTGGACATAGAATCATACTTGGGAGAGGTGGGAGCCTCATCAATTTCCTTAGTATCAAAGATTGGGACTCTCCTAAAAGGAAAATTGATCATTTCCAATTGCCCCTCTTTATGCAAGGGAAAATAAATATTCCCCTTCCCAAGAGTACCAATGGATATATCATCATAGATAGTGCCCGAGAGAAAGGGAAAACTAATCTCATCCTCATCCTCCTTATCGGTGTCGTAAATGGGAGCACAATCTAATTGAGGACCAACAATTTCCCATTTCCCCTTTTCAATATGGAAGTAATCTCCAATGTCATCCTCAGAGGGGATAATGGGATCACCTTCCTCAAGGTTCTGAAAAGGAGAATCATCAAAAGTAATATCCTCGAGAGACCTTCCATAGATTCATCCTTCCCAACACGTGTTCTCAAAATTATCTTTTTTATCATGTGGACCCCAGTAGGACTCGTCTATGTACTCACTACTTAGATTCTCAATGTCTTGATGATGCTCAATGAGGGCTTCCTCTTGGATGATCATTGTAGGGTATACTTGAAAATGTCTAAGAAAGACATCAATAAACTCCTCAATAGATGAGATACTCTTAGGTTCATGATCATGCAACCATGAATTATGACCACCAAGAGATCCCATGAACAATAACAAAAGGACATCTTGGTGAACCACTTTCTCTCTTGAAGCATGTGCGTTAAATCTTTCTACATGGTCAACTGCAGAGAGTGGATCACCATCAAACACGGGCACCCTACGTACCATCCTTCCCGCGACATGATTAGCGTGCCCAGGGATGCTAGCGATGTCCAAAGTGGGAAATTTATCAAAGAAACACAACCTATTTGAGATATGCATGAAAAATATGTAGGAGTTGCCAGGGTGAATTTAAATATGCCTCGAAAAATGCTTGCTTCACCCTATAGGCATCGACCTTAAGGTTCAATGAAGAACTAGGGCTTCGTTCTTCCAATGGAGTCACCACTAATGATATGTCAATATGTCGTAAGGGGACAAAAAATACGTCTTGTTTCCCCTACAACGATGCCAGAAATGTTACCACTCAAACTAGTAGGGGACCTAAACAGAAATCCTAAGAGGGCTATTGCTAGGTCAAGGGAAACGATGGAGACTTAGCCCACTGTCACCACAACAAAGACTCCTTGCTCTTTACGGACTTTCACTAATGGGAGGAGACTCAGTAATTAGGAAGTCACTTATAAAGGATGGATCAACAAATAAATGTGAAGTGACCTTATAGACCCTTTCCCTACGATAGGATAAAGAATTGAGCTTGCTTGCTCTTTAAGCAAGGTACAAGAATTTCTAGGGAAATGAGGTGAGGATTTGAGGGTTAGGTTAAAGGAATATGACTTGAAAAGGAGTTTCCCAATCCCTAAATTCCTTATAGAACTTGGATTCTCGAGTTGCCCTTGATGAATATCCAGCAAGGAAAAAGTGTGAAGTTCTCTAAGGAGAGAATGATCCCAAGTCAAGTGATCATACAAATGAAATCAAGTTACTCCTATTTATACACTAATTAGGAGTTCGAATTACTTAATGGGCCTACATTAGCCCCTAAAAATAAAATAATGCGCAAATTAATTAACTTTTGGTGACAAGCCCACCAAACTAGCTCACAAATAAAATAATAAGCCTCTCAGGAGGTCAAATAATAATCTATGCATGTCGTAAGGCTCTCCAAGAGGCCTGATGAGGTCCATAAGTGCCATAATGATGAATATGATCCTCAAAAGTGATGGACAAGGGGGTGGCCCCTTGTTCTCCAAAAAATAAACCGGTGGTGCTCCCATTGGGTGTGGGGGCACACCAATGACCTCATGGCTCTCCATATGAGTCGAAGATGCCTGTAGACCATTTGTAAGGGCTCAAATGATGGAATGAATGTTTCCATGTCATCATACAAGTCCTGAGACACTTGCCAAGTGTGTGGTGCACCTGTGGGGCCAGTTGGGCATAGTGTACCAGATACATCTTCCTCATCCAAAAGGTGGATCTCGAGCAATCTCTGAACATCTCTAAGGATCCATGGAGTGTTGTCTACTGCTATGGAGGCCCATGGCTCCCTACACACACCCTATATGTGCCAATGTCACCCTCTTGAGGGTTAGGACCTTGTATAGGGAGACCAAACCCAAATGGACACCATCTGCATCCTGCATAAGATCTAGTACAAAAATTCATTAAATTAATCGGGTAAAAGAGCTTACAAACCATGGACAACAAATGGACAATTCAAAATGGCATGCCCTTCCAAGTGGGCTTTGGCGTGTGCTAATGTCTCCAAGCTCCAAAAGGGGGTTAGCCAAGTACTTTATTAGGTGGTTTATACCTTTAGAGCGGATAGTATTTCCAAGGCACATCCCTCAAATGGTGGTGGCATGTGATAAAGAGGTGAAATGGAATAGGGAATGGTAGGGGCAATCCTGGGCCACATATCGGGGCACAAGGGTAGCTAGAGAAAAGGAAGCCCACACCTGGGTATGTAATGCATAGGAGGAAGAAATCGTGGCACATGAGGTGCGTCGGCCTTGATTTTTCCACCGCTCTTTATATGCCTTTTGCCTTTTATGATTTTCCTTTGATTAACTGCTCGAGGCTCAATGGATAAGAGCATGATGTGTAAGATATATCAGTGATTGCCCCCTTTTGGTAGGGAAGTTCATTGCCCTCCATGGGTTGGGACAATCATGGGTTCTTGAATGATAAAGGAGGCTCATCTAGGGCCTATGGAACCAGAGTGATGGCCATGGGTATGGGGTAGAGCTCATGCATTTGGCTTTTGCCCATGTGCTAATTATGTTTGTCCCGACCATCTTTTGCATCTTGTGGTACATTTTCACGTTGAATGTGGCCATTCATGCTTTTAGTTTTCTTTTCAGCTGCTTCAACCTCCGGGGCATCGTTCCAAGCCTGACCGAAGGTGGGGGCAAGGGAATGGGGAGGCTAACCTAATGCGGGAAAACCGGTGCAACAGATATGAGGGTTTTATTATTATGTTGTAGCAATGTCTGAATACCCCTAGGGTAATTCAGTTACAAAGACATAAACTGGCAGAAGAATTTGTGAGGATTTACCTCACTCAATCACTGAGTTCCTGACTAATTCAGATGAAGAAAACACTGCCTTAGGGAGGCACCGCACAACCTCTGTGTAGTCCCAGTGTTGGACCTTCCCAGCCACTGTGTCACCCCCTTCCAGGCTCAGTAGTTAGCCCCAACCAAGTCGTTTTGCCTCTGTGGACCCTGAGGAACAACCTCCCGATGTCACTTTCCGCATCCCGACCTCTGAAACTAATCTACAAGTAAAATTCCGGAAACCCTCCTCTGCCTCTGCGTGAGCACTATGCAGTCACTGCGTCAGCCCTTCTTCCTTCAGCGCTGGCTTGGTTAGATCACCTTTGCCTCTCTCTGATTGATGCTCCACCGACTGAGAAAATATTTCTCTCCTGATGCTATCTCTGCCCTTCACTGCTTAGATCTCTAACTCGAATTTCTCAGCAAACCACGACCCAGAAATTTCGAACTCTAGATCAATTCGGTGTGTCTTTCCAAATGGCCCTCAAGCCTTCCTTTATAGTCTTCTCGTTGAGACATCAACGAATGGGATTAGATCTCTAATCAACGGCTAAGATTATGACATGACTTGATCTCCGCCTTTTAGATCATTCTCACTCATATTTTATGAATATACTTTAATTATTTAATTTCCATAAGTTTTAACTTAGGGTCTTCATTAAAATAATTAATTATTTTAATAAAACATCAACCGAGTGGAATTTTCACAAAAACTTTCTAGGTTATTTGGAATAGCAGTGTCTAAGCCTCTCCACAAAATTTGAGACTTGGAGCACTTTCAAATGCTACAAAAATCAACACTCCCTCTTAGCGAGGAAAGTGCTCTGGCAATTATGCTTGCTGGACATTGCTCTGACTCTGAAGCATCCTCCGCGCTGCTGAAGTCCATCAAACACTACACTGTTGCTGCCACTGTACCACTGCCCATGAAACTACCACTGCCATTGCTGCATTTGTACTACAACTCCCTCTCAAGTGCTGCATCTACTATGCTGCCAACACTGCCACTGCCAACATTGCATCTGCACTGCAACTCAGTTGCTGAGAGAAAGAGCTGAACTCACCCAGAACTGAACAAGTGTTCAGTGGATGCACGTCGGTGCTGAAGACTTTGACTGCTGATAACTATTGCGCTATCACTCTGATGCACCGCGCTGCTGCTGCTCTGCACTGCACAACACTGATCTGCACTGTGATGCACTCCTGTGCACTGTGCTATTGTAGCTATGCTGCTTCTGCCTTTGCTCTGCGCTGCTCCAGAAATCAGTGTTGCTATCTACTGCACTGTCTTCTCCATCACTCCTCGGCTCCTCTGAAACTCCTCCATCCTGCTACTGCAAATATCGACTCTCGTAGCAAGGTAATGATCCCTGAGGTGGGCTCCTCAAAGATCCTGCCCAACTAAAGTTCAAGGTGAACTACAGTTCAATATCACTACACTTCTCTCCTCAAGAAGCGTGGGCACCCATGGCGAACTTATCCTCCTCGATTTTCGTGGCTGCAACCTTCGGGTCATGCTTCTCATCTTTGTCCTTCTTCTTCAAGGGACATTGAGATGCATAGTGGCCCATCTCGCCATATCTGAAGCACTTGACCTTCGAAACATGATGCTTCGCTTTCCATTGCGCTTGTTGTCTCTTCGATGCAAGGGTTGCGTTCTCCTCTTCCTTCAAGGATTTCAATCCGCTTCCACTACTGCCATCAAGTTTGCACTTGACGAGGTCTCTCCTCAGCTCTTCCTCCTGAAAAGCTGACCACAACTGCTCCCAACTAGGTAGCGTTGCCCAACCCAGTGTGCTCTGGACAAACACTTGCCACTCCTCCATGACACCGTTAAGGGCCATCTGTACCATGGTTGCAACTATAGGTGTAGCACCTACTGCCGACAACTGATCTCGAATCTCCTGTAACCGCATGAGGTATGAAGCCACACGCTCCCCTTTCTGCATTTGGATCATACGAAGCTTTTGTTCTAAGTACAACTTCCACTACTCGGAAGATCCCTCAAATAGGTCATGCAAAGCTACCCACATATCTCTGGCAGTAACCTTGCCAGCCACATGCGAGACGATGTGATCCTTGACACCATCAAGGAGCAACCTCTTTGCCTTGGCCATATCTGCCTTGTACTTCTTGAGCTGATTTGCTTTTGTGGGAACAACTGCCATGTTCTCCACGAATGCCTTTAGATCATGTTCATCCAGAAGGAACTGAGCCCGTTCCTTCCAGATGATATAGTTGGAGGAGCCCTCCAACTGATCCTGATCACGAAGTTCGTGAGATGCCATCTCAGCCGAAATCTGTCGAATCTGCTCCTCTTCCTCCCTACTGCGCAGTCCTTGACAGGGTTATGCACTCCCTGATGGAGTTGTAAGTTCAGCTGCTCCTATATTGCTCAACAACTAAGAAATGCTGACTTCCTCGGCTAGGAAATCATTGAGGAAGAATTCCCTTAATATGTGCTTTGACTCCTTCACACGCTTTTCTGCCTAGCAACAACTTCAGAAAAATTGCTTCGCTCTGTCTTCTGCATGGAGGCTCTGTGTTGCTCCCTTTGCCACAACAAGATCTTGATCTAGAAGCCATTTCTCTCTGTCGACTCACTCAGAGAGACTGCCACGAAAATCTTAGCCATCCTAGCTAGAACTGCCCAATCCTTCAATGGATTCGTTCTACTACACTGCAACAAAACGACCTTCACTTCAGAATTCAGATCCATTCTTCCTGTTTCACATCAATGCTCTGATACAATGTGAAAATTTCTAGATCTGAAACAACTTGATTACTTCTTCTATTATGTAATTTACTTTACACAATTATTTCTGAATCATACATGAAATACTGAAGCAATCATTGAAGCAACCTATACTATAATACTCGTGATTCTGAAACAAGGAAACTGAACAAGGAAAATCAATCACACATATGACACATTTATTTTGGACTAAGTCCCCGGAAAAACCCAATGCGGGAAACCGGTGCAGCAGATCTGAGGGTTTTATTATTATGCAATAGCAATGTCTGAATACATCTCTGAATACCCCTAGGGTAATTCAGTTATAGAGAGATATACTGGTAGATTAATTTGTGAGGATTTACCTCACTCAATCACCGAGTTCCCGGTTGATTCAGATGAAGAAAACCCTGCCTTGGGGAGGCATTGTGCATCCTCTGTGCAGTCCCAGCGCTGGGCCTTGTAGCCATTGCATCACCCCCTTCTAGGCTCATTGTTCAGCCCCAACCAAGTCGTTTTGCCTCTGTGGACCGTGAGGAACAACCTCCTAGTGTCACTTTCCGGATCCCGGCCTTTGAAACTGATCTACAAGCAAAATTCTGGAAACCCTCCTCTGCCTCTGTGCTGCCTCTGCGTGAGCCCTTCTTCCTTCAATGCTGGCTTGGTTAGATCACCTCTGCCTCTCTCTGATTGATGCTCTACCGGCTGAGAAAATCTTTCTCTCCAAATGCTATCTCTTCCCCTCACTGCTCAGATCTCTAGTTCAAATTTCTCAGCAAACCATGCCCCAAAAATTTCGAACTCTAGATCAATTCGGTGTGCCTTTCCAAATGGCCCTCAAGCCTTCCTTTATAGTCTTCTCGTTGAGACATCAATGACCTAAATTAGATCTCTAATCAACAACTAAGATTATAACATGACTTGATCTTCGCCTTCTAGATGATTCTCACTCATGTTTTATTAATATACTTTAATTATTTAATTTCCATAAGTTTTAACTTAGGGTCTCCATTAAAATAATTAATTATTTTAATAAAACATCAACGGACTGGAATTTTCACAAACAGTTTCTGGTTCTTTGGAATAGCAGTGTCTAAGCCTCTTCACAAAATTTGAGACTTAGAGCACTTTCTGATGCTACAAAAATCAACACCTCTAAAATGCTATTAAGGGCAAATCGACAAACTTTGTAGGTTGGGGCGTTGACCCAACTGTAGACAAATGGTTCCGGACATCCCGAAGTTTAGTAAGGAAGGGGTCTATACGCTCCCCTTTCAGTATCTTGGTACACCTGAACTTCTCCTCCAAATACATCTTCTGTTGCTTTGAAGATCCTTGGTATAGCGTAGCAAGGGCATCCCACATTTTCTTGGCAGTGTCCTTGCCAGCTGTAATATTCCCAATTAGCAGTAGCTAATTGGCAATATTAATTTTGCCCAGTTTTTCTTTTCTAATGTTAATCAGTTAATAAAAGGGGTGATGGGATCCATAACCCACGCTTAGGAAATAATGACTCCCTAAAGTCACTTAGGCAAATATTAGTTGACAGCGTGGAGCCCAGGAGAGCCAAGTGACAGCGTGGGACAACGTGGGCCCATGACAGCGCAGTGGCAGGGACATCGTGGTCAAGGAGGGACGATGCAGTTGAGTGGGGCCTGGGTAAGAGCAAGACTCTCAAGCATAAAAGGGAGAGGAGGCTCACCATTTAGTCATTCTATTATGCATCTTATGATTTCTGTCTTTTGATATTGAGCACGCTTTTGATGTTGAGCAAAGTCTACAAGTGCTGTTCAGCACACGGGTGTCTCAGAGCGGAGATCCCAACCTCAGCCTTGGGGGACTTCGAGTTCTCGCTTAGGTGCAGAGAACCACCATCGTTTTTCAGGGGAGAGCACATAGTACCTTTAGCCAAGATCACGCAGTCACTTGGACAATGCAGTCTCTCTTAGGGATTACACAGTTTGTAGAGGAGGCAACATCGAGAGTGAATGGATATCAGGGATTTCAGCCCGAGGGTATTGTGAAGGGATCAACCCTTCACAAATCATCATTTTGCAGTAGGAGGAGGCCATCACTTGCAGGATTATCATTCAGGGCCAGCATACTCACTCAGAGTGCATTATTTTCCAAGGGAGGTCAAATTCCGGGGTTAGCCATTCCGGGATTCCTTCCTGGGTTTTTCCGGGTTATTGGAGGAGAGCTCATTTCCAAAGTTTCACAATTTTCTGAGCAGGGGAACAGCCCCAAAGAGCATTTCCATTCCAGCAGTAACAGCCGTTCCGGTTGCAGCAGCAACAACGTCTGTAGTTACGCAGTCCTTGGCAGAGCAGTCATTCACTGAGGGATTCTGAGAGTATTTCCAGCTTGCCTTGAGCAAGCCAAGGTGCCATCATTCTGATCACCTTTGTATTTATTGTTATCTTTCAGATTATAATAAAATGGCTCAGCGTTTCTCCACTTTTGCAGTGTTTTTATGATGTCTCTCTATTCGCTGTAGTTGTTTATGTTGCATTATATTACTGTCTATTTCCTATTCGGAATATTATAGTGGTATCAGAGCTCATAGACTTGGCTCAACCTGTGGAGGAGATCAGTCTATGACACCAACAGGAAAACCATATATCACTTACCGGGGAAGGAAATACAAGGACCAAGAGCAGAGGCTTGAGACCACTTTTGGAGAAGGGGACTGCGTTCTAGTAGTGAATGCAGAGGAGGAAGAACCAATGGTAGAGGAGAAAGATGAAGGGAGGGAGTTCGGGCAACTCCTCCTAAAATCTGTGCAGGAGCTTTCGAGGAGGATCGAAGAGATGGGGCAGAAGTTTACCGCAGACTAGAGACAACATGAAACGCCAAGGGGTTTTCACATCGGAGAAGGGTCCGGTAATTCCCACCATTTACAGGAGCAACTCACAGCGCAGCAGGTTGTGTCACTCACTCCCCCACGTTCTACGATGCCCACATTTTTTACTACAGGGACTAAGATGGGAGGACCTCAGGAGCCGAAGTCGGTTCATACGGGGGATTATTTTGTAGAGTATCAGTCCTATGGGCGAGAGTTTGGTGAAGCTCTCACTTTCCATGATTTTTGTCAGCTCAAGAAGGACAAACGATCCCGCAACCAAAACAGAGGGGGTAGATACACATAGGATGGTGACATGCAACGTACCGTGGGCAGGTTTTTCTTGCCAACATTAGACGGGTTCTCAAAATGTTCAACGAAGGCTTGGGTGGAGAAGCTGGACATTTATTTCCAACTCAATCAGATGGCAGAGGGAGAGGCCATCAAGGTGGTAGCGCTGCACCTTGAGGGAGAGGCCCACGACTGGTGGTTCCACGGGATGGCCACGTTGGGTCACTTAGCAATGACAGCGTATGCAAAGTTTACACGGAGATTGGTGGAGCTATTTGACCAGAAGGATCCGGAAGAGCATTTTGTTGAGCTGACCAAGCTAAAGCAAACTGGAAACCCAGAAACCTACATTTCCGAGTTCTTGAGGCTTTTGGTGATGGTGCCCGACTTGTCCTCAGCCAGGAGGATTTACATGTTTATTGACGGGTTGGCAGAACCTCTGCGTGGGCTAGTCAGATCCACGAGGCCTGCTACACTTCAGGAAGCAGTCGGGAGGACCAGGGATTTGTAGGATGCTCTGTCCAGGACCAGAGCTCCTTTCCCCTAGAGTTTGGCATTTCAGCCGAAGGGGAAGGACACGAGAGTTCCACCTCCAAGGGAGAACCAAGGTCGGGGGCCTTTGGATGATGATACCTGGAGAGACTTGAGACGGAGGAAGCTATGCTTCAGATGCCAAGAGCCATGGGCACTGGGACATCGATGTGCTGCGGGGAAGGCACACTACATAGAGGTCTTCTCCGACAGTGAAGGGGAAGAAGAGGCCTACGAGGGGATAGAGGTAGGAGACAACGCTGTAGTGCAGAGAGGGGATCATCCACCACCTCCTCCCCCAGGAGCAGGAGGAGCAGCGTTTGCACCCACAAGGGGAGTCCTTGCTTCTTTGCGAGGGGTTCCAAAGTATTTAATACTGTGTGTCTGGGGCACCGTTCAAGGACAACGTGTTTCAGTTCTAGTTGACAGTGGGGCCACTCATAACTTTATTGATGCCCAGTTGGTAGAGAGGAGGGGCATACCGGCAGAGAGCTTTGATGGTTTCTCAGTATTGGTACCGGGTGCTAGAACTATGCAGTGTGCTAGATATGTGCCGGCATTGGCAATGACCATGGGGGCTTACACTATGACAGATCATTTCTTTGTGGTCGACATTCCAGACACCAATGTGGTGCTGGGAGTGCAGTGGTTGATCACGTTGAGGAAGGTCACCACAAACTGGGAGACTTTGGAGATGGAGTGGACAGACAAGAACAACTGTAAGCATGTGATGATCCGAGGCATGCACACTTATCCTCCGCAGACAGTTTCAGCACACCGGATGGAGGCAAACTTCTGGAAGGGAGATATAGAGTTGGCATTGGAGCTGCGTATTTCAGAGGCAGAAGCTACAGGACAGGCAGTTCACCCAAATGTGCAGTCGATCTTGGACAAATATGCTACGGTTTTTGGGGATATACCTCCAGGATAGCCACCGGATCAGGGGTTTGAGCACACCATTGAGCTTGAGCAGGGTATTCAGGCTGTGATCACCACACCCTATAGGCACCCCAAAGCCTACAGGGATGAGATTGAGAGAGCCATTCATGAGATCTTAGCGATGGGACACATCTGACCCAACATTAGCCCATTTGCTTCTTCTATTGTATTGGTGAAGAAGAAGGATGGCACACTGAGGATGTGCATCGATTACCGGGCTCTCAACAAGAAAACAATGAAGAACCAATACCCCATTTCGCGGATTGATGAGTTCATGGATGAGCTGAGGGGATCAAAATGCTTCTGCAAGATTGATCTGAGGTCGGGCTACCATCAGATTCGAGTGAGGGACTAGGATGTCTCCAAGACGACCTTCAGATGTCACTACGACCATTTTGAGTTTTTGGTGATGCCCTTTGGGCTAACCAATGCACCGACCACTTTCCAGTCTTGTATGAACCACATCTTCCGTGGTCAGTTGAGGAAATTTGTGCTGGTATTCTTCGATGATATTCTTATATACAGCCGGACATGGGAGGAGCAGTTACATCACATTGAGGCTGTATTGCGTATTTTGTAGGAGCAACATTTTTATGCTAAGCTCTCCAAATGCGAGTTTGGGCTGATAGAGATGCTCTATTTGGGGCATATCATTAGTGTGGACGGGGTGAGAGTCCACGAGGAGAAGATTCGGGCCATTTGGGAAGAACGTGACAGAGCTCTGGGGGTTTGTAGGCATCTGCACCTACTACCGGAAGTTCGTCAAGTGGTTTTCCCAACTTGCTGCACCCCTCACAGATCTTACCAAAAAGGGGGCATTTAGTTGGGCGGACACAACGCAAAGGGCCTTTTACAGGCTCAAGGAGGTGATGAGCAGCTGCCCAGTATTGGTTTTGCCGGATTTCACGCAGCCCTTTGTCCTGGAGTGTGATGCCTCAGGAGAGGGAGTGGGCGCGATTTTGATGCAGGGAGGCCATCCCATAGCTTTCGAGAGAAGGAAGCTATTGCCGCATGAGAGGTTGTATCCTATATACGACAAGGAGATGCTGGCTATCATGCATGCACTGGCCAAGTTCCGACAGTACTTGGTGGGAAATAGGTTTTGGGTGAGGACTAACCACAACATCCTCCGGTTTTTTCTTGAGCAGAAGCAGTTGCAGGAGAGGCAACAAAAGTGGGTCAGTAAGATCCAGGCGTATGACTTTGACATTGAGTATGTCAAAGGGAAGAACAACGTGGTGGCCGATGCTGTATCTTGCAGACCGGCATCACTGTCTTTGATGAGCATAGACATGAAAGGACCGTTTTGTCTATGAGGTACTGGATGGTCAGATCACAGATGACATGTACAGGTGATGGATGAGGTTATAATATATATATACTCAGGGACAAGATCTTCTTGACTGGGAGCTCTCAACTCAAGGATAAGATATTGTGTGCCTCCCATGACTCACCATTATCAGGCCATCAGGGGTTCACCAAGACTTACAGGGCCATTAGGGAGAGGTTCTCTTGGAGAGGCCTCAAGGAGGACGTACTCCGACATGTCAGGGAGTGCAAAGTATGTCAGGGGAACAAAGGGGAGATGAACCGCCCAGTAGGACTACTTCAGCCCCTTCCCATTCTAGAGGGGAAATGGGAAAGCATTTCGATGGACTTCATCACTGGGTTGCCCACGGTGCAGGGCAAGGATTGCATCTTTTTGGTCGTTGCTCGATTGACAAAGTATGCACACTTCTTCGCTATATCAGCGCGGTACACAACGACACAGGTAGCGGAGTTGTTCTTCAGGGATATTTTTAGATTGCATGGTCTTCTGAAGACCATTGTGAGTGACCGGGACAGCCGTTTCATGGGCAGCTTTTGGTAGGAGCTCTTTTGTTTGGTGGGTACAGAGTTGACTCGGAGCACCAGTTATCACCCTCAGATGGACGGGTAGACAGAGATAGTGAACAAGTGGCTTGAAGGCTACTTGCGAAACTATGTCATAGGGCAGCAGAAGGCATGACTACGTTGGCTGCACTTGGAAGAGTACTGCTACAACACCACTTTTCACATGTCTATTGGTATGTCTCCGTTTTATGCTTTATATGGATACCATGCTCTGACTTTTGCTGATGTGATGTTTGGAGCTAGCAAGGCCCCCAGGGCTAAGGACTGGATCCAAGAGAGTTAGGATATACTCCGGGCTCTTAAGGATAACTTAGCTACATCACAGAACCAGTAGAAGCTGTATGCTGACACGGGACGGGTCGAGAGACAGTTTGAGGTAGGGGACTTGGTCTACCTACGATTTCAGCCATATCGGTAGTCCACGCTGAAGCAAAAGGGGGCCGAGAAGCTCAAGCCCCGCTTCTATGGACCTTATAGGGTGATCCGCAGGGTTGGGGAGGTTGCATATGAGTTGGAGCTACCCATAGGTAGCCGGATCCACAACATCTTCCACGTATCATGCTTGAAAAAAACATTGGGGTAGCAGGTGACTGCAACAGAGGAGCTTCCGTCTACAGATGATGAGGGGCATTTGGTGTTGCAGCCGGAAGCCATCATAGACACCAGGGAGAGACAGCTACAGAGCAGGACAGTCAGAGAGTACTTGGTGAGGTGGAGGAACTTGCCGGATGAGGATGCCACTTGGGAGAGTGAGAAAATTTTGCAGCATTCATCCTTGCAGTTGATTGAGGACAAGCAACGTTTTGGCGAGGAGGACTGTAATATTCCCAATTAGCAGCAGCTAATTGGCAATTTTAATTTTGCCCAGTTTTTCTTTTCTAATGTTAATCAGTTATTAAAAGGGGTGATGGGACCCATAACCCACTTTTAGGAAATAATGACTCCCTAAAGTCACTTAGGCAAATATTAGTTGACAGCGTGGGGCCTAAGAGAGCCAAGTGACAGCGTGAGGGAAGAGGCAGCGTGGGACAGCGTGGGCCCATGACAGTGCAGTGGCAGGGACAGCGTGGTCAAGGAGGGACAATGCAGTTGAGTGGGGCCTGGGTGAGAGCAAGACTCTCAAGCATAAAAGGGAGAGGAGGCTCACCATTCAGTCATTCTATTATGCATCTTATGATTTCTGTCTTTTGACATTGAGCGTGCTTTTGCTGTTGAGTGAAGTCTGCAAGTGCTGTTTAGCACACGGGTGTCTCCGAGCGGAGATCCCAACCTCAGCTGAGGGTTTGCATATTATGCAGTAGTAAATTCTGAGTACAAGTCTATGGTTGCTATAAATCTAGCAAACCATATAGAGTAAATCTGACAACAAGTTAGTGAGAAAAATCTCACTCTGCAACTGGCGATCCGACATTGATCTGGGCTCAAGATGAGCTGCCTGTGCTGCCTGTGTGCCAGTCACTGCGTCAACCTACACAGTACTGCATCACACAGCTAGGAACTGTGTCACCTTCGCTATTTGATTAACTGCTGTCTGGAAATTTGACCCTCCTAGTCTCCTGGCTCTAACTCTGGCTTCTAGCACTGAATCAACTCTATCTTCCAACAAAAAATGAATCTCCTCCTGAAGCTCTACGTTGCCTCTCTATGGCACTTGTTTCTTCTCTGCTTTGCACCCTCCGGATCTGGAAAACTTTCCTTTGGCCTTACTATCCTTGCCCCTCTCTCATTGACTCTCTCTCCGGCAACTTAGTGTTGCTACTTCGGAAATCGATCTGCCAGTGAATTTGATCTGCTCAAGTGTGTTCTACATGTTTCTTCTTATAATCTCTCGTTGAGACTTCAACGACCACGATTAAGACTTAATCGATGGCTAAGATTAACTAAGACTCGATCCATGCCTTTTTCTAGAAGATTCGCATCTAACTTAATTAATACCTTTTAATTAATCATATTTCCTAAGTTTAGACATAGGAAATATTAAAAACTAATTAATTATTTTAATTAAGCCATGTCTAGGTGGAATTTCCCCAAAAGATTTCTGGGTCTTGGAGAATACATGTGTCTTAGCCTCTCTGCAAAATCTCAAGGCTAGAGCACATTCGATGCTACAAAAATCAACACAAGGGGCTATTGACTGCTGACTGAGGTCGATCATGGAGAAAAAAAATTCCCCTATGGATATCACCCACGAAGTGGTGGGTAACACCAACCATAGGTCACAATTAGAAAATCGGGTATTGAGGAACAATGGCACAGGGTTTCTGCAGGTTTTTCTTGGCGCTCGTAGAAGGGATCCAATCCTCCATCGCAGAGAATGGAGACTATACTGGCCACGAGCGGCTTCTCTACCTCATGAAGAACACAGATCTGACTGCTGCGTGGGTGATTCCCACAAAGGGCGCAGAGGAACTAAGCTGGAAGATCTGGACGGCGCAGGTCCAGTTTTGCTTCCCCTGCATGCGGCAAACTGGTGGTGGTCTCCAAACCCCGAAGTTTGAACATGCATGGCACCTGACGGTCCTCGATATGCCATTGAGAAAGGGGGTTTTATATTTCATGCTGAGGTTCGAGTCTCTAAGAAGATCGGAGCTGAGATCTTGGTCGGCTCCGCTGTATGATGAGGTTTTATTTGAGAAATCTCTGAACAGAGCAAACGGGCCGCCATTGCCATCGAAGAGCTGGTGGATCGAGCCTTTCACAGATCGCTCCGCAGCAGCAGCAGACGGAAAAGAACCCTCTGTCCTTTCGGAGGTAGAAAAGCAGCCGCAGACTCCTGTAGATAAGCTCCAAGCGTCGATCATCAGCTTTTTACCCTTGAGATGGGAGATCCGATCAAGCTCTACGCTCTTACCTCAGCAAAAGGTGAGAGGAGAGGCATCCAGGCCCGATCCGCAGGACTTCTTGCTGAATCGGAAGAAAGGAGAGGTAGAGGGTAGAAGCGGCTGGCAACAACAGGGAGTGCCCTCTGCCCTAGCTTCCCCTATCCCACGGGGGCAGCCCCCTTTCTTGCATCTGGAGGCAACGCAAGGCCATGGGCAGCTAGAACAGCCAGAACCCAGGCAACAGGTAACACCAACTTGTTTTCATATTTTTATTAAACCCCCTGTGGGGAAAACCAGTCTAGTGTGGGTACATGCAGAAAGCACCATTATGCAGTTGAAACAGCAAATCTGGGCATTGATGGGATACCCTGTTCAGATCCAACATCTGGTCAGTGGTAGACGGTCCCTTCAGGATAGCAGAACCCTGAAAAACTACGATATTAACCCAGAAACAACCATTGCTTTAAACCTCAGGTTGAGAGGAGGTGCTCTGCCCAAAGGGCATCCAAGCACCATAGGAGGAGACAAGGGGAAACAGACAACATCCCAGCAACAACCAAAGGGAGGTTTCTCTTACAAAAACATATTACAGGGCAACAGAGATCCAGGGTCCCCTCCAGATCAAGGTGGACATACACCTAGGCCATACATAGTAGATCAACTTGGGCAAACCCCAGCCCTCAACATTGATTCTACAGGACTAGAAGAATACGTTAAGTCATATGAAACTCAGGCCCTAATCTGTCGATTTAACAGTTTTTGGCCAAAGCCAATGGATCTATTTCACTGGATCTACACTAATTGGACCATGGAATGTGATATACATCTATGCTCCAAGGGGTTTTTCATTGTTAAGTTCACATCCACGGAAGCCAGAGATACAATCATCAGTGCAGGGCCTTGGTTTTGGGGAACAACGGGTCTTTTTATGACCCCATGGTTTCCAGATTTCGACCCAAACAAAATGATTGTCTCCAGAATACCGGTCTGGGTCCGCCTATATAACCTTCCTCTTCACTTTTGGAGTGAGCGAGTTTTGGAAGGAATTGGGAACAGCATAGGGAAATATATCAAAACAGATATGGAGCGGATTGACGAGAGGATCTACACCTTTGCATGCATTTGTGTGGAAGTTGATCTAAGTAAAGGGCTGCCGGAAAGTATAAGGCTGGTATACAAGCAGCAAAACTGGCTGCAAGGACTAGACTACGAAAACACTGCTTTCAGATGCAGAATCTGTAGGCTGACAGGACACTTGCAAAGTACATGCCCAGAAGCCAAGAAAGCAAACAGCAAAAAGAAGCAGAAAGGGAAGCAAAGAAAAGGGTGGCAATACCCCCCCCCCCCCGACTCAGAGGACGATGAATCAGAAGCAGAGGAGGAAGTTACTCCCACAGAGAATACTGAGTCTACCCAAGGAAAAGAGACCCAAAAGGAAATCATATCAGCAAACAAGGTTTCACAACTCCATTCAAATCAGGCAGAGAAGACAAGCGAGGACTTGAGTATGGGAGGGATCAAACGGCATCACTCCTCAGATACTTCAGACTCAGACAAAGATACAGGTCCACAGAAAGCAGAAACACAGTTAGTTCTAGCAACGATTGAGCCCACCCAAGGAGAGTGGCGCAAGGTCGAAAAGAAGAAGGGGAGAAAAACATGAGGTGTGAGTCTTCTACTCACTCCCTGGAACCAAATTTTCTGTCCCTTCCTCCCTTCTTTTTTCTTTTTCTTTCATTATTTCTAAATGCACGGTAGCCCCGCTACGCCGCATTGTGTGCCAAAGCACACGAGCCCAATGGGCAATTTCTGAAAATGCTTCAATGCATATGCTATGTGTAACTTTTCATTTTTATAAATAAAAGGTTACTGATTTTTTCTGTGGAAAAAAAAAACACCAACCATACTTTTCATTTTATGGTACTTTTCCTATTGAGAGTGGTCAAAATATGCTTGTAAATTTCTTTTTAGCTGCATCAATCTCCAGGGCATCATTCCAGGCCCGACCCAAAGTGTGGACAAGGGGAGGGGGAGGCCAACTCCTTGTGGACCCAATGGACAAATATGGACCCAGATGGGAGACAAGTGGAAAAGGGTTATAATGAGCACACGAGACTGATATATGTGGTGTCGGGAAGCGGGATCACGCAACCAAAATCAAGATTTCCCATGTAGTGTCTGTCCTAAAGCTAGTAGCTAGTAAAGGAGATCCCATGGGACTAGGACACAAGGTTAACCAACAAATTGGACAAGGGGACAAGAGTACAACCCAAGCCCATTCTTTTTGCCATATCCCCCCAATAATCCATGCCCAAAAGTGTCCATGATAAGTAAGCAAAATACCCAACTACATAATGAAAGCCATACCTTCGGGATTGGAAGGCCCACCTTCAAACATACGATCATGACAAATGGGCTAGGAATCATAATGGCCAGCTCAAATGGCAGAGATTGAGGCACATCGAGCTATCTGGTGGCTGCAAGGGGTTACTAGCTATCAACCGAGGACCATCTAGGAGAAAAAATTCTTCTATGGGTGTCACCCACAGGTGGTGGGTAATAGGGATGAGACCATATTTGTGGAGGCTGAGTTATCTCATCCAAGGGACAAGTCGATTGCTAATTGTGGAGGCCTAGTTGCTAAGTCTATTGGTGGGCCGGGTTTGTTTCTTCATCAATTATTCATTGGATCCTTGAGGCCGAGTTCTCAGAGTGGTCGTGTTATTTCTTCTTGGAAGTTGAGTTGCGAAGTTTGGGATTATTCTTTGAAGGGGCCAAGATTTCTTATTTGTTAGGCTGAGTTTCCTTTGGGGAGCGAGATCAATTCTTGAGGGTTATATCATCATTTCAGAGGGTCGAGTTGGTCTTTCCTATTGCTGGAGTAAGATCCCAGTTTCCTAATTGGTTTTTCCTCATAAAATCTTCGAATCAAGGTAATAAAGTTTTTGATTTGCCTCTACTATCTTCTTACTGAAAGTGTTCGTTACTTTGCTTACAAAGTGTTTGACGAAAAGTTTTCTCACTAAATGTTTGACAAAAGTCCTCAAAGAAAATTTTAAATTTTGTTAAAGGTAAAATAACACATTTTAGCAAACAGGATATTACAGTGTGTTAAAACATCCGACAAAAACAAACATGGATTCTAGTGAAAGCAACCATCCATCAGAGACTAAGACCAATAATGCATCTAGGTAAACCAAACTTGAATGTTAAGGGCATGTTAATTCTTCAAACAAAGATCACCTTCCAATATCAAGATCAAGTCCTTACAAAGTTGTTTTCTCCTTTGGTAGAGATGGCTAATGGTTAACCCAAATTAGGTGCTTCCAGCCCCAAAGGGGAAGTGATAGTTCCTTGGTCCACCCTTCAATTAATAGGTGATAGTGTATAATAATGATGTTAATGGAGGGGATAAGGCTTCATGGCCAAGTGCCATGGGTTGAGGGGACCAACTGATGGGTGTGTCCACATCCTAAGTGTATGGATGTAAAGGAGGTAGCATTCGTGGATGCATGAGTTACTAGTTCGACTTGATTTTTCCAACCGTCTTGTATGTCTTTTACTTATTCTTGATTATTCCTTGTATTATTGCATAGAGCTCAAGGGTTAGAGTTTTCTCTTTAAGATATAGTAGTTTTATTACCCCTTTAGATCAGTCAGTTTATTGCTCATTGGGGTTGGGCATGCAAGGGTTCTTCCTTTTGATGTAATTGAACATCATGTACTTAGGAATTAGGTGATGGCCATATGAGGGAGCTACAACTTATGCTAGGCTTTTGTCCATCTGCCAATCTTTATGTTCTAACCATCTTTTGCGTTTTGATTTTCTTTCTTTTGTTTCATTATGGCCATGGTATGCTTTTCCTTTACTTTTAGCCGCATCAACCTACCAAGGGAAAGTTTCTAGGCCCTAGTCAAGGTATGTGAACATATGAGTGCCAAATCCCAATGAACCGATGACAAGTTGAACCCGAAGAATGGATGTGAGCTATAGGGCTTGTAATGTGGCATGGAAGTGTTAAGTATGGTATAGGGAAAATGGAACACACTATCTCAATCATGGCTTTCCGAGTAGTGCCCCTCGTATAATCCAAAGGGCCTTAAGGGAGATCCCACTGGACTAGGGTTAAAGATTAACCTCGCCGGTAAGGTGAGAAAACAAAATTATGGTCAAGGTCTATCAATCATTTCAGATCACTCCATTATCCATACTAAATGCCCAAAACAAACAAGTATAAGCACCCAATTGAAAAATGATCAAAGTACTTTTTGAATAGCAGTGAACCTTATCCAAACGTAAATGTCGGATGGTGAGAGGCACATGATTGATGCAAATGGTAGAGTCACATGGCATATTATCATCCAATGGTGCCTGGCAGGGGCTGGCTGTCACATGTAGGAGAAAAATTTCCTCCTATGAGATTACCCATTTTGGTGGGTAACCGGTCATTTAGCAGGAAGCACAACAAATGCTTGACGAAAACCACAACCAGTGGAAGACAACTTTACATCCATTAGGGCATGGTCTTCCATTAGAATATTTAAATACAGTAGCAATAAGATGCGAGAACTGATATTCACACTATTGTTGAAATTTGAGGAGTATTTCTGTACTATTACAATATGTGAATGAAGCAAACTATCATGCTGAGTTTCTAACAGTGCCAGCTTCATTGTAGGATGCCATTAATATTCATTCTATCTGACTATGTAATTAATATGTATTCTGTTCCTCTGGAAGTGTCAATAGAGAAATTGATAGTCATGTTATTTATCTGTGATTGTGTTGATGTCTCAGGTGAAGCATTGATTGCAATCAAAATGGCACTGAATGATTCCAAGAACTTGCTCTCTTCCTGGAATCCGTCTTCAGTGAATCCATGCTTTAGTTGGTCTAATATTATCTGTAATAGCAATCAGAATGTTACATCCATGTAGGTTGTTTCTTTTAACTTTTGCAGTCCTTATTTGGATCTACGTACAGATAAATGTTTTGATAAGAGCATCATTGTAGTACTTTGTTTTAGAGGTGAAATAATATCCTCTCTTAAGTCATTCAATTGTTCTTGAAATAGTTAAATTATACATTCACCCTCAATATATGTATTGCTGCGAAATCTTATGCTGATTACTTTTATTGACCATGAATTAGACTGAGATCTTGAAATTGGTATATAGGAATTTGGCGTCCATGGGATTTACAGGGTTCCTATCACATCGAATGGGTGAGCTGAAGTACCTGAATACTGTGTATGTTGTTTCTTCTTACCTTAGTATGCATCATAATTACGACTTATGGTTGAGTTTGTGTCTTCTACAAATCATTCAGTGTTCAGATTCTACACTGATTGCAAACTAAAATTTTGAGATATGTTTACTGTCTGCATCCCAAAGAGGGATTTTATGCATTAAACAATTGGAAGTCTTCTTGATATCATAAACAAAAGTGGGGTCCTTCTTCAAACGTTCCCTGATATTATGTACTACGTAATATATTTCCTTAATATAATACCTTTGGTTGTCAAGAGAGACTAATAGTAGTAATTAATTTTTAGCAGTGTTGATAATATCGGCGATATTTCGCGAAATATCACAATATTTTCCGGCAAATGATATTTCGGCAGGTAAATATCGAGATATTTTCAGATTTGAAAATATCATGATATTTTGAAAATCTCAGCTAAATATCGCGATATTTTGAAAATGTCAGCTGAATATTCATATTTTGAAAATAGCAGCTAAATATCATTATTGCTTTATATGTGTAAAAATCTGAAAGAATGATTTTTTATATTTGCCAATATTCTCCAATATTTTGCCGATATTTTCGCCGATATTGCCAATAAGATGGTTTTAGGACCCTCACCGATATTTTTCCAATACCGATATTTTCAACACTGATTTTTAGTGTGTGTTTTTTATGCAGTTTCTATTATTTTTCCTGGGAAATGGAAAAACTGTTAAGGCAAACGCATTGCAAAACATAACAACATCTTACAGAATCCAAGAGACAAGGTTTGATTTGTACAAATATAGCCATGGGCAAGATTCATAGATTGCAAACATTTTTTTCTGCCTATCTAGCATTTCATTTGCCATTCAGTCCTTCTAGAGGCTAATGTATGGAGGTTCAGAAGAACAATTATCCATATTTTTGGTAGCAATATGTTTTCAGTGAAGAGTGAGTTGTGAACACTGTTCTCAAGGATACCAGAGGTATTTTCTGATTTCTTCCACAGAATCAGTAGGATACTTGTCAAGCCTGAATATTTAATTAAGCATGCATCTAATAGAGGAGATTTCTTGTCATACCTGGGGATGATGTCTGCATATATTTTGAGAATATCTGATCATCTGCTCTGATTCAAGAGGTTGGACAAATTTTCCGAGACATTTCACCGAGGCTTTCTGAATCTCTAGGGCCTCCAATAGACTATAGAGACTCCTCTGCTATGGAGGATCAAAATGCCAAGTCAGAAATATTAAAAACTATCTAGCCAATTCTCTGATTTGGAGGGATTAAGGGCTGATATTCTTAACCAATTACAGCAATTTCAGAATTAAATAGCTGAGAAGGTCAACACTTTTGCTGATCTTAAAAGCCAAATCCAAGTGCATGAGATAAAGACTCCAAAATTTGGGCAGCTTCAAACATTTCCATCTGAAGAAATACAACTTCAAACTGAAACATTGGACAGCAAAGACAAACATACATAAATTGTCTGACATGATAAGATAACTGTATTAATGTCCAATGACTGGCTACAAAAGTAGGTCAGTGGAGCTGAGAAACACAAGCAGTATGCATACAATGTGGGACTGCAAGCACAACTCCTTGAAAATGATGAAAATAATATAAAGAAAGAAACCCCTACTTGAGTACTGTTGACTTAAAATCTAGCAGGCCTTGTGAAGGGGTAACCTACAAGGAAAAAAACTAGACTAAGGGACAACAATGAGGTGTGGCCCACTGTCACCATAGTCACTACCTCTTGCTCTTTATGGACATCCACCAATGGGAGGTTTCCCTTTAGATAAGTCACCTATGAGAGGTATGCTAGGTTCAAGGATCAAGGTGACAAGAGAGGCTTATAGAGGATGGCTCTTCTTAAGTACAAGGCTAAAAAATCTAAGAAAAACAACTCACATCCTCTAGCAGGGCCTAATTAGGGCACAATTGATCTAGGGTTTGAGAGATAGCAAGCCAAATGGATTAGCCTAGAATCAAGAGGCCAAGGAAAGGTTTCCCAACAATGAATATTAGCAATCAAATGGACTAAGTGTTGATTTTTCAAGTGCAATAGATACAAGCACAATATTTTTGAAAATTGATAATCACTTCTAATGAGGCTGATCTTCTTTTAATTTTTCTAGTATACCATTAAGTAATTACACTTCAAAAATTCAACCATATAAAAGTAGTAAAACAATAGAGATCACAATGCACAAAAAGAGTACAAGATTTACCTTGGGAAAACCCACCAAAGGGAAAGCCCAACAACCTTTTCAATAGAGAAATTCTTCTTTTCAACAAGAGACAGACCTATACTTCGTTGATTTTTGTAGCATCGGAAAGTGTTCCAAGTCTCAAATTTTGTAAAGAGGCTTGGACATCAGTATTCCAAAGAACCCAGAAACCATTTGCGGAAATTCCACTCGTTTTATGTTTTATTATAATAATTAATTATTTTAATGGAGACCCTAAGTCTAAATTTAGGGAAATTGAATAATTAATGGGTATTAATAAAACAGAGTTTGAATCTTCTAGAGAACGAAGATCAAGTAAAGTTATCTTGGCCATTGATTATACTTCTAATCTGGGCCGTTGATTCGTCAATGAGAAGATTATAAAAGAAGACTTGAGGATCATTTGGAAAGAAAGCCGGGCATACACTTAGTAACCGAAGGAAGTCGATTATGAAGGAATAGAATTCGATTTCAGAGGGAGAGTTGCAGGGCAAAAGAAGCAAAGGGAGTCAACAGTGACAAAGGTCGAGGACAGAAGGATGCAGAAGGCTAGAGAAGCTAGCGCAGAGCAGCAAAGCAGAGAGCCCACGCAGAGTGACGTAGTCTGACGAAGGCACTGCGCGGAGAGACACACAGAGGGACGCAGAGGGAAGCTGTCGGTCTTCTGAGTGTTAGAAATTCTCTAGAGAGTTCGGGAGAATTTATCTCAGGTGTTTTCTAAAGAAGTCTGCCAGTCTTTTCCTTGTAAAGAATTTCATTGCTGAAGAATAATATATAAACCCTCATGTGCTGCACCGATTTTCCCGCATTGGGTTTTTCCTGGGACAATTGTCCTAAAATAAGTGTGTATGTGTGATTGATTCTTATGCTTGTATTTCCTACTGTTCCTTTCTCTGCACATATTTGAGTGAATTCTGCAGTAGTATTTATTTCGAAATTTACCAGAAGAATTCTGTAAATAGCTTATTGGAATAATAAGTAGGAGAAATAAATCTATAAGTGCATAAATATTTTCT
Organism: Pinus albicaulis; assembly: GCA_034641835.2. Lineage (NCBI taxonomy): Eukaryota > Viridiplantae > Streptophyta > Pinopsida > Pinales > Pinaceae > Pinus > Pinus albicaulis. Next base: position 1,645,161,930 of record CM076578.1, on the reverse strand, counting down.
GGATTGAAATTTTCACATGGTATCAGAGCAAAGATGAGTAAAAGAAGCAGAGAATCGACGGTGGAACGTAGATCAGACGTTGCTGTAACAACAACTCAGAAGGGTTCACACAGTTCTCCAGAGAAGAAGGAAAGCATGAAAGAACAGATGGATCACGACGTTTCTCTTTTGGCATCCAGATTGGAAGAAAAATTTTCTTGTGTATCAAGCTCTGCTTCTCCTGAGATCTGGTATATTGACAGTGGGGCTTCTGCTCACATGATGGGGGTGCGAGAATGTTTCTCAAGCTACCAAGAAGAGCACATGAACTTTAAAATCACCATGGGAAATAAGGTGAAATGTACCCTTATTGGAAGAGGTACCATAGTATTTCAAACAGAAGCTGGTAACAAGGTTCAGGCCACCAATGTGCTACATCTGCCTGGTTTGGGGATGAACTTACTCTCTATGTTGCAGCTTCAAAACAAAGGCTATGATGTTTACTTCATTGGCAATAGAGTATATGTCAGACACCCGAGTTGGAAGAAGGCACAAATCAGAGTCAGGAGCAATAAACTCTACAAGTTACAGCTCGAATCCCCAATGGCACTGATAAGCAACACTGATGAGAAGGATTTGAATGAGCTATGTTTCAGGGGAATGGGGCACTTGCACCATGGGGTGTTAAGGATTATCAAGAAGACTGTCACGATAGTTCTAAAACTGAGCACCAAGCGAGACGATGTATGCAGAGGGTGCGTATTGGGAAAGTATGCCAAGACAGTGTATCATAGAAACAACAATAGGGCTAAGAGTGTGTTGGGGTTAATACACTCGGACATCTGCGGACCAATGTCCACTAGAGCTCTTAGTGGTGCTGAATATTTTGGCACCTTTATTGACGAGCATTCCAGGAAGACTTGGATCTACTTTCTGAAGACCAAAGACGAAGCCTTTGATTGATTCAAGGAGTTTAAAGCTTTGGTGGAGAATCTGACAAGAAAGCGGATCAAGACACTGTGATCAGACAATGGTGGAGAATACATTGATAAAAACTTCACAGAATTCTATGTAAGGGAAGGCATTATAAGAGAATGGACGGCTCCGTATAATCTGGAGTAGAATGGAATTGCAGAGAGAAAGAATAGAACTATTGTCGAGGCTGCAAGGGCAATGCTGTATGATCAAGACATGCCCAAATTTCTGTGGGTTGAAGCTTGTAATACAACTGTCTGCGTACAAAACATGATTCCTCATAATACATTGGGTAAGATCACTCCAGAAAGTGTCTTCATTAGTAGCAACCCTGAAGTGAGCCGCTTTAGGATCTTTGGTAGCGAAACATATTGTCATGTGCCCGAAGAGAAGAGGAAGCAACTGGATAAGACTGTAGAAAAGGGATATCTGGTGGGATATAGTGAGAATGCAAAGGCTTATCGTATTTACATTCCTGAGAGTAGGAAGATTGTAGTACGTCGGGATGTGAAGTTCATGGAGGAAAGGATAGATTATCAAGAGACCTACGCCCCAGTAGCCCAATATACTTCTATTAGATCAGTGATATCCCTTACCGCATAGATGGGATGGGAGATTCACCAGATGGACGTCAAGACTGCGTTCCTGTATGGGGTGATAGAAGAAGTATATATTGAACAACCAGAGGGATTTGAGACGCATGAGCAGAAAACTCATGTGTGTAGGCTCAAGAGGGTCTTGTATGGACTAAAGCAAGCCCTTAGAGCTTGGTATGTTCGAATTGACAGCTACTTGCAGAAAATGGGATTTGTCAAGAGTGACGCAGATCCCAATCTCTACTATCTAAGAGTAGGGGATGAGCCTCTGATACTAGTGTTGTATGTAGATGATCTATTTCTAATAGGATCATCTAGGCTCATCAAGGACTGCAAGGAGAATTTAGCTATAGAATTTGACATGAAGGATCTAGGGCTGATGCATTATTTTTTGGGGTTGGAAGTTTGGTAGCAGAAGGGTGAGATATTCCTTGGTCAAGGAAGATATACTACAAAAGTTCTAAAAATATTTTAGATGGAGGATTGTAGACCCATGGCTACTCCAATGATTACCAATTGGAAGAAAATTGATACGTCCGAAGATGATGAGGCTGATCCTACTTTGTATAGGTAGCTCATAGGTTCTCTGATGTATCTGGTAAACACGAGACCAGACATTTGTTATGCTGTCAATATCCTCAGTCAGTTCATGGTGGAACCAAGGAGGGCTCATTGGCAGTAATCAAACATGTTCTCAGATATCTACAAGGAACAATCGAACTTGGACTGAAATACACCAGAGGCAATGACATCAGGTTGAGTTGGGTTCACTGACGCAGATTGGGCTGGGAGCCCAGTAGATCGGAAAAGTACCAATGGGTACTGTTTCAGTGTTGGATCAAGAATGACCTCCTGGTGCAGCAGAAAAGAGAAATCCGTGGCTCTGATCTCCGCAAAAGCTGAATATATGGCAGCAAGCACGATTTCGTGTGAGGCCATATGGCTTCGAAAATTGCTTGTGAACTTACTTAAGGAGAAGATGGAGGCGACCAACATTCTATGTGATAATCAGAGTTGCATCAAGCTCTCTAAGAATCCTGTGTTTCATGATCAGTCGAAGCACATTGACATCAGGTGTCATTTCATCAGAGACTGTGTCCAAAGGGGAGCTGTACAATTGGAGTACACTCCTACAGGAGAACAAGTGGCAGATATCCTCACGAAAGCTCCAGGGAAGACTAATTTTGTCTATTTCAGAGTAAAGATGGGGATGATCAAGAATCCACTTTAGTAGCAGGAATGGATATGTGGAAATTTCTGAATCTTTACACTTTATGCATAAATTATTTACTATTAATCTGGTTATGCTCCTCCTACTTGGACAAGTTATTAATTGAATAAATTCAAGTTAAAATCGAAGCAAAACACGTAACAGATCTCCACCAATCCAGATCTAGAACAAGTTCATGCACACATAGACAAAGTGACAGTTATTTCTGGACAAATAGACCCTGGAAAAACACAATGCGGAAAAATCGGTCTCTAGCTGCTGGAGGGTTTTATTATTAAGAATTTTTTTGAATACAAGCAGCCTGGGTTCGAGATTTGGAAAACTCGACAGAGATAAAATAGATCTACAACTCACTGGCTGATCTAGGGCCAAAGTAATGACTGATCCACACCCTCAAATGAGATTTACAAAACTCAACCAAAATTAGGGCCTAGAAACCCCAGCGCTGCCCCTGAACCCTCTGAAGCCCCTCTAATCCTCAACGCTGCGCCGGAAAAAAATCTGCATTACCCCAGACTGGGTGATGTAGGCCTTACACTGCCCCTTAGGGTCTCTACGTAACCCCTGAGGGTTTCCTGTTGAAAATCACGCTGTCTTTGGAGGGACTACGCTGTCCTTGCTGCTACAGCTTCCCTGCTTCTCTTCACTTTCCTCTGAGCTGATCTCTGCCTCTTGTGTATTCTAGACCCGGGGATCAGATCATCCCCTTGGCCGAAATTCCCCTCTGTGCAATTGAAACACTTCTGAGAATTCTTAGCAAACTCGCCCTAGAATCTCAGCTTAGCTTCAGTGCTCTGCCTCTGTTTGTCTTTACAAATGACCCCAAGCCTTTCCTTTATACTTTTCTCGTTGACAAATCAACGGCCAAGATTAAATCTTTAATCAATGGCTAAGATTAAAAGAAAGCTTGATCCGTGTGACTTAAGACAATTTCATCACATGTTTAATTAAATTCACTTTAATTATTTTATTTTCCTAAGTTTTAACTTAGAAAATACATTAAAATAATTAATTAATTTAATATCTCCTAAACCAAATGAAATTTCCCAAATCCATTTTTGGGTCTTGTAGATCAGGTGAACTCTAGTCCTTCCTCAAAATTTGGGACCTAGAGCACAACTGATGCTACCCCAAATACACAAAATCTCAACACTCCCTTTTAGCATCAAGGGTGTGCTCTAGCAATACATCACACTTATGCATTCACAAGACTTTAGTCTTGGTTGTGTCACTGCTTTGTGACTTGGCACAATGCCACTCAGGTTGCTGCTTCTTATTGCCATTCACAGCCACTACGCCGCATTTCTGCCTTGTTGCCAACGCAACCTGCGGACGCATGGCTCCCTCTCAATATGCTACATTTGTGCTGCTCATAGCACTGCCACTACTGATTTGCTGCACTGCAACTTTAGTTGTTGAGAGAAATAACTAAATCTCCTGCCCAATGTTTGATAGACAAGTCAATTGGGCTGCATCCTTATCACTGAAGCTCCATAAGCTACGGATCTATGCTAGCATCTGAAGGATGATGCACAGCTACAACTCTACACTGCGTAAGCAGACTCCCTCTACACTACTAAATTCACATTAGCTCCTTGTGCTGAAATCTCTTACGTTGTTGCTGCATTGCATTGCCCCTCTGAGGCCTTCTACGCTGCTGCAACTCTGCACTACGTAAGGAGCTCTGCTCTGCGCTGCTGAAGTCACATCAGCCTCTGCACTGCTGCTGCTTCTACATTGTTGCTGCTCTGCTCTGAGCTGCTCCTTCCAACCTTCAGATCTGCCTCTGCTTCATCTGTGATCTATGCTTCCACTGCTCTACTTATCCCGCTACTGTCTTAAGGCTGTCGTAGCTCGTATGTGATCCAAGAGATGAGATGATCCCGCCTTACTCTTCTATGTAGCTTCTCTACATATCCATGTCACCCCACCTCCGTGGTTCATGAGCACTCATGATTGTCCCATCTTCTGACCCATCATCTGCCATAACAGCTTTGGAAGAAGAGGCTTCCTTGTCCTTTTTCTTTTGAGGACAATTTTTGGCAAATGTCCCATTTCACCACACTAGAAGCACTTGATCTTTGAGAGATCCTTCTTCTTCTTTGGTTGCTTCTTCGATGCCAAGGCTGCATCTTCCTCATCTTCCTTCTTCACTTTGCTAGATCAAGAGCTATACTGCTTCTTGGTGAATCTATGGAGTTCTTCTTGTCACAGAACTGACCACAAGTTGTCCCAATCTAGGAGGTTCGCTCTGCCCAAGATACTTTGGACAAAGGTTTCCCACTCATCCATGATTGCATTGAGGGCAGTCCTAACCATCACATCGTCTTCCACCTTAGCACCAATTGCATTCAACTAATCTCTGATTGACTGCAGTCTGAAGAGGAAATGCTCCATGTCTTCTCCCTTCGCCATCATGAAATACCTCATCTATGTCTCCAACAACATCTTCCTTTAAACATATTTTCCCTCATATAGGGAGATCAAGGCCTTCCACATCTCATTATTTGTCTTCTTCTCAGCTATGTGTGGTACAATATGGCCCTTGATTCCATCCATAATTAGTCATTTGGCATGCCCAGCAGCCTCCTTATTCTTCCGAAGAAGATCCGGATTTGTCGGTGTGGCCAGAGTTTGCTCTACATGGTCTCTAAGATTGTATGCCTCAAGGACTATCAGGATCCTTGCCTTCCAAATTGAAAAGTTTGAGAGGCCATCCAACCTGTCTTGATCACGCAGTCCATGAGGAGCCATCTGCTCAGAATGTGTTAGAACTTCCTTTTCTCTTTGCTAGAGAAATGGATCTAAACCCCTTGGTGAAATAGGCACCTTCTGCTCCCTCTGACAACTGCTTTCCCTTCTTGGAAATCTGCCAAAACAACTATGATTCAGCTATCTTTGATCCTCTAATCAAACTGCAAGTTTCTTTGGTTAGAAACTCTCTGAGAAGCTGATCTCGTCCCGCTCTTTGTCACTTGTGCTTAGGCTAAAAATCTAAAAACTTCAGAAATTTAACCCCATCAACACCTTCTGAATTTCTGCAGCTAATCTTCAGTCTTTTCTGGATCTGACAGCTTCAGATCTGGATCACCCTGGCAGGCTTCAAACTAATCCAACGCTGTTTCTGAGCTACCTCTGCATAGTAATTGCGTGGGCTTGCTAGGAGACAACATTAGACTGTGTCACCCTTCCCTCTGCATGAATCTGCCTCTGAAAATTGCATTGACCCTTCTGATCTGCATTTCTGCTGCTTCCTGCTGCTAGAACCTTCAGATTCTTGCTGGTGACCCTCTTAGATCTGCAATTGCTCTGATACCATGTGGAAATTTCTGAATCTGTACACTTTATGTAGAATTTATTTACTGTTAATCTGGTTATGCTCCTCCTACTTAGACAAGTTATTAACTGAATAAATTCAAGTTAAAATCGAAGCAAAACACATAACAGATCTCCACCAATCCAGATCTAAAAGAAGTTCATCCACACATAGACAAAGTGACACAGTTATTTCTGGACAAATAGTCACCGGGAAAACCCAATGCAGGAAAACCGGTCTCTGGCTGCTGGAGGGTTTTATTATTAATAATTTTTCTGAATACAACAAGCCTGCGTTCCAGATCTGGAAAACCCGACAGAGATAAAATTGATCTACAACTCACTAGCTGATCTAGGGCCAAAATAATGACTGATCCACAACCTCAAACAAGATTTAGAACTCAACCAAAATTAGGGCTTAGAAACCCCAGCGCTGCCGCTGAAGCCTCCAAAGCCCCTCTGATGCTCAGCGCTGCTTCGGAAAGGTCTGCGTTACCCCAGATTGGGTGACGTAGGCCTTACACTTCCCTTAGGGTCTCTGCGTAACCCCTGAGGGTTTCCTACTGAAAATCATGCTGTCCTTGGAGGGACTGCGCTGTCCTTGCTGTTGCAGCTTCCCTGCTTCTCTGCGTTGTTCTCTGAGTTGATCTCTACCTCTTGTGTATTCTAGACCCTGGGATCAGATCATTCCCTTGGCCTAAATTCCCCTCTCTGTAGCTGAAACACTTCTGAGAATTCTTAGCAAACCCGCCCTAGAATCTCAGCTTAGCTTCAGTGCTCTGCCTCTGTGTGTCTTTACAAATGACCCCAAGCCTTTCCTTTATATTTTTCTCGTTGAAAAATCAACGGCCAAGATTACATCTTTAATCAATGGCTAAAATTAAAAGAAAGCTTGATCCGTGTGACTTAAGACAATTTCATCACATGTTTAATTAAATTCACTTTAATTATTTAAGTTCCCTAAGTTTTAACGTAGGAAATTCATTAAAATAATTAATTAATTTAATATCTCCTAAACCAGATGAAATTTCCCAAACCAATTTCTAGGTCTTGTAGATCAAGTGTACTCTACTCCTTACTCAAAATTTGGGACCTAGAACACAACTGATGCTACTGCAAATACACAAAATCTCAACAGGATAGGCTCAGGATTCAGAGGGAGCTGCAATATAGATGAGGCAGTGACAATGACAGTGTCATGGGCAGCAATACAGAAGGTAGCAACGCAGCAGATAAGGGGCAACAACCAGGCATCAATAGCACAGAGGATGCTTCAAGACAGAGCAGCATGCAACAGTCATTTTGCTAGAACACTTTCCTTGTTAAGAGGGTGTAGCATCGGAAAGTGTTCCAAGTCTCAAAATTTGTAAGGAGGCTTGGACATCAGTATTCCAAAGAACTTAGAAACCGTTTGTGGAAATTCCACTCGGTTTATGTTTTATTAAAATAATTAATTATCTTAATGGAGACCCTAAGTCTAAACTTCGGGAAATTAAATAATTAATGGGTATTAATAAAACAAAGTGTGAATATTCTAGAGAACGAAGATCAAGTCAAGTTTTAATCTTGGCCATTGATTAGACTTCTAATCTAGGCCGTTAATTCGTCAATGAGAAGATTATAAAAGAAGGCTTGAGGCTCATTTGGAAAGCAAGCCAGGCATACACTCAGTAACCCGAAGGATGTTGATTCTGAAGGAATAGAATTCGATCTTAGAGGGAGAGTTGCAAGGCAGGAGAAGTAGAGGGAGTCAACAGTGACAAAGGTCGAGGAGAGAAGGACGCAGAAGGCCAGACAAGCCAGCGCAGAGAGCCCATGCAAAGTGATGCAAGTGTTGAGTTTTTTGAGTGTTGGGGTAGCATCGGATGTGCTCTAGCTCCCAAAATTTGTGGAGGGACTAGAGTACATGAGATCTCCAAGACCTAGAAAGGGATTTGGGAAATTCCATTCAGTTTGGAAGATAATTAATTATTAATATTTTTAATTAAGGACCTTATGTTTAACTTAGGAAAATTAAAATATTAAAGGTAATTAATTTAAACATGTGATGGAAATGACTCAAGTCAGACAAATCAAGCTTTCTTTTAATCTTAGCCATCGATTCAAGATTAGATCATGGTCGTTGGTTTCCCAACGAGAAAGTATAAAGGAAAGGCTTAGGGTTAGTTGGAGAACACACACACGGAGGCAGAGCACTGAGACTGAGCTGGAATTCTAGGGCGGGTTTGCTAAGAATTTCCAGAAGTGTTTCAGTTGTAGAGAGGGGTAGTATGGGCTAAGGGGATGGTCTGATCCCAGAGCCAAGAATCAACAAGAGGTAGAGAGGCAGCAACCAGGAGTAGCGCAGAGGAGCAGGGGTAGTAGTTGCGCTGCGCAGAGGGCTTCAGCCGCTACGCAGGCCAAGAAAGGGCAGCGTTGAGCCAGCAGGAGACCTCCAAGGTTACGCAGAGGTCATCCAGGGCAGCATAGGGACTGCGTCACCTAGTCTGGGGTTACGCAAGCCTCTCCAGGCCAGCACAGAGGCACGCAGAGGCTAGCAGGGCTGACGCAGAGGCTTCAGGGGCAGTGCTGGGGTTTCTAGAGGCAGAAAGTGGCAGAGTCCTGTAAATCCTGTTTGAGGGTGTGGATTAGTCAAGTTTTCAGTCTCCAAAACAGTAGGTTCGCTGCAGATCTATTTTTCTCTATCGGGTTAACCATTAAGGTGCCCAGATTTTTTGTATTCAGAAACTACTTAATAATATAAACCCTCCAACAGCTAGAAGATCGGTTTTCCCGTATTTGGTTTTTCTGGGGACAGTTGTCCAGAAAATCTTGTGTGTCACTTTGTCTGTGTGCATGTATCTTTTGCTTAGATTTGAATCGGTGAAAGTCTGTTATGTGTTTACTTAGATGTTAATCTGAATTTTCAGCATTAATAACTTGATTAAGTAGGAGAAGTATAGCCAGATCTAATAGTAGGGTTTCTGCATAAAGTAATATTTAGAAATTTTCACATGGTATCAGAGCGATTGCAGATCTAGTAGGATCACCAATAGAAGATTAAAGAATCCCTGCTGCAGAAAGCAGCAAAGAAAGTAGCAACAGCCGGACCAGAAGGGACAGCGCAACAACAGAGGGAGCAGAGCCACGTAGAGGCTAGAGTGACGTAGTCCTATGCAGTCTCCATGTAGGCCCACGTACTTACTGTGCAGAGGCAGTGCAGAGACAACGATGGGACTGTTGCTCATGCAGAGGCCAGCAAGGGTGACGCAGATCTGAAGCCGTTGATGTTTTAGAGTGTCGGAAGCAGTGCTGCAGAGCTTCAGAAGTTGCTAGTGGGGTTAAATTTTTGAAGATTCAGAATTTAACCTAAGCATTAGGTGACAAAGAGCGGGAGGAGAACAACTTCTAAGAGGGTTTCCAACCAAAGAAATCTGCAGATCGATCAGAGGATCAAAGAGAGATGATTCGTTTGATTTGGCAGACTTCCAAGAGAGGAGGTCAGTTGTCAGAGGGAGCAAAGGGTGCCTGTTTCACCAAGGACCCTAGATCCAAATCTCTATTATAGAGAGGAGTTCCGACAGGTTTGCTGAGCAGATGGTACCTCACGGACTACGTGATCAAGATAGGTTGGACGGTCTGTCCAACTTTGTAGTCCGGAAGGCCAGAATCTTGGTAGTCATGAAGGCATACGATCTAAGGGACCATGCAGAAAAAGTCCTGGCCACGCCAATCGATTTTTCTCTCCTAGCGAAGCATGAGGAAGCTGCGGCACATGCCAAACGCTTCATAATGGATGGGGTTAAGGATCATATAGTTCCACACATAGCCGACAAGAAAACGACTTAGGAGATGTTGAAAGCCTTAACTGCCCTATATGAGGGAAGATCCGTCCAAAGAAGAATGCTTCTAGAGAACCAAATGCGGTTATTCATGATGGCCAAGGGAGAAGAAATTGAGCCCTTCTTTTTCAGATTACAGGTGATCAGAGATCAGTTGTCGGCCATGGGAGCAAAGGTGGAGGATGATGTGATTGTAAGGATTACACTCAACGCAGTCACAGAGGACTGGGAAAGTTTTGGCCAAAGTATCTTGGGCAGAGCGGACCTTCCCAACTGGGACAATATGTGGGCAATCCTTCGTCAAGAAGAATTCCGTCGATTCACCAAGAGGCAGTACAACAGGAGATCAAGTAAAATGAAGAAGGAAGAGGAAGAAGATGCAGCCTTCGCATCAAAGAGGCAGCAAGGGAAGAAGAAGTTTGATCTATCCAAGATCAAGTGTTTCCAGTGCGATGAACTAGGACATTTCGCTAGCAATTGTCATTAGAAGAAGAAGGACAAGGAAGCTTCTACTTCCAAGGCTGCTGTGGCGGACGATGGTTCTGAAGATGACGTAGCCATGAGTGCTCATGAACCACGAAAGTGGGGCGACATGGATCTGTAGAGCACCTATAGAGTAATTGGCGAGATCCTTGAGTAGCTCAGCTCTTGGATCACATTCGTGCTACGGGAGCCTTAGGACAGTAGCGGGACAAGTGGAGCAGTTGGTGCAGAGAATCACGGATGGAGTAGAGGTGGAGCTGAAGGCTGAAGGGAGCAACACAGTGCAGATGCTGCAGCAGCAGCAGCGCAGAGGCTGATTTGACTTCAGCAGTGCAGAGCAGAGCTGCTTACGCAAAGCAGAGGTGCAACAGTGTAGAGGCTTCAAGAGGACAGCGCAACGCAGCAGCAGCGTAGGAGATTTCAGCGCAGGGGCTGATGTGACTTCAACAGCGCAGAGGGCTGATGTGACTTCAACAACGCAGAGCTATAGCTGTGCATCATCCTCCAGATGACAGCACAAAGAAGCAACCTATGGAGCTTCAGTGATGAGGAAGCAGCCCAACTGACTTGTCTGTCAAAGATTGGGCAGGAGTTTCAGTTGTTTCTCTTAGCAACTGAAGTTGAAGTGTAGCAGTTGGTAGCACAATGCAAAAAATTGAGAGGGAGTTGTAGTACAAATGTGGCAATGGCGGTGTTAGCATCATGGGCAGTAGTACGAGAGAGTATCAGCAACGCAGTGATGAAGGGCAGCAGGCCAAGCATCAGTGCAGAGACCCACACCAGAGATCAGTGCAGAGCTTCAGGGTGAAGCAGCGTTGTACTAGAGCACATTCCTTGCTAAGAGGGAGTGTTGAGTTTTTTGAGTGTTGGGGTAGCATCGGATTTGCTCTAGCTCCCAAAATTTGTGGAGGGAATAGACTACATGAGATCTCCAAGACCCAGAAAGGGATTTGGGAAATTCCATCCAGTTTGGGAAATAATTAATTAATTAATATTTTTAATTAAGGACCCTAAGTCTAACTTAGGAAATTAAAATATTAAAGGTAATTAATTTAAACATTTGATGGAAATGACTCGAGTCATAGGGATCAAGCTTTCTTTTAATCTTAGCCATCAATTCAAGATTAGATCATGGGTAATGGTTTCCCAATGAGAAAGTATAAAGGAAGGGCTTGGGGTCAGTTGGAGAACACACACACGGAGGCAGAACACTGAGACTAAGATGGAATTCTAGGGCGGGTTTGTTAAGAATTTCCAGAAGTGTTTCAGCTGTAGAGAGGGGTAGTATTGGCTAAGGGGATGGTATGATCCCAGAGCCAAGAATCAGCAAGAGGCAGAGAGGCAGCAACCAGGAGCAGCGCATAGGAGCAAGGGCAGCAGCAGCTGCGCAACACAGAGGGCTTCAGCCGCTACGTAGGCCCAGAAAGGGTAGCGCTGAGCCAGCAGGAGACCTCCAGGGTTACGCAGAGGTCAACTAGGGTAGCGTAGGGACTGCGTCACCCAGTCTGGGGTTACGCAGCCCTCTCCAGGCCAACGTAGAGGCTAGCAGGGCCGACGCAGGGGCTTCAGGGGCAGTGCTGGGGTTTCTAGAGGCAGAAAGTGGCCGAGTCTTGTAAATCCCATTTGAGGGTGTGGATCAGTCAAGTTTTCAGTCTCCAGAACAAAAAGTTAGCTGCAGATCTATTTTTCTCTGTCGAGTTGACCAGTAAGGTGCCCAGATTTTTTGTATTAAAAAACTACTTAATAATATAAACCCTCCAGCAGCCAGAAGACCGATTTTCCCGCATTGGGTTTTTCCGGGGACAGTTGCCCATAAAATCTTGTGTGTTGCTTTGTCTGTGTGCATGTATCGTTTGCTTAGATCTGAATCGGTGAAAGTCTGTTATGTGTTTACTTCGATGTTAAGCAGTATTTTCAGCATTAATAACTTGATTAAGTAGGACAAGTATAATCAGATCTAACAGTAGGGTTTCTGCATAAGTATAATATTCAAAAAATTTCACAGCATGAACTGCGTAGAGAGACACGCAAAGGGATGCAAAGGGAAGCTGTGGGTCTTCCGAGCGTAAAAAATTCTCCAGAGGGTTCAGGAGAATTTATCTCAGGTGTTTTCTAAAGAAGTCTGGAAGTCTTTTCCTTGTAAAGAATTTCATTGCTGAAGAATAATATATAAACCCTCATTTGCTGCACCGGTTTTCTCGCATTGGGTTTTTCCAGGGACAATTGTCAAAAAATAAGTGTGTATATGTGATTGATTCTTATGCTTGTATTTCTTACTGTTCCTTTATCTGCATATACTTGAGTGAATGTTGCAGTAGTATTTATTTCGAAATTTACTGGAAGAATTTTGTAAATAACTTATTGGAAATAATAAGTAGGAGAAATAAATCTATCACTGCATAAATATTTTCTGGATTGAAATTTTCACATACTTCTATTCAACAACCAGGTCAAACTGACCTTCAACAAATCTATGGTCAAACCTGGTCATCACCCTCGAAGTCTACCCTCCAATCTGATCTAGCAAATCTGTGTTTTGATTTTCCCTAGGCCATATTTCTGCCTCCCAGTAAATGCCCAAAAACCCAGAGTTTTGACCTTGCAATCTGCCCATAAAATTTTGGCCCTACAACTCCAATTGCCAGTGAAAATTTCATCTACTAAAATCCTATTGCAGCATCTGGTATTATTTCTCCTAATTGATTAATTATTCAGTTTATCGCTATGACAATATCAAAATAAACACACTGCAACCTTCACAAATAAAATTCCGTACGAAATAAATAGCACAGGAAATTGAGAAAATACGAGCACACACACAAATTTGACACCGTTATTTTAGGACAAATGTCCCCGCAAAAACCCAACTTGGGAAAACCTGTGCAACAATGAGGGTTTTTATTATTATCCAACAGTGAATATTTGAGTACAATCTGGATACCTGAAACTGACAATCCACGGCAAGAAAAATCTGGGCAAAATTATTGAAGGGAATTCCCCTACCTACAAAAGCAATCCTGGCCCAACTTGCCTTCAGAAAACTCGACCTCCTGGACCCTCTACGTCAGCCTCTGCGCTGCTCTGCATTGACCCTATGATGCCAAGCCTCCAAGTAATCTTTGATGAAGTCATTATGCCTGCCACTGCTGAGGAAATCGTCTCTACGACACTCTAGAACCTCTACCCGGCCTTTGGAACTGAGAACAAGTTTTTCCTCAGCTATATCAAACTGCCAATCTGAAGTAACTGTGCTGTCCTCTGCACTGCCTCAATTGGAATAACTCGACCCTCTTGTTGTTGCCTCTCTGGATTTGGAAAACTTCCTTCGGATCACTGTCCTTGCCTCTCTCTCACTGCTTTGATCTCTGAATCTCTCTGGCAATTAACTCTTGCTACTCTGGAAATCGATCTTCCAAGGAAATCGAACTTCTCAAGTGTATTCTCCATCACCACATCGATCTCTTCTTATAATCCACTGTTGGAGCACCAACGACCAAGATTGAAACTTAATCAATGGCTAGGATCATTTCTGGATTGATCTATGTGAGTTTCTAGACTATTCTCGTCTTATCTCAATCAGTACTGATTAATTAACCATATTCCCTAAGTTTAGACTTAGGAAATATTTAAAAATCAGTAATAATCTAATTGACACACTTTTAGGAGGAATTCCTAGAAGCGATTTCTGGGTTCTGGAAGTCTCATGCATTCTAGCCTCTCCACCAAATTTGGTGGCTAGAACACATCCGATGCTACAAAAACTAACACTCCCTCTTGGCGAGGAATGTGTTCTAATGTTGCACACCCTGCCACAACACCCTGTGTCTGTATCACCTCCTGTCACACTGCTAATGTCTGGTTACTGTGACTGCCTGTTACTTCCCACCAACCACTGTGTAATTCTGATGCTGAATCTGTGTTGCTGCTGACTCTGCTGTACTGCTTCCAACATTGCATCTGCACTCCAACTGCAACATCTGCAACTGAAAAACATCCAAAATACTGAATCAACTGTGTTCAATATGATGTATCTATCACCTGAGTCTCTGACTGCTACTAGCATCTGCATCGTCATTGAAGGATCTATGCTGCTGCTGACTCTGCATTGTCCTATCTGCACTGTTGTTAACTCTGCACTGTGCCCCCCAACATTTGACTACAACTAGTCTGCAACTGTCACTCTGGAACCTGACTGCACCACCTGACATTGATTTATCTTGCTATTGAATATTGTGGGCCCTTGTAGCTAGGTAATGATCCATGAGGTGGACTCCTCAAGGACCCTGCCCATCTCTGTAGCTCTCTGGGGCTACAACTGCAAGTCACCCTACCTCACTCTTGGAGGTATATGGGAAGACATAGCGAAGTCTTCCTCCAAGCTGGAAGACAACCTATCTATCTCGGCATGTGCTGTTGCCTAGTCGTGCTTCTCCTCTTTGTCCTTCTTCCTAGGAGGACACTAGGTACTGTAGTGGCCAAACTCGCCACACCTGAAGCAAGATATGATAACTAAATCTAACAATTAGATGCTATGAACTATTGAATGCAAAATAAACAAGTTAGTAACTGAGTTAGTAAGTTAATGATCAATTAAAGACCCTCGAAAATAGGAGGTGGGATACCATGGGAATAAATCCCAAGCTCCCCCTAGGAAAAGTTTATTTTATTAAAATTACAAAGATAAACCCCTTCAGATAATATGAGAGGGTTTTAAAACCTTTGAGGAGGGTTTACAAAATAGAATTTGAATACCCCTTCCTTAAAGTGTAAATGAGAGAAATTTAAAATGATTTTACGAAATTTAAAATAAGAAAAATTTCTCCAAAAAAAAGGAATTGAATTTCCCCATGGTAAAATCTGCTCAAAATATTTGACATCAAAGCTCAAGGAAAATACGCAAGGGATTGAGGAAAAAACCTTTCGCTCAAATTGTGGAATTGCTTGCGACTATCATAAAATTAATTGTGACTTCACAAAATACATGCAGCCTCCAAGAAATTCTTTCAAGCTGCCAGACGTCCGAGAAATTTTCGCATAGGCTCAAGATATGTGTTACTTTTTGTAGCATCAGATGTATTCTAGCCATGAGATCTAGTAGAGAAGCTAGAATACATGTATTCTCCAAAACACAGAAATCGTTTCTAAAAATTCCACACAGAGACGACTTAATTAGATTTATTAGTTAGTTTTTAATATTAACTAAGTCTAAACTTAGGGAATATGATTAATTAATTAGAATTAATTAAGTAGTGGTAAGAATGTTCTAGAAAAGCACATGGATCGATTTCTAGTTAATCCTAGCCATCGATTAAGATTTAATCGTGGCCGTTGAATTCTCAACGAAGGATTATAAGAAGTCGATGGTGCTTGGAGAAGACACACCAGATTAGTTGAGAATTCGATTTTACTGAGAAATCGATTTCCAGAGTAGTAGTTGTGTGTTGCCAAAAGTGATTCTGTGAGATCGAAGTAGTGAGAGAGGGGCAGAGATAGTGAAGCCAGAGGAAGATTTCCAGATCCGGCGAGTACATTTGCAGAGGCAGAGAGTGCCATAGTGAGGCAGCGCAATGCCTTCTAGAGGCAAATTCCATTTTGCTGGGGAAAAGTCGAAACTCAGTGCCAAAATTTGGAGAGAAGTTCTAGACGTCAGTAGAATCAATTCCGAGTTGGAGGGGCACAATGATTGTGTAGGGTGATGCAGTGATTGTGTAGAGGCAGTTGGGAGCAGCTCAATTTGAGCTGAGGTCAGTGTCGAATAGCTTGTAGAGTGAGGAATTTTCCTCACTAGTTATTTTTGCTAGTTTATCTTTGTTTGGATTGTCAGTTTGGGCATCCATAGTTTGTACTCAAATTTTCACTACTGCATAATATCAAAACCCTCAGCTGTTGTAACGGTTTTCCCGATTTGGGTTTTTCCAAGGACATTGTCCAAAAATAATGTTGTATTTTGTGTGTGTGCATATATTTCTTCTAGCATTTTTATTTCTTCTGCAGTATTTTATTTGTGAAGGTTGCAGTGTATTTAAATCGATATTTGCCATAGGAAACTGTAAGTAAATTATTTGTTTAAATAAACAATTAGAAGAATTAACATCAGTTGTTGCAATAGGATTTGGGGTAATTGAATTTTCACATGGTATCAGAGCTCAAATTGTAAGTCGGAGAGCTCAGTTGTAGAAGAAGAGAAGGACGTTCACTGCTCTGCGTGAGAAACAATTCGAAACCCCTAGAGGCAGCACAGTTCCTTGGCCAAGAGGATCAATTTCTTGAGGAAAATCGATTTCTCTGAGAAAGCGACAGAAAAATCTGATTTCTCTAGATCTAGGATTAACAGAGGAAGAGGGAGTAGCCGTAATTTTTTCTAGCAGAGTAGGTCTTTAGTTGGGCGCAGTTATTTTGAAGTAGTTTGCTAGAGAAAAATAGCGCCGGGCAGAAGGAAGAGCACACACTGAGGTAAAATTTTCCTCAGGGAACTTCTAGTTTCAGAAGTTTGATTTCCGTGTAGATCAACAGTCATTGTGAGCAGAGTTACTCACTCCAGTAGGGAGTGCATAGAGCCTAGCAGCAGCTGAGTAGAAGGGAAGAGGAGGTTTTCGACATATATTCTGTTGAGATGGTAACAACTGGGCTGCGAGATCAGGATAGGTTGGACAGAGCCTCCAACTATGTGATTTGGAAAGCAAGGATTTCCTTCCTTTTGGATGAGTACGATCTCAAAGCGTATATCAATAACATGGTGGCTGTCCCCACGGATCCAGATCAGCTCAAAGGGTACAAGAAGGAGATGGTGAAGGCAAAGAGATTGATCTGCGATGGATTTCGGGATCATGTGGTATCTCACATAGTAGGCTTGGCAACGACCAAAGAGATGTTGGACTCTCTTTCCACGCTATACCAGGGATCTTTCGAGCAGCGGAAGATGTACTTAGAAGAGAAGCTGAGATGTACCCATAAGCAGATGGGGGAGCACATACATCCCTTCCTTACCAGGATTCAGGTGATCCGTGATGAGCTGGCAGTTGTAGGGTCAGTGCCTCAGGCTTCAGAGCTATTGCATATAGCTCTGCTCTCAACTCTGTCTCCGAGGAGTGGCAAGTGTTTTTCTAAAGCATTTTGGGTAAAGAAACCTTGCCAAGGTGGGACAAAATGAATGTGGGCAGAATTGCAACAGGGGGAGTTGAGGCGAGATCTGATGAAGAGCACCATCAGTAGCAACAGTAGTAGCAGTGGATCAAAGGAGGTAAAGGAAGAGGAGAATGTGGCCCTCACATAGAAGGGTCCCAGTCAGGGACAGGGGGAGCATAGGAAGAAGGACTTGTCGAAGTTCATGTGCTTAAGGTGTGGCAAGCTAGGCCACTACAACACTTAGTGTCCTCTCAAGAAGAAGGATAAGGAGGAGAAGCAGGACCAACAGGCAGCTTCAGCCGAGATCGATAAGACGTCCTCTAGGCCGAAGGAAGATTTCGCCATGTTTGCAGACATCCCTCCAAGAGTGAGGTGGGGTGACTTGGTTTTGTAGCCCCAGAGTGCTACAGGTTTGGCAAGATTCTTGAGTAGGTCCCCTCTTAAATTGGTACCTTGCTATAGGAGCCCACAGTACGCAGTAGCAGGATGGACCAGTGGCAGTTGGTACAGTCAGATGCCAAGTGACAAATGTAGTGGCTAGTGGTGGTTAGGTACTGGATAGCATAGTGCAGAGTTGGCTACAGTTCAGAGTCAGCAACAACGCAAAGGCTTTAATGACAGCGCAGAGACTAGTAGCAAACAGGACTCGGATGACAGATGCATCATACTAAACACAGATGGTTTAGTATTTTTGGATAGTTCTCAGTTGAAGATGTTGCAGTTGCAGCAGCAACAGATGGGAGGGAGTTGCAGATGTTGCAGTAGTAGCAACAACAGAGTTGTAGTGTTGGAAGCAGTTCAACAGGGGCGACAATAGGACAAATGCAGCGCATATCAGTGTTGCGCAGTTGTTGGTGGGCAGTAGTAGCCAGACATCAGCAACGTGATAGGAGATGATGCAGAGACAAGGTGTTGTTTTAGTGGGTTGTGTTGTCGCACAGATTGTCTAAGCACCGCGACAACGGCTCAGATCGGGGGCTGTCACCTTTATCCCCAATCTCTCTATCTAAGCTATCTCCTTGCAAGCTAAGGGAGGTAGACCCTAACAGAAATGAAGGACAAGAATTGGTTGCAAATCAACCAATCTAGGAAACACAGCTAAAACACCAAATACTTGATAAAATTAACGAGATTTCACGGATTGATTATGTTAAAACCAGTGCCTTATGGAGTCAAACAAGATCTCGTTATGCAATTAAAGATAAGTATTGGATGTATAACTGCTGCTAAATGACCACAATAATATTCAATAGAAAGTGCCACGATCATTCATTAAGATACTGAAGCAAAGCTATCATGAAACGATGATTAAGATAAATGGCAGATTCTTGAAATATTTCTGAATTTATGATGTTTCGATTATGACCCAATTCGAAAATAAAAATACTCCACAGTGAAACTTTAGATAAAAATTTTAGGCTCATTTGACTATAGGACTCAGATTTTTTTTTAAAATTTTGAAAATTTGAAATTTTATATTTTTTAAATATTTTTAACAAAATCTATAAATTAAAACTAAGGCTAAGCCTAAAACTAACAAAACTTTAAAAAATTAAAAAATTTAAAATTTAAAAATTAAAACTAATGCTAAACTAAACTAAACTAAACTAACGTAAAACAAAAATCTAAATCTAAAACTACAAACTAAAAAAAATGAAATTAGAAATCATACTAAACTAACGCTAACTAAAATTAAACCTAATGTTACCAAAATTAAATCAAATCGAACGTAAGAATGACATAGGGTCGTCGTAAGACCATACGGAAGCAGATGAACAGATCGGAGCGCTGAATCGTACAGACGCAGGGTTGTTTGGATCGATTGGATAAAAATTTCGATTTTTTTTTTTTTTTGTTAAATTTTATTTTCATTGTAGGTGCAAGCTGAAGCTCTGCCGTATGGCCGTGCGGACATAAAGGCTCGGAATCGTACTGATTTTTAAAAAAAATTCACTGTTTCGCTGTACGATAGTACGGACGCAGAGACACAGAGATGAATCGATCAAACCGTACAGACGCTGATCAGATGGGACAAAAATTTCGATTTTCTCTGTGCAGATGCAGAAATCCGCGATTGCATGAGGCAAATTCGGGAAAATTGGTCAATTGATGATAAAGTTGCAGATCGATGGAGCAGCCAGCAGAATGGGAGATCGAAATCTAACAGATAGGCAGGTTGATAAATTTGTAGATTTGTAATTTGTAACTTCTGCCAATGTAATTCGATTTTTTCAGAAATTTATTGAGCTGTTTCAGAGATCTACATTCCTGTAACCCATAAAACCAGTCAGATCTAAAACGAAAATAACCCTCAATTCCTAAGAAATAAATACAAATTTACAAAGTTAATTTACAAATCAGGAGGCCCTCATAGCTAGATTTAAATCCATTTCAGCACAATTTTAGAAAATGAAATTTTTTAAAGAGAGGCACAAGCCCTAGAAAAACCCTGCAAAACCACCAATTTCGTAAGATAGATTTGGAGTTTAACAAATAATGAGCTTTTCAGATTTATGTTATATGAGAGTCGGCTGGTCCAACCGAAGACTTCCCCAGACGCTCAATCTTAAAAAAATTTCCTTGCACACTTAGATTTGAATCTTAGATTGATAGAGATTAAGAAAATAACATGAGATCCTTCAGAAAAATCAAAATGTCATTTTATGAATCCAGAAAACTGCACAAGATACCTGTATTCAGATTAATCCATGAAGGCCATCAACCATAACAATTCAAACAAAGTAGCAGAGTTTAGAAATGAATCACCACATAGATCTGAGAAGGAACATCAAAATTTTTAACCCCAAAGTCTTTATGCTTTATTCCTCAAAAATTTACAAGAGCTTCTAAGAACAAGTGCACGATCCTGAGATCGGATGATTCAAGACTGACAAAGACCTCTAAATTTATAGGACAAAATCTCCAACAGCTAGTTTGAATGATCCTTGTCAAAATAATCTCAACCGTCCAAAAGATTTAATCATCTTTTAATCAGGAGCGTTGAAATTATAAATTTGGGGAAAAAACGAATTTATCATTTAATTCAATTTTAATTAACTCAAAAATATTATTTTTGAGTTAATTACTCCAAAATTTTGACTTTGACTTTGACTTAACCACCAAGGCCCAAAGGTCCAAAATTTCTTAAAATTCTCAATATTCCCTTGGCCTGGGGCTTTTAAAAATCATTTTCCAAGGACCCACAAATTTTTCCTTTGAAAGATTTAATCCTAACTTAGGACCCTAAATTAATTAAATTTCTGGTTTAAGATTTTTTTAAATTAATTGACCAGAAAATTTAATTAATTGACTAAGAGGGGATTTTAATTATTTTTCTAACCCTCTTTACACAAGATAATACATTTATACACATGAAGAGGGAAGACCCATTCATATAGGCTCTCAAATAAATACCCAATTTTGCGACTCAAAACATGATCTAGTAGACCAAGTAGCTCAAACTACTTTTACAAGGACTCGATAGAAAACACTAGGACTCATTTAGCATGCTGATGACAAAATCCACCCTATCTTTGGGGTGAGGTTGGAGGGAAAAACTCTGTCGATCACTTACGTGAATCAGTGAGACAAAAAACCTCCTAGGATAAAAATCATCAACAACATACTAGACTTACCTAGGTTGTTACATACATTGACGGTCTTACTTAGATCATTTACATCATAACATGCAGAATGGGTTTACATCATTTATAACAAAATGTCGTCTGTTGATGAAATTTGGATGATATGAACCTCGAACATGATAAGCCCCATTTGAAAAAATAGGGGTGTACTGCTATGGGGTCATTGACAAAGTGTGGTCAACATCTGGCTCTACTTGGGGACACGTTGCTTCATTGAAGGAATGTGAGAATCCAGAATCTGCATCCAAGCAACACACAAAATTACATAAGTAGCGTCCATCCAAAAGACATTAAGCTCATGAAAAATAGAAGCTCTTCTAACATTTATTATTCTACTTAACATGAAAAGTAAATTTACTCTAACTGCAAAATGAAATGCTGAAATAACAAGGAGTAGGGTTAGAAATATGATACAGAGGATGCCCTGTGGCATCAGATGTGCTCAATATAGTGCATGCTAAACATTTTCCTGCTTTCAGGCAAGTTTGTAGGCTGCTTTTCAGATGTGCCATGTCCAATCTTGTTAATTGTAGGACTCTGTTTTATCCGAATGTCAAGCTGCTCTCGACCATCAGATGAATCAAACCCCTTACTTCTTCTTTTCTGCTTCTTTCTCTTCTTCTGAGTGGGTTGTGATGTCAGTAATGATACCACTGTAGATTTCTTGTCCTTATCTTGAAGATGTTTGTACAAAATATCTGAAGAACCTCGAGTGTGACCAATATTATTCTGGATATACTCTGTCAATGGTGACACATAAGCTTGGTCTTTCTCAACATCCTTTGAAACCATAGTTAAATTTTCCCTAATGGGAGAAGTGACCTCCCTGTGATGAGATGGGAATTGCTTTAGCAGACAAGAAGTCTTATGATCTGTTGATGAATCTTCATAATCAAATTTCGGCTGAAACTTTTGTATATGTAATTTTTCCATCTTTTCCAACCTTTTATGAATGAAACTCATCTCCTTGACATGCCTTACCATTAATTTCGCTTGATTGATTTCTGTTTTCATGAATCTGTCTTGTAGATTGGTCTGATTTGCCTCCATATTTTTTATTTCCAACAAGTGATTTTCCTTCATGGCAGTCATTTCCTGGGTGTGTTTTGCTTCCATTGCAATAATATGATTCTATATAATGGACATCTGATTAGAATGATTAACTTCCATTATCTTTAACCTGTTTTCCATGACATTTATTTCCTATGCATGACTTGCTTCCATGGAATTTATCCTATTTTGAAGATTTATTTGGTTAGCTTCCATGTTCTGAATCATTTGCGTATGATTGGGTTGCATATCCTTAATCACTTGAGTTGGTTCCTTAACATGACTTTCATGATCTTCTATATGCATGTGATAGTCCTTACCAACAACATTAATTTGATGGCTCGACCCTGCCATTTTACTATCTATGATTCTTTTGACAACATGGCAAGTAACCTCTTCATGAAGAGCATTACAGGCTCTACAATAAGGCAGAGCTTCATCCACAAGATTTGCAAACTCAAGTTGATTTGTCGGTCTTTGCTCATTAGATAGGCCTCTTTTCTGCAAAGCATTATTATTTCTAGGTTGGGAATTCTGCGTTTGAGCCCTTTCCATTTGGACCAATCTAGCCTGTAAGACACTTATTTCCTTAGCATGTTCAGAGATCAATTTCGCTTGATTAAGCTCCATGCTTTCAAGCTTTTGCATTAACCTTTTCATAGGGTCATCATCATCTTCTGGAGGCTCTTTTAACTTAGTATCTGTCAAAGACCTATCAAAATATGGAGTTTTGGACATTCCAGATGCTTTCTTATCCTTTTCAATCTCCTCAGCTAAAGATTGACAAGCCTTATAATTTGCAATTTTAGCCCGCCTTAACTCATATGAAGTATCAGAATCAAAAGCATCAATGTAAAAATTCAGAAGAGATCCATCGGGAGGTTTATGAGTTTGAGATATTTCTCTAAGGATACCATTAAATCTCCTGTTAAATTCTTCAGTCGTTTCATTTTCTTTCTTTTTTATGGTACTGATCTCTCTTACCAAATGTCGATCTTCCCTTTTATCACCATACTTTTCCTTAAAGGCAGCTACAATTGATTCAAAAGTATCAAATGAATTATCAGGCTTTTCCGTAAACCATTCAGCAACATCCTCACCAAAAGTAAGAACAAAAGTTTTCATCTTTACATCCTCGAAATTATTTTTTGCAACTGCAAATCTATTCCACCAGTTAGTGAAAGCAAACAAATGAGACTTGACACTAACTGCATCATTTCCTTGAAAAGAAGGTAATTTATCCATTTGAGGGAGATCATGGGGATAACCCTGAATATTAGCAAAATTACACGGGGCAAAAACATCCATGATATCGTTTTTAGGATTTTAGAAATAGATCCGTGTTCAAGAATAGTCAAAAGGTCCTCAAGAAGCGAACTTCTTAGCAGGAACTCTTGTAAGAAATGAAAGAATTGGAGTCGCCACTTGAACATGAAACTAATTCTAAAATAGAAGAAAAAATCGAGAGATAGCAGATGGATATCAGGGGAGGATTCTTGTCTGGGAGTAAATAGATGAATAAGTGGAGTCGCCACCCAAACAAGAAGCCAACCGAAATGTCCAGGTGCTAAAGATGAAATGATTAGATGATGAAGAGATGAAAGAAAGCCAGAAAATGTGATCCCTTGTGACAGGCTAATGAATGGCGAAAGAAGATTTAAAAGATTAGAAAATGTCGCTAAGACCAAGAACAGAAAAAACTTTATCCCCGGCAACGGCGCCAAAAAATGTTGTCGCACAGATTGTCTAGGCACCGTGACAACGGCTCAGATCGGGGGCTGTCACCTTTATCCCCAATCTCTCTTTCTAAGTTGTCTCCTTGCAAGCTAAGGGAGGTAGACCGTAATAGAAATGAAGGACAAGAATTGGTTGCAAATCAACCAATCTAGGAGACAGCTAAAACACCAAATACTTGATAAAATTAACGAGATTTCACGGATTGATTATGTTAAAACCAGTGCCTTATAGAGTCAAACAAGATCCCGTTATGCAATTAAAGATAAGTATTGGATGTATAACTGCTGCTAAATGACCACAATAATATTCAATAGAAAGTGCCACGATCATTCATTAAGATACTGAAGCAAAACTATCATGAAACGATGATGAAGGTAAATGGCAGATACTTGAAATATTTCCGAATTTATGATGTTTCGATTATAACCCAATTCGAAAATAAAAATACTCCACAGTCAAACTTTAGATAAAAATTTTAGGCTCATTTGACTATAGGACTCAGAAATTTTTTTAAAATTTTGAAAATTTGAAATTTTATATTTTTTAAATATTTTTAACAAAATCTATAAATTAAAACTAAGGCTAAGCCTAAAACTAACAAAACTTTAAAAAATTAAAAAAATATAAAATTAAAAAATTAAAACTAATGCTAAACTAAACTAACTAAACTAACGTAAAACAAAAATCAAAATCTAAAACTACAAACTAAAAAAAATGAAATTAGAAATCATACTAAACTAACGCTAACTAAAATTAAACCTAATGTTACCAAAATTAAATCAAATCGAACGTAAGAATGACGCAGGGCCGTCGTACGACCGTACAGAAGCAGATGAACAGATGAAGCACTGAATCGTACGGATGCAGGGTTGTTTGGATCGATTGGACAAAAATTTCGGATTTTTTTTTTATTTTTTTTCTTTTTATGCAGGTGCAAGCTGAAGCTCTGCCATACGGCCGTGCGGACACAGAGGCTCGAAATCGTACGGGTTTTAAAAAAAAAAATTCACTGTTTCGCTGTACGACAGTACGGACGCAAAGGCGCAGAGATGAATCGATCAAACCGTACGGATGCTGATCAGATGGGACAAAAATTTCGATTTTCTCTGTGCAGATGCAGAAATCCGCGATTGCAAGAGGCAAATTCGAGCAAATTGGTCAATTGATGATAAAGTTGCAGATTGATGGAGCAGCCAGCAGAATGGGAGATCGAAATCTAACGGATAGGCAGGTTGATGAATTTGTAGATTTGTAATTTGTAATTTTTGCCAATGTAATTCGATTTTTTCATAAATTTATTGAGCTGTTTCAGAGATCCACCTTCCTGTAACCCATAAAACCAGTCAGATCTAAAATGAAAATAACCCTCAATTCCTAAGAAATAAATACAAATTTACAAATCAGGAGGCCCTCATAGCCAGATTTAAATCCATTTCAGCATAATTTTAGAAAATGAAATTTTTTAATGAGGCACAAACCCTAGAAAAATCCTGCAAAACCACCAATTTCGTAAGATAGATTTGGAGTTTAACAAATAATGAGCTTTTCAAATTTATGTTATATGAGTGTCGGCTAGTCCAACCGAAGACTTCCCCAGACGCTCAATCTTAAAAAAATTTCCCTGCACACTTAGATCTGAACCTTAGATCGATAGACATTTAAGAAAATAACATGAGATCCTTCAGAAAAATCAAAATGTCATTTTATGAATCCAGAAAACTGCACAAGATACCTGTATGCAGATTAATCCATGAAGGCCATCAACCATGAAAATTCAAACAAAGTAGCAGAGTTTAGAAATGAATCACCACATAGATCTGAGAAGGAACATCAAAATTTATAACCCCAAAGTCTTTATGCTTTATTCCTCAAAAATTTACAAGAGCTTCTAAGAACAAGTGCACGATCCTGAGATCAGATGATTCAAGACTGACAAAGACCTCTAAATTTATAGGACAAAATCTCCAACGGCTAGTTTGGATGATCATTGTCAAAATAATCTCAACCGTCCAAAATATTTAATCATCTTTTAATCAGGAGCGTTGAAATTATAAATTTGGGGAAAAAACGAATTTATCATTTAATTCAATTTTAATTAACTCAAAAATATTATTTTTGAGTTAATTACCCAAAATTTTGACTTTGACTTAACCACCAAAGCTTAAAGGTCCAAAATTTCTTAAGATTCTCAATATTCCCTTGGCCTGGGGCTTTTAAAAATCATTTTCCAAGGACCCACAAATTTTGCCTTTGAAAGATTTAATCCTAACTTAGGACCCTAAATTAATTAAATTTTTGGTTTAAGATTTTTTTAAATTAATTGACCAGAAAATTTAATTAATTGACTGAGAGGAGATTTTAATTATTTTTCGAACTCTCTTTACACAAGATAATACATTTATACACATGAAGGGGGAAAACCCATTCATATAGACTCTCAAATAAATACCCAATTTTGCGACTCAAAACATGATCTAGTAGATCAAGTAGCTCAAACTACTTTTACAAGGACTTGATAGAAAGCAGTAGGACTCACTTAGCATGCTGATGACAAAATCCACCCTAGCTTTGGGGTGAGGCTAGAGGGAAAAACTCTGCCGATCACTTACGTGAAATAGTGAGACAAAAAACCTCCTAGGATAGAAATCATCAACAACATAGTAGGCTTACCTAGGTTGTTACATACATTGACGGTCTTACTTAGATCATTTACATCATAACATGCAGAATGGGTTTACATCATTTATAACAAAATGTCGTCTGTCGATAAAATTTGGATGACGTGAACCTCGAACATGATAAGCCCCATTTGAAAAAATGGGGATGTATTGCTATGGGGTCATTGACAAAGTGTGGTCAACAGGTTGCAACACTAGAACACTTTCCTTGCTAAGAGGGAGTGCTAGTTTTTGTAGCATCGGATGTGTTCTAGCCACGAGCTTTGGTAGAGAGGCTAGAATACATGTATTCTCGAAAACCTAGAAATTGTTTCTGGAAATTCCACCTCGATATGACTTAATTAGATTTATTAGTCAATTTTTAATATCTACTAAGTCTAAACTTAGGGAATATGATTAATTAACCAACATTAATTAAGTCGTGGTGAGAATGTTCTAGAAACGTACATGGATCTATTTCCAGTTAATCCTAGCCATTGAAGTATCAACAAAGGATAATAAGAAGAAGTTGATGGGGCTTGGAGAAGACACCAAATCAGTTGAGCACATAATTTTAAAAACCGGCCGGTCAACATGTTGAGCGGTTCAAACTGGCCATGCAACCGGGTCTATGGCCTCACCTCACCAAAAAACTGTCCTAACTGGCCGGTTAAGGATGAATCTGGCCGGGTTTTTAATAAACCAGCTGGTTCCGTCCTTAACCGGCCGGTTAATGGCCTGTCACCTATGTGGACCCACCCATGGCCAGCAAGCTGTTTTAGGGCTGATGTGGAGGTAAGGGGAGGGTTGTTTCCCTCCAAAAACACCCTCCCCAATCTTTTATAAGCAGGGGCAGCCTCTCCTTTGTCTCACACCAACTCATTTGTTGTTTGTGAGTTTGATTGAGAGCTTGGAGAGTGTTGAGTGTTTGCCGGAGCAGCGATCTTGGAGGCTTGGAGTTGGAGTTGGAGCTATCTTGGAGGCGTGCCGCTAGAGCTAAGCATATTGTAGTAGCCATAATGCCTCCAAAAGGCCAGGATACTGCATGGGTTCATTGTGATATGATTGATGGAAAAATGATTTGCAGATATTGCCAAAAATCTATTGCAAGAGGGGGTATTAACAGGTTCAAGCAACACTTGGCTAGGATAGGAGGCCATGTAAAGCCATGTGGAGCACCAAATGAAGTAATAGGGCATATTAGGGCAGAATACCTTTAGAAGTTTGAGACTCGAGTCACTGAACCAATAGAGACTGCAGTTGCAAAGTTTGGCAGTCGAGAGTCGGGAGACTCAAGTTCAACCAACTGAGTTTGAACTTTGATTATGATTAGAATTTAGTAACATGATATATCATATATGTAGATTTGTAGTAGACTGTCACTGTAGTCTGTACTATCTAGGCCAATGGCCTCAATGCTCATAGCTTGTAGCATTGTTTTTGGACATTATGGGCCATTTGGAGCCTCATTGCTTATGTATTGTTCAATGATATGTATTGCACTTGGTGCCATTTTGATATATTCACCTTTCCAGGGTATATAAATGAGAAAACTTCGCATATTTTGTCTCTATTGGCTTGGAATCATGGTTGCAAATATTAAAAATAATTTCTTTTATTAAAAAATAATTATTTAATGTATTTTTTTTAAAACTGGTTCATTGAGATCTAATCGCTCCCAGTTAGACCGGTTCCGGTTAGAATCCCGATTCATTAGGTCCACCGGTCCGGTCACCGGTTCCGGTTTTTAAAACTATGGTTGAGCATTCGATTTTGCTGAGAAATTGATTTCGAGAGTAGCAGCTATGTGTTGACGGAAGTGATTCAGTGAGATTGAAGTAGTGAGAGAGGAGCAGAGATAGTGAAGTCGAAGGAAGATTTCCAGATTTGACGAGTACATTTGCAGAGAAGCAGAGAGTGCCACAATGAGGCAGCGCATAGGCAACGTAGTGCCCTCTAGAGGCAAATTCCGTTTTGCTGGGAAGTGTTGAGATTTTGGGGTAGCATCAGATGTGCTCTAGCTCCGAAATTCTGTGGAGGAGCTGGAGTAGATGAGATCTCGAAGACCCAGAAAGCGTTTGGAGAAGTTCCATCTTATTCAACTAATTAATCTTTTTAATTAAGGACCTTAAGTCTAACGTAGGAAAATTAAAAGATTAAAGTGAATTAAATTAAACATGTAATGAGAATGTTCTAAGTGACATGGATCAAGCAAATTCTAATCTTAGTCGTTCATTAGAGATTAGATCACGGTCGTTGGTTTGCCAACGAGAAAAGTATAAGAGAAGGGCTTGGGGCCAGTTGGAGAACACACACATTAGCAGAGCACTGAAGCTAAGTCGAAATTCTAGGGCGTGGTTTGCTAAGAATTTCGAAGTGAGTTTGCAGTGCAGTGAGGGGTGGAAATTGGCAAGGGATGATCTGATCAGAGGCCAAGAATAAAACAGCGGCAGAGAGGCAGTGTACTAGGCAGTGCAGAGGCCAGTCGGAGATACGCAGAAGGCAACGCAGAGGTAGCAACAACACTTCAGGGGTGACGCAGGCCCAGTCAGGGCAGTGCAGGGGCAGCATAAGCCCATAAAGGCTGACAAAGGCCCATCTAGGGCAGCGCAGATGCTGAGGCAGGCCAGAAAGGCTGACGCTGATGACTGAGGGGCAGTGCAGGGGTTTCCGGTGGGCCAGAAAGGGCTCGAGTTCTATAAATCCCGTTTGAGGGTGTGAATCAGCCATATTTTCTATCTTTGAGTGAAAGTGGTACTATTGCCGTGTAATTTCTCTGTAGGGCGAACCATTTTGGTGCCCATATATTGTTGTATTCAAATTCTGCATAATAATAAAACCCTCTAGAGCTAGCTGCACCGGTTTTCCCGCATTGGGTTTTTCTGGGGACATTTGTCCGAAAACTCTGTGTCACTTTGTCATGTGTGCGTGACGTTTAGTAAATGATCTGTAAATGTGTAGACTGCAGTTGTTTTTACTTTGCTGATTTTACTGAATAATTCAGAAAATTAACTTGTAATTTAGATCAAGTAGGAAAAGTAAATCAAGACACTGCAGCAGGATTTTTGTTTAGAAATTTTCACATGGTATTAGACCATTGCAAATCATGCTGAATCATCAGCAAAACGATTGAAGATTTTTTTGCTGCAGAGAAGGCAGTTGAAGCAGCAGAGTTCTATAGAGGGCAGCGTAACACCAGGAGGACGCAGTCCCAGTAGAGGCCACACAGGTGCTGATGTTGTCCTAGCTAAGTGATGCAGGATCAGCCTGCGCTGCGTAGAGGCTGCGCTGAGCCAGTCTGCTCACGCAAAGGCCAGCCAGATGGACGCAGTCCAGTTTTGAGGGTGTTGTATGGATCTGCCATAGTCCGGAAGCAGAGCTTCAGATCTTCAGAGGTCGTTGGTGTGGTGGAAGTTCTGTTGGTGCAGAATCGTGCCTAGCTAAGTTGACAAAGAGTGGGAGAACAGTCGCTCAACAGATTTTTGCCAAAGAAATCTGAGGATCGATCAGAAGGGTGATCGAAGAGGGCTGATTCAAGGGATTTGGCAGATTTCCAAGGGAAATCAGTTGTCAGAGGGAGCAGTTACTATAGAGGGTGCCTTTTCGCAAGGACCCTAGATCCGGGCTTTTGTTGAGAGTAGCAACAACAACAGGGAGAGGAGTATCTATTTCGACAGATTGTGTTGAGCTAGATGGCGCTGTATGGACTGTGTGATCAGGATAGGTTCGACGGCTTGTCCAACTTTGCTATTTGGAAGGCCAAAATCCTTACAGCCCTAGAGGCATACACACTATGGGAAGATGCAGAGAACGTCTTGGCTACACTAGCTGATGTTGCTCTTCCCGCGAAGCGTAATGAAGCAAAGATGCATGCTAAGTGCTTTATTATGGACGGGGTCAAGGATCATGTGGTCCCACACATTGCCGAGAAGAAGACGGCTAATTCTATGTGGACAATTTTGACCACAATGTATCAAGGAAAATCCGTCCAGAAGAAGATGCTTCTAGAGAACTAGATGAGGTTGTTTGTGATGAATAAGGCGGAGGAAATCGATTCTTTCCTCTTTTGGTTGTAGATGATTCGGGATCAGCTGATTGCCATTTGGGTTAAAGTGGAGGATGATGTCATGGTGAGGACTGCTCTAAATGTTGTCTTAGATGAATGAGAAACGTTTGTCCAAAGCATCTTGGGCAGATAGGACCTTCCAAGCTGGGATGACATGTTGGCTATTCTCCGACAAGAGGAAATCTGCCGGATGACCAAGAGACAAACTAGCACCAGATCCAACAAAGTGAAGAAGGTGGAAGAGGAAGATGCAACCCTTGCATCTAAGAAGCAGCAAGGGAAGAAGAAGAGAGATCTATCGAAGATCCGATGCTTTAGGTGTGGCGAACTCGGACACTTCGCTACCACTTGTCCTTTAAGGAAGAAGGACAAAGAAGTTGATTCCAAGGCTGCGACAGCTAAAGAAGACAGATGGTTCTGATCATGATGTCGCCATGAGTGCTCATGTGCCTCGAGAGAAGAGGTGGGGCGATATTGATCTGTAGAGCAGCTACAGATGGGAGGCAGGACCCTTGAGGAGCCCAAACTCTTGGATCACATACGAGCTACGGGAGCCTTAAGACAGTAGCGGGACAAGTGAAGAAGTGGGTGCAGAAGATCACAGTGAAGCAGAGGGCAGAGCTGGGACGCTGTAGAGGGAACATCACAGTGCAGAGGCAGCAACAATGTAGAAGCAACAACGCAGAGGGGTTGATGGGACTTCAGCAGCAACGCAGAGGGGCTAATGGGACTTCAGTAGCGCAGAGGAGGCAATGCTTATACAGTGCAGAGTTGTAGCAACGCAATGGCTTCAGGAGGACAATGCAGCACAACGGCCAAAGGAGCTTCAGTGATGAGATGCAGACCCGACTGACTTGTCTGTCAGTGATTGGGCAGGGATCCTTCAGTTGCTTACTTCTCAGCAACTGAGTGGCAGTGCAACAGTTGGCAACACGATGCAGAAATTTGAGAGGGAGCTGCAGTACAGATGTGGCAGTGATCGTGGCAAATTCATGGGCAGTAATACATAGAGCAGCAGTAGCGCAGTGATGGAGGGCAGCAGGCCATGCATCAACGCGGGGACCGATGCCAGAGATCAGGGCAATGCTTCAGTGTAGAAATGTTGCTAGAGCACACTCCTCGCTAAGAGGGAGTGTTGAGATTTTGGGGTAGCATCGGATGTGCTCTAGCTTCGAAATTTTGTGGAGGAGCTGGAGTACATGAGATCTCCAAGAGCCAGAAAGCGTTTGGAGAAATTCCATCTGGTTTGATAGTTATTCAAATAATTAATCTTTTTAATTAAGGACCCTAAGTGTAACTTAGGAAAATTAAAAGATTAAAGTGAATTAAATTAAACATGTGATGAGAATGTTCGAAGTGATGTGGATCAAGCAACTTCTAATCTTAGACGTTGATTAGAGATTAGATCATGGCCGTTGGTTCGCCAATAAGAAAAGTATAAGAGAAGGGCTTGGGGTTAGTTGGAGAACACACACATTGGCAGAGCACTGAAGCTAAAAGTCGAAATTCTAGGGCATGGTTTGCTAAGAATTTCGAAGTGAGTTTGCAGTGCAGTGAGGGGCAAAAATTGGTAAGGGATGATCTAATCCGAGGCCAAGAATACAACAGCGGCAGAGAGGCAGTGTACCAGGCAGCGCAAAGACCAGCCAAAGATACGCAGATCAACCAGAGCCACGCAGAAGGCAACACAGAGGCAGCAACAACCCTTCAGGGTGACGTAGGCCCAGTGAGGGCAGCGCAGGGGCAGTGTAAGCCTAGAAAGGCTGACGCAGGCCCATCCAGGGCGCAGAGGCTGACACAGGTCATAAAGGCCGATGTAGATGGCTGAGGGGCAGCACTGGGGTTTCTGGTGGGCCAGAAAGGGCGCGAGTCCTGTAAATCCCGTTTGAGGGTGTGAATCAGCCATATTTTCTGTCTCTGAGTAAAAGAGGTACTATTGCCGTGTAATTTCTCTATAGGGCGAACCATTTTGGTGCCCAGATATTGTTGTATTCAGATTCTGCATAATAATAAAACCCTCTAGAGCTAGCTGCACCGGTTTTCCCACATTGGGTTTTTCCGTGGACATTTGTACGAAAAATCTGTGTGTCACTTTGTCATGTGTGCGTGATGTTCAATAAATGATCTCTAAATGTGTAGGCTGCAGTTGTGTTTACTTTGTTGATTTTATTGAATAATTCAAAAAATTAACTTGTAACTTAAATCAAGTAGGAAAAGTAAATCAAGACACTGCAGTAGGATTTCTGTTTAGAAAATTTCACAGGTAGAAGTCGAAACTCAATGCTAGAAGCTGGAGAGAGGTTCTAGAGGCCGGGAGAATTAGTTTCCCAGACAACAGCTGACGAGACAGTGAGAGGTGACGTAGTTCCGAGCTGGAGGGACATAGTGATTGCATAGGGTGACACAGTGACTGCACAGAGGTAGTTGGGAGCAACTCAATTCGATCTGAGGTCAGTGTCCGATAGCCTGTGGAGTGAGAAATTTTCCTCACTATTTATTTTTGCTAGTTTATCTCTATTTGGATTTTCAATTTGGGCATCCATAGTTTGTACTCAGATTTTTACTACTGCATAATATCAAAAACCTTAGCTGTTGCACCAGTTTTCTCGAGTTGGGTTTTTCCGGGGATGTTGTCCAAAAATAACAGTGTATTTTGTGTGTGTGCATCTATTTCTTCCAACGCTTTTATTTCTTCCACAATATTTAATTTGTGAAAGTTGCAGTGTATTTAATTCGATATTTGCTATAGGAAATTGCAAGTAAATTGTTTAAGTAAACATTTATAAGAATTAACATCAGTTGTTGCAATAGGATTCGGGGTAACCAAATTTTCACAATATGAAGATGGTCCCCAAAAGAAAACGATCATGCTCTTAAAAATGTGAGGATGGCTTCCAAAAAAATCGATCAGAAATTTCCAAACCTCTAGTTTTAATTTTCCACTATTTTATTCTGTTACAATTACTTTAGCCCAATTCTTAACTTCAATTAGCAATCAATTCAATCTTCCAATAAACAATAGCAATTGTAGATAGAACAGTAAATGCAATGAGCAATAAGAGACAATCAAAAGCAATGACAAGAGACACCAAGATTGGTCAAAGACCAGGGAAAAACCCCCCAAGGGGGAAAACCCTTTCAAATTCTTCTTATTAGATTGTAATAAAATGATCAATAAAGAGTACAATGTTCCAAATCAACAATGAGTCAAAGTCAACCTTTGACTATCCAAATAGACAAACCAATATCCAACCAATGATGAACCTCAAAAGTCAATTCTGTTCAGCTGTCAAGGTCTGCAATTTTGTCCAAGTCAGCAACAATCAAAGTGTGCCCTAACTAGTTAAAGTCAATGATCAAAACAATTTTCCAAGAGCTCATTCAATAGTCCACAAACTCGACCTTCAATGTTGGTCATACAATGGTCACGACAGTCCCAATTCAAGTGGTCAAACTTGGTCAACAGAGAAAGATAACCTATGGTTAAAGTCTGCAATCAAGCTTGCAGTCAATGCAGGTCAAAGTGCCCATATTTCCTCAATTTCAGTGCAAAACAATGTGGCCTAGCAGGATAGAGAATCTCCCAAAAGATCAAAGTCAAAATCAGCCCAAAACATCAATGCCAACGTTGGTTAAAGTCACCCAAATAGAAAGTCAACGCAAAAATTTAGAGCTGCTGCCAAGACCCTCGCACGTGTGAAGTCAATCTGCACTTTTTTAGAGCAGTATGAACCAATGAGAAGAGGAGAGAGAAGAATGGTGTATTGATGTGATGCCAAATGAGGTGTCCCTTAACTTGTTTGCTTCTAGGTCGACTTGGACATTTGTGCCATTATGCGTTTTCTCATAAAATATATATTTTTCCTTAACCTAATTGAGTGCTTCCAGGGGCAATTTTAGGTTTTTCTGAATGATAAATTTTTTCCAAGAAGGGAATTTATCCCCAAGATTCCAAATTAATGCTCCCTCTCAGCTAGGGATAAATTTCCGTCTGCAAAGTCTATCCTATCACAGGTGTCTCATCGTCATCAAATTAAATGTCATCTCTGCTCATCTTCGTTTATCTGTGCTTCATTTACTGGACACTCTCGAATCTAAAAGAAGAAGAATTTGACATCATAGGGGAGCTCAAGCTAAAACCCTCTATCGAATGACAATATGCGACATCCATCTACTAGCAAGGATCACACCCGTCCTGTTGTTAAGTCAACAAGCGAGATCAAACTTGCCATATAGGGTAAATATCACATCCATCCTATCGTCCAGTGACAATTGTGCGAGATCCATCTACCAGGATGGATCACATCCATCATGTTGTCTAGTCAACAGGTGAGATCAAACTTGGTATATAGGGTAAAGATCACAACCATCCCAATGTTTGTTGATCTTCCCAAGTTGACCTTGAAGAGTCAAGTGGTAGAACACCTGCATCCTCTATACTTGAGCAAGATCCTCTTGCTATGCCAGGATGACACCAACTCAAGTCATCTCAACCCATTGGCTAGATGGGGAGGCATTCCCAACAAGCACTGCTTGTGGGCAGGATGCATACTGGGGTATACACTGTCAATCATGATAGTGGGAGATGCCCAACTTGTCATAAATGTCAAGGATCACGCACACCCTATGGTGACGATAGGCAAGATCCACTTACCGCAGAGGGTAAGGATCACAACCATCTTATTGTCCAGAGATACCTCAACCCCAAGAGCGCTTAGGCTCAATTCCTTTCCTTGTGAGCTCAAACAGGGGGGTCTGCATAGCTCAGTGTTCTTGATCAGTCGGGACCCTTACCTGGGAGGGTCACATCCATTAGTCCAGGCTTCTCTCTGAAGACCAAGAACTTCCCTTTTGACAAATCCTTGGTGAGAATGTCCGCTATCTACTAGTCTATCGATATGTGATGGATTCTTACGGCTCCTCTCTGTACCATGTCTCGAATGTGATGGTATTTGTTCTCTATATGCTTGGAATTTTCATGAAATATGAGATTCTCTGCCAGTCGGATCCCACTATTGTTGTTGCAATATATCAATGTAGTATTCAAGACCTGCTCAAATAGCTCTCCAAAGAGATTCCTCAACCAAATTGCCTCACAACTGGCCATGCTATTGGCTATGTATTCTGCCTTGGTCGTGCTTAAAGCTACGAACTTCTGTTTCCTGCTCATCCTAGGTATCATAGTGGATTCCAGGCTAAAGAAACACCTTGATGTGCTCTTTTTGTTAATAATGTTTCCAGCCTAATCAACATCAGTATATCCATGCAGTTGTACATCTCTAGTAGAGTATCTTAGACCAAGGTTAATTGTCCCATGCAAATATCTCAGAATGTGTTTGGTAGCAACTCAATGTGCATGGAGGGGCTTAGTCATGAATTGACTCAAGGTGTTCATGGCAAAGCATATGTCCGATCGGGCATTCACAAGGAACATCAATTCCCTAATCAATTGTCTATATTGAGAAGGATTAGCTAGGTCAGGTCCAACAACATCTCCGCACATTTCTTGAAATTTATCTCCATTGGGGTGGCCAAGGATTTGAATTCTATCATTCCAAATCTTTCCAACAACTTCACGACATATTTTCCTTGAGAAAGGAATATTTCTCTAGGTCTTTGCCAGACTTCTAGTCCCAAGAAATAACGCATCATACCAAGAAGCTTCATTTTGAACTCAGAGGCCAACTCCCTATTACACTCGAGCATTAGGGGCTCACTACTTGTCAAGAATAAATCATCAACATATAGAACCAAAATCAAAGGCATACCTTGGACCACCTTGAAGTAGAGGTTGGGATCGATGCTACTTCTCGTGAATCCAAGCTTCACCAGGTAGTTGTCAATACGATCATACCATGCTCTGGGGGCTTGTTTCAAGCCATATAATGCCTTCTTCAATCTGTAAACATGTTTCTTTTGGCCCTTCACTTTATGGCTGCTCAACGTAAACTTCTTCTTGTATTATGCCATGAAGAAATGTCGTCTTTATGTCCATTTGGTGAAGAGTCCATCCTTGACTAGTAGCAAGGGCAATGATCGATCTACAACAAGGGAAACGATCGATCTAATAGTAGTGTAGCGAGCAATGGGAGATTGCAGAGATTGGGCAGGTTCCATTGAGGAGTCCACCTCAACAACCACGAAGATTCTTCATTGACAGTGTAGAGGCTAGTAGCAGTCAGGACTTGGGAGACAGATGCATCATACTGAACACAGTTGATTCAGTATTTTGCATGCTTCTTAGTTCTAGTTGTTGCAGTTTCAACAACAACATATGAGAGGGAGTTGCAGTGCAAATGAAGATTTGGAAGCAGTATGGCAGTGTCAACAGCAACACGGATGCAACATCAGAGTTACCCAGTAGTTGGTGGGCAGTGGCCAAACATCAACAACGTGACGGAGAGGTGATACAGAGACAAGGTGTTGTTGCAGTAGTGGTGCAACACTAGAACACCTTCCTCGCTAAGAGGGAGTGTTTGTTTTTTTAGCATCAGAGGTGTTCTAGTCTCGAAACTTTGAGAAGAGGCTAAAACACATGAGATCTCGAAATCGTTTCTGGAAATTACACCTAGAAGTGTCTCAATTAGATTATTAGCCGATTTTAAAATATTTCCTAAGTCTAAACTTAGGGAATATGGTTAATTAATTAGTATTAATTGAGATAAGGTGAGAATAATCTAGAAACTCACACGGATGGACAAGGAATTAATGTGTATCCTTGATTAAGTTCTAATCTTAGACTTTGGTGCTCCAACAGAGGATTATAAGAAGAAGTCGATGGGTAGATGGAGAATACACTTATGGGGTTCGATTTCTTTGGCAGTTCGATTTCCAGAGAGCAGCAACAGTTTCCGTAAAGCCATAAAAGGACGCAGAAACAATGAGGGGAAGAGATAGTGAATTCGGAGGAATATTTCCAGATTCGGTGAGTGCATTAGCAGAGAGGCCAAAATTTCTCCAGGAAGCGGCGCAAAGGCAATGCAGAAGCTTCATTGGGCAGTTCGATTTGCTGGGGAAGGAAGACGTTTTCAGTTCCAGAGGTCGGGCTAAGGTTCCAGAGTGCCAAAGAAGTGTTTACCTAGTCAGTAGCAGGCAATATGGCTTGCTTAGCAGACGATTCGGGCAACACATGTGGTAAGCAGCTTCAGGTTGACGTAGAGCCTTCGCAGGCCCAGTTGGACGAATTACTTTCAGTAGTAGTCAAGAACCGGGATTGCTTGGAGTGAGGGTAATTTCCCTTTAGATATTTTTGCCAGTATTTTCTCTGTAGGATTGCCAGTTTATGACATCCAGATTGTACTTAGATTATTTCACTGTTGCATAATAATTAAAACCCTCAGCTGCTGCACTTGTTTTCTCATGTTGGGTTTTTCGAGGGACATTTGTCCAAAAATGACTGTTCTAATTATTGTGTGTGTGCTAGTATTTTCTCAGTTCTAGCGCTTTTTTTTTTCCGCAGTTTATTTGTGAAGATCACATTGTGAATTATTTGATATTTGTTGTAGCAGATAAATTGTTAAATAAATTAACAATTAGAAAAATAATTTCCAATTGTTGTGAGACTCCCCTATCATTAGAGACGCCCCTTGGAATAGGCTCTTGAAATCACTACCTTTACACCATTGATATATTTCCCTTAGTGATTTCCCTAATACCAGGACTCCTCCCATCGGTGAAAGTCCATAAAGAGCAGGGAGCTTTAGCTGAAGTGACAATAGGCTATTTCTCCATTGTTGCCACTTGACCTAGTAGTTGCTCTATAAGTGTTACACATCAATTTTTCACTGTCCTTTCAATCCCCATCCTGCACATTGGAGGATCATTTTTGTGACTAATAAGAAGTGTCATGCCTTGCAAAGACCATCATTGCATCCCTTGCCATGAGGACAACGTTCCTTCTGTTGACAATTCCTTGAGCAGATCATCAGAAACACATGTTTTTTCATTGGCATTGGTAGACCATTATGCCCTCGCGCCAATAAGGAAGATTAACACTAGGCCCTGCGCCCATTGGCGCTCTGTCCCAATGAGCTACCCGTGCCAACCTGTTTATGGAATGTTTTTTAAATATAGAGGCGAAGTTTCTATCCTAACAACTTCATGGGCGAGTCAGCTAGAGTGGTTCGACTGAATAACCATGGACCGCCTCCTTTGGCTTCTTGTTTCCACCTTTTGGGGAAACCTCCCAAGGGATAAGGCCTCCCTTCCACCATTGTAGGGATCCCAACTTCCTCCTCTCCCACTATAAATAAAGCTATCTCCCATTGATGCACTAGTTGAACAATTATAGCTGAAAGGCTGAAGAGAATTCCTGAACATTTCGCTAGAGAGATAGAACAGAGAAAGAGACCTTTGTCGAGAGAGCTTAGGCTTGTGTCCTTACCTCGTCCGAATTCCCCGACGATCCTTCGAGACGCACTTCAATTGAACCCGCTGGAGGAGGCTGCGACGTCAAGGCTCCGGTTGTAACTCTTTCTTCTATTTATATGTACATGACTATTGTCTAGTTCCCATCTTGTGTTAATATGGCTTATTTGATGCAATATGCTTAACCTTCCTTGACTGGTTAGTTGATTATGAATGAAATCATTGTCTTGTATGCTGCTCTTGTTTGTTGATCTTCATGCAGGTATCCGAGCATTGTTGCAGAAGGACTGTGACCCGTCGAGACAGAGATCAAGAGGCCACCACCACTACAACGACGATAGCGTTGGACTCCAGGTGGGTTAATCTACCCCATCCTTTTCATTCATTAATTAGGAACCTACACTTTAGCTTGTCCCTTTGTTGCTAGACCCACTTTAGGGCTAGAGGGATCGTCTCTGTCCGCAGAGAGGATTTACCTTTCCAACAATAGGAACCCCTCCTAGGACCCCTACTAGTTTGAGCAGTAACATGAAAAAGTTGAGCATGAGCTTTGCCCCTTATTATGGCTATCACCCTAACTCCTAGGACCCTATGAGTGCCCCCACATCATTAAGGAACCCATGCATGTCCCAACCCCTGATGTGCGATGAACTGCCCCACCCTAAGGGGGTAATAACTGCTTACATGATACACAACATGCTCTCATTTCTCGGAACACTGAGTAGTAATACAAAGAAAAATCAAGAAAAGGAAAACGGCTAATGAAGAAGGGTAGAAAAACAACAGTCAGGGTAACTCATCTATCCACGATTGCTCCTTCCTATATCTATACACCCAAATATTGGACATGTCTCATCATTGCCATCCTTGAACCCATGGCATTTGGCCTAGAGACCTCTATGCTCCCATCCATTCATCATTATTCACATGACACCTATCAATTGAAGGATGTATTAGGGACCTGTCTTTCCCCATAGGAGTTGAAAGCACCTAATAGGGTTGTTTATTAGCCACTCTTACCTAGGGAGGTAACCCTAGTATGAGCTTGAAGCCTCAAATTTGGAAGGAAAGCCCACAATGAAGTCTCAATTTTCCCCTGACTAACAAGCTTGGTTCACTTAGATGCATTAATGAATTATTGTATCTAATGGTGAGGAAGCGCATTGGATCTTATATGTAATTGGCAGGTGATTTCATCATGGGTTGGGAAATTTAATTGTGGCCCAAGCCCACCAAAGGATCATATTGACACTACCAGGGTAAGGGTTGAGAGTTGTGGGACTCCATCATGTGTAGAGCATCATTGCATGCCATGGGCACCCTCAACACCTCCAATAGTCTATTCATTGCCCTACATTATTCATGAGATGATGCACTTTGACCAGTGTGCCCCAATCAACTTAACATATTATGACAGTTGATCCAAGGCCCCGAGGAGGTTTGTCTCATCTTTTGAGACAAGGGAGGGCAAACATCATCATAAGAGCCCTCAGTAATGGAGCATTACAGGCTTTTCTATCATCAAGAGACCCATGAGAACAATTTTTGTGCCCCAAACCCAATTTGGGGCCCCACATGATGACTTACTTGCAGACCAAGGGGCCATCCCTTTGTCTGAGATTTATGGAGCCCTCTCTCACATTTTTGCACTAAGAGGACTCAATGAGGCCCTCCAACAACCCTGCATTAACATGCCATCATCATCTCGGCTGGCATTTGGATGGCTAATTCATAATCTGTAAAAGCTACTTGGTTGGCTTGTGACCAAGGCATGTATCTTGTTCATTATTATAATATTTTGGGGGCTAATAGGCTAAACTCAATTAAAGACTCATATAAATAGAACTTAGGTTCATTTGTGAAAGATCATCATCTCACTTGAATTGGTTTTCTTGTAAAGAACTCACACTTTTCTTTGGAGCTATTGAAGATTCTTTTGATGCATTTCCATGTATGGAGATGATTCACCTTTCTTCTCCAGAGCTTCTTCTTGAATAGTGGATAGATATATTGCATGTCACTTTGTAAGTGTCTAATGTTGATGATTTTTTTTTTGAACTTGTTTAATGTATGGAATTTCTGCCATAGAATATGCTAAATTTGTGCTCTAATTGTTGAAGATTAATTTTGGAAGGCTTTTATAGTTGAGTATTGCATATATTATCTAATAAAAGGCACGTAATGAATGTCCCTAATGAATGAATATCTTTGAATTTTTCATGAAACTCCATTATCTCTTGAGGACTGTAAATGTTTAAAGTTGGTTATTAGGCCATCAACTTCAAGCCTCCTAGGGAAGACATTTTGTCTAATCATAAGCATCTTAAGGCTTTATTTCCCAAAGAACTAGGCACTAGTCCAAGGTATTTGGTGATAAAACTTGTGTTTCTCCAAAATTCCTCTTTCTAAACTTCTGTCCCCTCTTCTTGGACAACTAAGCTAGGGCATAGAGAAAAATCTTTTAGAGAGTGAAAAATTGGATTCCAGGAGCGCAAACATCAAACCTAGGTCTTATCTACAAGACCTCAAAGTTTGATAGGCAA
This sequence comes from Pinus albicaulis, assembly GCA_034641835.2. Lineage (NCBI taxonomy): Eukaryota > Viridiplantae > Streptophyta > Pinopsida > Pinales > Pinaceae > Pinus > Pinus albicaulis. The sequence goes on along the minus strand of CM076578.1, from coordinate 1,645,120,341 downwards.
CTCTTGTATTTTCATCCATAAAAACTCTTTCCCTAGGTGTACCCTAGAAGGGAAATCTTAGCTTGTATTCCTCTGACTTGGATACTTCATTGAGGGTTGTATGAGCTTAGTATTCATTGGAATAAATCATAAGAAGCCATTTCTTCTCCTTGCCTTGATCTCGGGAGTAGTTTTAACCATGATAATTCAAAAAACCCTAGATCTCGTGCAAGTTTCTTATAGGACTTTTAAAGGGAGTGAAAAGCTTTTTGAAGTGCTATATTATCACATAGAGTCTGCCTTGAGAGATCCTAGCTGATCACCTAGCACCTTTATCCCTAGAATATCATCAAAGGTGATTATCTCTTGGGCCTTGACCTTGTGAATTCTTATTACCATTGAAAAACCTCAAACCCTAGGTCCTGTGCCTTAATTTCTAGGGTTTTTCTTAGAGAGCGATTTTCTTCTTTGAAGCCTTGTGCCTCTCTTTTGAATGAGGTCTAGCTCCATCACTTTGCACCATAAACCCTAGAATATTTGTCATAGGTGATTATCATCCTATCAGGACTTGCCCCATCGGTGAAAGTCCGTAAAGAGTAGGGGATATTGGATGTGTCGACAGTGGGCCATTGTCCCATTGTTATCACTCGGTCTATATCTTTGTCCTACAGGTTTCCCTTCCTTAGTACCTGTTGACCACTGGAGTGGCACCTTGGCGCTGTTGCCAGGGATGAAGCAAATCTAGCTTTATGAAATATTCACCTTCTTCCTTAGTGACAATATAGATACTTATATAGCAATTCCATTGGAAGAACAAAACCCTAGTTCTTCATTGAACTTCAAATCCAATGATTGTAGGGTGAAGCAAGCATCTCTCAAGGAATTTCAAGTTCACTGTAATATCCCGAAGGGAAATAAACAGTAATATAAAGCACACAAACAAGGTACACAGCAACTAGAGACAAACCACGAGACAAAATACACAATATGGAGAACGCTGAGCCATTTTATTAATACTGAGAAATAAGAAAAGTACAAAGGTGATCAGAATGATGGCACCTCGACTTGCTCAAGGCAAGTGTAGAAATACTCTCAGAACAATGTGTGGAATGGCTGCTCCCTCTATCAACTGCGTAATCTCCAAGCTGCTGGAAAATGCTGCTGTGCTGCTGCAACTGCTGGAATGAAATGAGTCTTTGGGGCTGCTCCCCAACTCGGAAAATGCTGAAACTCTAGGAATGGCCTCCTCTCCCAATACCCATAAAAGCCCAGAGAGCTTTTCGAGAATGGCTGACCCCGGAAAATACCTCCTTTGAGGCACTATGCTATCCCTCAAGGGAAAACGCTGACCCTGAAGGCAACACTGCAAAATATGGCCTCTCCCTCTGCAAAAAGTCTCCAATAGGTAAGGGATGATTCTTTCCCTAATCCTCTGGTCTGAATCCACCCAAATCACCTCAATCCGGAACTCTCCCCAACTAGAACTGCGTCCTCCCTCTGCAAGACTGCGCTGTCCCTCCAAGGAATGCTCCTCAATGACTGAAGCTCTGATCTCTCCCTGCAAAATACGGTAGGACTCCTCACTCGAGCAAGCACTCGAAGTCTCCCGGGGCTGAGGTTGGGATCTCCACACGGAGACACTCGGTGTATCGAACAGTACGTGCATACTAGCTAAACAGCAAGTGTGCTCAATGTCTAGAGACAATCTCCAAAATGCATAATCATCAATGAGAGAAATGAGGTAGCCTCCCCTCTATTTATCTTTGGTGAGCCTCCCTCTCTCCTTGGCCCCACCATGTTCATGCTGTTTCTCTTTGGCCCACGCTGCCAACTCACATGCGCTAACTGGGCCCACGCTGTCTAAGTGTGTCACCCCCTTCGTTGTCACTTGGCCCCCTTGGCCCACCTTGACCACAACATTATGTCTCCTAGGTGACTTTAGGGAGTGTGTTTTATTCTAAGTGAGTCACATTCTCCTTTTACCCACTTTATTTATATTTTAACTATATAAGGCAGAATTAATCAAAATTAATATTTCCAATTAGTTGCTGCTAATTGGGAATATTACAGTCCTCCCCGCCAAAAATTGCTTGTCCTCAAGTAATGCCTGAACAAGCCTCCTCTCTAGCTGATGCTCCCCACCATCACTGTAAAATGTGCCTGGGTCCCAGATGCACCACTGAATCTTCCGTGTCCTCTGTATCACCTGATATGGAGGGATCTCTCAATGTCGGGATCCCAAGCCATCCTGTTCGACATGAAGCTCCACCTGCGCCACTCACCGTGCTGCCATGCTAATGAAGTCCACCACTTCATCAATGACTCGCTAAAGCCCGATGGAAGATATACATGATCTCCCCATGTAGTATACAGCTCACCCCTAGAGGTTATCGAGCTGTGTAGAGCTGTAATGCTCAAGTATCCTGCTAATCTCTTAGAGGTACCACCATGCTGATGCTATGCTACTCTGATCATGAGATACTCCCTGTCATGCGCAGACTGTATCCTCCTCTCCTGAGACCTAGTGGTAGGAGATCTATGAGAGACAAGCTCATCCGGACCAGGAATCGCCATGATGCCAATACCTACCCCTATGAATGTAGCTCTGAATCTATGCTGCAACAGAGAAAGTCTGCCTTGCCATCTGATGAAGGCCTCTGTGTACCCCCATGTGCCAACCCAACAATGAACTAGATCACTCTTTGTCCTGACTTCGACCATCATGAGACAGAATGGGCTATCAATCAACTAAATCTCTGCATCCCTTAGTCGGACCTGCTGCACCATAGCTCTGACAACTGCAGGAATCCCTTCGTGCCTCATCTCTTGTCCCTGCTCGTGACCAATATAAAGGGTCCATATATCATGGGAAAATATAATGCATGCTAACCCTGTGTCGGCCACTGTGTAGTACCGATGACCGCTGGAAGTCATATGTGACAAATAGCCACCCCCTGAATGCAATCAATAGATAGATATCTAATACTCGCAATTGACTCAAGATATGTGGATCCCTCCTGTCCCTGCCAACCATCTCCACTAGGTCCGCCATCCACCCTCACGATAATGTGTCGATACATTGTCTGGAGCCCAGACGCATACTGGGATGCTATCTCTGCTGTATCCAGTATCCTCGGCTCATGCATGGTCTCGACATGCCCTAAGAAAAGAGTGACACATGTCTCCCTCATGACCCGCTCCCCAAACGTAGGCTCAGCGATGATTGATGTGCCACCCCTGTAGAGGATCATCTCATCCCCTAACCTGTCGCTGTCAACTAGCACACCGACCTGGTGCCACTGCTGAGAAGTCTCTCCCCTATTGTGCTGTGTGTCATCCAAATATCTGGGGTGAGCCTCGCATACCCTGCTGCTCACGCCCAAAGTGACAAAGGACGACAACAAAATCGACGGTGCCCGTGAGTGATGTAGAAGAGGGTCAGGTGCATGAGTCCCCATAGATACCGTCAAGTATCGCTCATCTGTCTCCCCATCGATCCTGGGTGAACTACCCCCAAAGGTATGCCTGGTGTCCCTGTCCGTGAGTCTCCCTAGAGGCAATACTCTAAGACCCTGCTATGTAGCACTGCACGCCCTTGCATACCACCGATCATCCATGTACTCCTCGACATGCCACTGCACACTGAGGCATACCCCTGTACACTGCTGGATACCCCCTACTACTGCTGTACCACCATGTATCGTCTCGTGCCTTGTCTGTGTCATGGCATCGGTCACTCCTCGCGTGTTCCCAATGTGATGTAGGACACTCCTACTCCACAATGCAGTTCCACACACTGTGGTACACCAACATGCAACTCCATGTCCATCGGTAATCCATTGCTCAATGCTAGATGCTCCCACACATCTTTGGATGTGATGGCCTACGTTTGTGTCTCTACATGTCGGACCACCCCCAATCGGTATCATCACCTCCATTGTCGCATCACTATACCCGCCGACGAATGGATCATCACTCCAAACCCTCCCCGAGGGGTCCGAGAAGTGAATCTCCCTATGTGTCAGTAGTGATACCACTACTGCTCGGCTCCGCTGTGACCTTTGTGCCCCACACAAAGGTGAAGAATCCTTGGCCCCATACAAGGCACCATCTAGTGGCCTGCCAATGCCACCTCCTTCGACAAGCTTCTGCCAAGGTATGCTGATCACCCTGTGACCCCGTGTACAAGTATCATACCAAGACAACCTAGGGAGTCTGCCCATAAACTGGTTGGCCACTGGAGCTGACCGAAACTCCCCTAGCGAATGCGCATGCTCAACTGCTAGGCCAACTGTATCCTCCAAGACATGGTCGACCGACCTGCCTGGGAAACGATAGGTAGTCTCGCCTAGATCCCAATTCCAGTCTGGGTTTCCTGTATTCCCAGCACCTGGAAACTCCTGCTGAACTACACTTGGGTCCACCACTATCTCCATAACCCACTCCACTGGGTACCGACTCAAAATCTCTCGCCATCCAACCTCAACATGTGGATGCTGCACCCTGTGTAACTTCGATCGTCTCATCCCGCTATCCAAGTCAACGTATGAGATCTGACTAGGTGGCTCCGCCTCTCTCTCTCCAATGGAAAGATGTGATCCAACAATGCTGCGAGCCCCGTCTATGCATGCCTGAAGGGGGCTGCTCTGACACTTCAATGTGCCCTCTAACTGTACCATTAGGGAATCCAGCCGTTCCCCAATGTGGGCCAACTTGGCCGCTGACTCGACACAAACCACTCTCATGCCCTCTAGCTCCTCGTTCTGTAACAAAATAGCCTCTCGTATCGATGTGGCCTTACCTTTCAAAACTAGAAGGTCGGCTTGAAGCTGATGACACCGTTGTGTGCGACCATCGTCCAATACCTTTGTATCTCCTAGTGCCTCATCAAAGGTGGATATATCTCCTGGCACCTCACCCATTTGTCGCGCGCTGCTACCACCCGAAGACTCGGACACTACCTCGGTCATCACCTCAATGAATGGCACTACTGGGGTAAGCTCTACTCCCTCTACTACGATGTCAACCGATATGGTCAAAGAAGTCTCCAACACAGGTGACCCCTGCGCCATACTGAGTGTATCCACATGCTCTCCATGATCCTGTGTGACCTCATCGCCCAAGTGCGAGGTAGCCATTTTGATGACTTCCCCCTTCGTTATTCTGTCAAGCTGAGAAGAGGTATCCAACTTCCCCCCCCGATTTCGGGCCGTGCAATCAGTGGATCCATAATACATGGGAAAAGGTGTCCTCCCAATCGTACACTGCAACTATGAACTCTTTGTGCTAGACCCCCAATTGTTCCTTCCTTCTTCATCCCACCTAAGATGGCAGTAATCTCTGAAGGACAAAGCCGCTCTGAAGTTTTCCCCCATGGACTACCATTCTCGGAAATAATCTCGCATGGGTATATGATCATGCCGCCTATCTTGATCACTCAGTGCTGGAGGTAAGAATGTAGGCATCGTGATCCTGGTTGGCTTACTGAAGGTTGGCAAATGATGGTCACACTGTTGTGAGACCCCCATATTTTCCACCTCTACTGCGTTTGGTGGGTAAGATTCTGCCTACCCTCTCTGTTCATAGGAAAAGATCCCCACAGCTGAGCCAAGAATGAGGCTCTGATACCACTGTAATATCCCGAAGGGAAATAAACAGTAATATAAAGCAGACAAACAAGGTACACAACAACTAGAGACAAACCACGAGACAAAATACACAATATGGAGAACGTTGAGCCATTTTATTAATATTGAGAAATAAGAAAAGTACAAAGGTGATCAGAATGATGGCACCTCGACTTGCTCAAGGCAACTGTAGAAATACTCTCAGAACAATGTGTGGAACGGCTGCTCCCTCTATCAACTGCATAATCTCCAAGCTGCTAGAAAAAGCTGCCATGTTGCTAGGATGAAATGAGTCTTTGGGGCTGCTCCCCAACTCGGAAAATGCTGAAACTCTGGGAATGGACTCCTCTCCCAATACCCAGAAAAGGCCAGAGAGCTTTTCGAGAATGGTTGACCTTGGAAAATACCTCGTTTGAGGCACTACACTATCCCTCAAGGGAAAACGCTGACCCTGAAGGCAACACTGCAAAATATGGCCTCTCCCTCTGCAAAAAGTCTCCAATAGGTAAGGGATGATCCCTTCCCTAATCCTCCAGTCTGAACCCACCCAAATCACCTCAATCCGAAACTCTCCCCAACTAGAACTGCGTCCTCCCTCTGCAAGACTGCGCTGTCCCTCCAAGGAATGCTCCTCAATGACTGAAGCTCTGATCTCTCCCTACAAAATACAGTAGGACTCCTCACCTGAGCAAGCACTCAAAGTCTCCCAGGGTTGAGGTTGGGATCTCCGCACGAAGACACCCGGTGTACTGAACAGTACGTGCAGACTAGCTAAACAGCAAGCGTGCTCAATGTCTAGAGACAATCTCCAAAATGCATAATCATCAATGAGATAAATGAGGTAGCCTCCCCTCTATTTATCTTTGGTGAGCCTCCCTCTCTCCTTAGCCCCACCACGTTCACGCTGTCTCTCTTTGGCCCACGCTGCCAACTCTTCTGCGCTGGCTGGGCCCACGCTGTCTAAGTGTGTCACCCCCTTCGTTGTCACTTGGCCCCCTTGGCCCACCTTGACCACAACGTTATGTCTCCTAGGTGACTTTAGGGAGTGTGTTTTATTCTAAGTGAGTCACATTCTCCTTTTACCCACTTTATTTATATTTTAACTATATAAGGCAGAATTAATCAAAATAAATATTTCCAATTAGTTGCTGCTAATTGGGAATATTCCATTCACCTTGGCGACACCATATCTAAAATCTTATGAAAATTTGCATGACAAGAAATGGCCCTCTAGAAAGGGCTATTTTATATGTTTCAAGATGATGATCCCCCATCCTGTGATCATGATGTCATTAGTAGAGAAGAGGAGTTTGACGCCCCTCAATGAATCTCTTGGAAGCTATGAAATTGAGGAGCATTCCCAATGCCTAAAAAGGGGGTTGTGGTTCTTCCCAAGATATGATGGTTGTAGTCCACCTTGTTTCTTCCTCGATGTTCGGGATGATGTGATTATGGATGTCTATGAGCCATATATCTCTTCATGCTATGATGATATGCGCGAGCTTGCTCTTCATCGAAAGTATATGAGCTTGGTCATTGAGTTCTCCATTCTCTCGTTGCAAGAAAGGTTGCACGAGTTGGATTCCTCTTTTCCTTTCTCGTCCATGATCCTTGATACATGGTCCTAATATGTTCCCACCTCCCACCCTTACCATTCAACAAGCAAATATTGCAATGGAAAGTGTGATATTTGGGTGCCCTACCTCATGAACCATTTTGCAATGGAAAGTGTGATATTTGGGTGCCCTACCTCATGAACCATTTTGCAATGGAAAGTGTGATATTTGGGTGCCCTACCTCATGATGGTTCATAAGGGAAAGTGTTTTAATATTGATCTAACCATATGCTGGTTACATTGGTTATATGACTATACTTAGCACTTGCATAGTATGGCATGCATGGTAGTGTAGGATGCATTGCATATTAATTTTTCATAGCTGCTATTGTCATATCACGTTCTCATGATAGAATAGATGCATTTCGATTAGATTTTCATTTGGGAGTAGACTAACTTTCCTATGTGGTTTTATTATTTGATGAAAACATGGGCGATAAAAGTATGCCTAGGACACATGCTTCCAACATTGTTTGTGATGTGCACGATAAAGGTCTACAGTCCTAGAGGATAGTTGGTATTCTCATGACCTCCATGTTTGAGTTCATTAATCGTGCACTCCAAAGAGAGCTCATGTCCTAGTTGGAGCCCGATATTACCCACCAAAAGTGGATGACCCCATAGGAGAATTTTTCTCCTAGAGATCACTTCAGTCGGAAATTAACAACTTCTGATAGCCACCAGTGTAGCCAATGCATTGTTCCATTTGATCTCCGCTCCCTGCATCAGTTGTATGTTTCCTCGCCAATCTATCAAGAGCATATGTTTGAAGGTGGGTAATCCAACCTAAAAGGTATGTTTTTCATTGTGCAATCGAGTGCATAGGCTTGTTTTTGCTTGGGCATCTTGGGCATGTATTATTGGGTGACTTGGAAGAAGAAGGGCTTTGATCGTAGTTTTTTTCCCTCACCTTAAATAAGGGGTTAATCCTTAATCCTAGTCTTGTGGGATCTCCCCTATTGGCCTATGGCTTTAGGATGGGCCATACTTGGGATCCTCGATTTTGGTGACGTGGTCCCGCTTTCCCGAAACACAATTTTCACTCCCTTTCACACATTACAAGCCTTATTTCATCATCGTCCCTCTTTGGGTCCACATGACGACTGGGTCCACAAGGCATTAACACACCCCTTCCCCTTGTCCACATGTTTGGGTTGGGTTTGGAAAGTTTGCCTCGGAGGTTGATGCAGCTAAAAGAACGTTAAAAGCATATCATGGCCACAAGCAAGAAACAAAAGGAAAAGAATATTATAAAATGCAAAAGATGGCTGGGACATTTAATATAGCATGTGGGCAAAAGTCTGTAAAAATTTGATAACCCAACCCCGGTTTTCAGTTTCTCCTTATTTCTCCCATATAGTTAAATGCCCATTCCCATCGCCATACATTCAACAAGTTGGAAAAATAAATATTTTCTAAAAACACTAATTCTGGAAATTTCACAATGCTGAAATGCAGAAATAAAAACTCAGAAAAATAAATTAGCGACACAGAATTTTGACACGCTAATTTTTGGTCAACTTGACCTTGGAAAAACCCCCTACAACTCTTGAGGAAAATCAGTTCGAAAGCTTCTCTTATTTCTGGAAAATGCTTTTACAGTGAACAACAATACACAGTAAAAAATTACAACGAACACTAAAACCACTTATCTCAATTTTCGTGCCACCTTCCACCTTGAAAATCGTGCCAAACTGCAAAATAGAAATTTACAGAAAAATTACAGCATTAAATGTTGTACTTGCAGCCTCAAAAAAAGTGTCGGAATTTGCTGGTACGGACTGTACAGATTCTTTACGGACAGGAAAACAGTCCCTTCCTCGATTTTTGTGCCTAAAAAGTCTGCCTCGAAAACGTACCCTTTACTGCTGATTCTGCTCCTTGAAAACAGTGTTGTCCTTTCCTTGAAATGTGTGCAAACTGCTGTATGGATTTTCTGCCTCAGTAACCGTGCTAATAAATGCTACTGTACGAATTTTCATCTTTGGGAAGTGTGCCCTCCTGCTGTACGGATTTGCTGTGTGTCTTTTGCTGCTCTCCCTCCGCTCAGAAATTTCTCTTCAGCTTTCTCTCCTCCTCTCTCAATCTGCTCATGAAAGAATGAATGGCCTTTTCTCTCTTTTTCCTCCTTTAACCTAACCCTAAGTGATTTTTGGGGAATCCCTCAATCTAATGGCTGAGATAGCTTTAGATCTAGGGCTGAGATTAAATGCTAATTTAAATCTCACTTTCTATTTTTTAATTCACCCCACTTTAATAATGACCCACTTAGTCATTTATTTCCAAAGTCACTTTTCACTTTCTAATTTTACATTGACTTTATTAAAGTCACTTTAAAATTAGACTTTAGTAACTTTATCACTTAAAGTCACTTTAAAATTAGACTTTAGTAACTTTATCACTTAAAGTCACTTTTAAATTAGATTTGACTTTATAACTTTATAAAGTCACTTTAGGAGAGAAATTAAATTCTTTTGGACACTTTTCCCTAGGCCAAAGATCAAAGCCTTAGGGAACCACCTGTCCTCCGGTAACCAAATTTCAACACTCCCTCTTACTGAGGAAGGTGTTCCTCACCACACCCATCTTGTCTCTGAAGTAGACATGCTTGCCCCGTGGTAAGGCTTTGGTAAGAATATCTGCAACCTGCTCATCAGTGGGAATATACCAATGTTTTAAAAAACGGAATCGGTCAGCTACCAGGTCGAGGTAATGACTCGGTAATGACTCGGAATCGGTAATGACTCGGTCGACCAGGTTTCAATGACTCGGTCATGACTCGGTTTTTGTAAAAAATACATTAAATATTAATTTTTTGTACAAAAACATAAATTTAAAGATTTTTATTCATGTTTCCAAACACAAAGCATTACAATATAGACAAAAGACAACATATGATAAAAGTAGGCTCTCGGTCGACCAGGTTTCAATGACTCGGTCATGACTCAGTTTTTGTAAAAAATACATTAAATATTAATTTTTTTGTACAAAAACATAAATTTAAAGATTTTTATTCATGTTTCCAAACACAAAGCATTACAATATAGACAAAAGAGAACATATGATAAAAGTAGGCTCATGAATATATCCATTATATCAAAATTGCACCCAGTGCATTGTCCAAGGACCAATACATGATCAAAACAAAAAACATAACTAAGGAGGCTCTAAATGGCCTCTACAACAAAACATGAATAGTCACTAGTAACTAGTAACTACTGCTAGTCATCTGAATCTGACAAGCCAATGTCCTCTTCCTCAAACTCTGAACCATGGGGGGAAGACACTCGCTCCGCCTCCTCCTCCTCCTCTGAATCAACATCCTCGACTGGAACTATACCCTTGCCCTTACCACCTTGAGAATCAGATAGACGAGATATGCGTCTCCGTCGTGGCTGATTAGAGGAAGTGCCTGTACCTGCAGCGGCTGCAACTGGATGGCCTGGGACTGGCTCTGCTAATAATGGATCTACATTGAGCATAGTCGCCTCCATATCTAAATCCAAGTCAAGTGAAGTCTCCCTGTCAAACTTTGGTGGACAAGACTCCACTACCCAATCTGATGTTGGATCAATATCCTCCAACACAATGGGATTTGAATCAGGTTTTTTGTTCAGCGATTGGTTCCGTCTTAGTCGAAGGTTGTACTAGACAAACACTAGATCATTTAACCGTTTTTGCTCCAAACGGTTTCTCTTGTGTGTGTGAATCCTCTCAAAGACAGACCAATTGCGCTCACACCCAGAAGCACTGCAAGTTTGACTCAAAATACGGATTGCAAACCTCTGCAATTCAGGACAGTGGCTACCACATGCCTCCCACCATTGTGCTGCAAAAAATGAGTTTCAGTTAGCTCAACAATTTATATCCAACTTTGAAATTGAAATTATAATTTTATAAACAATTATACAAAATAATAAATTATAAAATATAAATTTGAAAATTGAAATTCTTTGTTTACCTGGCTCATCTGATTCCCTTGCAATCCTTGCAAGGTTCTTGCCAAAGGTACTAGTGGCTTGGCTGAACATAGTGATCTGCTTGTGTATCTTCAACTGCTCACTCTCTGTGGGGATCATGCGATCAATGCAGTCAATCAATCCATCTCTAACCTCCCCAGTCAAAGCTCCTGTTTCCAGAGCTTTATAATGATACCTTGAGTTCAGAAAATACCCAGCTGCATGTATCGGGCGATGGAGTTGATTGTTCCATCTCTGATCAATGATTTCCCAAATGGGCCCATACTTAGCCACTCTATCCTTGCATGCTGCCCTTATCTGCTCCTTTGCTTGATCCATAGCCTCATAAATGAAGCCCATAGCCAATCTTTCCCCATCCACCAAGCGCAACACCTTAACCAATGGCTCAGCAAGTTTCACAATGTTTGCTACCTTTTTCCAAAATATTTCTTCAACAACTTTCCTTTTCATGTCTTTGCCATCCTGTTTGCGAGAGAACTGACTTTCATTCCATTCATCACTAGAAAACATTTTTTGCAAGTTTCTTTGTTGGGCACCCATAGATTGCAATGTCAAAAAATGTGTTGCAAATCTAGTAGATGGCAGGCCTAATAAGTTCCTTGCCCCCTGTGTATTTCCTCATCAGACTCAGAATCCATGAGTGATTGTAAATATATTTTGTGATGCATTTGGCATGCTCTACAGTGTTCTTGATCCAGTCTATTTTGCCAATGTCCTCAAGCATGAGGTCTATGCAATGTGCAGCACATGGGGTCCAAAAAATGGTTGGGTGTTTTTCCTCTAACAATTTACCAGCAAGAACATAGTTAGAGGCATTGTCTGTGATGATTTGAACAACATTTTCCACCCCACCTCTTCAACAACCTCATCTAAAAGCTATAACAACATCTGTGCATCTTTCACCCTATCAGATGCATCAACTGATTTTAGAAACATGGTTCCCCGTGGGCAAAAGACAAGAAAGTTTATGATGGTACGGTTCCTCTGATCAGTCCATCCATCTGACATGATGGTACATCCTGTACGTGCCCATGAGTTTCTGAAATCTTTCAAATAATCATTAATGTTTGAAATCTCTCTTTGCAAAAAAGATCCTCTTAACTCATGCAGAGTAGGAGGTTTGAAGCCCTTTCCAGCAGCATATATGGCATCAAAAATAGGTTCATAATATGGTGAACGAGTGGCATTAAAGGGAATATCAGCATCATACCACCATCTAGCAATGTATTCACAAGCATCATCTCTCAATTCTTTTTTCCAATGAGCATCTAAAGTGGGCTGCACAGTGTGAGGACTAGGACCATATGCAGTTGCACTATCAGAAGGAGATGAGGGCACAAAAAAAATTTTAATAGTACCCTTATTTCTCATTGCACCCTTACCCTTATCAGAAATAGACTCCCTAGAGGGAGGAACATAGCGAAAGGGGTTTTTTGATGCATCAGTGGAAGGGATAGATGAGGAATCCTGATAATTAAAAGATTCAAAACTTGAGTTGCCTGCCATCATATTTTGTATATTCCTCTTCCTCCCAATTTCAGCCTGTATTTCTTTTTGCCTATTTTTGTCTTGCTCAAACTTGTCAAACTGTTCTTTCAACTGCTTCCTAATTTCCCCAATGTTTTCTGCTTCACATGCAGTGATTTGGCCTTTAACACCAGCCAAATGTAGTTTAAGTCTATGAATGCCCCCTCCACCCTCAATTTTTTTCTTGCAAAATTTGCAATACATTTGATCCCCAACCATTTCAGCATATGCCCAAGCAGAGTCTTTTGCTCTAGGGGCCATTTTGGACTGAGTTTTTGACTTGGAAATAAAATGTTTAAATCGAACATGAAAACAAAAAAAAAACTATTCATTCTATGTTCATTTCTTTCACCAAATGGCAAATGCCAAAAACTATGCAAATGCAAATGGCAAATGCTAGATTTGCTAAATAAATAAAACAAACAAAGGCAGATTTAGTAGAGAACAAATAAATACCTCTAGCCTCTAGCTTCCTCTAGCTCAATGCTGCTCCAAAGCTTGCCAATTTGCTCCTCACTGCTGCTCCAAAACTTGCCCAAGAAGCTCCTCACTGCTGCTCCAAAACAAACTCCACAATCTTCAGCAAACACTCACAAATGCTCAAACAAATTGCACAAGATAGATGTGAGCTCAATAGAGGGGGTGGGTTAGTTTTATAGCATTGGGAGGGCTTAGGGATGCATAAAAAACCCTAACAGCAGATAAAAATCGGTTTTAAAGTCCGCAAATGAGCGATTTTTGGGCCCACCGGCCGCCGGCATTGACCAGGCCTGGTTGACTCGGGCTCGGCCTGGTCGGCCGGTTTATTACCGAGCCGGCCTGGTCATTACAAAAACCGGCCAGCTCGGTAATAAACCGGCCAGCCTGGCTGGTCATGGACCTGGTCGGACCGGCCGCCCAACCGGCTCGGTCGACCAGGCCTGGTCGGTTTCGACCAGGCCGGTTTTTAAAACAGAGGAATATACTCAAGCTTCACAACTCCTTTCTGAACATAGTCTCTGATAAAATGATATCTGATGCCGATATGCTTTGACCTGTCATGAAATACTGGATTCTCCGTGAGTTTAATGCAACTTTGATTATCATAGTAAATCACTGAAGGTCTCAACGGTTGACCAAATAAGCCAAACAACATCTTGTGAAGCCAGATGGCCTCACAACTATCTAGATTGGCTGCCATATACTCTGCTTCTGCTGAACTCAATGCTACTGACTGCTGCTTTCGGCTGAACCACGACACCACTGCCGAACCCAACCTAAAACAACACCCTGAAGTGCTCTTCCTATCAGAAGCACAACCTGCCCAATCAGAATCAGTGTGACTTGCCAATCTCACTCCACCCTGAAGTACCGCAAAATGTGTTTTGTAGCAACCCAGTGCACCCTCCTGGGCTCACACATGAACTGGCTCATCGTGTTGACTGCAAAACATATATCTGGTTTGGTGTTGACCAAATACATCAAGGAACCAATCAACTGTCTATACAATGTGGGATCCACAAACTCGGAATCTGAAGCGTGAAGCTTCTTCCAGTAGGTGATCATCGGTGTCGACATGGGTCTACAATCCTCCATGTGGAACCTGCCAAGGATGTCCACAATATACTTTCCCTGCCCCAGGAAGAAATGCCCCTCTTCCTGCCACACCTCCAAACCCAAAAAGTAATGCATCAAGCCAATGTCCTTCATCTCAAACTCCGACGTAAGATCTCTCTTGCAGTGCTCTATGAGTCTCTCTACACTTGTAATGACCAAGTCATCCACATACAGCACCAGAATGAGAGGCTCCTCACCTATCACAATAAAGTAAAGGTTTGGATCTGCCTCACTCTTTGTGAAACCTATCTCCTGCAAGTATGTATCTATCCTGGAGTACCAAGCTCTGGAAGCTTGCTTCAGGCCATAAAAGGCCTTCTTCAGTCTGCACACATGGGACTCCTTCCCATGCACCTCAAAGCCCTGTGGATGCTCAATGTACACCTCCTCCTGTATGAAGCCATTGAGAAATGCGGTCTTCACATTCATCTGGTGGATCTTCCAACCCATCTCTGCTGCTATCGATATGATGGAGCGAATCGAAGTATATCGAGCCACGGGAGCGAAGTTCTCCTCATAATCAACTCCCTCTACCTGGGAGAACCCTCTAGCACAAACCTTGCTTTGAATTTCTCAATGCTGCCATCTGCAACATGCTTTACCTTGTAAAGCCATCTAGAAGTAACCACGAATTTGCCCTCAGGCCTCGACACCACCTCCCAAACATCATTCTTCACGATAGAAGAATACTCCTCCTGCATGGCCTCTCTCCAGACCTGCTGGCTAGCTGCCTCCTCATAGCTAGAAGGCTCAGAGTCAATGATGTTGGCAACCATTGCCATATAGCTATAGAACCTATCAGGTGGTCTGCTCTCTCTGACTGGCGTCTTAGGCCCAGCAACAGATGTGGCCTCTCTCAAGGTGTCCTGAAGCCACTTGGGCTTCCTCTTCCCTGAGCACACTTCTCCCACCGGAGAATGAAACTCCTCCTCATCATTAGGAGCCTGAACTCCTGACTGTCTGTCTGCAGTCCTCCTGCCTGAACCTGAACCTGTAGACGCTGAAGTACTGTGTGAACTGTCCATCAGTGGACTCCCTAGTGAACTGCTCTGCGGATTGCTTTACATGCTGCCCGAAGCACCACCCCTCTGACTCTGTGAGCCACTGCTGACTGATGGACTTGACACCGTAATCGATGTACCTCTGGATCCTCCTGATCCCCGCCCACTAGATCGCTGCAACTGACTCAGTTGCTCTTGAGAGTCTGGCTGATCCAGATACTCTAAATCCCGTGACCTCCTGAAAGCCCTGTCCTCGAACTTCACATCTTGCCTGACAACAAGTCTCCTCTGTGCAGGAATATAAATCCGAAAGGCTTTCGAGGTCTCACTGTAGCCCACAAAGATACCCTTCTTTGCGGTGGGCTCTAGTTTGGCCCTCTTCTCCTTGGGTACGTAGGAGTATGCAATACACCCAAAGATACGAAGATGACCAACATCAGGCTTCTTTCCAGAAAAAGCCTCCTTTAGAGTCACATGCCCCAAGGCACGATGCGGACTCCTGTTCTGCAAATATACATCAGTGTTGCAGGCCTCTGCCCACAAAAACAATGGTAACGCCTGATCATGTAGCATGGCTTTGGCAACGTCTCTGATGGATCTGTTCTTCCTCTCCGCAACCACATTCTGCTGGAGGTTGTAAGGAACAGTGAACTCCCTCCTAATGTCTGCCTCCGCACAATAATCAACAAACTCACCAAGGGTGTACTCCCCTCCATTGTCTGATCTTAGGGACTTGATTTTTCGACCTGTCTGAGTCTCCACAAGAGCTCTGAACTCCTGAAACCGCTTGAAGGCCTCACTCTTGGTCTTCAAGAAATAAATCCAAGTCCTCCTGGAGTGATCATCAATGAATGAAACATAATACTCATATCCACTCAAGGAAACATGAGACATCCGACTGCTCACATCGGAATGAAGCAAATCAAGTATCCCAGTCGATCTGCTATCACTGCTGGGAAAGGGGGATTTGGCAAACTTGCCCGTAGCACATCTTCTACATGTATCAAAGTGATCAACACTGAAATCTGGCACTCCTGTAGTGATCTCCCGCAATGTCCTCAAGGCTCCATGATACATGTGCCCCATCCTGCGATGCCAAGTCTCACACAGCTCTGAATTGCTAGCTCTGCTGCCGATACTATTGCTCAATGCCAAAAGGGGCTGAAATGCAAACTTGCACACTTTTGCATGGCGTACACCAATCACTCTAGCTGAATCAGCTGGAGCGCCCCTGGGATATATCAGACCCTGTCCTCTCCTGAACAATATCTCATACCCTCTGTCCTCCAATGCTGAGACGGATATGAGGTTCTTCCTCATCCCAGGCACATATAGAACATCTGACACCTTCAAGGGAGGTTTGGGTTCCCTATCAAATGTCAATGTCCCTACACCGACTGCTCTAACAACGTTGTCATCTCCGAGTACTACCTCTATATCAGTGCCACTCTCTGAAAGCTCTGAGAAGTACTCACGGACTCTTGTCATATGACGTGAAGCCCCTCTGTCAACATACTAGATACCTGAAGATGCTCCGCTAGTGGAGGGAAATGCACACTCCCTCTCAACCTCCGTGGCAAGTGATCCTGCACTAGTGGACTCACAAGCAATGAACCCAAAATCCCGGTCAAAGCTATCCGTAAAGTCCTCTATCTCTGTTGATGCTGCCATGCTCTGGTTCTTCCCCTTCTTCTTCTTCTCCGGACACACAACTGCATAGTGTCCCATTCTCTGACAATTCCAACACTTCACCTTGGAATAGTCCTTCTGCGTGTTACCCTGTTTACATTTACCTTTGCCTTTCCCCCCACCACTACTTGTGGAAGCTTACTTCTTTCCCTTGCCTTTCTTGCCTCCTGCCAACAGTGCTACATCCTCATCCTGCTCAACTGGTTTGGCTGCCCCAAGCTGGCTCTTTTTGATTTCTGTCTGCATGCAATCATCCCAGAACCTCTCCCAAGTGGGAAGGGTCTCACGTGCACAAACCACATCAGCAAAGTTCAGCCATGAACTGGGAAGGCCATTCACTGCAATCCGCACCAACTCAGTGGGTGGAATGACCTCTCCAACTGTTGCCAATGCATCTCTCACATTCGTAATCTTTGTGAGATATCCAGCTGCATTATCAGTCTTACCCATCTTGATGGTCTTCAGCTTCTCCCTTAGGACCATTTTTCTATTCTCATTGGTACTCTGGTAGAGATTGGTCAATGTTGTCCACATCTCATGAGCATATCTCTTTCCTCTCATATAAGGAATGCAATGGTCTTTGATTCCATCTAGAATCAGTCTTTTACCCTTGTTATTTTTTTTATTAAACACTGCCAACTAAACAACATCAGTAGGCACATGAACAGGGTTCTGTGCGGTATGCACCATGATATCCCAGACTTCTGCCTCCTCAAAGATGCTCTTCATTCTCTCCTTCCATACACTGTAGTTACTATGCCCATCCAACCTATCCTCCACCCTCAAGCCCAAAGACATGCTTATTGTCTTAAATAAACTGAAAATAACACTGTTGTAGTAAAGGTAATGATTTCTGTGTGAAAAATCAGCTTGCTGTAATTTTTCTTCTTGTTGTCCCAAATTGCACTTTTCAGCAAAATAGCTCTGATACGATGTAAAAATTTGATAACCCAACCCCGTTTTTCAGTTTCTCCTTATTTCTCCCATATAGTTAAATGCCCATTCCCATAGCCATACATTCAACAAACTGGAATTTTTTTTTTTTTTTTTTCTCTGAAACCACTAATTCTGGAAATTTCACAATGCTGAAATGCAGAAATAAAAACTCAGAAAAATAAATCAGCCACACACAGAATTTTGACACGCTGAATTTTGGTCAACTTGACCCTGGAAAAACCCTCTACAACTCTTGGGGAAAACCAGTTCGAAAGCTTCTCTTATTTTTGGAAAATGCTTTTACAGTGAACAACGATACACAGTAAAAAATTACAACAAACACTAAAACCACTTATTTCGATTTTCGTGCCACCTTCCACATTGAAAATCGTGCCAAACAACAAAACAGAAATTTACAGAAAAATTACAGCATTAAATGCTGCACTTGCAGCCTCGAAAAAAAGTGCCAAAATCTGCCGGTACGGACTGTACAGATTCTGTACGGACAGGACAACAGTCCCTTCCTCGATTTCTGTGCCCAGAAAGTCTGCCTCAAAAACTGTGCCCTTTACTGCTGATTCTGCTCGAAAATAATGTTGTCCTTTCCTCAAATTGCGTGCAAACTGCTGTACGGATTTTCTTCCTCAAATTGCGTGCAAACTGCTGTACGGATTTTCTTCCTCAATAACCGTGCCAATAAATGCTGCTGTAAGGATTTTCAGCCTTGGGAAGTGTGCCCTCCTGCTGTACAGATTTGTTGTGTGTCTTTTGTTGCTTTCCCTCTGCTCAGAAATTTCTCTTCAGCTTTCTCTCCTCGTCTCTCAATCTGCTCATGAAAGAATGAATGACCTTTTCTCTCCTTTTCCTCCTTTAACCTAACCCTAAGTGACTTTTGGGGAATCCTTCAATCTAATGGCCGAGATAGCTTTAGATCTAGGGCTGAGATTAAATGCTCATTTAAATCTCATTTTCTATTTTTTAATTCACTCCACTTTAATAAAGACCCACTTAGTCATTTATTTCCAAAGTCACTTTTCACTTTCTAATTTCACATTGACTTTATTAAAGTCACTTTAAAATTAGACTTTAGTAATTTTATCACTTAAAGTCACTTTTAAATTAGATTTGACTTTATAACTTTATAAAGTCACTTTAGGAGAAAAATTAAATTCTTTTGGACACTTTTCCCTAAGCCAAAGATCAAAGCCTTAGGGAACCACCTATCCTCCGGTAACCAAATTTCAAGAAAGTCGAGCCTGAGCCCTATCACTTATTATGGCCATCACCTTGGTTACTAGGGCCCTATGAGTGTCCCCGCATCATTAATTAACGCATGCACGTCCCAACCCCTAGTGGGTGATGAACTGTCTCACCTTAAGGTGGTAATAATTGCTTACATCATACACAACATGCTCTCATTTCTCGGAGCCCTAAGCAGTAATACAAAGAAAAATCAAGAAAAGGAAAAAGGATAATGAAGAAGGGTGGAAAAACAAAGGCCAGGGTAACTCATGTATCCACGATTGCTCCCTCCTACATCTGTACACCCAAATATGTGGACATGCTTCATTATTGCTATCCTTGAGGCTTGAACCCATGGCATTTGGCCTAGAGATCCCTGTGTCCCCATCTATTAATCATCATTCACATCACACCTATCAATTGAAGGATGTACTAGGGATCTATCTTTCCCCTTAGGGGTTGAAAGCACCTAATAGGGTTGTTTATTGGCCTCTCCTACCTAGGAAGGTAACACTAGTATGAGCTTGAAACCCCAAATTTGGAAGGAAAGCCCACTATAGAGTCTTAATTTGTCCTTGACTAACAAGCTTGGATCACTTAGATGCATTAATGAATTATTGTACCTAATGGTGAGGAAGCACATTGGATCTTATATGTAATTGGCAGGTGGTTTCATCATGGGTTGGGCAACTTAATTTGTTCCCAAGCCCACCAGAGAATCATATTGACACTCCCATGGGAAGCGTTGAGATCCGTGGGACTCCTTCGTGTAGAGCATCATTGCACGCCATGGGCACCTCCAACACCTTCAACAGTCTGTTCATTGCCCTGCATTATTCATGAGATTATGCATTTGGACCAGTGTGCCCCGACCGACTTAGCATATTATGGTAGCTAATCCAAGGCCTAGAGGAGGTTTGTCTCATCTTTTGTGACATGGGAGGGCAAGTACCATCATCAGAGCCCTTAGTAATGGAGCATTATAGGCTTTTCTATCATTAGGATACCCATGAGACCAACTTTCATGCCCCAAACCCAATTTGGGGTCCCACATGATGACTTGCTTGGATACTATGGGGCCATCCCCTTGTCTGAGATTTATGGAGCCCTCTCTCACATTTTGGCTCTAAGAAGACTCAACGTGGCCCTCCAACAACCCTTCATCAACATGATGTCATCAACTTGACTAGCATTTGGATGGATAATTCATAATTTGTAAAAGCTACTTGGCCAACTTGTGACCAAGGCATGTATCTTGTTCATTATTATAATATTCTGGGGGCTAATAGGCTAAATCCAATTTAGGAGGACTCATATAAATAACACTTAGGTTTATTTGTGAGAGATCATCATCACACTTAGATTGGTTCTCTTGTAAAGAACTTACACTTTTTCTTTGGAGCTATTGGAGATTCTTTTGATGCATTTCGATGTATGGAGATGATTTGAATTTCTTCTTTGGAGCTTCTTCATGAATAGTGGATGGATATATTGCATGTGGCTTTGTAAGTGTTTAATGTTGATGAATTTGTTTTTGAACTTTTTAATATATGGAATTGTTGCTCTAGAATATGCTAAAATTGTGCCTTAATTGTCAAAGATTAATTTTGGAAGGATTTTCTAGTAGAGTATTGCATATGTTATCCAATAAAAGGCATGTAACGAATGTTCCTAGTGAATGAATATCTTTGAATTCTTCTTGAAACTCCATTATCTCTTGAGGAGGGTAAATGTTTGAAGTTGATTCCTAAGGCATCAACTTTGAGCCTCATTGGAAGACGTTTTGTCTAATCATAAGCATCTTAAGACACCATTGCCCAAAGAACTAGGTGTTAGTTTTTGTAGCATCGGATGTGTTCTAGCCTCAAGATTTGGCAGAGAGATTAGGATAGATATATTCTCCACTACCCAGAAAACGTTTCTCGAAATTCCACCTAGAGACGACTTAATTAAATTAATTAGTCAATTTTTAATATTTCCTAAGTCTAAACTTAGGAAATATGATAAATTAAAAGGTATTAATTAAGTCATGGTGAGAATCTTCTAGAAAAAGACTTGGATCGAGTTTTAGTTAATCTTAGCCATCGATTAAGTTTTAATTGTGGTCTTTGATGTCTCAACGAGAGATTATAAGAAGAAACTAGATGGGGCTTGGAGAACACACATGCAGAGTTCGATTTCACTGGCAAATCGATTTCCAGAGTAGTCGCGCCGAGTTGCCGGAGAGAGAGCTACTGAGCTCGATGCAGTGAGAGAGGGGTAGAGATAGTAAGGTCAGAGGAATATTTTCTAGTTCCGATGAGTGCATTGCAGAGAGGCAGTGAGTGCCACAAAGAGGCAGCACAGAGCCACGTAGAGGCAGTACAGAGCTTCAAAGGAGATTCTATATTTTGCTGGGGGGAAGATTTGATTCAATGCCAGAAGACGGAGAGAGAGTCTGGAGGCCAGGAGGATCCATTTCCTAGACAACAACTAGTTAGAAAGCAAGAGGAGAAGCAATTCCGAGCTGTGGGACGCAGTACTGCGTAGGCTGACGCAGTGACTGTGCAAAAGCAACAAGGAGCAGCTCAATTTGAGCTAAGGTCAGTGTCGGATCGCTTGTGGGAGTGAGATTTTTCTCACTAGATTTACTGTTAGTCATTTCTCTGTATGGATTGCTAGATTTAAGCAACCACAGTTTTGTACTCAAATTGTAATATCCCGAAAGGGAAATAGACAGCAATACAAGCATACGACAATATGGAAATGCCAGAAATAGAACATAAAGAAAATACTCATAAAAATGCCGGGAATGCTAAGCCATTTTATTAATCTGAGAATATAATGAAATACAATGGATAATCAGAATGATAGCACCTATTCTTGCTCAAGGCAAGTGAAGAACTCTCTCAGAAAGATAGGAAATGGCTGCCACAAGAAACTGCGTCCCAGCTGCTAGGGAACTGCCGTAAACTGCTGCTGCTGCGAGAATGAACTGAAACTAGGGGCTGATCCCCTTGCCGGAATGGGCTGAAAATCTGCAAATCACCTGTACTCGCCAACCCAGACCAAACCCAAAAACCATAACAAAAATGGACCACCTCCGAAAATCACCAAGGAAACCCTCCTCAAGGAATTACGTTGTCCCTCCAGGCCCAGCGCAGATGCCAAATGATAGATGCTGAAACAGAGCCACAAACTCCCCGGAAAATCTTCAACTGGTAAAGACTGAGCCTCCACACCGGATCTCACTGAAACTCCTGCAGGAAACCCCACACCAGAACACCTCCAACAAGAACTGCGTCCTCTCTCCCAGGGACTGCGCAGTCACCAAAAGAAGCCCGGCTCCTCCGCAAAACAACAACCAAATCTCCCGTAAGAGACTGAAGTAAAAACCTTGCCCGAGCAGGCACTCGAAGTCCCCCGGGGCTAAGGGCGAGATCTCCGACCGGAGACACTCAACGCACTAAACAGTGCTGCAGACAAGCTAAACAGCCAGCGTGCTCAAGAAGACAAAAGTCTAGCTCAAATATCATCAACAACAAGAATGCCAAATGAGATGGCTCTCCCACCTTTTATAACGCTGGCCCTCCTCAAAAACCCTAACGTGGTCCCTCTCTCTCCCACGTGCTCCTCATAAGACTGCGCAGAAGCTCCTAGAGGCTACGTGAGCCTCCCCTCATACGTGGTGTGGACCCCAAGGCTCCCCCTTAAGTCATAACGTTGCACCTACTAGGGAAACACTTTATTTTATTTAAGTGAGTTAGACCCCCTTTCTCACTTTTATTTATTAATAAACTATAGTCGGCAAAACTATACAAAAATCAAATATTCCAATTAGCGATGCTAATTAGGAATATTACAGTCTCCCCCGGCAAAATGTTGCTTGTCCTCAAGCAACTGAAGTGATGGATGCTGCAAAATCTTCTCATTCTCCCAAGTGGCATCCTCATCCGGCAAATTCTTCCACCTCACCAAGAATTCCCGAACCGTCCTGCTCCGCAGCTGCCTCTCCCTGGTATCAATAATAGCCTCTGGCTGCAACACCAGATGCCCCTCATCATCCGTGGGTGGTAGCTCATCCGTGACTGTCACCTGCTGTCCCAATGCCTTTTTCAGGCATGATACGTGAAAAATGTTATGAATCTTGCTGCCTTGGGGCAGCTCTAACTCATATGCAACCTGTCCAATCCTGCGTATCACCCTGTATGGTCCATAAAAGCGGGGCTTGAGCTTCTCAGCCCCCTTCTGCTTTAATTTCGACTGTCGGTATCGCTGTAATCGTAGGTAGACCAGATCTCCTACTTCAAACTGTCTCTCCACCCGACCCCTATCAGCATACAGCTTCTGCTGATTCTGTGCTGTGGCCATGTTGTCCTTGAGAGCTCGGAGGATGTCCTGACTCTCTTGGATCCAAATCTTGGCTCTCGGAGCCTTGCTAACACAAAACATCACATCCGCAAAAGATAAAGGATGATACCCATACAAAGCATAGAACGGTGACATACCAATGGACATGTGATGCGTCGTGTTGTAGCAATACTCCCCCAAATGCAGCCACTTCAGCCATGCTTGCTGCTGCCCACTGACATAGTTACGCAAGTAGCCCTCCAGCCATTTGTTAACTATCTCTGTCTGCCCATCCATCTGTGGGTGATAACTAGTGCTCGGTGTCAACTTTGTCCCCACTAGCCGGAAAAGCTCCTGCCAGAATCCACCCATGAAGCGGCTGTCCCTGTCACTGATAATGGTCTTAGGAAGACCGTGCAACCTGAAAATATCCCTGAAGAACAGCTCTGCCACCTGTGCTGCTGTGTAGTGTGTGGATATGGCGAAAAAGTGAGCATACTTCGTCAGTCGATCAACGACTACGAAGATACAATCCTTGCCCTGTACCATGGGCAACCCTGTGATGAAGTCCATCGATATGCTCTCCCATTTCCCCTCTGGAATGGGAAGAGGCTGCAACAATCCTGCGGGATGGCTCATCTCTCCCTTGTTCCTCTGACAAACATCGCACTCCCTGACATGCTGGAGTACATCCTCCTTGAGGCCCTTCCATGAGAACCTCTCTCTAATGGCCCTGTAGGTTTTGGTAAACCCCTGATGGCCGGCCAATGGTGAGTCGTGTGAAGCATGGAGTATCTTCTTCTTAAGTTGAGATCCCTCAGTCAAGAAGATCCTGTCCCTGTAATAGATAATCTCATCAACCACCTTGTACCTGTCATCTGCTACCTGTCCATCCAACACCTCACATGCAAACCTGTCCTTGGAGTACTCCACCAACAGTCGAGCCCTCCAATCTGCGTCCAAGCTCATAAGAGATAACGTGGCCGGTCTACGTGAAAGAGCATCGGCTACCACGTTATTCCTGCCTTTGACGTACTCAATGTCAAAGTCGTAGGCTTGGATCTTACTGATCCACTTCTGCTGCCTCTCCTGCAACTGCTTCTGCTCCAGAAAGAACCTGAGGCTGTTGTGATCGGATCTCACCCTGAATCTGCTGCCCACTAAATACTGCTGGTACTTGGCCAATGCATGCATAATGGCCAACATCTCCTTGTCGTATATGGAATACAACCTGTCATGCGGAAGAAGCTTCCGGCTCTCAAAAGCTATAGGATGACCACCCTGCATCAATACCGCACCAATCCCCTCTCCCGACGCATCACACTCCAGGACGAATGGCTGCGTGAAATCCGGCAATGCAAGCACGGGGCAGCTACTTATCACCTCCTTGAGCCTTTCAAAGGCCCGCTGTGTTGTGTCTGACCAACTGAATGCCCCCTTCTTTGTCAAATCTGTGAGGGGTGCAGCGAGCTGTGAGAAACCCTTGACGAACTTCCTGTAGTAAGTGCAAATGCCAATAAATCCCCGAAGCTCCGTCACGTTCCTCGGCTCTGGCCAATCTCTGATGGCCCTGATCTTCTCCTCGTGGACTCTCACCCCGTCCACTCCTATAATATGTCCCAAGTACAACATCTCCGTCAATCCAAACTCACATTTGGAGAGCTTGGCATAGAACTGCTGCTCCTCCAAGATGCGCAATACTGTCTCAATATGTTGGAGATGCTCCTCCCAAGTCCTGTTGTATATGAGTATGTCATCGAAGAAGACCAACACAAACTTCCTCATATGATTGCGGAAGATATGATTCATGCACGACTGGAAGGTGGCTGGTGCGTTGGTCAGCCCAAAAGGCATAACCAGAAACTCAAAGTGCCCATAATGACACCTGAAAGCGGTCTTGGGAATGTCCTGTTCCCTCACACGAATCTGATGGTACCCAGATCTCAAATCAATCTTTGAGAAGAACCGTGCTCCTCTCAACTCGTCCATCAACTCATCGATCCTGGGAATGGGGTACCTATTCTTCAGGGTCTTCTTGTTCAGAGCCCTGTAATCAATGCACATCCGCAATGTGCCGTCCTTCTTCTTCACCAACACCACGGAAGAAGCAAAAGGACTCGTGCTCGGCCGGATGTGCCCAAGGGCCAGCAACTCCTGAATAGCTCGCTCAATCTCATCCCGATAGGCCTTGGGATGCCCATAAGGTGTGGTGATCACCGCCTGTATACCCTGCTCCAGCTCAATGGTATGCTCGAACCCCCGATCCGGTGGCTGCCCTGGCGGAATATCCCCGAATACTATGGCATACCTGTCAAGGATGATCTGTACCTCTGGATGCACTGCCTGTCCTGTAGTCGCTGCCTCCGAAGCCCGCATTTCTACTGCCCACTCTATGTCTCCCTTACAGAAGGTTGCCTCCATCCAATGTGCCGAAACAGTCTGAGGCGGGTATGTGTGTTGTCCCCGTATCTTCTCATGCCTCCCTGTCTTGGGATCATCCCACTCCATCTCTAGGGCCTTCCAATCTGTCGTGACCTTCCCTAGAGTAATAAGCCACTGAACACCCAGTATCATGTTGGTGTCTGGAATATCGACCACAAAAAAATGATCTGTCAATGTATAGGTGCCCATCGTCACTGATAACTCGGGAACATATCGAGCACACACCATGGTCTGATCTCCTGGGACCAAAACCGAAAATCCATCAAAACTCTCAGTCTGTATACCTCTCCACTCAACCATCTGTGCGTCGATGAAATTGTGGGTTGCCCCACTGTCGACCAAGACTGAGACTCGCTGGCCACGCACCGTCCCCCGTACGCGCAGTGTCAAGTACTTGGGAACTCCCCGCAATGCTGCTAGAGCTCCTCCAGTAGGTGCAAACGACGCACCACCTGCTGGTGGTGGTGGAGGTGGTAAGGTACCCTGCGCTGCATAACAATCTCCTGCCTCCACATCATCCTCCTCATCCTCTTCCCCGCTGCTCTCGGAGAAGACCTCAATGAAATGTGCTTTCCCTGCAGCACATCTATGTCCCGGTGACCATGGCTCCTGGCAAGTGAAGCACAACCGCTTCTTCTTCAGCTCCCTCCTGGCCTCATCATCAACCTGCACCCATCCAGGATTCCCCTTGGGAGGCGGAATCCTCATGTCCTTCCCCTTAGGCTGGAAAGCCTATCTCTGGGGGTAAGGTGTCCGAGTCCTGAGCAAGACATCCTGTAAATCTCGGGTCCTGCTGATGGCATCCTGAAGTGTAGCCGGTCTAGTCGACCTGACTTGGCCACGAAGTGGCTCTGCTAATCCCTCCACAAACATGTAGATCATCCGAGCTGCGGATAGATCTGGCACCATCACTGAAACCCTCAAGAAATCCGAAATGTAAGTCTCTGGACTCCCAGTCTGCTTGAGCTTCGTCAGCTCAACAAAGTGCTGCTCCGGATCCCTCTGGTCAAAACGCTCTATCACCCTCCTGGTAAACTCGGCATATGTCGTCACTGTAGAATGCCCGAGTGTCGTCATCCCATGAAACCACCAGTCCTGGGCCTCACCATCCAAATGTAATGTTGTCACCTTAATGGCCTCTGATTGCGACACCTGATTAAGCTGGAAATAGATGTCCAGCTTTTCTACCCAAGACTTTGCCGAACTGTTTGATGAGCCATCAAACGTGGGCAAATGAAATCTGCTAGCTGCGCGGTGGTCATCATGATGATGCCTGTGCACTCTGTGATGATCACGGGGTCTACTGTCACGCTGGAGCTGAACAAAGTCTCTGAATGAGATAAGATCTCTGATCTCCGGCCCGTATGCCCGATACTCTGCAATATAGGCGCCCATTTGGCCAGGCTCAGGCTCTGGCTCCTGCTGTGCCCCTGCCCCTGTGTCCTCCGCTAGGAACGTGGGCATAGTGGATCGCGTGGGTGCATGCGATGCCATAATGGGTATAGCCTCACGCTCCGGCATATGGTGGGATGTGCTCGATCCCTCACCAATCTGAAAACCCCTTGGGGTTTCCCGCTGCCTAACCTCCAGCGCAGTGAGTCTCTGTCCCACCGTCTCCATCTGTCTCGACAGATCCTGCATTGTTTGGAGGAGCGTATCCCTATATCTCCTCGCATCCTCCTCGTCTGCCATAGGATCCTGCTGCTCTGCGTCCACCACAGGCTGCTCCTGCTCTGTATCTGTCACAGGCTGCTCCTGATCTGTGTCCACCACTCGAACACAATCCCCCTCTCCGTAGGTGTTCTCCAACCTACGCTCAATGTCTCTGTATCTCTTACCTCTGTAACAGATGTGGGGTCTATCCCTCGGCCTCATAGACTGCTAGCTCCACAGGCTGAGCCAGATCTATGCTCTGATACCACTGTAATATCCCGAAAGGGAAATAGACAGCAATACAAGCATACGACAATATGGAAAATGCCAGAAATAGAACATAAAGCAAATACTCATAAAAATGTCCGGAATGCTAAGCCATTTTATTAATCTGAAAATGTAATGAAATACAATGGATAATCAGAATGATAGCACCTATTCTTGCTCAAGGCAAGTGAAGAATTCTCTCAGAAACATAGGAAATGGCTGCTACAAGAAACTGCGTCCCAGCTGCTAGGAAACTACCGTAAACTGCTGCTGCTGCGGAAATGAACTAAAACTAGGGGCTGATCCCCTTGCCGAAATGGGCTGAAAATCTGCAAATCACCTGTACTCGCCAACCCGGACCAAACCCAGAAACCATAACAAAAATGGACCACCTCCGAAAATCACCAAGGAAACCCTCCTCAAGGAATTACGTTGTCCCTCCAGGCCCAGCGCAGATGCCAAATGATAGATGCTGAAACAGAGCCACAAACTCCCCGGAAAATCTCCAATTGGTAAAGACTGAGCCTCCAGACCGGATCTCACTGAAACTTCTGCAGAAAACCCCGCACCGGAACACCTCCAACAAGAACTGCGTCCTCTCTCCCAGGGACTGCGCAGTCACCAAAAGAAGCCCAGCTCCTCCGCAAAACAAACAACCAAATCTCCCGTGAAAGACTGAAGGAAAAACCTTGCCCGAGCAGGCACTCGAAGTCCCTCGGGGCTAAGGGCGAGATCTCCGACCGGAGACACTCAACGCACTAAACAGTGTTGCAGACAAGCTAAACAGCCAGCGTGCTCAAGAAGACAAAAGTCTAGCTCAAATATCATCAACAACAAGAATGCCAAATGAGATGGCTCTCCCACCTTTTATAACGCTGGCCCTCCTCAAAAACCCTAACTTGGTCCCTCTCTCTCCCACGTGCTCCTCATAAGACTGCGCAGAAGCTCCTAGAGGCTACGTGAGCCTCCCCTCATACGTGGTGTGGACCCCCAAGGCTCCCCCTTAAGTTATAACGTTGCACCTACTAGGGAAACACTTTATTTTATTCAAGTGAGTTAGACCCCCTTTCTCACTTTTATTTATTAATAAACTATAGTCGGCAAAACTATACAAAAATCAAATATTCCAATTAGCGGTGCTAATTAGGAATATTACACAAATTTACTACTGCATAATAATCAAACCCTCAGCTGCTGCACCAGTTTTCCCGAGTTGGGTTTTTCCGGGGACTTAGTCCAAAAATAAATGTGTATTTTGTGTGTGCACATCTATTCTTCAAGCGTTATTTTTCTTCCGCATTATTTGTTTTGTGAAGGCTGCAGTGTATTAGTTTTGATATTTACCGTAGCACATAGTAAATAATTTGTTTGATTAATTTAACAAATAGAAGAAACTATATCAGTTGTTGCAATAGGATTCCGGGTATTGGAATTTTCACACTACGCACTAGTCGAAGGTATTTGGTGATCAGAATTTGGTCCCCTCTTCTTGGATGTCTAAGCTAGGGCATAGAGTGAAATCTTTTAGAAAGTAAAAAATGGATTCCAGGAGCACAAACTTCAAGCCTAGGGTCTTATCTACAAGGCCTCAATGTTTGATAGGCATCCCTTGGATTTCCATTCATAAAAACCCTTGCCCTAGGTGTAACCTAGAAGGGAAAGGTTAGATTGTATTCCTTTGACTTGGGGACTTCTTTGAGACTTGTATGAGCTTAGTATTTGTTGGACTAAATCTTAAGAAGCCCTTTCTTCTCCTTGCCTTGATCTTGTGAGTACCATTAACCACGATAATTCACAAAACCCTAGATCTCTTGCAAATTTCTTATAGGTCTCTTAAAGGGAGAGAACATCTTTTGGAAGTGTCATAATATCACATAGTCTCCCTTGAGAGATCAACAAGGAGCAACTCAATTCGAGCTAAGGTCAGTGTCGGATCGCTTGTGGGAGTGATATTTTTTTCATTAGATTTATTGTTAGTCATTTCTTTGTATGGATTGCTAGATTTAAGCAACCACAGTTTTGTACTCAAATTTACTATTGCATAATAATCAAACCCTCAGCTGCTGCATCGGTTTTCCCAGGTTGGGTTTTTCCGGGGACTTAGTCCAAAAATAACTGTGTATTTTGTGTGTGTGCATATATTCTTCTAGCATTATTTTTCTTCTGCAATATTTGTTTTGTGAAGGTTGCAGTGTATTAGTTTCGATATTTACCATAGCACAGAGTAAATAATTTTTTTGATTAATTTAACAAATAGAAGAAACTATATCAGTTGCTGCAGTAGGATTCCAGGTATTGGAATTTTCACACTAGGCACTAGTCTAAGGTATTTGGTGATCAAACTTCGGTCCCCTCTTCTTCGATGGCTAAGCTAGGGCATAGAGTGAAATCTTTTAGAAAGTAAAAAAATGGATTCCGGGAGCACAAATATCAAGCCTAGGGTCTTATCTACAAGGCCTCAAAGTTTCATAGGCATCCCTTGGATTTTCATTCATAAACACTCTTGCCCTAGGTGTACCTTAGAAGGGAAAGATTAGCTTGTATTCCTTTGACTTCGGGACTTCTTTGAGGCTTGTATGGGCTTAGTATTTGTTAGAATAAATCGGAAGAAGCCTTGTCTTCTCCTTGCCTTGATCTCGTGAGTCGTGAGTACCTTTAACTAGGATAATTCACAAAACCCTGGATCCCCTGCAAATTTCTTACAAGTCTATTAAAAGGAGCGAACATCTTTTGGAAGTGCCATAGTATCACATAGAGTCTCCCTTGAGAGATCTTACCCCATAACCTAACACCACTAACCCTAGAATATCAATCAAAGGTGATTATCTCTCGGGCCTTGACCTTGTGAATACCTATTACCATCGAAAAACCTCAAGCCCTAGGTCTTGTTCCTTCATTTCTAGGGCTTTTCTTAGCGACTGATTTTCTTCTTTGAAGCCTTGTGCCTCTATTGAGCCTCTCTTTTGAATGAACTCTAACTCCTTCACTTTGCACCATAAACCTTAGAATATCTATCATAGGTGATTGTCATCCTACTGGTACTCCTCCCATTGGTGAAAGTCCGTGAAGAGTAGGGGACATTGGTTGTGGTGACAATGGGCTATAGTCCCGACTCCCACTGTTATCACTTGGTCTAGCTCTTTGTCCTATAGGTTCCCTTCCTTAGGGCCTGCTAGATTGTGTGGTAACAAACCCGATTAGGGCTTAGTGCGGATTACCTAGGAAGAGGAATCTTTGATCTTGGAAGGTCTCAACCAAGGTTGCTTGGGAGTGGGAGCAAAAGCGAGAGCAGGGAGCGACATTTTCAAAAGCTCCCAGTTTGGGAGCAAATATATATATATATATATTCTTAAATATTTCGTTGCAGATATGTCAAAATAAGCATGTAGAATGATGAATTAGTTATAAAAATTATAAAAAAATGGATTAAACCATATAACATCAATCATCTAGTAGTTACAATATTCATAAGCCACAGGTCCACGAGTTACAAGTTTTGATTTATATAGCTTGTAAGGGTTCACATAACCAAAATAGCATAAAGTGCAATCCATATTTGAACCAAAAATACATCAACAAACAAGCTCTAGATGCCCTCTAGCATCCAAACAAATCATGCTACAATAAATATCTACATATCATCAAAATCATTGCCTATCTTGGGATCTTTGTCAATAATATCACCATCTAAGCATTAACATAAGATATAAAAAACATAGCATGTCAAGTCAAGATTTTGTTTGAGTGATGGGTACATTTTTAGTAGGGTCATGATATAGGAGTTCGACAACCAATGTCACTAACATCAAGGTACATAGAGGGATTGATTCTCTTGATTAAATACGAGTTCCATATCCTAGTACATGACAAAATCCAATGGAAACATTGCAATCCCCCCAATCCTAAAATCCTGAAAAAATGATAAGTCTGCTGGATTTTGAGTGAGATCTAAAATTCTACTTTCTCCATATGAAATCCAATGAGGTCCCCTTCATTGGCTAGATAAAAGACCCACATCACCCACTGGACAAGAGGATAAGGGCCCTGGCTGCGCATGAATTCATGCCCCAACGAGTTCCTTATGGGTGAATGTGGATTTCCTGGGAAGCACACAACAAGCATCCGTTCGACTTGCATGTGTTAAGCGTACGTAGAGCTCATTCTGAGCCAACATAGCTGGTGATCTGGGTTGTTCCCCTCTCGACAATAAAGCTTTTCCCCCATCGTCTCACTGGTTGACCCTTACCCCTTTTATTGGGGAAAAGAACCTGAAGATGGAGTCTTTTTATATATAGTCCTCCTAGAAGCAAGCCCTGTTAGACTGACTAAAGCTTACCAAGATGAAATGAGTTAGTGTCCTTTGGGTCAAGTACAGGCCTTTGGTATGAACCACTCTCAAAAATCTTGAGTCATTTCATGGTAATGTTAAAAATTTAAATAAAAGGATGAAAATTAAAGATAAAGGAGAATGTCACTTTTACCTTAAGAATTTAACATTACTATGAATCACATATCAATACTAGGGCCATAGGCTTGATCATTAGGCTGCCCCACTAAAAAATTCTAGTTCCTTTGAAAAAAATTGCATTTGGAATGTTTTTGAATTTTTTTTTTGCAAAAAATGCTAGGGAGCGAAATTTGTTTTAGGGAGTGCGCTCCCGAAGGGAGTGTGTGCTTTGGGAGTGGGTT
Organism: Pinus albicaulis; assembly: GCA_034641835.2. Taxonomy (NCBI): domain Eukaryota; kingdom Viridiplantae; phylum Streptophyta; class Pinopsida; order Pinales; family Pinaceae; genus Pinus; species Pinus albicaulis. The sequence goes on along the minus strand of CM076578.1, from coordinate 1,645,087,768 downwards.
CAGGGGCGTGGGGAGGTGGGGTGGTGGAGGAGCCGCTCCCTCGCAACCTTGGTCTCAACATCGAGGGTTGTAGTTGTTGCCTCAAAATCATTACCTTTGGTGCCTATTCTTTCTATTTTCATTCGTAAGTTTTCTTGCCATAGTTATTTGCCTTAGGATAAAACCCTAGTTTGGTTTAAGTTTCAACTTGAGGGCTTGTTGAAGGTTTAATGTGCCTTTACCTTGCTAATACTCATTTTTTGAAAACTTTTCTTGGCATCCTGACCTTGGTTTGTCCCAACTCACAACATATCAATCAAACCCTAGGTCTTCTGTTGCCTCAATTTAGCCTTTACTTGGGATACAAATTTCTTTTCTCATAGTCTTGACCTTGTTCTTAAGCCAATCCAACCCTAAGTGGGCTGTTTTGTTACCTTGAACCTCTAAGCCTAGAATATCTCTTGTAGGTGACCTTATACCAAGACTACTGCCATTGGTGAAGAGCAGGGAGGTTAGTAGTTGTGGTGACAATGGGTTACTGCCTTATTGTTGTCACTTGGTCTAGTGATAGCCTTGTAGGGTACCTCTCTCCAAGACCTGCTAGATTTTGGCACAACAATACCTAGTGGCCTAGGCTAAGAGACACTAATATGAGAACAATTATGTGCCCCCCATGGTCAGACTAGGTAAAGAGATAACAGATTGTAATGTTCCAAATGAAAAAATAACAGTAGATAACAGAAGCAAAGAACTAAATACAGCTATAAAATTCATGGATGCGCAACCATACACAAATAAACATTGAAATGTGGGAAAAAACTCTGAGTCATTGTATTAATATAATGAATATGAGTACAATAATTGTGATAAGAGGAACCTGGGCTTGCTACAGCAAGCAAGGCCAAAGCCAGGTGTCAAATCAATGGCTCCAAGTCTCAGAGAAGTTCCCAAAAGAAAATGCGCCTTGACTGGTGTAAATAAACTACTGCTACAACTGGAAACAATCCTGTATTTGACCCCCCAAAAGTGCCCAAATTGTTTTGCAATTTTCACTGGAGTCTCCCACATAAAACCCACAAAAACCCAGAAAGAGTTTGTGAAAATGTTACAGACCACCCGGGACCCAAAATTTAAGCTCACTCCTCCCAACTGACTGCCAAATAATTCTGTTGTTTGGGGCACCAAAACCCCTCTAAAAATTTTGCAAAATTAGGAGCAAATTCCTTGTGGGTGGTCCATCAAAACCCATAAATGATTTGGGCTAATTCTGACCTCCTGGAATTACCCAAATTTGTTGCTACGCCCTGCTTGTCTTGTTCTGTGTCCCCACAATCTACTACTGTTGAATATGCCACAAATCCTTCCTCAATTGGCTGTAGGATTACCCTGCAATTCTCCTCCGGAAGATATGAGTGAAATTCCTCCACAAACCCGACACAAATGAGGTGAATTCTACCCCATAAATTCTGCCCAGGAATGGCTCCGTGTAGGCCCTAAGTTGGTGAATTTGGCTCTCTTTGAAGCAACAACCTCCAACCCTCAAATTCTCCAAAAACTCTAGTCTACCCTCAAGGAAGTTTCTCCTAAATTCACTGGAAAAAACTCCCCTTGAAAGCCCCTCAACTCAGTGGAACAATTTTGCTACTGCATCCTCCTGGAAGTTCAAACTGGCTGAAGCAAGAGCTGATATGGCCCAGGAAATCTAGTAAATATCTCCCCACTATGTTCTGATATTCTCTCCTAGGGTGGCACTCTAAGTCCACTGAAGAGAGAGCTGAGATCTCTGCCCAAAAATCTCCTTGTGCTAAGCAGCACTGGTAGTCTTGGATAAGCAGCTCAAGAGCACTCTAAATCAAAAATTCAATTTGTCCAAAGAGCCTCCAAAATGATGCCTCTTCCTTCTATTTATCTTTTTTGCCCCCTTTTCTCTTCTTTTGTGGGCCCCACCGATTCAGCCTCCTTCTCCCTAGCTCGATTTTCCTAAGGGGTTCGAATTGCCCTTTTTGGGTGGCCCCACATCTCATGACCAATTTAATTTTTCCTTTTCTCTAATGTTGGTGGCCTCCTTTTCTCCAAAAATTAAGTGGGGACTCCTCCCACCCACTTTTCCTAAGTTTACATGCAAAAATATCTCCCAACACCCAAATTGCAAAAATGGAAAATCTTCTTAACAAAACTAATTTAATTGGGGACATTATATTACTCCCCACCAAAAATTTCTTGTCCTCAAGCAATGCCTGAACAAGCACCCTCTCGATCAGCTGACCCCAACAGTCACTACACACAATACTGGGGTCCCAAATGTACCACCTATTCAACCCTGATCTCTACTCTATCTTGCCAGGATCCCAAGCCATCATGATCAGCATGAGGCATCCCTTGCTCCACTCGTTGTACAACACAGCATAGGCGCCAGATGCCCTTTGCATACAACCACTAAGTAGAGCATCATGGTAGTATAAAATCCTGATCATCTCCTTGTGAAACTGCTCTACAAAATAGTCCCTCTAGTGCACTTCAAGAGTGGACTCCTAAAGATGCAATCCAATCCATGTGGGAATGAGCCCTTGTCTGCTTGAGCTTCCCCTGATCTCCTCCTGCTGATCACCCTGCCACACTGGTGAAGTTCCCCACACCATCGACGAATCACTAAAACCCAATGGAATATTTGGATGACCTTCCCCTGTAGAAACCAGCTCATCTCTACGAGTAGCTGAACTACTAAGCCCTGCTACGCCAAAATCCCCTGCATGTCGCAGAATGTATCTATCCTGCTGACATCGTGACACCCCAGTCATGCCCAACTACTCAACATGTTCGTACCAGATCCTCCTTTCCGGTAATGCTCGACCACTATATCTATCATGATTAGCGCTATGCCGAACCTGCAAGGGAAGCTCAACAATGCTCGAGTCCACCACTGCACGGCTAGCCTCGATCCTGAGCAACAACCTGCCTCACCATATGATGAAGGTCTCAGCGACTCCCCATGTGTTAGCCTGGGAAAGAATTGGATCACCCTCCATCATAACCTTGCCCATTGAGAAGTGGAGTGATCCACTCGCCAATCGACCCCTTGGATGCCCTAACCATACTGGGAGCTAACAACTCCCACTCCTCATGGGTTGCCGTTGCGTAGCGCTGCTACTTGCTAGAACCCGTCCAACCCTCATCTTTGACCCCTGTATGTATCCCATAGGTGGACCCCAAGTATCATGAATCTGCCCCACGCATGCAAATCTGCCCTACTCCTGCCAGATCACATAGTGAAATCTGCTATCCCAACTCCTGATGATGCACCCGGACTTTGCTTGCAATTTAGACACCCTCCTGTGGATGAAGTCTACCATCCATTGTCCCTCATGCTCATGTAGCACCTCAGACTGCCTCGCTGAAAGTGTATCATGCATCTCCCTAGTGATCACCTCCCCAAGTGTAAGCCCAGGGGTGGGACATATGCTCCCTCAACAGTAGACCATGCCATCCCTAAGCCTGTATTTGTTAGCTCGTGCACCCACAAAATGCCTCAACTAGAGAGTCTACCACCGGCCCATGACACACTGTGTCCCATCCAACTATCTAGGGTGAGTCTCCTGTTACCCACCACCCATGGGTAGTGTATATAGGAGAAATGTTTTCTCCTAGAAGGTCCTCAGTCGGCAGCCAACAACTCCTTGAAGTCCCCAGATAGCTTAATGTGCCATTGTCTTCGCCACATGAGCCAGCCATGTGGTCTCTCGGTCACTTGTCATGAATGTATGTTTGAAGGTCGGCCTTTCGACCCCAAAGGTATGGCTTTTCATTGGTATAGTTGAGTAATTTTCCTTACTTTTCATGGGCACTTTTGGCCATGGATTGGTGGGGGGTTTCGGAGGAAAGAGTGGGTTAGGCTTGTATTCTTGTCTCCACTACCCGATTTTGTGGTTACCCTTGTATCCTAGCCTCATGGGATCTCCTTTGATGACCATTTGGCTTTAGGATTGGCACTACATGGGAAATCCCGATTTTGGTTGCGTGGTCTCGCTTCCCGATACAACCTACATTACTCTGTGAAAATTTCTATTGCAGCAACTGGTATTATTTCTTCTAACTGATAAATTAATTATTCATTTTATTGCTACGGTAACATCAAAATAAACACACTGCAGCCTTCACAAATAAAACTGCGGAAATAAATAGTGCTGGAAACTGAGAAAATACTAGCACACATAAAAAATGACACCGTTATTTTTGGACAAAAGTCCCTGGAAAAAACCAACAAGGGAAACTGGTGCAACAGTGAGGGTTTTTTTATTATTATGCAGTAGTGAAAATCCGAGTTTAATCTGGATGCACAAACTGACAATCCAAACATCAAGAAAATCTGGGCAAAATTATCAAGGGATATTACCCTTCTTCCACAAGCAACCCCGACACAAATTCTCTTCAGAAACTTGTCCTCCTGGATCCTTTGTGTCAGCCTCTACGCTGCTCTGCGTAGACCCTATGATGTCAAGCCTTTGAACCTCCTCTAATGAAGTCGTTCTTCCTGTCTCTACTACTGAAATCGCCTCTCCGACACTCTGGACTCTCTACCCAGCCTTTGGAACTGAGAACGAATTTCTCTTCAGCGAAATCGAATTGCCCTTGAAGGCTGGCTGTGCAGTCTGCTGCGCTGCCTCACTGGGAATAACTCGGCCCCTTGCTGTTGCTTCTTCGGATTTGGGAAACTTCCTCCTGATCACTATCCCTACCCCTCACTCACTACTTCGATCTTTGGCTCTCCGACAGCCGATTGCTGCTACTCTGGAAATCGATATGCCAAGGAAATCAAACTTGTGGTGTTCTGGTGTATTCTCCAAGTGCCCATTGACTTCCTCGTATAATCCACTATTGGAGCACCAACGACCATGATTTAAACTTAACTAATGGCTAGGATCATCTTGGAGTCGATTTGTGTGAGTTTCTAGATGATTTGCACATTGACTTAATTAATTCTGATTAATTAGCCAAATTCCCTAAGTTTAGACATAGGAAATATTTAAAAATCGACTAATAATCTAATTAAGTCATTTCTAGGTGGAATTTCCAGAAAGGATTTTTGGGTTTTGGAGATATCATGTATTCTAGCCTCTCCACCAAACTTTATGGTTAGAACACATCCAACGCTACAAAAACTAACAATCCTTGTTAGCGAGGAATGTGTTCTAGTGCTGCACACCCTACTACAACACTTCGTCTCTGTATCATCTCCTGTCACACCGCTGATGTCTGGCCACTGAGACTTCCTGCCACTGCCCACCAACTACTGTGCAACTCTGATGCTGCATCTGTGGTGCTGCTGGCCCTGCTGAACTGCATTTGCATTGCAACTCCCTCTCATCCGTTGCTGCTGCAACTGCAACATCTGCAACTGAGAAACATCCAAAATACTGAATCAATTGTGTTCAGTATGATGCATTTGTCTGCCGAGTCTATGACTGCTACTAGCCTTTGCACTTTCACTAAAGAATCTGCGTTGTTGCTGACTCTGCATTGTGTCACTCTGCATTGCTACCAACTTTGCACTCCAGCATCTCACTGCAACTACTCTACTACTGTCACTCTGGAATATGACTTCATCTCTTGACACTGATACATCTTGCTATTGAACGTTGTGGGCCCTCGTAGCTAGGTAATGATCCATGAGGTGGACTCCTTGTGAAATTTTATCTATTGCAACAATTGGAAATTATTCTTCTAACTGTAAATTTAATTATGTAGTTTATTTGCTACGACAAACAATGAATAAAATCACAATTGCAATTTTCACCATAAAAATACCGTGGAAAATAAAATATTGGAAACTGAGAAATTCTAGCACACATGCAAGAATTTTAACACAGTTACTTTTGGACATTTATCCCCGGAAAAACCCAATCCGGGATCACCGGTGCAGCAGATAAGGGTTTTATTATTATTTTTCAGCACCAATTTTGAGTACAAAAATTTAGATGCTCAACTGGTAATCTAATCTGAGGAAAATACTGGAAAAATTAATGTGAGAATTTTCTCTCACCCCATAGCTAATTTCTCCCCCCGAAATCACCTTCCTAGCCTCATGTTGAGCCTCTCGCGTCACCCTCTGCTCAGTGCTTGCGTAGATCTTGTGGGGATTTCGGCCTTCCATTCTTTGCCTCTTTCTAGAACTCGAAAACTTCCTCCTGGATTACTGCTACCCTCCTCTACCACCTGCTACTCACCTTTTGGCTCTATCTTCTCTACTGAATCATTGCCACTGAGAAAATTGAACTCCCTGTGCAACTGAGTATCTGCACTGGTTTATTCTCCATCTACCTATCGACTTCTTCTTATAATCCTCAATTGGAGGACCAATGACCAAGATTAAAACATAATCGATGGGCCATATTAATTCCTTGTCGCTCCGTGTGAGTTTCTAGATGATTCTCACCTTATCTCGATTCTCAATTAATACTAATTAATTAGCCATATTGCCCAAGTTTAGACTTGGAAATATTTAAAAAACGGATAATAATCTAATTGAGACACTTCTAGGCGGAATTTCCAGAAATGATTCTGGGTTTTGGAGATCTTGTGTATTCTAGCCTCTCCACCAAATTTTGTGGCTAGAACACATCCGATGCCACAAAAACTAACACTCCATCTTAATAAGGAATGTGTTCTAGTGCTGCACACCCTGCCACTTGTCTCTGTATCATCTCTTGTTATGCTGCTGATGTCTGGCCATTGCTGCCCACCAATTACTGCGCATACGCTGATATGTGGCGCATTTGTGCTGCTGCTGACACTACTGTATCGCTGCCAACTCTACATCTGCACTGCAACTCCCTCTCATCTGCTGCTACTGCAACTGAAAATCATCCAAATTAATTTGTCCCTGCTACTGGCACGAGTTCTCCACCATACCCATCTGTTCTCTGAAATAGACGAAGTTAGCTCTTCGTAGAGCTTTCGTGAGCATATCTGCAACCTGCTCTCTTGTTGGAGCATACTGTAGCTGGACTACTCCACGTTGTACACAATCTCTGATGAAATGACACCGAATATATATGTGTTTCGACCTGTCTTGAAACACTGGATTCTCAGAGAGCTTTATGCATCTTTGATTATCATAGTAGACATTGGTCGCCTCCATCCTTTGTCTGAACAAGCTTACTATCAGCTTCTGAAGTCATATAGCTTCGCACGTAGCTATGCTTGCTGCCATATACTCTGCTTTTCAGAGCTCAGTGTTACTGACTTCTGCTTCTTGCTACACCAAGAAACCATCCCTGATCCAACACTGAAGTACTTTTCGTGTCCACTGAACTACCTGCCCAATCTACATATTTGAACCCACATAGTCTGACGTCATCCCCTTGAGTATGTCTCAACCCATACTCAGTTGTGCCGCGCACATACCTCAAAATATGCCTCATTGCAGCGCAATGTACCCTCCTCGGCTCTACCATGAACTAACTTAGGGTATTGACTGCGAAGCAAATATCTGGCCTAGTGTTGAATAGATACATGAGAGACCCAATAAGCTATCTATAAAAGGAGGGGTCGACATCCTTGTCATCTGATGCATCTATCTTCTTCCAGTTGGTGATCATGGGTGTAGACTACAATCCTACATTTTGAGCCTCTTCAGAATATCTGTAGCATATCTTCCTTGCCCAAGGAAGATCTCCCCATCCTTCTGCCACACTTCCAATCCTAGGAAATAGTGCATCAACCCCAAATCCTTCATATCAAACTTTGCTTTCAGGTTTCTCTTTGTAATATCCCCAAATGGGATATTTTACTAATTTTGCAGAAATCACACTAACCCAACATTTTACCATAAAATTACTAAATTAATAAACAGAAGATTGCCATGTAAAATAAACACATAATCACTGCAATCTATCAACACATCAAAAGGAAGAATCTCAGCATTTTATTATAGATAATAACTGGGGTTACAAATACATATGACCCAAAGAAAGAGCTGAGACGGAGAATTGGCCACCGACCCAAAGAAAGAGCTGAGACGGAGAATTGGCCACTGCGCTGGCCTCAAAACTGAACTGCTACACTCTCCCTCTGACAACAACTGTCACTGAACCCACTGAAGATGATGAAGCACAAGTTGAAGATCTGAATGATCCTCACACCAATCCCTGAAACTCTGCGAAACTTCTGAGTGAAGTCTCCTCAAGAGAGTTGGGTTTTCGTCCAACACTCACAAATCACCCGAGGGTTTCCGTCCTGGGGCTACGGCTGAAGTAGAGAACCACGTCTCACACCTCTCATACAATAAAATGATATGATCTAAAGATATCTCTCAATGGCCTCCTCCCGTTCTTTTATAGAACTCTTGGGACCTTCTAGAGCATTATTTTATTTTATTTTATTCATGGAGCACTTTTCCCTCTTATTAAAATATTCCTTTTTAATGCAAAAAAGGGTAAATCAGCTACCATGCCTCCTCCGGTCACTGAAACTCGTGTCCAACCGTCCCAACATGTAGGTATCCTTGTCCCGATTCCAATGAGCTATTACACTAAGGTGTTCCATCATGAATTCCTCCTGGAATGCCACTTTGAGCGTAATCAGCTGACTTAAGCCCATAAATAACTCAAATTTCCGAAAGTTGTTGGAATGCACCGGAACGAAAGCCAAACTGCTCGGATGATGGAATATATCAAGGGAATGCCACCAGACACCATGGAAACTCCTCAAAACTCCTCCAAAAATCCCCTGGCCCCACTGATGACACCAACCTGTACCTGTGACCGGTCTGTTCCTAACTCTGGAAGTCCACCCAAGCCCTGTCATAGGTGACACCAAAAAAGAGAATATTACACTTTTGCAGTCCTCTATGAGCCCTTATGATCCTGTCAAAAAGAGATCATCCACATACAAAACTAGGATGAGTGGATCACCCTCTACCATCAAATAGTGAAGGCTGGGATCTGCGTCACTCTTGACGAATCCCATCTGCTGCAGGTAGCTGTCAATCCTACCATACCATGCCCTAGGAGCCTGCTTGAGTTCGTATAGAGCTTTCTTCAGTCTGCACACATGAGTGCGCCTCTCATGAGTCTCGAAGCCCTCTGGATTTTCTATGTACACTTCTTCCTCTATCACCCTGTTCAAGAAGGTTGTCTTGACGTCCATCTAGTGAATCTGCGATCCCATCTAAGTTTCTAGGGATATAACTGACCGGATAGAAGTGTCTTTGGAAATTGGGGCGAAGGTTTCCTATAATATATCCCTTCTTTCTGTGCATACCCCTTTGCCACGAATCTAGCCTTGTACTTTTCCACACTGCCATCTGCAACATATTTGATCATATAGTTCCATCTAGAACCTACAACTTACCTATCTTCTGGCCTTGGCACTACCTCCCAGATATCATTCGTTGTGATAGAGCTATACTCTTCTACCATGGCGTGTACCCATACTTGATGTTGTGCGACCTCCTTAATGCTGGAAGTTTCTGCAACCTGAGCCACCAATGCTTGGTACTTGTCAGGTTGTCTGCTCTGTCTTTTGTTCGTCCTAGGAGTTCCATTAAACTCCTCTGCATCTCTCAATGTTTGACTAATCTCTCTGTTGGCTCGACCACTAGTGGTGGGAGGTTCAACCAACTCCTCATCCTGCCTCTGCTGCTTCGTCTGCTAAGAACTCCCCAGATTTCCTGCACCTGAGGAAATACTGGTACTGGTCACAATACTCGATTCTTGTGACTGTCCTCCTGCCTGTCCCACTGGCGGCCCTTGTGGGTAGACCAACGGAGCTTCTGTTGATTGATTTTGATCACTTGCAGGCATATCACGAGATGTCTTGAAAGCTTGATCCTCCATGAACTTCACATCTCGCCTCACCACAATCTTCCTATTATTAGGAATGTAGATCCTGTATGCCTTTGAGGTTTCTCTATACCCAACAAAGAAGCCCTTCTCTGCAGTTCGATACAATTTGGTATGCTTTTCATCTGGCACGTGGCAATAAGCAACGCTGCCAAAAATCCCGAAGTGACTAACTTCTGGCTTTTTCCCTGTGAAGACTCCTTCTGGCGTTTTCTTCTCCAATGCTCTATGAGGAGTCCTGTTCTGACTATATACCGTTGTGTTACATGCCTCTGCCCATAGAAATCTGGGTAAATCCTGGTCATATAACATAGCTTTTGGAGCCCCAACCATGGTTCTATTTTTCCACTCTGCTACCCCATTCTGTTGTGGATTATATGTAGTTGTCCATTCTCTCATAATGCCTTTCTTCGCACATAAATCTATGAAGTCTTTATCAATATATTCTCCACCATTATTTGAGCGAATCACCTTGACCTTCTTCCCTGTCGCGTTCTCTACGAGAGCCTTAAACTCTCTGAAATGATCGAATATCTCATCTTTGGTCTTCAGGAAGTAGATCCAGGTTTTCCTAGAATAGCCATCAATAAAAGTGACGAAGTATTCGGCACTGCTGCGAGCTCTAGTGGACATCAGGCCTCAAATATCTGAATGTAGAAGTCCTAACACTCCATTTTCTTTGTTGTCACTTCTTCGAAATGTCGCCTTATCATACTTCCCAAGTACGCATCCTCTGCACACATCAACGTGTTCTGTGCCAAGTTTTGGAACCCCTGTTACTATTTCTCTAAGCATCCTGAGTGCTCCATGGTGTAGATGTCCCATTCTCCTATGCTATAACTCATTCAGCTCCTTCACACTACTAATATCACTGCCTATTAGTGTCATTGGAGAGTTGATCTGCAACCGGTACAATCTGTTACTTCGAACTCCAATCTGTCTTACCTTCTTCCAACTTGGGTGTTTGACAGACACTTTCTTCCCTATAAAGTGAATATCATACCCCTTATGCTGTAACTGGGACACTGAAATCAGGTTCACACCCAATCTTGGCACATGCAATACATCTGTAGCACTAGTGCTTGCTCCTAACTCCCTTTGAAAATCTATGGTACCTCTCCCCACTGGAGTACATTTCGTCCTGATTCCCATAGTAATATGGAAGTCCATTTGCTCCTCCTTTAGCAAGAGAAACATTCTCTAACCCCTGTCATGTGAGTTGATGCTCCATTGTCTATATACCAGACACCCTGTGACGCTGATCTTGACAAGAAAGCAAATTCGTCCTCCAACCTGGAAGACAAATTTGAAGCCTCTTGAATGTCAATTCTGTCCATGGTCATGTAGAAGAATTTACAATCTCCTATTCCTCTTCCCACCCGACGTTGGCTTCTCTCTAGCGAACTGCTGTAAAACCCTCTGCATCCAACCAGAAATTTGCCTAGCGAAAAAATCTAAGCTGCTCCCTCTGCTTCTGGAATCAATCGATCCGGAAAATCGATTTTGTCTACCTATCTAGTCAGAAAAATTGAGCTTCCTCAAGCAACTTGAGCTTCCTGGAAAAGGACTGCGCTGCTCCTTGGAATTTCGGCGTGCTGCTCTTACTGAACAACGAATTTCCTTTCGCTTCTGAGCTCCCCGACTGATCAATCAAGCTCCAATACCATGTGAAATTTTATCTATTGCAACAACTTGAAATTATTCTTCTAATTTTAAATTTAATTATGCAGTTTATTTGCTACGACAAACAATGAATAAAATCACAACTGCAATTTTCACCATAAAAGTACTGCGGAAAATAAAATATTGGAAACCGAGAAATTCTAGCACACACACAAGAATTTTGACACAATTATTTTTGGACAATTTTCCCCAAAAATAACCCAATGCGAGAAAACTGGTGCAGCAAATGAGGGTTTTATTATTATTCTTCAGCAACAATTCAGAGTACAAAAATTTAGATGCTCAACTGGCAATCTAATCTGAGGAAAATACTGGCAAAATTAATGTGAGAATTTTCTCACCCCACAACTAATTTCTACACTCGAAATCACCTTCCTAGCCTCACGCCGAGCCTCCTGCGTCACCCTCTACGCAGTGCTTGCACACATCTTGTGGGGATGTCGGCCTTCCTTCCTTTGCCTCTTCCTGGAATTGGAAAACTTCCTCCTGGATTGCTGCTACCCTCCTCTACCAACTGCTATTTACCCTCTGGCTCTATCTTCTCTGTTGAATCATTGCCACTAAGAAAATCGAACTGCTTGGGCAGCAAAGTATCTGCACTGGTGTATTTTCCATCTACCCATAGACTTCTTCTTATAATCCTCTGTTGGAGCACCAACAACCAAGATTAAAACATAATCGATGGCCCAAATTTATTCCATGTTGATCTGTGTGAGTTTCTAGATGATTCTCACCTTATCTCAATTAATACTGATTAATTAACCATATTCCTTAAGTTTAGACTTAGGAAATATTTAAAAAATGGTTAACAATCTAATTGAGACACTTCTAGGTGAAATTTCCAGAAACCATTTCTGTGTTTTGAAGATCTCGTGTATTCTAGCCTTTTCACCAAATTTTGTGGCTATAACACATTTGATGCTACAAAAACTAACACTCCTCAATGGATCCTGCCCGACTCTGCAATTCTGTCTCTGATCTACTCATACTGCTGCTACTATCTTTGCATTGTCGTTGCAACTACTCCAATAATGAGTCCGATCTCCCCAGATCCTAAAGTACTAGCTTCCATAGGGTTGCCCCCTCTGAAACTAGACTCTCTTTGAGTCTTGATCTCCCTATGGGAATTCTCTCTGCTCCCCCTGGAAACTCACACTATCCTCCTACACTGGAAACTGGACTGTGAAGTTTTGCACTGGGAATCTTCTGGCTGGAACTGCACCTGCATATTGCAACTGGGCAATTCGCAGTGCCTATGTCACTACAACTAGTTCTGCAACTGTCTCCCGGATACTGACTACAACTAGCTTTGCAACTCTCTAATGACAAATTGCATCTGTTGACATTGAACCTGCTACTATGATATTGTGGGCTCTTGTAGCAAAGGTGATGTTCCATCTGCAGCAATCTGGAACTGATCTCACTGATCTCCTTGTTGCAATTGCGCTGGACCTTGCCCAAGATGGCACATTGGAGTCTCATACTCCTCCTCCTTGATCTTGTGTCCCATTATCTCCTTTCAAGACTAGTCCTTGGCTGGGAACCTTCCTTTCTTTGCAACTTGCACTAGACAACTCGCATCTCCTCTAGCAACTGGAAATCGATCTATTGCCCAAATTTGCATTCTAGCTAACTTGCACGACCTCATTTGGCAATCTCGTACGACTATCCCTGTAGAGTTGCAAAATTTGGAAACTCAAAACTGGAGAAACAAACATCGAAAATCTCCCTCTTTCCATCTGCTTGGCTACTGGAATTGCTATTCGCACTCCCTTCTGGAGTGAAAATCTGCACTCAACTGCTACTAATCTGCCTAGAAAAATCGAACCTCTAAAACTCGAAGTTCCCTGAGAGAAATATTCCCTTTGCTGTGTTTTCTTTTCTCTTCCACTCGAAACTGGTTCTGCTGCTGCAAAACCCTCTATGTCCAACTCAGGAATCAACTCAGCGAAAATATGAGCTGCAACTGCTCCCCTCTGACTACTGGAATCACTAACCCGGGCAACTCAACTTTTCTGCAACCCTGCAATTGAAAATCGAATTCCTACCTCAACAGTTTGGCCTGCTTGTCTGAGCACTGCGCCGCCTCTAAAATTTCACCCTGTTGCTCCCTCCAAGCAACGAAATTCTTTCTTCCACTTGTGAGCTTCCCGGCTGATCACTCATGCTCTAATACCATGTAAAAATTTCTATTGCAGCAACTTGTATTATTTCTTCTAATTGATAAATTATTTATTCAGTTTATTGCTACGACAACATCGAAATAAACACACTGCAAACTTCACAAATCAAACTGTGGAAATAAGTAGCGATGGAAACTAAGAAAATACTAGCACACATAAAAAATGATACCTTTATTTTTGGACAAAAGTCCTTGGAAAAACCCAACTTGGGAAAACCGGTGCAAGAGTGAGGGTTTTTTATTATTATGCAACAGTGAAAATTTGAGTACAATCTAGATGCACAAACTGGCAATCGAAACAACACGAAAATCTGTGCAAAATTATCAAGGGATATTACCCTTCTTCCAGAAGCAACCCTGACATGAATTCTCTTCAGAAACTCATCCTCTTGGACCCTCTGCGTTGCTCTGCGCAGACCCTATGGCGTCAAGCCTCTGAACTGCCTCTGATGACGTTGTTCTTCCTAATCTGCTGGGAAAATCGCCTCTTCAGCACTCCGGATCCTCTGCTCGACCTCTAGGACTAAGAACGAATTTCTCTCCAGCTAAATCAAATTTCCCTCTAAAGCTGATTGTGTAGAGCGCAGTCCTCTGTGCTTCCTCACTAGGAATAACTCGGCCCCTTGCTGCTACCTCTCCAAATTTGGAAAACTTCCTCCAGATCACTCTCCCTGCCCCTCACTCACTACTTTGATCTCTGGCTCTCTGGCAGCTGATTACTGCTACTCTGGAAATCAATCTGCCGAGGAAATCGAACTTCTTGTGTTTTGGTGTATTCTTCAAGTGCCCATCAACTTCCTTTTATAATCCACTGTTGGAGCACCAACTGTGAAAATTACAACCAGTTGCAGTGATAGATTTATTTGTCCTACTTATTATTTCAATAAGTTATTATTCAGAAATCTTCCTGCAAATATCGAAATAAATACCACTGCAACATTCACAATTATATATGCATAGAAATAAATAGTAGAGAACATAAGCACAAGAATCAATCACATGTACACAGTTATTTTTGGACAATTGTCCTCGGAAAAACCCAATGTGGGAAAACCAGTGCAGTAGATGAGGGTTTTATTAATTCTTCAACAAATGATATCTTTACAGGGAAAATATTTAGCAGATAAATTCTGAACCACTTGAGACTGAATATCCAGCTTACTCGGACAAATTTCTAACACCTAGAATAGCCCCTGCAAGCCGCTGCGTCAGTCTGCGCAGTCCCAGCATTGGACTGCGTGAACCTGCGAGGAGACTACGTGGGGTCTCTGCATTGTAGGCTCAAGTTGCCTCCAGTGACCCACTGTTGCTCTCTGACCTTGATTTCGATCACCCCTGACCTCCTCCTTTTGCTCCTGCAACTTCTCGACCTACAACTCTCCCACTGAGATCGAATTCTACATCAGAATGGATCTCCTGCGAGTACTGAGTGTGTGCCCGGCTTGTTTTCCAAGTGACCCTCAAGCCTTCTTTTATAATCTTCCTGTTGGAGAACCAACGACCCAGATTAAAAGATTAATCAATGGCTAAGATTAAATCTTGACTTGATCCGTGTTTTTTAGAAGATTCACACTCTGACTTATTAAGACCCTTTAATTATTTCATTTCCCTAAGTTTGGACTTAGGGTCTCCATTAAAATAATTAATTATAATAAGTCTTGAACCGAGTGGAATTTCCACAAACTGTTTCTGGGTTGTTTGGAATGTTGCTATCCAATATCCCTGCAAAGTTTGAGACTTGGAACACTTTCGAATGCTACAAAAATCAACACTAGCGACCAAGATTAAAACTTAATCAATGGCTAGGATCATCTTGGAGTCTCTTCATGTGAGTTTCTAGATGATTCACACCTTGACTTAATTAATTCTGATTAATTAGCCATATTCCCTAACTTTAGACTTAGGAAATATTTAAAAATCGACTAATAATCTAATTAAGTCATTTCTAAGTGGAATTTCTAGCAACGATTTCTAGGTTTTGGAGATCTCATGTATTCTAGCTTCTCCACCAAATTTCATGGTTAGAACTTAGAACACAACCAATGCTACAAAAGCTAACATACTCCCCTTCCACTCATTTTATCCCCATTCCTCTGTTTTCCCATCTGGGTCCACATGTGCCCACTAGGTCCACATGTTGAGATTTTGTGTAGTGGGGGTAGCATCAGATGTGCTCTAGCTCCCAAAATTTGTGGAGGGACTAGAGTACATATTATCTGCAAGACCCAGAAAGGGATTTGGGAAATTTCATCTGGTTTGGGAGATATTTAATTAATTAATTATTTTAATGTATTTCCTAAGTCTAAACTTAGGAAGATTAAATAATTAAAGTTAATTAAATTAAACATGCGATGAAATTGTGTTAAGTCACACGGATCAAGCTTTCTTTTAATCTTAGCCATTGATTCAAGATCTGATCATCGCTGTTGGTTTCCCAACGAGAAAAGTATAAAGGAAAGGCTTGGAATCATTGGTAAAGACACACATAGGCAGAACACTGAAGTTAAGCTGAGATTCTAGGGCAGGGTTTGCTAAGAATCCTTAGAAGTGTTTCAACTGCAGAGAGGGGAGTTTAGGCAAAGGGGATGGTTTAATCTCAGTGCCTAAAATCAGCATGGCAGAGAGCAGCTTCCAGAGGCAGCGCGGAGAAGTAGGAGCAGCAACAACGGAGAGGGCAGCAGCTGCGCAACGCAAAGGCAGTTTCAGCTACGCAGGTGTTGCGCTGTCTCTCTCAGAGCAGTGTTAGGTAGCAGGAGACCCTCAGGGGCAGCGTAGGGACTGCGTCACCCAATCTAGGTTATGCAATGCTTTCTAGGCCAATGCAGAAGGACGTAGACGCTGTAGAGGCTGACGCAGGGGGCTTTAGGGGCAACACTGGGGTTTCTAGGGCCAAGATCTGGCTGATAACTGTAAATCCTATTTGAGTGTGTGGATCAGTCAATATTTTGGCTTCAGAACAACAGGTGAGCTGCAGATCTATATTTTCTCTGTCAGGTTTTCTAGATCTGGAACCCAGATTTGTTGTATTCAGAAATACTCTTAATAGTAAAACCCTCCAGCAGCCAGCATACCGGTTTTCCCGAATTGGGTTTTTCTGGGGACTATTGTCCAGAAAATCCTTGTGTCACTCTATGTGTGCTTGTACTTTTTCTATATCTGAATTGGTGAAAGTCTGTTATATGTTTTGCTTCGATATTAATCTGAATTTCCAGCTTAATAACTTAAATAAGTAGGAGGAGCATAACCAAATCTAACAGTAGATTTCTGCATAAGTAACATTCAGAAATTTTCACATGGTATTAGAGCAATTGCAGATCTAGGAGGGTCACTAGCAGAAGAAGGGCAGATCTAAAGGGACAACGAAGTTTCAAAGAGAGAAAAGTTACGCAGAGGGCAGGTGACGTAGTCTTACGCTGTCTCCCAGCAAGCCCACGCACTTACTGTGTAGAGGCAACACAGAGGCAGCGCTGGGATTGTCTGAAGCCAGCCGGAGTGACGCAGATCTGAGGTTGTTAGATCCATAAGTGCCTGAAGAAGAGCTGCAGAACTTCAGAAGGTGCTAGTAGGGTTAAATTTCTAAAGTTTTTAGAATTTTAGCCTAAGCACTAGTGACAAAGAGCGGGAGGAAATCAACTTCTCGGAGAGTTTCTAGCCAAAGAAACTTGCAGATCGATTCCGAGGATCGAAGAGAGTTGAATCATTGTTTAATTTGGTAGATTTCCAAGAAGGGAAATCAGTTGTTAGAGGGAGCAGAAGGTGCTTGTTTCGCCAAGGAACTTAGATCCAGATCTCTAGCACAGAGAAAAGGAGCTCCGATAGATTTCTGAGCAGATGGCTCCTCATGGACTGTGTGATTAGGACAGATTGGATGGCCTATCCAACTTTTCAGTTTGGAAGGCTAGAATCCTGATAGTCTTAGAGGCATATCATCTAAGAGACCATGTAGAACAAGTCCTGTTCATGTCGACCGATGCAGATCTCCTGAGGAAGCATAATGAAGCTGCGGGACATGCCAAGCAGCTGATAATGGTGGAATTAAGGACCATATTGTCCCACATATAGTTGAGAAGAAAACAACTAATGAGATGTGGAAGGCCTTAACGTCCCTATGAGGGAAAGTCCCTCTAGAGGAAAATGCTTCTGGAGACTCATATGCGGTCATTCATGATGACCAAGGGGGAAGACATGGAACATTTTCTCTTCAGATTACAGTGGATCAGAGACCAGTTAATTGTCACTGGTGCAAAGGTGGAGGATGATGTGATGGTCAGGACTGCTCTCAATGCAGTCACAGATGAGTAGGAAACCTTTGTCCAAAGTATCTTGGGCAGAGCGGACCTTCTCGACTGGAACAACTTGTGGGCAATCATGGTCAAGAAGAACTCTGCAGAATCACCAAGAAGCAGTACAACACGAGATCGAGTAAGGTGAACTAGGAAGATGAAGAAGATGCAACCTTGGCATCAAAGAGGCGACAGGGAAAGAAGAAGAAGGATCTATCAAAGATCAAGTGCTTCTAGTGTGGTGAACTAGGACATTTCTCCAACAATTGTCCTCAGAAGAAAAAGGATAAGGAAGCTTCTTCTTCCAAGGCTGTTGTGGTAGATGATGGGTCAGAAGATGACGCAGCCATGAGCGCTCATGAACCACAAAAGTGGGGCGACATGGATCTGTAGAGCAGCTACAGAATCATGGCGGGATCCTTGAGCAGCTCATCTCTTAGATCACATCCGAGCTACAGGAGCCTTAAGACAGTAGCGGGACAAGTGGAATAGTGGGTGCATAGATCATGGTTGAAGTAGAGGCAGTTCTGAAGGCTGGAAGGAGCAGCGTAGTGCAGATGCAGCAGCAGCGTAGAGGCAACAACAGCGTAGGGGCTGATTTGACTTCAGCAGCGCAGAGCAGAGTTGCTTACACAGAGCAGAACTGCAGCAATGTGGAGGCTTGATGAGGACAGCGCAGTGCAACAACAGCGTGAGAGATTTCAGCACAAGGGGTTGACGTGACTTCAACAGAGCAAAGGGAGTCTGCTTACGCAGTGAAGAGTTGTAGATGTGCATCATTCTCCAGATGACAGCACAAATCAGCAGCCGATGGAGCTTCAATGGTGAGGTTGTAGCCCAACTGACTTGTCTGTCAAAGATTGGGCAGGAGATTCAGTTGTTTCTCTCAGCAATTGAAGATGCAGTGCAACATGTTGCAGCACGGATGCAGCAGATTGAGAGGGAGTTGTAGTACATATGTGGCAGTGGCGGTGACAGCGTCATGGGCAGCAGTACAGAATGGCAGCAGCAGTGCAGAGTTGAGTGGCAATAGGCCAAGCATCAACAACACAGAAACCAGTGCCCAAAATCTTGTGATACATGGTGTGATGTATTGCCAGAGCACACTCCGTGCTAAGAGCGAGTGTTGAGATTTTGTGTAGTGGGGGTAGCATTGGATATGCTCTAGCTCCCAAAATTTGTGGAGGGACTAGAGTACATGTGATCTATAAGACCCTGCAAGGGATTTGGGAAATTTCATCTGGTTTGGGAAATATTTAATTAATTAATTATTTTAATGTATTTCCTAAGTCTAAACTTAGGAAAATTAGATAATTAAAGTTAATTAAATTAAACATGTGATGAAATTGTCTTAAGTCATATAGATCAAGCTTTCTGTTAATCTTAGCCATTGATTCAAGATCTGATCATGGTCGTTGGTTTCCCAATGAGAAAAGTATAAAGGAAAGGCTTGGGTTCATTTGTAAAGACACACAGAGGCAGAGCTCTGAAGCTAAGTTGAGATTCTAGGGTAGGGTTTGCTAAGAATTCTCAGAAGTGTTTCAGCTGCAGAGAGGGGAGTTTAGGCGAAGGGGATGGTCTGATCCCAGTGCCTAGAATCAGCAAGAGGCAGAGAGCAGCTTCCAGAGGCAGCGCAGAGAAGCAGAAGCCACAGTAGCAGAGAGGGTAGCAGCTGCGCAGCGCAAAGGCAGCGTCAGCTACGCAGGTGTTGCACAGTGTCTCTCAGGGCAATGTTAGGCAATAGAGACCCTCAGGGGTTGCACAGAGACCCTCATGGGCAGCGTAGGGACTGTGTCACCCAGTCTGGTGTTACGCATCCCTTTCCGGGCCAGTGCAGAGGGATGCAGAGGCTGATGCAGGGGCTTCAGGGGCTGCGTTGGGGTTTCTAGTGCCAAGATTTGGCTGAGTCTTGTAAATCCTGTTTGAGAGTGTGGATGAGTCAATATTTTGGCTTCAGAACAACAACTGAGCTGTAGATCTATATTTTCTGTCAGGTTTTCTAGATCTGGAACCCAGATTTGTTGTATTCAGAAATACTCTTAATAATAAAACTCTCCAGTAGTGAGCAGACCAGGTTTCCCTCATTGGGATTTTCCGGGGACTATTGTCCAGAAAATCCTTGTGTCACTTTGTCTATGTGTGCATGTACCTTTTCTAGATCTGAATTGGTGAAAGTTTGTTATGTGTTTTTCTTTGATATTAATCTGAATTTTCAGCTTAATAACTTAATTAAGTAGGAGCATAACCAGATCTAACAATAGATTTCTGCATAAGTAACATTCAGAAATTTTCACACCACATAGGGTTAGCCTCCCCCTCCCCTTGTCCACACCTTGGGTCGGGCTTGCAACGATGCCCTAGAGGTTGATGCAGCTAAAAAGAAAAGAAAAATCATAATTTGGCCACTCTCAATAGGAAATGTACCACACAATGCAAAAGATGGCCAGGACATACAAATTTAGCACGTGGGAAAAACCCAAACATGAGCTCTACCCCTTATCCATTGCCATCACCCTGGTTACCATGGGCCATAGATGATCCCCCCTACATCATTAAGTAACCCATGATTGTCCCAACCCCTGGTGGGCGATGAACCACCCTACCTTAAGGGGGTATTCACTAGTACATATTACACATCATGCTCCCATCCCCTGGAGCCCCGAGCAATTATGAAGGAAAAACAATAAAAGGGAAAAGGCATATGAAGAAGGGTGGAAAACAAAGGCCAGGGTAACTCGTGTACCACGATTTTCTCCCTCCTACACTCATATACCCAGGTGTGGGCTTCCCTTATTTTAGCTACCGTGGTTCCTTAACATGTGGTCTAGATGTTTTCCCTAATTCCCACTTTGTTCCATCATTATATCATTTGCCACCTACCATTTGAGTGATGTACCACGGAGATGTTACCCCCTCTAGAAGTTGAAACCACCTAATAGGGTCCTTGGCTAACACCCTATTGAGCTTGGAGACACTTGTACATACCAAAGCCCACTATGGAAGGGCATGCCACCATGAAGTGCCCCATTGATTCCATGAATTGTAAGCTCTTTTACTTGATTATTCTAAGGATTTGTTGTATTGGAGAGAAAGGGGATGCATTGGATCTTATGCAAGATTGCAAGTGGATTTCCGTTTGGGGCTTGGTCTCCCTATACGGGGCCTTGGCCCTCCAGAGGGCCACATTCCACTTGTAGGGTGAGCGTTGAGAGCTATGGGACTCCACCATAGCCGATATTACTTTATGGATCCCCAAAAACATTCGTGTTTGCTCATATTCCAACTTTGGGATGAGGGTGATGTACCTAGTTCACCATGCCTAGCTGACTCCACAGATGCACCATACACTTGGCATATGTTCCAGGGTCCAAAGAATTGTTCCCCGCTATAGAAGCAAGGCTTATGTCATCATTCCAGCCCTTACAGATGGTCTTTAGGGACTTCTGATCCATTTGGAGACCCATGAGGATGACCTTGTGCCCCCAAACCCACTTGGGAGCACTGTAGGTTTTTGCTTGGAAAACAAGGGGGCACCCCCCCTTGTCCAATATGATGGGAGTCCATCTCTACATTATGGCACCCTTTGGACTTCATTAGGCCTCCTCAAAGATCCAACAACTCACTTTCTTGATCATTCGACCCTCTTGAGAGGCTTATTCACGTATTATTGAGCTAGTTGGTGGGCTTGTCACCAAAAGTTATTGTTATTATGCACATTATTCTATTCTAGGGGCTAAATTAGGGCTAATTAGCTAAATCAAATTCATTAGTAAGTGTGTAAATAGAAGTGTGATGGAATCATTTGATCATCATCACTTTGATTGGATCATTATCTCTTGTGGGATTTTCACTATTCTTTTGGGACGACAAAATTGGATGGATAGATGAATTTTGATGTTTGGATCTCTTCATTTTTGTCTTGGAGCTTCTATATTGGCATATGAGGATGATTGGATATACTTGTTCTCACATGTAAGTACTCTTTAATGCTATTTTGTCATTCTTTTTATGTCACATGCATGTTGTTGGGGATTTTCGCTATACTAGGCTGAAATTTGTTGCTTTTCTTGTGTGAAATGGTGGAAATTTGTCTCTCTATAGTGTTGCATCATGTCATGGGCCATGTTTGAATAAGAAAATGTTCCTAGAGATATTTTGTTGAAATTTTATCTTGATAAGTCATCACATATTGCATATCGAAGTATAGAGACCTTGAAGCAATTGTCCCATGCCCTAGTTGGCATGCGAAATTGTTTTAAAGGCCTCCTTGACCAAGTGAAAACATCACAAGCATTAGAGTTTCCTTGACTCCATTTCTCCCAAAGGATTAGGCACTGGTCCTCCATAGGTGATCGTCAAAAACATATTCTTTATCACCTCTCCCTCTTTCTTCTAGGCCTAGCCTCCATAAGGGACCTAGGGCATCACATTTCTCACAAGATAACCATAAAAAAATTCGATCTCCTAGCCTCTACTGCACTGTTGTGTCTCCTAGGAGCCCTCCAAATTTGAAGCCATTCTGATGATAGGATCTTGAGATATTTCAAGCCCTAGCTTTGAGATTGATTCTTGCTCTTTGTTTCCCTTGGCTAGTGACCTCATTGGGATTATTGCATCAAATTCAAAGAATAATTCTCCTTTAATCCCTTTCTTTTCCCCCTTAATTAAGTCAAGCACACCTTTGGGTGATCAATTCCATCCCCTTCACCTAATTTTGGGTCCACTTGGTCATGTGTGGTCCTGCAACCTTTTGAAGATAATTCCACAAAGACCACTTGGAATCCAAGTTTCCACAAAGATTTTAGGGTCTAGGAATCTCCTTGAAAAGTCATATACTCAAACCCTTTCCCTTGGATTTCTCCTAAGCCCTTCCTAGAGAGCCTTTCATCTTGATTTCTAAGCAAGCAAGCCATACATTTGAGCCTCTCTTGTGAATAGGCTACTAGGATCACCTTTCATCCTATCATTGATCCATTCATCTTCGTGATCTTTGTTATATTGGGTCTCCTCCCATCGGTGAAAGTCCGTAAAGAGTAGAGAGCCTTAGTTGAGGTGACAGTGGGCTATCGCTCCATTGTTGCCCTTGACCTAGTAGGACCCCATCCTAGGACCCCTGCTAGTTTGAGCGGTAACACCTCCTGTGTCCTGCTGCCTGTAAAGAGGGCATCATGGGGCAACAACACAACCCTCAACAAATTTAAGCCATGTTGGAGAGAGATAGGCATATAAGTATATACAAGTATGACCAAGAGTCCGCATGGACACTGAGAGGTAATCCCATGGGTGCCCCTCTCTCTATCTTGGTCTTGCTAATAATTCCATCGAAGACCTGACGCTGCTGAATAGGATGTCCCCAGATGCTCACCAACGCCCCCATCCATACGGGGTGAGCTGTATCTAGTGGTACACCTTTTCCCACTCCATGGTGTAAACTCACACACCACAACACACCACCATGCATTTACGTGCTCACTTGCAAACCACTGCTCAACGTTGCATGCTGCTATATACCACTGGATGCTAAGATCTAAAACTGAGATAGTACGCATCGACCCACACCCTATCGGTATCGTCGCCTCCACTGTCGTGTGACCGTACCCTTTGATGCATGGGTCTTGCCTCCAAATCCTCCCTGAGAGACATAAGAGGTGAATCCCCTTATGGACTAGTGGTGATGCCACCATTGTGCTGCTCCTTGGTGATCGCTGATTCCCAACTAACTGCAGAGAGTCCCTTGCCCCGAACAAGGCACTATCTTGTGGTCTGCCAATGCCACCTCCTCCAACAAACTCCTGCCAAAGTATGTTGATCATCCTGTGATCCCCTGCACAACCATCATACCAAAACGGCTCAAGGAGTCCCCTCACGAACTAACTGGCCATTGGCGTTGATTGAGACTCCCCTAACAAATGCGTGCACTCAACTGCTGGGTCAAATATACCACCAATGTTGTAGTCAATCTGTGTACCTAGTAAGTGGTAGGTAGTCCCACCTGGATCCCAATGCCAACTTGGGCCTCCAGTACACCCAATGTTTGAATGCGCCTGCTGACTCTCACTCCGACTTATGACCAAATCCATATGCCTAGCCCACTCCATCGAGCACCAACTCAGGATCTCTTGCCATCCAACCCCAAGGGAAGGATCGAGAGCACGAACTCTCGTACACGGAACTAGCCCCCCATCCTGCAAGTGCCGCCCCTTGCGTAACTCTGTCGCCTCATCTCACTGATCCAGTCGACACATAAAATATTTTGGGGTAATTCTGCATCTCTCTCTCCACTGTGCAAAGGTAGCCTAACAATACTACAGGCCCCATCTACGTAAGCCTGAAGAGAGCCACTGAATGGAAGTACTGTAGCTCGGCTAGCTTTCTGCGCATCTATCTGCTCCCCGTCGATGGCAAGCCCAAAATATGGCTGCCCATCCTCCTCCATCTTGGGCTCAACAAGAGTCCCATGCTGCCCCATCACAGGTAGCTCCTCAAGAATAACATCCTCATCTAGATCACGCTCCTCAAGTTGCTCTCCATGCTGCTATAGGTAGTTATTGTCTAGGAACTCTGTCACAACTCTGGGTACCTCTGTGCCTATTGGCACCTTATCAATGGATGGTCCTATGGGTGTGTGCTCAACTGTCTCCACCAATGTGTCAATCGGGGCTATTAAAGGAAACTCCCACAAGGGTGGCTCTTGTGTCACACTGGGTGTATCTACGTGCTCCTCACGATCCTGTGTGTCCTTATGCTCAACCTCCTCCTCATGCTCCTGACATGAGGCTCGATCCCCACCAGCAGTAATGCCTCGTTGCTCCACCCTCTGACTGACCTCCTCTATGCTCCTCAAACGAGAAAGCCCTTCTGATCCTAGAGTCCAATGCCTCATACTCATCAATCTTATCCATGAAGGACCTCCTCAAATCTACGAAGGTGTCGGGTTCCCTCCTCTTCTTCTGTTCATCTAGAAAATGTGGCATGGTAGGTCGGCTAGGCTGACCATGGGTATTGTTCTGTTGTACTGCGCATGCATGCACATGACTTCTTTGCTAGGTATGTTGTGAAGCTAGCTCCAAAAATAGAAGAAAAGAGATATCAACGCCTTATAAATAAGCCACTTCAAGGGGGCAACCTCCAATACAATACATAAATGAACAATTCTTGGATGATACAAATGACCAAAACCTCCTTCTATATATAGGAGTCCATGGGGCCACAATGTAATCCTAGCCGACCTAACAATAATAATTTAAGGGCACAATAATAACAATATTGGGGTTACAGGGGTACAACAATAACAATAAGGGGGGCTACACTAACATAATAAGGGACTACACTATTAATATAGGGACCTAACAGGGTATGTCTCAACGTCCCAATCATTTGTTGCATCCTCTCTAGGACCTGTTGGTTTTGCCTCCTTAACTTTCGGTTCTGCCCCATCAACTCCCCCATGATCCTTTGTGTACTCTCCCCATTCTATGTCATTGGAGTGCCCATAAATTCACCAGTCACTATGCATGCATGGCCAAAACCTCCATGATCCTCCATGATCTTGCTAACTTTCCCACAACTAGCCAAGATCATGCTATGATACCACTGTAATGTTCCAAATGGAAAAATACAATAGATAACAGAAGCAAAGAACTAACTACTGTGAAAATTTCTGAATATTACTTATGCATAAACCCTACTGTTAAATTTGGTTATACTTCTCTTACTTAATCAAGTTATTAATCTGAAATTTCAGCATTAACATCGAAGTAAACACATTAACAGTACTTCACAGATACAGATCTAAACTGAATACATGCACATATACAAAGTGACACAAGATTTTCTGGACAATTGTCTTCGGAAAAACCCAATGCAGGAACACTGGTCTTCCGACTGCTGGAGGGTTTATATTATTAAGTAGAATCTGAGTACAGCAAATCTAGGCACCTTACTGGTCAACCTGACAGAGAAATACAAAAATCTGCAGCAATACCTCTGTTTTGAAGACGGAAAAATGGACTAATTGACACCTTCAAACGAGATTTACAAAAATCAGCCCCTTTCTGTCTTCAGAAACCCCAGCGCTGCTCAGGAGAGTGTTGCATAACCCCAGACTGGGTTACGATGTCTCTGTGCTACCCTAGCTGGGCCTCCGTAAGACTTGAATGCCTCCTGCTGCCTCTGTGCTGCCCTTTCGGCGTAGCACCTGAAGCCTCTGCGCTGCACAACTGCTGCCCCCTCTACGCTGCTCTGACTGCTGCTTCTCTGCCTCTTGCTGACTCTTGGCTCTGAGATCAGATCATCCCCTTAGACAATACTACCCCTCGCTGCAACTGAAACACTTCTAGAAATTCTTAGCAAACTATGCTCTAGAATTCCAGCTTAGTCTCAGTGCTCTACCTCCGTGTGTGTTCTCCAACTAACCCCAAGCCTTTCCTTTATACTTTTCTCGTTTGAAAACCAACGACCGTGATCTAATCTTGATTCGACTACTAAGATTAAAAGAAAGATTGATCTGTGTGACTTAAGTCATTTACATCACATGTTTAAATTAATTACCTTTAATATTTTAATTTTCCTAAGTTAGACTTAGGGTCCTTAATTAAAAATATTAATTAATTAATTTTCTCTTAAACCAAATGGAATTTCTCAAATCCCTTTCTGGGTCTTGGAGATCTCATGTACTTTAGTTCCTCCACAAAGTTTGGGAGCTAGAGCACATCTGAAGCTATCCCAACACCACAAAATCTCAACAACTACAACGATAAAATTCAAGCATGCACAACCATACACAAATAAATATTGAAATGTGGGTAAAAACTCTGAGCTACTGTATTAATATAATAAATTATGAGTACAATAATTGTGATAAGAGAAACCTGGGCTTGTTACAACAAGCAAGGCCAAACACAGGTGTCAAATCAACGACTCCAAGTGCCAAGGAAGTTCCCAGAAGAAACTGTGGCCTACCTGGTGTAAATTACTACTGCAACTGGAAACAACTCTGTATTTGACCTCTCAAAAGTGCCCAGAAATTTCTGCAATTTTTGTTGGAGTCCCTCCACATAAAATCCACAAAAACCCAGAAAGGGTTTGGGAAAATTTTACCGATCACCCAGGACCCAAAATTTAAGCTCACTCCCAACTAACTGCCAAATAATTCTGTTGTTTGGGGCACAAAAAATCCTCCAAAAGTCTGCAAAATTAGGAGCAGCCTACTTGTGGGTAGTCCATCAAAACCCAGAAATGATTTGGGCTAATTCCGACCTCACAAAATTACCCAAATTTTGTGCTACGCCCTCCTTGTCTAGTTCTGCGTCCTCCTGGAAGTTTGAACTGTTTGAAGCAAGAGCTGATATGACCCACGAACTCCAACAAATATCTTCCCACTAAGTTATAATATTCTCTCCTAGGGTGGCACTCTAAGTGCACCGAAGAGAGAGTTGAGATTTCCGCCCGGAAATCTCCTTATGCTAAGCAACACTAGTAGTTTTGGCTTAAGCAACTCAAAAGTACTCTAAATCAGAAATTCAATTTTTCCAAAAAGCCCCCAAAATGATGCCTCTTTCTTCTATTTATCTTAGCTACCCCCTTTTATCTCCTTGTGGGCCCCAGCAATTCAGCCTACTTCTCCCTAGCTCGATTTTGATAAATGGTTCGAATTCCCCTTTTTGGGTGGCCCCACATCCCACTACCAATTTTGTCTTTCCTTTTCTCTAATGTTGGTGGCCTTCATTTCTCTAGGAATTAAGTGGGGACTCCCTCCACCCACTTTTCCTCAGTTTACATGCCAAAATATTTCCTAACACCCAAATTTCAAAAAATGGAAATTCTTCTTAACAAAACTAATTTAATTGGGGACATTACACAGATACACTTATCTAAGGACAATTATGCACCCCCCTCCCCCAAATGGTTAGTCGAGGGAAAGAAATTATCTTTACTTCATTATAAATAATAGAAGTTCACATCTTAATCTAATATCATAGCACACAAACAAGTTAGAATTATCAACACCATTTGTAGGTTAGGAAACAACAGATGGAATCATAACAAGAAATCATCATCGACTAATATCTGCTAGTACACATGAGATAAGCGTATAGAGCACAGGAGTTGATATACCACTGCAGGATGAATCTAAAAAACAGAGGTGTATGATGTAAAGTAGAAGAGAAGCACACTTGGAGTTGAGAAAATGGAACAAGGACTTCGTCAGTGCAACAACATCACATCCAAAAGAGTGTCTCTCTAAGGTAGTTAGACTGAATGGGCAACACCATCAATTTATTTTATCGTCCTATGCCAAATCTCTGAATTAGAATAAGCTGCAACTTCATACTCATAACCTCATAATCTTTTACCTGTGGATATAGATCTTTAGCAAAAACTTTGCAATGTTGCAGAGCTCCTAAAACATATCACCTGTTTAAGTAAGGTAGCTGTTTAAAGAACACTGTCCTATCTCATTGCAATTTATAGCATTCACTGATAATTTCTTCTGTGCAATGGAAAAAATGTGCACATCCCCCATAACATGCATCTTTGGACTCAAGATTGGCAACTGTGCAATATTGTGAAGCTCTTAAACAACATTACCTGTCTAAAGAAAGCAATTATATTTCAAGGCAATATTGCAAAGCTCTTAAATAACATTACCTGTCTAAGGAAAGCTCTATTTCAATGCTGCCTTTACTGATATTTTCTTACGTACATTGGAAAAACTGTGTATATTTCCCCTAAGATGCAACTTCAGAATGAATATGACCATAACTCTGAAATGCTACAAATCTCTTGAACCACGTGACCTGTTTAAAGAAAGCAGTTCTATCTTATTGCAAATTGCAGTGTTTTCTAATATTTTAGTTTATATTCTTGTAGAACCGTGTCTAAAAGATTCAGTAGGTTTTGAATGAAAGGGAAAGGAAAATGCATAATACTTAGTTTCTTTTAATTATGCTCTACTCTATTCTTAAGTTGTTAGGACATATGTGTGTGTGTGTGTGTGTGTGTGTGTGTGTGTGCGCACATGAGTGTTAAGTTTTCTCTCTTAAAAGTTTATCAAGCAAAAGGTCCTAACAACTTAAGAATAGAGGCAAACATAATTAAAAGAAACAGGTATTATGCATAATACTTGTTTTTTTTTAATTATGTTTTTATGCATAATACTTGTTTTTTTTAATTATGTTTGTCTATTCTTAAGTTGTTAGGACTTTCTGCTTGATAAACTTTTAAGAGAGAAAACTCAACACACACACACAGACATATATATATTCCAAGGAAAAATTCGCGGGATGCCCTCTCTTTGCTGGATTATATGGATGGAGGGTGGCTCAATCACTAGCCAAAATAGCAGCTGGTAACCCAATGGTACTCCGCCAGACCTGAAACAAAGACCTCATGGTGAACTGTGCCTTGAAACAGTCCTTTTGAACCAACTGAGCTAACCCACTGGGCTGTGTGTGTGTGAATTCAATTGATGTCATTGATCACTTTGGAATTATTCTCCTATGGATTTTATTGTATATTGGGAAAAACTTGGAATTATAGGCCTTGTTATCCTGTGAATCTGTCACTGTTCTATTGCACCAGAAGTGGCTTTGTGAAAAGTCTTTGTATAAACCTTGAAAGCTGAGGTTTTTAATTTCATGACTTTATTCTAAATCAAATGGACACAAATTTAGTGTTTTTCTTCATTGAAATAGAAACTTACATTTTGATTCCCATCAATGCAGAGCACTACAAGACAATCACTTATCTGGCACAGTGCCAAGTGAACTAGGTAACATGGTAAGTCTACAAAGCTTGAATCTGGAAAACAACAATATCACTGGAGATATTCCGACCTCTTTGGGTCAGCTTCCTGATCTTCAATATCTGTAAGGAAACGGTCTATGTATTCTTTACAAAGCCAATCACCAAATTTAACTCTACTTATTTAAACCTATTATAGCATTTTGCTTAGGGACAAGTATGGTAATGTTCAGGAAAATGTTAACTCTTAAATTGAATATCATCCTTCTTGAAATCTATATGTTTTAGATCGGCTGTAGACTGTATGTAGACATCTTTCTCTTATTTTTCTTCTTAGACAGCTACCCTTTGACTAAGAAACAGGATGATAGGAAACAATAAACTTGGTGGAGAGATTCCGCCTTCAATAGCAAGGATTCCAAATTTGATAGAACTGTAAGAGTTGGTTACTGTATTGTAATAGGCATTTTTTTGGAAATTTAAGTTTATATAACTATGTTCTTTTTAGTAACATCTTGGAGTTTGAGGTATACAAATGTTGTTTGGCTTTGTTGACACTAGGACCTGCTTGGTGTTCACTGTTTAGGGACCTATCCTCAAATGATCTCACTGGAAAGATTCCGGAAGCCATATTTAAAGTAGCTAAATACAAGTAAGAAGACATGTTCTTTAGTGATTTAGATGAGTATATTTAAATTTCATCAGACCAGATTCCTTGCTATCTCATGAAAGCCTGGCTAATAGCATGCTTTAATGTGTTATAACTTATCAATTGTATACTAAGAAACCATCATGATTATGATAAAGTTAACCTTATTTAAAGGTACAGCATAGGTGCTTGATCACTGTCTTATGTATGCTACAATACAATAGAACATTTAGTGAGTATAGTGTTCTTGAGATATTGATGGTAAAATTTAAAAAATTTCTGTTGTAATGGATGGCTAAATGCAAATTGAATAAACATCAGATATTTTGGATAAAATGCATTCAGAGGAAATTTTCTTTGAATTGGACTAAATCTGAAATAATATCTCATATTTTCATTTCACCTTGGTGTTGTAACAATTAACATTATTGTAGTGTCATTCCTGCAGTTTCACTGGTAATAATCTTAACTGTGGTTCAAGTTTTCGGCACCCATGTGCCTCTACTCTCTATTCAAACTCAGGTTCCTACTATCTTTCACTATGCAATGTCATGGATGTGGTTTTTATTCTATTTAGAGACCTATTTTTGTGCTCTGGCCCCAGAATTTAACCTTCCTTAATTTCCAGGTTACCACAAGTCAAAAATTGGAGCTCTGACTGGTGGCCTTGGAGCAGCTGTTTTCATCTTGACTTTCTTCTTCTTTCTTCTAATGAAGAGCCGAACGTGGTGTTCCAGGCGAGATGTTTTTGTTGATGTTTCTGGTCTCTTTCGTTCTCGGTGACTCTATCTTGCTCTAGTTCTCATTCTCTCTGTCTGCAGTGTGACACTTATTAGCTAAGATTTTTGTTTCCTTGAGCTAATAACTAGAATGATACAAAATCATTCAAATGACAAAAAATTAAAAGGGAAAATAGACTGGAAAAATAAAAGAAGGGAAGAACATACGATGAGGTGATTTATAATAAAAGTTTCAGATGATAGATATTTAGCCGTTCAGAAGAGTATGCTGAAGCTATGGTATGATACTAAGTCATCATGGATTGAATAAATCAATATAGGATATGCGGCAATGCCTTTATATTAACTCAAGTTCATCCATCTTCCGAATATTATCAAAATTACACTCTAAAATCATTTGGCTTTTGACACAAATAAGAAAATTTTCTTCAATTAAAGACAAGAAAAGCCTCAATAAAGGTTATCAAATAACAGGATGTCTTGGTCTCATGCATATTTCTTTGTCTGAGTATTGTATATGTGCATACATTTATGCAGGTGAACATGACAGAAATGTTGCTTTTGGACAGTTGAGGAGGTTTTCCTGGCGTGAATTGCAACTAGCAACAGATAATTTTAGTGAGAAGAATGTGCTTGGGCAGGGGGGTTTTAGTAAAGTGTACAAGGGAGAACTTGGAGATAACACAAAGGTTGCAGTGAAATGGTTGACGGATTATAGCAGCCCTCATGGAGAGGCAACATTTCTGCGGGAAGTTGAGATGATTAGTGTGGCTGTTCACCGCAATATTTTAAGATTAATAGGATTTTGTATTTCTTCATCAGAAAGGCTTCTTGTGTATCCTTATATGGAGAATCTTAGTGTTTCATATAGACTACGAGGTATAATTAACTTTGTCATCAACTCTGCTATTTTATTCATTATTTGCAATTGGAATTTCCCCTGATGAATTGCTTTTACCTTTGGAGCAAAGCAGATCGTCAAATAAATTGTTTCAAGTATTTGATATGATGTCCTAAAACTCCTTTGTCATCCATTTTTATATTTGTTTCTACCAAACTATTGAACCATTATTAATCCAACCTTGGATACCATGCTTAATAACTAAAATTATGTGTATATACAGTGCGAGAGAGTAAAATGATTAGATCATAGAGTGGAATTGATTAATTTTCGTCCATCAGTGCAGAACTCAAACCGGGGGAGACAGGACTTGACTGGCCTACAAGAAAACGGATTGCTTTTGGTGCAGCTTGTGGTCTGGAGTACCTTCATGAGCATGCTAATCCAAAAATTATTCACCGGGATTTGAAGGCTTCTAATATTTTGCTAAATGAAGATTTTGAAGCAGTTGTTGGTGATTTTGGGTTAGCAATGTTGGTTGATACTAAAAAATCTCACATTACCACTCAAGTTCGTGGAACTATGGGTCACATTGCTCCTGAGTACTTGTCAACTGGACGATCATCGGAGAAGACAGATGTTTTTGGGTATGGCATTATGCTTTTGGAACTTGTCACAGGGCGGCATGCCATAGACTTTTCCCGTCTTGAAGAAGATGATCAGGTGTTACTACTCAGTCATGTAAGATATCTGAACACAACTTACATTTTAAAGTGATTAGAAGCTTTACTATGTCTGGTGCCTTTTGTGCTTACTTTACTTTCTTCCAACATTTAGTCTATTTGGATTATGAATACCATATGTACTAACAAGCTTCTTTACCTTGCAAAGAAATAGTTTCTTCCTCTAAATTTAGTGTGTCCCTTGTTTTTCTCCTCCCGATACACCCTTTGAACTAGTCTATGCTGCAGACCATTTTGAGACCAGTTTCCTTCGTTATGGGATCCTCATAAATTGGTGTTGTATGTTAAGCCTTTTCCCTAGAATTCACTGACCCGACAACTTCTACAAGAGAGAAGCTATGAACTCCTAGTCAATCATAGAAGCTTCTTTCCTGCAAAAATTTGAGTCAGTGAACTCCAAGGAAAAGACTTTAACATACAACACCATTTTATATGAGGATTCAACAACCAAGGAAACTGATCTCAAAAGGTCTTATATAATATAACCGAATGATTGAATGACTAAATAGAGGAGTATATAACATCACTGAATAAAACTCTCTTGTGTGTGTGAAAAATGCTCATGAATCCGCAACCAACTTGCAATAGGATCACCCAACGTGTAAATCTCCTTGATGGGATAATAATAAATATGTAATTCTCAACCAGGGAAGAAACCATCTAGTTAGAGATCATTAATGAAAATCTCTGCCAGTTATAAGGTAACCCACCAATAAGGATAATGGGAAAAAGGTACAAGTACAATCCCAACATAATGAATGAATGATTTGAAGTCAAATCTAGTAAGGAATCATTCAGTCAGGACCCAATAATGAATATTCCTGGCAGATGTGAAGTGACTGTCCAATAATGCTAACAGACATCAAGGTACTCAGCCTCTGGATCAACCTTCAAAGCAAATATGTTGTTATTGATGAGGAAGACCTATTGAAAGAAGGTTAATAATAAAGTCCCTTCAACCATCAAATGGAAAAAATACAGTGTTCCATGGGGACGCATCGTCCAAGGTGGGGGATGCGCCTTGACGCTCTCCCAAATCCCCTTTTTGGGGAAACTCGGGGAAACTCCGGGGGGACGTTTTTTGGGCAACGAAACGTGACTCCCTTGAAGGGGGAAGGGGATACCTGGGGGACGCTGGGGGGATGCAAGGGGGACGCCGGGGGGACGCATATGCGTCCCCCCATTTTTTTGCCTAACAATTTTTATAAAACATTAAAAATTTATTAAAAATACAAATTTAATTATATGACAAATTTAAAAAAACAACAAAAATAGAAAAACTTAAACTATATTAAAACATCAAACTTGTTAAAACTTAAAAATTAAATTATATTAGTTAATTAATTAAATTATATTAAAATTTAAATAAAAATTAAAAAAATGAAATTATATTAAACCTATATAGTATAAGTTTATGTGCATTGCATAATTTGAATTTCAATTGTCAAATGATGAATTTATTAATTTAATTTAGATGTACCTTGCATCATGCCAAATGATGATTCATGGAATTAGACGGAACATTGGATAATGTCAAATGATGGATTCAATTTAGTAATTTACTTTTAGAATCTAGATTTATAAATTTAAATTATAATGCAGAAATGTCAAATGATAATTCATAAATGGATCAATGATAATAGTCTAATATGCAATGATGATCATATTTATTCTTTAGATGTACAATGAATAATTATTAAGATTTTCTATTTAGTTATTTTTAATTGAATTTTTAATAATTTATAATTTTATATTTTTTTATGACTTTGACGTCCCCTCGTTTCCTAGAAAATTCCCCAAATTTCGGGGTTGCTTATATATGTCCCCTTTGTGCATATCCCCCCTCCCGCGTTTCCCCATCCCAGAAATTCAGTGGAACATTGAAAAAATATAAATGAGACATAAAATAATACAAATGCATGGGAACATGTGATAGACACAAACCAACCCCTAGAGATTACCTAAAGGACCTACCTTGACTCACATGACTTCCAAACCCAAGGCAAGCTTCAACATAATAAGTGTTGATTTCTGGTAGCATCGGATGTGCTCTAAGTCTCAAAATTTGCAAGGAGGCTTAGACACATGTATTCCAAAGAACCCAGAAAGCGTTTTGGGAAATTCCACCCGGATTGTGTATAATTAAAATAATTAACTATTTTTAATGGAAGCCTAAGCCTAAACTTAGGAAATTAAAATAATTAAAGGGATTTAATAAAACAAAGTGTGAATGTTCTAGAAAAAGACAAAGATCAAGTCAAGTTAATCTTAGTCGTTGATTAGTGATTTAATCTTGACTGTTGAAGTTTGAACGAGAAGATTATAAGGACTTGATGGGCATTTGGAAAATACACCGAGTCTAGAGATCGAAACTCTCAAGTGAGCAGTTCTCAACAAAAGAGAAAATCGATCGAGTTGATTCTTGTAGAGAGGGGCATAGATAATTTTCCGGTTGGAGATTTTCCAGAATCGGAGAGTGCAAGGCAGAGAGGACAGAGAGTAGTCCGGAGAGGCAGCGTAAAGCTTCAGAGGGAGTCTGTATTTTTGTTGGGGAACAATCAGGATCCAGGAGTCGGGGTGTGAGACCAGGAGGCCAGAGCGCTGAAGTTTTCTAGCTAGAAGAGAGATCAGAGGAGGTGCAACATAGTCCCAGCAGTAGTGACTGCATAGGTGCGATGCAGTACTGTGTAGAGACGACGCAGGGGCTCATCTCCAGCGCAGACTAGTGCCGGATCTTCCATTGACGGGGTGAGATCATCTCACTAGCTTTTTGTTTAGTTAGATCTCTGTATAGGATTGCCAGTTAGGGCATCCAAAGAATTGTACTTAGAAATTACTGCTTAATAATATCAAACCCTCAGCAGCTGCATTGGTTTTCCCACATTGGGTTTTTCCGGGGACTTAGTCTAAAAATAACAGTGTCGTGTGTTTTATTTCTTTTCTTGCTCAGATCCTGTTTCTGCATTTTATTTCCGCAATTTAGTTAAGTGAGGGTTGCAGTGTGATGTATTCTGTGTTTCCCATAGAAAACTACAGATAAATTGTTAAGTTAAAATTAACATTAGGTGAATATTTTTCAGTTGCTACAGTAGGATTCCAGATCTAGGAATTTTCACATGGTTTTAGAGCTTGTATAGTAGTGCAGGAGAAGCAAGAGCGCAGATCAGGAGAACTCAGCGTTGAAGAAGTGGGAGGTAGAATAGTTGCGTAGGCAGTAGATCAAATCCTTGAGGGATTGCCCAATCCCAGCTAGGAGGGCTAGATTCATGAGGAAAATCTCTCTCTGAGTGAGTCGACGGAGAGGTAAGATTTCCAGATTCGCAATTTGCCAATTGCAGAGGGAATAAGGCAGCAACAGCTTCAGCGTAGAGCAGATTTGTGGTGGGACGCAGTTTTCTTGTAGCAGCATTTGTTGGTGCAGAAAGCGTCAGAAGAAGGAAGAAGAAGCATATTGAGGGAATTATGACCTTAGGGAATTTCTTGCCCAAGAAATTCTGATTTCCCGTGCAGAAGCAGCTAGATTGTGATTTATTTGGCTGACTCCAGCAGGGAGTGTGTAGAGCTAGCTGCGAAGAGGGTTAGAGGCAGAAGTTCGACATCTGGTTGGGTGAGATGGCAGCCACTGTGTTGCGTGATCAGGATCGGTTGGAGGGTGCTTCCAACTATGTAATCTGGAAGGCAAGGATCTCCTTCCTTCTGGATGAGTATGAGCTCAAGGCCTTCATCGATAGTGTAGTAACTGAACTTGTAGATGCAGATCCGTTGAAAGCCTTTAAGAAGAATATGGCAAAATCCAAATGGTTGATCCTTCACAGAGTGAGGGATCACATTGTCTCACATATTTCTAGCAAAGGGACTGCAAAGGAGATGTGGGATGCATTGGCCACGTTATACCAGGGGTCTTTCGAGCAGCAGAAGATGTTCTTGGAGGAAAAGATGCGGTCTACAAGGATGCAGAAGGGAGAACGCATAGATCCATTCCTTGCAAAGCATCTGGAGGTTCAAGATCAACTGGCAGTTGTATGGTCAACACCTCAGGCCACAAAGATGGTCAGATTAGCTCTGAATTCTGTTTCCGAAGAATGGCAAGTCTTTGTCCAGAGTATCCTAGGCAGAGAGAAGTTGCCAGATGGGAGCAGAAAGAGATTAGGAGAGACTTAATCAAGTGCAAGCTTGATGGCAACAGTAACAGTGGGATGAAGTCCAAGGAGGAGGATGAGAATGAAACCCTTGTATCTAAGGGGAAACAGGAGCAGTGGAGGCGGAAAAAGGACATCTCAAAGATCAAATGCTTCTGGTGTGGTGAGATGGGACATTATGCTACATAGTGTCCTCTCAAGAAGAAGGACAAGGATGAGAAGCATGATTCGCAGGCTGCAACTACAAGGATTGAGGAAGAATTTGCGATGATTTCCCACATATCTCCAAGGGAGAATTGGGGTGATCTTGAATTGTAGTTTGAAAATGCTGCAGTTGGGTAGGATCCTTGACGAGTCGACCTCATGGATCAATACGTGGCTATGGGAGCCCAAATCAGCAGTAGTAGGATGAACCAGTGTCAATTGATGCAGAGGAGTGCAGAAGTGACATTGCAATGACTAGAGAGCGCCATAGTCTAAGCAACACAGAGTAGACTTGGCAGTAGTGCAGGAAGATACCACGCAAAGTCAGCAGCAGCGAAGCAGCTTCAGAGGGTCAGTGCAGACTAGTAGCATTCAAATCTTCAATATTAGATGCATCATGCTGAACACTTAGTTCAGAACTTGGATGTTTTTCTGTTGCATCAGGCAGTAGAGTTGCAGTGCAGTAGCAGTTGACAGCAACAACATAGATGCAACAGCGCAGTTGTTGGTGGGCAGCAGTGTCAGACATCAGCAACGCAGATAGGATGGTGCCAAAGTCAGGGTAGTACTTCAGTTGGATGTATTGCTAGAGCACATTCCTTGCTAAGAGGGAGTGTTGGTTTCTGGTAGCATCAGATGTGCTCCAAGTCTCAAAATTTTTAGGGAGGCTTAGACACATGTATTCCAAAGAACCCAGAAAGCGTTTTGGGAAATTCCACCCGGATTGTGTTTTATTAAAATAATTAATTATTTTTAATGGAAGCTCAAGTCTAAACTTAGGAAATTAAAATAATTAAAGGGAATTAATAAAACAGGGTGTGAATGTTTTAGAAAAAGACGAAGATAAAGTAAAGTTAATGTTAGCTGTTGATTAGCGATTTAATCTCGGCCATTGAAGTCTCAACAAGAAGATTACAATGACTTGATGGGCATTTGGAAAATACATCGAGAGAGTCTAGAGATCGAAATTCTCAAGTGAGGAGTGCTCAACAAAGGAGAAGATCGATCGAGTTGATTCTTGTAAAGAGGGGCAGAGATAATTTTCCGGTTAGAGATTTTCCTGATCCAGAGAGTGCAATGCAGAGAGGACAGAGAGTAGTTCGGAGAGGTGGCACTGAGCTTTAGAGGGAGTTCGTATTTCTGTTGGGGAATAGTCAGGATCCAATGCCGGAATCAGTGTGTGAGATCGGGAGGCCATAGGGCTGAAGTTTCTAGCTAGCAGAGAGATGAAAGGAGGTGCAATGCAATCCCATCAGTATTGATGCAGTGACTATGTAGGTGTGACGCAGTACTATGCAAAGTCAACACCGGAGCTCATCTCCAGCGCAAATCAGTGTCGAATCTTCCAGTGACGGGGTGAGATCATCTCACTAGCTTTTTGTTCAGTTAGATCTCTGTATAGGATTGCCAGTGAAGGAATCCGAATAATTGTACTCATAAATTACTGCTTAATAATATTAAACCCTCAGCTGCTACACCATTTTTCCCACATTGGGTTTTTTCGGGGAATTAGTCCAAAAATAACGGTGCCGTGTGTGTTATTTCTTTTCTTGCTCGGATCTTGTTTCTGCATTTTATTTTCGTAGTTTATTTAAGTGAGGGTTGCAGTGTGATGTATTCAATGTTTGTCGTAGAAAACTGCTGTTAAATTGTTAAGTTAAAATTAACAATTAGGTGAATATTTTCTAGTTGCTGCAATAGGATTCCAAATCTAGGAATTTTCACATGGTATTAGAGCTTGTATAGCAGTGCAGGAGAAGCAAGAGATTAGATCGAGAGAACTCAGCGTTGAAGAAGAATTGGGAGGTCGAATAACTGCGTAGGAAGCAGATCGAATCCCCAAGGGATTGCGCTGTCCAGGCTAGGAGGGCTTGATTCGCGAGGAAAATCTCTCTCTGAGTGAGCCGACAAACAGGTAAGATTTCCAGAATCGTGATTTTCCAGCGGCAGAGGGAACAACGCAGCAACAGGTTCAACATAGAGCAGATTTCTGGCGGGACATAGTTTTCTTGTAGCAACAGTTGTTGGTGCAGAAAGCATCAAAAGAAGGAAGAAGAAGCATATTGAGGGAATTATGACCTCAGGGAATTTCTTACCCAAGAAACCTGATTTCCCGTGCAGAAGCAGCGAGATCGTGATTTATTTTGCTGACTCCAACAGGGAGTGCATAGAGCCAGCTGCGCAGAGAGTTAGAGGCAACAATTCGACATCTAGTTGGGTGAGATGGCAACCACTGGGTTGCGTGATCAGGATCGGTTGGAGGGTGCCTCCAACTATGTAATCTGGAAGGCAAAGATCTCCTTCTGGATGATCATGAGCTCAAGGCCTTCAACGACAGTGCAATAGTTGAACCTGTAGATGTAGATCCATTGAAAGCCTTTAAGAAGAACATGGAAAAAGCCAGACGTTTGATCCTGGATGGAGTGAGGGATCACATTGTCTCACATATTTCTAGCAAAGGGACTGCAAAGGAGATGTGGGATGCATTGGCCACGCTATACTAGGGGTCTTCTGAGCAGTGGAAGATGTTCTTGGAGAAAAGATGCAGTCTAATAGGATGTAGAAGGGAGAATGCATAGATCAGTTCCTTGCAAAGCTTCAGGAGGTTTGAGATCAGCTGACAGCTATAGGGTCAACACCTCAGGCCACGAAGATGGTCAGATTAGCTTTGAATTCCATTTCCTAAGAATGGCAAGTCTTTGTCCAGAGTATCCTGGGCAGAGAGAAGTTGCCAGACTGGGAAGGAATGTGGCCAACTCTTCAGTAGGAAGAGATGAGGAGAGACTTAATCTAGTGCAAGCTTGATGGCAGCAGCAACAGTGGGACGAAGCCCAAGGAGGAGGATGAGAATGGAGCCCTTGCATCTAAGGGGCAACAGGAGTAACGGAGGCGGAAAACGAATGTCTCAAAGATTAAATGCTTCCGGTGTGGTGAGAAGGGACATTACACTACGTAGTGTCCTCTCAAGAAGAAGGACAAGGACGAGAAGCATGATCTGCAGGCTGCATTTGCGAGGATCGAGGAGGAAGAATTTGTGATGATTTCCCACATATCTCCAGGGGAGAATTAGGGTGATCTAGAACTGTAGTTTGAAAAACCTGCAGTTGGGCAGGATCCTTGAGGAATCAACGTCATGGATCAATACCTAGCTACGGGAGTGCAAATCAACAGTAGCAGGATGGACCAGTGTCAGTTGGTGCAGAGGAGTGCCGAAGTGACAACATAGTGGCTAGAGAGCGCCAGAGTCTGAGTAGCGCAGAGCAGAGTTGGCAGTAGTGCAGGAAGACACATCACAGAGTTAGCAGCAGCGCAACAACTTCATAGGGTTAGCGCAGAGACTAGCAAAAGTCAGATCTTCAGTAATAGATGCATCATGCTAAACACTTAGTTCAAAACTTGGATTTTTTTTTGTTGCATCAGGCAGCAGAATTGCAGTGCAATAGCAGTTGTAGTAGTATGCAGGGTCAACAACGACATAGATGTAGTTGTTGGTGGGTAGCAGTGTCAGACATCAACAACGCAGACAGGATGGTGCCAAAGTCAGGGTAGTACTTCAGTTGGATGTATTGCTAGAGCACATTCCTCGCTAAGAGGGAGTATTGGTTTTTGGTAGCATCAGATGCGCTCTAAGTCTCAAAATTTGCAGGGAGGCTTAGACACACGTATTCCAAAGAACCTAGAAGGCGTTTTGGGACATTCCACCTGGATTGCATTTTAATAAAATTATTAATTATTTTTAATGGAAGCCTAAGTCTAAACTTAGGAAATTAAAATAATTAAAGGGAATTAATAAAACAAGGTGTGAATGTTCTAGAAAAAGACAGAGATCAAGTCAAGTTAATCTTAGTCGTTGATTAGCAATTTAATCTCGGTTGTTGAAGTATCAATGAGAAGATTATAACAAGGACTAGATGGGTATTTGGAAAACACACCGAGCGACTCTAGAGATCAAAATTCTCAAGTGAGCAGTGCTCAACAAAGGAGAAGATCGATCGAGTTGTTTCTTGTAGAGAGGGGTAGAGATAATTTTCCGGTTGGAGATTTTCCTGATTCAGAGAGTGCAAGGTAGAGAGGACAGAGAGTAATTCAGAGACGCAGCGCAGAGCCACGTAGAGGAGCACAAAGCTTCAAAGGGAGTCTGTATTTCTGCTGGGGAATAGTCAGGATCCAGTGCCGAAGCCGGGGTGTAAGACCGAGAGGCCAGAGGGCTGAAGTTTCCAGCTAGCAAAGAGATCAAAGGAGGTGCAACGCAGTCCCAATAATAGTGACACACTGACTGTGTAGGTGTGACGTAGTACTGTGTAGAGACTGCATTAGGGTTCATCTACAGCGCAGATTAGTGCCAGATATTCCAGTGACGAGGTGATATCATCTCACCAACCTTTTGTTCTTTTAGATCTCTATATAGGATTTCAAGTCAGGGCATCCGAAGAATTGTACTCAGAAATTACTGCTTAATAATATCAAACCCTCAGCTGCTGCACCAGTTTTCCCACATTGGGTTTTTCAAGGGAATTAGTCCAAAAATAACGGTGTCGTGTGTTATTTCTTTTCTTGCTAAGATCTTGTTTCTACATTTTATTTCCACAGTTTATTTAAGTGAGGGTTGCAGTGTGATGTATTCAGTATTTGCTATAGAAAACTGCAGATAAATTTTTAAGTTAAAATTAACAATTAGGTGAATATTTTCCAGTTGCTACAACAGGATTCTAGATCTAGGAATTTTCACATGGTATCAGAGCTTGTAAAGCTGTGCAGGAGAAGCAAGAGAGCAGGTCGGGAGAACTCAACGTTGAAGAAGAAGTGGGAGGTCGAATAGTTGCGTATGCAACAGATCGAATCACCAAGGGATTGTGTAGTCTAGCCCAGGAGGATATTTTCGCGAGAAAAATCTCTCTCTGAGTGAGCCGATAGAGAGGTAATATTTCCAGATTCGCGATTTTCCAAAGGCAGAGGGAACAACGTAGCAACAGCTTCAGCGCAAAGAAGATTTCTGGTGGGATGCAGTTTTCTTGTAGTAGCAGTTGCTGGCGTAGAAAGCATCAGAAGAAGGAAGAAGAAGCTTACTGATTTCCCATGCAGTAGCAGCGAGATCGTGATTTATTTGGCTGACTCCAACAGGGAGTGCGTAGAGTGAGCTGCGTAGAGGGTTAGAGGCAATGAATCGACATCTGGTTGGGTAAGATGGCAGCCATTGGTTTGCGTGATCAGGATTGGTTGGAGGGTACCTCCAACTATGTAATCTAGAAGGCAAGGATCTCCTTCCTTTTGGATGAGCATGAGCTCAAGGCCTTCATCGACAATGCAGTAGCTGAACTTGTAGATGCAGATCCATTGAAAGCCTTCAAGAAGAACATGGCAAAATCCAAATGGTTGATCCTTGATGGAGTGAGGGATCACATCGTCTGACATATTTCTAGCAAAGGGACTACAAAGGAGATGTGGGAAGCATTGGCCATGCTATACCAGGGGTCTTCTGAGCGGTGGAAGATGTTCTTGGAGGAAAAGGTACGGTCTACTAGGATGCAAAAGGGAGAATGCATAGACCCATTCCTTGCAAAGCTTCAGGAAGTTCGAGATCAGCTGGCAGCTCTAGGGTCAACACCTCAGGCCTCAGATATGGTCAAAGTAGCTCTGAATTCCGTTTACGAAGAAGGGCAAGTCTTTATCCAGAGTATCCTAGGTAGAGAGAAGCTTCTAGAATGGGAAGGAATGTGGGCAGCGATTTAACAAGTAGAGATGAGGAGAGACTTAATCAAGTGCAAGCTTGATGGCAGCAGTAGCTGTGGGACGAATCCCAAGGAGGAGGATGAGAATGTAGCCCTTGCATCTAAGGGGCAACAGGAGTAGCGGAGGCGGAAAAAGGACATCTCAAAGATCAAATGCTTCCG
Organism: Pinus albicaulis; assembly: GCA_034641835.2. Taxonomy (NCBI): domain Eukaryota; kingdom Viridiplantae; phylum Streptophyta; class Pinopsida; order Pinales; family Pinaceae; genus Pinus; species Pinus albicaulis. Next base: position 1,645,044,850 of record CM076578.1, on the reverse strand, counting down.
GTGTGGCGAGATGAGACATTACGCTACATAGTGTCCTCTCAAGAAGAAGGACAAGGATGAGAAGCATGATCCGCAGGCTACAACTGCGAGAATCGAGGAGGAAGAATTTGCGATAATTGCCCACATATCTCTAGGGGAGAATTGGGATGATCTAGAACTGCAGTTTGAAAAAGCTGTAGTTGGGCAGGATCCTTGAGGATTTGACCTCATGGATCAACACTTGGCTACAGGAGCCGAAATCAACAGTGGTAGGATGGACCAGTGTCAGTTGGTGCAGAAGTGACAACGCAATGCCTAGAGAGCGCCAAATTATGAGTAATGCAGCGCAGAGTTGGCAGCAGTGCAGGAAGACACATCGCAAAGACAGTAGCAACACACTAGCTTCAGAGGGTCAGCACAGAGACTAGCAACAATCATATCTTCAGTTTTAGATGCATAATGTTGAACACGTAGTTCAGAACTTGGATGTTTTTCTGTTGTATCAGGCAACAGAGTTGCAGTGCAGTAACAGTTGACAGCAATACGCAGGGTCAGCAGTAGCATAGATGCAGTAGCGCAGTTGTTGGTGGGAAACAGTGTCAGACATCAGCAACTCAGACAGGATGGTGCCAAAGTCGGGGCATTATTTTAGTTGGATGTATTGCTAGAGCACATTCCTCGCTAAAAGAGAGTGTTGATTTCGGGTAGCATCTGATGTGCTCTAAGTCTCAAAATTTGTAGGGAGGCTTATACACATGTATTCCAAAGAACCCAGAAAGTGTTATGGGAAATTCCACTTGGATTGTGTTTTACTAAAATAATTAATTATTTTTAATGGAAGCCTAAGTCTAAACTTAGGAAATTAAAATAATTAAAAGGAATTAATAAAACAGGGTGTGAATGTTCTAGAAAAAGACAGAGATCAAGTCAAGTTAATCTTAGCTGTTGATTAGCAATTTAATCTCGGTTGAAGTCTCAATGAGAAGATTATAAGGACTTGATGGGCATTTGGAAAATACACCGAGAGAGTCTAGAGATAGAAATTCTCAAGTGAGCAATGCTCAGCAAAGGAAAAGATCGATTGAGTTGATTCTTGTAGAGGGGTAGAGATAATTTTCTAGTTGGAGATTTTCCTGATCTGGAGAGTGCAAGGCAGAGAGGACAAAGAGTAGTTTGGAGAGGCAGCACAGTGGCAGTGTAGAGCTTCATAGGGAGTCTGTATTCTGCTGCGGAACAGTCAGGATCCAGTGTCGGAGCCGAGGTGTGAGACAGGGAGGCCAGAGGGCTGAAGTTTTTAGTTAACAGAGAGATCAGAGGAGGTGCAACGCAGTCCCTACAACAGTGACGCAGTAACTGTGTAGGTGTGACATAGTACTACGCAAAGACTGTGCCAGGGCTCATCTCTAGCGCAGATCAGTGCCAGATCTTCTAGTGACGGGGTGAGATCATCACACCAACTTTTTGTTCAGTTAGATCTCTGTATAGGATTTCCAGTCAGGGCATTCGAAGAATTGCACTCAGAAATTACTGCTTAATAATATCAAACCCTCAGATGTTGCACTGGTTTTCCCACATTGGGGTTTTCCGAGGATTTAATCCAAAAATAACGGTGTCGTGGTGTTATTTCTTTTCTTGTTCATATCTTGTTTCTGCATTTTATTTCCGCAGTTTATTTAAGTGAGGGTTGCAGTGTGATGTATTTAGTGTTTGCCGTAGAAAACTACAGATAAATTGTAAGTTAAAATTAAAAATTAGGTGAATATTTTCCAGTTGCTGCAATAGGATTCCAGATCTAGGAATTTTCACATGGTTTCAGAGCTTGTATAGCAGTGCAAGAGAAGCAAGAGAGCAGATCCGGAGAACTTAGCGTTGAAGAAGTGGGAGGTAGAATAGTTGCGTAGGCAGCAGATCGAATCCCTGAGGGATTGTGCAGTCCAAACTAGGAGGGCTAGATTCATGAGGAAAATCTCTCTCTAAGTGAGTCAACAGAGAGGTAAGATTTCTAGATTTGCAATTTGCCAGCTGCAGAGGGAAAAATGCAGCAACAACTTCAACGTAGAGCAAATTTGTGGTGGGACGCATTTTTCTTGTAGCAGCAGTTGCTGGTGCAGAAAGCATCAGAAGAAGGAAGAAGAAGCATACTGAGGGAATTATGACCTTAGGGAATTTCTTGCCCAAGAAATTCTGATTTCCCGTGTAGAAGCAACGAGCTCATGATTTATTTGGCCGACTCCAATAGGGAGTGCGTAGAGGGTTAGAGGCAATAGTTTGACATCTGGTTGGGTGAGATGGCAGCCACTGGGTTGCGTGATCAGGATTGGTTGGAGGGTGCCTCCAACTATGTAATTTGGAAGGCAAGGATCTCCTTCCTTTTGGATGAGCATGAGCTCAAAGCCTTCATAGACAGTGCAGTAGCTAAACCTGTAGATGCAGATTCGTTGAAAGCCTTAAAGAAGAACATGGCAAAAGCCAAATGGTTGATCTTCGACGGAGTGAGGGATCACATTGTCTCACATATTTCTAGTAAAGGGACTGCAAAGGAGATGTGGGATGCATTGGAAACGCTATATCAGGGGTCTTCTGAGCAACGGAAGATGTTCTTGGAGGAAAAAATGCGGTCTACTAGGATGCAGAAGGGGGAATGCATAGACCTGTTCCTTTCAAAGCTTTAAGAGGTTCGTGATCAGCTGGCAGCTGTAAGGTCAACACCTCAGGCCGTGAAGATGTTCAAATTAGCTCTGAATTTTGTTGTCGAAGAATTGCAAGTCTTTGTCCAGAGTATCCTGAGCAGAGAGAAGTTGCCAGACTGGGAAGAAATGTGGGCAGCTCTTCAACAGGAAGAGATGAGGAGAGACTTAATCAAGTGCAAGTTTGATGGCAGCAACAGCAGTGGGAGGAAGCCCAACGAGGAGGATGAGAATGCAACCCTTGCATTTAAGGGGCAACAAGAGTAGCAGAGGCAGAAAAAGGGTGTCTCAAATATCAAATTCTTCCGATGTGGCGAGATGGGACATTTCGCTACACAGTGTCCCTCTCAAAAAGAAGGACGAGAAGCATGATCCGCCGGCTGCAACTGCGAGGATCGAGGTTGAAGAATTTGTGATGATTTCCCACATATCTCCAAGGGAGAATTTGGGTGATCTAGAACTGTAGTTTGAAAACACTGCAGTTGGGCAGGATCCTTGAGGAGTCGATCTCATGGATCAACACCTGGCTAAAGGAGCCCAAATCAACAGTAATAGGATGGACCAGTGTCAGTTGGTGCAGAGGAGTGAAAAAGTGACGACGAGTGGCTAGAGAGCGCCAGAGTCTGAGCAATGCAGAGCAAAGTTGGCAGTGGTGCAGGAAGACACAACGCAACAACTTCGGAGGGTCAGCGTAGAGACTAGCAGCAGTCAGATCTTCAGTATTAGATGCATCATGCTGAACACTTAGTTCAGAACTTGGATGTTTTTTTGTTGCATTAGGCAATAGAGTTATAGTGCAGTAGCAGTTGACAACAGTACGCAAGTTCAGTAGCAACATAGATGCAACAACGTAGTTGTTGGTGGGCAACAGTGTCAGACATCAGCAGCACAGACATGATGGTGCCAAAGTCAAGGCAGTACTTCAGTTGGATGTATTGCAAGAGCACATTCCTCGCTAAGAGGGAGTGTTGATTTCTAGTAGCATCGGATGTGCTCTAAGTCTCAAAATTGGCAGGGAGGCTTAGACACATCTATTCCAAAGAACCTAGAAAGCATTTTGGGAAATTCCACTCAGATTGTGTTTTATTAAAATAATTAATTATTTTTAATGGAAGCCTAAGTCCAAACTTAGGAAGTTAAAATAATTAAAGGGAATTAACAAAACATGGAGTGAATGTTCTAGAAAAAGACGGAGATCAAGTCAAGTTAATCTTGTCCATTGATTAGCAATTTAATCTCGGCTATTGAAGTCTCAATGAGAATATTATAAGGACTTCATGGGCATTTGGAAAATACACCGAGAGAGTCTAGAGATCGAAATTCTCAAGTGAGCAGTGCTCAACAAAGGAGAAGATCGATCGAGTTGATTCTTGTAGAGGGGTAGAGATAATTTTCCGGTTGGAGATTTTCCTGATTCAGAGAGTGCAAGGTAAAGAGGAAAAAGAGTAGTCCGGAGAGGCAGCGCAGAGCCATGCAGAGGCAGCACAGTGGCATCACAGAGCTTCAGAGAGAGTTTGTATTTCTGCTAGGGAATAGTTATGGTCCAGTGTCGAAGTCGGGGTGTGAGGCCGGGAGGCCAGTGGGTTGAAGTTTCTAGCTAGCAGAGAGATCAGAGGAGGTGCAACACAGTCCCAACAGGTGTGATGCAGTGACTGCGTAGGTGTGATGCAGTACTGCGCAGAGCCTGCACAGAGACAACACAGGGGCTCATCTCTAGCACATATCAGTGCCGGATCTTGCAATGACGGGGTGAGATCATCTCAATAGCTTTTTTTTCAGTTAGATCTTTGTAAAAGATTTCCAGTCAGGGCATCCGAAGAATTGTACTTAGAAATTACTGCTTAATAATATCAAACCCTTAGCTGCTGCACCGGTTTTCCCGCATTGGGTTTTTACGGGGACTTAGTCCAAAAATAACGGTGTTGTGTGTGTTATTTCTTTTCTTGCTCAGATCTTGTTTTTGCATTCTATTTCTGCAGTTTATTAAAGTGAGGGTTGCAATGTGATGTATTCAGTGTTTTCCGTAGAAAACTGCAAATAAATTGTTAAGTTAAAATTAACAATTAGGTGAATATTTTCCAGTTGTTGCAATAGGATTCCAGATCTAGGAATTTTCACAATAAGGACTTAAAGCATAATTGGATAATTAAAGACAATGTTACTAGAGATACTTTGACCATGAATTCCATAAAAAAATTCCTGCTTATAGTAAAAACTCAAGGAACGTAGAAAGTTTCATGTGGATGATGTATCCTAGCAACATATGCACCATAAGACACTTATAGTCTTATTCTAACTTGACAATTGATATTAAAGACACAACAACTCAACATAAGTCGCTGACTCAACTAAGAAAGTGATTCAAATGAAATAGCTGAAATAAACTATGAAAAAAACGCAAATAATTCACAACACACTAACTCTAGAATATAGAATCAGAAATGCAGTTAAAGACAAGCTAAAAATTGTATGATTGAAATGAAGCATGGCCTAGACCTCCCTAAAACAAAGATGTCCAAACAAATGCAGATTGGGTTGAACAACCTTAGCCTAACCCTAGAGAGAAAAGCAAAATTGCCTTTTCCTTTTTTTTTCGTTTGAAAATATGTCATATATTTACAAATAACAAAGCAAAAAGTGGAAGGGTATATACGGTGGATGCTATATCCTCTTCCATAATGCAACTAATGTTTAGATGAAATTAGAACAATCTATGGTATCTGTTATTGCTTTCTGCCTACACCTACCTACTAATTAGTGAGAAAAACCTTTAACCCTACAAGGTTTGGTTGGTGGCAAGGAACTAAGAGGAAGGGTTGTCACCTTATTCCCAACTCTCTCCATTTAAACTATCTCCTAGGTTACCTATGGGGGGTGGTCTCTAAAGGAAAACTAAGTTAAAGATGTGAGTTTTCTAGGAGAATTGTTAAAGTGAAATAGATTACTTTTTAAGATTTATAAACAAATGTGATAAGAACAATAACCATCAACAACCATCAATACATAAGATAAGTATAAAGCACATGAATAACTAGTGCCTTCAAAGTATTGCTCTAAAATAAAATTATATTTGCTTAAATAAAGTGAATTGCTTTCAAATGGAAAGCAAAAGTAATCCTGAAAAGTGAAACAAGAATTTGTTAACACAAGATATTATGAATGCAAGGTACAAGAATGCCTTTAAGATAAACAAATTTCTAAATCAAAGCATGTAAAGAAATCTTGCCAAAATATAAACAATTAGTAATCTACTTGAAGAATGTGAATGCGATGATTATAGTCAATGTCTATCAAAGTAACTTGGCTTCAAATATTAAATAAGCATATAAGCCAACTTAAAATGGATATTCAACATGTAGACTAGTGCCTTCAAGTAAACAATTGCTTGCTCAAAATGAGATTTAAGCCACAAGTGATAAAAAATTTAAATATTAGACGAAGATAATGAAATCAAATTTTGCAACATGAAATAGGTAGTGCTTGGAAATGCAATAAGATACATTAATCATCCATGACCATTAAAATCACAACATGAAATGGAGTTGCAAAAGTAAACAATATTCCAAGTACAAGAGAATTAAATTTGTTGCAAAATTTAAGACATTACAATGTTTGCATCTAAAGTGCTTTTCGAAATATGAAATGATATATGTGTGTGAAACATTAAACCATCAAGATAACAAAAATTTTGAGAACTTTGCAAGTAAATGTGATGAAATAGTTCTCTTGGTTTATTTTATTAGTTATCTCTAAAGCAAGATTACAATTGAACTCTAATCCTCAGACCTCACCCTCGCCCAAAGATTTGGATCTCATAGTGAGGAGTCCATAGAGGTAGAGGGTCCCTAAAATATCTATTATACCAACTTAAGTTGGAGCCAATTTTTAGTGATGCTTGGGGCATGTAAGATCTAAAAGTAAATTAACAAGAGAATAAAAATTCAACTTCAACTTGAAATATATTTGCTTGACATGAAAGAAAATGTTGCTTATGAAGTAGAATTTGCCCAAATACTTGATGCATGTAAGATGTGCTTAATGGTGAAGCATAAGTAAACTTGGAACAACATTCAAGCCAAATCAAATCAAACTAAAGGTGTTTTCATGCAAAAAATCTGAGGCTTTTTACGTGAAACTTGTAGTAAATCAAACTAAAGAGAATGCAAAATGAGTGTGATGCATGGTTGTGTTAGTTACCCAATTAAATGAGATGCATGCAAGTGAAATAGATCAACAAATCAAACCACATGTTCTCTCCAAAAGGTGGAGAGATAGGGATACCAATGAATAAAACCCACGCTCCCAAATACATAAATTTTATTAGTTGTTACAAAGGGGAAAAAACCATGAATCCTCCTCTAAAACCCAAGGAAAGTCTTCCCAATTGAGCTTTAAGCCATAGAATTTTCCTTGCTGAAAAAATTATGTAATTTAAGGTCCAAGAAGGCTCAATAAAATTTAGATTTTGTAGGAGGAGAAGAGAGGAAAATCCTCTTTAATGCCCATGGCCAAGAGAGAGAGAGAGAGGACCAAGATGAACTCGGCCTCACTCAAGAAGAACACGGCTTTGTCCAATAGGAACCCATCTTAAAGGTGGAAATAGTCCCTAACTTTGAGCTCCAAGGTCTTGCATACAAACTTGTAAGTTGTTTTTTGAAGATGAATCCCGCAAGTAGCTGCAAGAGAACAAGTTAGAGATGAGCTACAACAACACAACAAATATTAGCTCAAGAAACTAAAAAATATGTTACAAAATAATCTACAAGAGGCTAAGCCGAAGAGTATGAGTAAACTCTCCTTTTTTACTAGCAATCACGTAGCTTTTTGAAATAAGCAAATATTAATAAATGAAGTGCGATACTTGAAAAGTAAATTTTTAATTTGATTTTGATGCAAGAAATAAGACCCTAAAACTTAAAGGAACCCCTGCAAGACAAATCGAAATAGATGAGACTTTGGAATTTAACACATGTGGGTTCTGCTTGAATATTTCAAGAGTGGGTTGGTTCCTCTGAGAACTTCCCCTCACGCTTGAAGCTTGACGAAAAAAAGATTCTTCTACAAAATTTCACCAAAAGAATTAGATCCACATGAAATTAAATAAATGCAATGGAGAGAATTTCTAGAGATTTATTTGACATCAACTAAAATATTTCTCTTCCTAGAGCAATTAAACAATTCTTATGCTAATATGAGATAGCTGCATATCAACATAACTCGAAAGCATGAAAATAATAATAGCATGAGGAAGTAAATAGAAGCATAATAACAAATACATCAAGGATTTACCATACACAAGGAGAATAACACCTCACAAGTAACCCCAAAGTCTGTTGTATTATATTGCAAAATGCGTGTACAATCCAACAACGTGTCCTTAAGCTCAAGAAATCATATTGCATGATACATATGAGAGCCCATGGCTCTATTATATAGAGAGTTGGGAGAAAATCCTAAGGAAGAATACATGTGAGAATTGGCCTTGGAGCAAATCCCAAGAAAGAGCAAGTCGAGTTCCAAGTGGAAATGAGAGAGACACCAAGGCAAATCGAATTCCATATGTCGCACCCAAGGAAAATCGAATTCTCTGTGGCATAGTAAACAAATCCATGTGTGAACCAAAGCAATGAGATAACTCCAGTCAAACATCCAAACTCGAACCAAATGCTTCCACCTTAGAAGATGATCCCAAAGAAGCTCATCGTAGATCCCAAAATGAAGTGCTAAGTGTAGAAGCACTGGAGCTAATAGTGAGATAAGTCCCCACGAAATCATCAATCAAAATATTCCATTGAATATTCCTTTAATGCAAGAGCTCCTCCAAATAATTCGATTTTCCACATAAGCAACTGCCGCGTTAACTCCAGGAAATTTGATTTTATGAGATATTGATGCATTTATGGTATAAGGTGCTCAGTGATCATCCATGACTCAAATCTTTGACTTAAGATAATTTCCAAGTCATTTCCATGTCATTCTGTCACATGGAATAATTTATTTCTGGCCTAATTTATTGCTATACTTTCCACTAAATTTAGGAAAAGTTGGTTTTGGGGGTCCTAAACACATTTTTGACCCCTCAAAGTGTGTCATAGTAGAAAGTTAAGGGTGATAGGTGCAAATTTTATTACTCATACCCCATACAACTTCTCTAGACATCACTTATTACATTACAAATACAATTTTTATTGTGATTTCTGCTCTGCGGGAAATCTAAAAAAATAAAAAATGACTACCTAGACCTAACCAAATTCCACAATTTTTTTTGTGTGATCTATTATGGTAATATACATTGACTCTAGACACTAGGAATCACCCAAGGCCTCACCATCAAGGCGTACTTCGGCTTTGGGTTAAATTTGGAGGAAAAAACTCAATTCATTATTAAGTCCTGGTAGGGAGATGATAATTAACCAAGTGAAAAAATCCTCCCAGAGTAATACTCACTTGTTGGCAAGGTCCCAAGCTACCTAGGCTTGTTAAATGCCTAAAAAATCATTATACTAGCATCACTTATTACAATTCCCCATAAGGGTGTGGAATTTGGGTACAACAGAAAATGATAAGAAGAAGAAATAGAGTTAAAAAACTCTAGTAATCTGATGATATCTGATGGTACAAGTGTCCTTTGGTACATCATTGGGCATGGAGTCTTCATATAATCATCAAGTGCCACTCCAGTTGTCAACATTTGACCTCATATCGGGATGCATGCTAGATATGAAGTGAAAGCGTGCAAGAACCCGAAATATGCATCCACCGAAAAAAGACATATATTAGCAATATCCATTCAAAATATCATCAAATGAAATAAAGTACAGAAATGAAGAAATGGAAATCTATTGTAAGAGCATAAATGATAATTTATTCATGAAATAATACTAATTAAGCAAAAATGACAAGGGATAAGGTTAGAAATATGATATAAAATATGCCCCATGGCATTAGATGTCCTCAATGAAGTTCATGATGAGAACTTGCTTACTTTCAGGCGGATCCATGGGATGATTTTCTGATGTGCCCTGTCCAATTCTAAATATCTTAGGACTCTGATCCATCCCAACATTGTGTCGTACATGGTCATCAGATTTACCAATTCCTTTCTGTTTTTTTCTTTTCTTCTTAATATATTGTGATGTTGATGTTGATGTGATCAGAGTAGAAATTTCTGCCCGATCTTGAAGATGCTCAGATGGAGAATTTGAAGTACCCAAGACTTTCGTGACTTGCCTTTCTCCATCTTGCATCTACTCTAACAAGGGTGATTGATCAATCTCATAAGTGTAATCCTGATTCCCCTCAATTTCCTTGCTATTCAAGTCACCTTCAATTAACCATTTTTCAATGGAATAAACGACTTCCTCATAATAAGATGAGTCTTGCTTTAGTGGATTAGGAGGCTTATGATTTGTTTCTTTGTTCTTCTCTAATTCGTCATCTGACCTAAGTTGGAATTTTTGTACCTGTGATCTTTCCATTTCCTCCAACCTATTCTGAAAAGTGACCTTATTAGTTTGCATAACACTTATTTCTTTGGGATGATTTGTTTCCATGGTGTTGATTAATTGTACTTGTTTTTTTTTTAGGGCGAGCAACCTGTTTTTAATAGAGGTCATCTGATTAGAATGATTGACTTCCATGACCTTTATTGCTTGTGCATGAGTTACCTCCATGGTCTTAATTAGTTGAGTTTGGTTGAGTTTCATATCCTTAATCATTCGATTCAACTCCTTGATGAGATCCTTATCATTATCATTTTCTTGAGTTTTCGTTTTGATCTTGCTTTTGTCTCCATATTTTTCTTAAAAGGCGTCAATGTTTGATTCTAGAGAATCGAAACTGTTAGCAGGTAAGTCTATGAACCAATCCATAACATCACCATCTAATGAAAAGATGAAAAGTCTCATTTTAATGACCTCATGGTTAATATCATGGCATCATTTGCTCACACAAAGGTGGAAATTCCTAAGGTGAGTTTCAATACTGTTATGTTATGGTAGCATCGGATGTGCTCTAGTCTTGTAACTTTGTATATAGGCTAAGGCACATGTATTCCATAATACCCAGAAAGGATTTTGGAAAATTCCACTTAGAGATGGTTTAATTAAATTAATTAATCGTTTTTTAATGTTTTCCTAAGTCTAGACTTAGGGAAACTGATTAATTAAAGGGTATTAATTAAACTAAGTGTGAATCTTCTAGATAAATTCATGGATCACCTCCAAGTTAATCTTAGCCCTTGATTATGTTTTAATCTTGTTCATTGAAGGGTCAACGAAGGATTATAAAGAGGATGAGGGGCCTATAGAAAATACATTGACTACATTGAATTTTTGGCATTTTCGAGCTTGTGAGAGAGAGACAACTTTTTGATCAAGATCGAATCACTAGGGTTGGGTTTGCTAAGTGATTTGTGTTGGGAAAAATACTGAGAGGGGGGGGGTGAATCAGTATTTAGGGCATACTCAAAACTTTTTACTTTTTCATGCTCTAAAACCCATACGCTACTTTCCTGTCACAGACTCGCGTATATACGCGGATACCCTTCATAAAACTCGCGTATACACAGAGATCTAATTATGCCATTAATTCTTCACTTATATAATTCCATCATTTATTCATCAAATGTTTAATAAACAGTAAACATGTGCAGTAAGAACAGAATAAATCATCACACATAAGCAACACACATGAACACCAGGATTTTAGGTGGAAACCCAAGTCGGGAGAAAACCACCGCTGCCGTTGTCTCAGCCTTCAATATTTTATTATAGAGAAAACATCTTACAACAATGTACTGGTGCAGACTCATACCAGCACGCAGGCACCCACCTGCGCTCGTTTACCAGTCTCTCCTGGAAGGGAGCTACGACCCCCTGCTCTCGTTTACCAGCCTTACCTGGAAGGGAGCTACAACCCCCTGACTGAAGGCTACAACCCTCAGCACCTCTATGGACCACGTTTCATCAATTTTCACACTGGATCCAACCCACAAAATTAAGCTCAAGGAACATTCATCAATTCAACAACTTGCTCTATAGCAGCATAATCAATATTCGAACTACCCAGATCAACATTGACAGATAGCAATACACATCAGAAAAAGATATCAGCAAGACAGCAGAACAGGTCAGACATCTCACAACTTCAGCAAACCCTAGTTTATCATACGCGCTTTCCTTTCACTGATCCTGCGTATATATGCGCCTTCATGCATATAAACCCGCGTATACCTCTACACATACTTCAGAAAACCCTAACTGGAAATACGCGCTTTTCCTTCATCAGATCCGCATATACACGCGCTTTTACCGAAATGAACCAGCGTATACTTCTTCAGACATTTCAGCGCAATTCTTCAGAATAGATGCATAGCTCAGATATTACCCTTTACTTCAGAAACATGTTCGCCTCATCTCAGATCAGAACATTCCATAAACAGATATAGAAGATACAAATACATTTCAGATCTAGATTCACTTCTTCATCATTTTCTTCATAGGTGCATCACAGATTCAGATCATCAAACTGTTACCCTTTCCATACAGATATACTTCATAATGAAGTACTCATTCAAACCCGGACTCATGCACACCCTTTGCACAATGATTTTCTTCTCCTTATATAGGTTTACCATTTTTTCAATACCATGAGCCAAAACCACATTATTTCTAATGGTATTCCTAGACGGGATCAAGTATATATTCCAGCGCTCAATACAATGGGTCAATACCATGGTAAAGCCCCTTGGTATCATACCTTTAGAGCGCAAAAGGGCATACGCGACTTTCGTTTCCGCGTGTATACGCAACTTAGCCTCATAAAAGCTGCGTATATGCTAACCCTGAATGTATACGCGGGTTCCCTTCACAAAAGTAGAGTATATACGTGGGTTGCCTTCACAAAAGTAGCGTATACATTGTGGCATATTATATTTATCATTTTTCTGGCACTTAATGGAATTCTTTTCTCTGCCACATCTGAACTGATCTGAAGATACATCATTCTTACATCTTTAGCACATAGGTTTCTTATCATAGGCAAATCATCGAGTAGATTTCCATCAAGGACAACTTCATCAAGTAGGTTGCCATCATCTTCATCAAGTGGGTTTCCATCAAGGACAACACTTCTGCATCATATTGCCAACAATCTCCCCCTTTGGACTTGATGGCAATCCACGAAGGTGTGCAAATCATCGAGTAGATTTCCATCAAGGACAACTTCATCAAGTAGGTTGCCATCATCTTCATCAAGTGGGTTTCCATCAAGGACAACACTTCTGCATCATATTGCCAACAATCTCCCCCTTTGGACTTGATGGCAATCCACGAAGGTGTTTGATCACCACAACAGATATATACATTAAGCATAATGATATTCTCCCCTTATTCAAACACCATGTCACTCTCCCCCTTTGACATCAAGGGCAAAAGGCGAACCAAAACCAACACGATGTTTTTCTCCTCATGTAGAAAGAAGAGCGCTGTAGATCTGATGTACACTGAAGTGACCATGCTCCCCCTGAGTTCATGCTGAATCTTCAAACATATTTTACAATGAAGTACATGACTCTATGACCTTCCTATCACCAAGGACTCATACTTAAATCAAAGATCCAAAGTGGATTTACATATGAGACTCAAGTACCCAACCAAGAGGGTTTACACATTTTGACTCAATTACCCAACCAAGTGGGTTTACAAATTGAACAAGTCCTTACATGACTGAATATTACAATTTACATCATAGGTCTCAACATGACCTTTTCATCAAATTACAAATATGAATTTTTGTAACAAATACCAAAAAGACCTCAAGAAAAAGATCATATTTCAGAACCATCATAATGCCAACAATGCATTATACTCAACAAGACTAATGCTCCCCCTGAAAATTTGCATCCAAACATCCTTTTCATATGACCAAGGCTCCTCATTAGCTTGTGAAACCTGAACACCTTCAACAACAAGCCATCAGCAACAATCCCTGCATGATCTGTCCGTATCTCTGAATCATAAGACTTCCATCTCATCCATGTGTGAAAGCAAAGAATACTCTTCAGCAAATATGCAATCCGGGCTCATCCATAATCTCATCATAAGAAACCATGTATCATGTCATCATCATTTAGAACTGAGAAATAGCTAGATACAGTGTCAATAATACAATCATTAACAGTCACACTGATGCTCCCCCTGAACCTCTGCTCCTGATCTTCAGCTGTCATATCAATTCTCTTATCATCAATGCATACGCGACTGTGTCTGCTGGAACTCGCATGTATACGTGACTTTGTTTCATCTAACCCGCGTATGGAAAGTGAAATATAGAAAATTTCACCCCTTCATCTCCCCCTGAATTTGAACCTTCTGTTCCTGTCTTTTCTTCACACCAGATGCACTATCAGAAATAAATATATCCAGAATAACCAAAACAACCATGAGAATCATCATACATTGCTCCCCCTATGACGATACATTACTAATCCTTATAATGTATCTCACATCACTTCTTGCAGTCATTCATAGAAGTAAGCTTTAGAAGCGGATGACTGCTGTAGGGTCAGTATTCCCTACGTTTCTGACCGGTCCTCCTTCTTTCTCCAGCTTTGCTTGAAACTTCTTATTGTGGACTGGAAATTGTCCAATTTCTCAGATCTATTCATCCTGCATTCTTTTTCCACATGTCCATATTTGTTACAGGCATAACATCTTGCATGACCAGAAAAGTAAGCATAATAATCATATTGTGTTCTTCTATTCTTTCCTCTATTGCAATCAGTTGCTTTATGACCAAACCTGCGGCATGAAAAACAATATCCCTTAAAGAAACCAGAGTACCTATCTGTGTAGAATATGCTTGTTTGTGACTGAAACAATCTACTTCTGCAATTTGCTGCAACATGCCCATAATTATGACAATTAAAGCATTCAACATTATTGATGCTTCTATAGTTAGGAGGGAATGGTTTCTTTTGAGAGTTCATGATTGTCGGTTGACCCTTTGCTTCTTTCAACACTTTAGATTTTGTATTGACATCCTTTGAATCTTTAGCACTTCCTTGTGAACTAGATTCTCCTTTAACAGTTTCATGAAAACCAAGACCAAGTTTAATAGCAGGAGATCTTTGATTACTAAGAATATTGTCCAGAATCTTAGTACTATCTTGAAATCTCAAGAGTTTATCCTTTTCTTCTAATTTACCTATGAGAATGTTTACCTCAACTTCCAATTTTTGGCATTGCTTCTTCATACTTTCTTCAACCCTTTTTCCTTCTTCAATTTGATCATTCAATTTTAAAATTTCTTCCTTCAACCAATTTTCGTTTTCTTCACATGTTTGTAGCAGCTCTTCATTCTTCTTATTTGATTTTTCCAGATCTGCTTTAAGAGAGATGATTTCTGCTTCAAGTCCTTCCTTTTCAAATGATTGTAGAAGTTCTTCATTCTTCCCTTTTGATGTTTCGAGATCTGCATTTAGATCGTTGATTTTTGCTTCTAGTCTTTTCATTCGATTGGATGCATAAGCATGCAACCTTTGATACTTGTCTACCTGTCCATTCAGCATTTCTATTTGTTCTTTCATTTGAGAGATCATCTCATCATAGATAGATTCCTTCCTTTCAAATGAATCTTCTTCATTGATCTTGAGATTAGCTTCTAGACCCACACTGTTGCATTCACTATCATTTTCACTATCTTCATCATTGCTTGCATCAGGAAATAAATCACAAGAACAAGGATTAATACCTGTTTCATCTTCTGTGCATGTTTTCTGAGATACCTTCTTTCTTTGAGTAGTCTTCTTCTTTTGCTTCTTTGCCATTAGCACTTGCAGATATTGGTCAGAATCTTCTTCTTCCTCATCAGATACTTCATTTGTATAGTAACTCTTTCTCTTTTCAAATTGTTTCCCTTGATCATGATTTTCTTCATAAGGACATTTAGCAGCATAATGACCAACTCTTCCACAAGAAAAACACTTGAAGGGAAGCTTACCTTTGAATCTTCCAGTTCCTAGTTGGAGTTTTCTCACAAAATTTGCTTCTTCTTCTTCTGATATATAACTTGATTCCTTGACAACTTCCTTTTCTTTTCCTTTTGCACACACCTTGAAAGCAGCTTCTTTGATTTGAGGACCTCCTTGTCTCATTTCAAAAGCAGTCAGGATACCATGTAATTGAACAATAGTAAGAGTTTGCAGATCTTGCCTTTCTTCAATAGCTGATACTTTTGACTCAAATTTTGAAGTCAAAGATCTTAAGACTTTTTCCACCAGAGTAGTATCGGTTATGGTTTCACGCAAACTTCTCATACGATTTACAATATCATCTAGACATAAAAATAAACTGGCAATACTCTCATCACTATGCATTCTTAAATTTTCATATTCAATTACGAGGGTTTGGAGTTTTGCACTTTTTACCTTTGTATCTCCTTCATAGCTCAGAATGATTTTGTCCCATATTTCTTTTGCTGAATTTAGCTGCATCACTTTAGAAAATTCTGGTTCAGACATGCTTCCTAGCAAAACATTGACTGCTTTGGCATTGACTTCATATTTCTTCCTTTTTGCTGCATCAGTTGGAATACTTGCCGGATACTGATAACCTTCTTCCACGATTGCCCATACTTCTGCACCAAGACTTTGCAGATATGCTTTTGTTCGTATCTTCCAGAATAGCAGATTATCTCCATTGAATAGAGGTGGCCTTATAGACATAACTCCTTCATGACTTCCCATTGCGACGGATCTCCTTCAAGCGATCAAGCTTCTGCAGAAGGACCTGCTCTGATACCAATTGTTGGGAAAAATACTGAGAGGGGGGGGTGAATCAGTATTTAGGGAAAACTAAAATTTTTTACTTTTTCATGCTCTAAAACCCATACGCTACTTTGCTGAAGCCAACTAGCGTATACACGCGGATATCCTTCATAAAACTCGCGTATACACAGAGATCTAATTATGCCATTAATTCTTCACTTATATCATTCCATCATTCATTCATTAGATGTTCAATAAACAGTAAACATGTGCAGTAAGAACAAAATAAGTCATCACACATAAGCAACACATGAACACCAGGATTTTAGGTGGAAACCCAAGTCGGGAGAAAACCACCGCTGTCGTTGTCTCAGCCTTCAATATTTTATTATAGAGAAAACATCTTACAACAATGTGTTGTTGCAGACTCATACCAGCACGCAGGCACCCACCTGCGCTCGTTTACCAGTCTCTCCTGGAAGGGAGCTACGACCCCCTGCTCTCGTTTACCAGCCTCACCTGGATGGGAGCAACGACCCCCTGCTCTCGTTTACCAGCCTCACCTGGAAGGGAGCTACAACCCCCTGACTGAAGGCTACAACCCTCAGCACCTCTATGGACCACATTTCATCAATTTTCACACTGGATCCAACCCACACAATTAAGCTTAAGGAACATTCATCAATTCAACAACTTGCTCTATAGCAGCATAATCAATATTCGAACTACCCAGATCAACATTGACAGATAGCAGTACACATCAGAAACAGATATCAGCAAGACAGCAGAACAGATCAGACATCTCACAACTTCAACAAAACCTAGATTATCATACGCGCTTTCCTTTCACTGATCCTGTGTATATACGCGCCTTCATGCATATAAACCCGCGTATACCTCTGCACATACTTCAGAAAACCCTAACTGGACATACGTGCTTTTCCTTCATCAGATCTGCGTATACACGCGCTTTTACTGAAACGAACCAGCGTATACTTCTTCAGACATTTCAGCGCAATTTCTTCAGAACAGATGCATAGCTCAGATATTACCCTTTACTTCAGAAACATGTTTGCCTCATCTCAGATCAGAACATTCCATAAACGGATCTAGAAGATACAAATACATTTCAGATCTAGATTCACTTCTTCATCATTTTCTTCATAGGTGCATCATAGATTCAGATCATCAAACTGTTACCCTTTCCATACAGATATACTTCATAATGAAGTACTCATTCAAACCCAGACTCATGCACCCCCTTTGCACAATGATTTTCTTCTCCTTATATAGGTTTACCCTTTTTCAATACCATGAGCCAAAACCACATTATTTCCAATGGTATTCCTAGACGGGATCAAATAGATAATCCAACGCTCAATACAATGGGTCAATACCATGGTAAAGCCCCTTGGTATCATACTTTTAGAGCGCAAAAGGGCATACGCGACTTTTAGCGTTCGTTTCCGCGTGTATACGCAACTTAGCCTCATAAAAGCTGCGTATATGCTAACCCTGAATGTATACGCGGGTTCCCTTCACAAAAGTAGAGTATATACGCGGGTTGCCTTCACAAAAGTAGCGTATACATTGTGACATATTATATTTATCATTTTTCTGGCACTTACTAGAATTCTTTTCTTTGCCACATCTGAACTGATCTGAAGATACATCATTCTTACATCTTTAGCACATAGGTTGCTTATCATAGGCAACTCATCGAGTAGATTTCCATCAAGGACAACTTCATCAAGTAGGTTGCCATCATCTTCATCAAGTGGGTTGCCATCAAGGACAACACTTCTGCATCATATTGCCAACAATTTGATTCAGTGATCAGTTTCAGAAAGGGGCAGATGCGGTAACGGTCAGGAGGACCAGGAGTACATTTCAGAGAGAGGCAACAGTGACGCAGAGAGAGGCAGCACAATCACCTGGAGGGGTGACGCAGTTCCTGAAGGGAATCACGCAAAAGTGACGCAGTGCCTTTTGTATTCAGTTTGGAGATAGCTGAAAGCTGGGGTTTCTGAGCCAGGAGGGCCAAAACTCAGTTTCAGATCAGCCTTGATCAGAGTCAGAGGAGAGGTGATGCAATTCTTCAGCTTGCCCACACAAGCGTACGCAGTTGTAGCGTAGGCATCACGCAGAGGCAGAGAGGGGCTTCACCAACGTTATTCAGATCAGCCGGGGATTTGCAGAGTGAGGTATACCTCACATTTCTTTTGTTGCCTAGATTTTCTCTTAAGGGTGAGCCGGATATTGGCAACCTAGTTGTACTCAAGATTTTGCTGCTTAATAATACAAAACCCTCAGATCCGCTGCAACGGTTTTCCCGAGTTGGGTTTTTCTGGGGAATTAGTCCAAAAATAACTGTGTCAAATGTGGTTGTTTTTCATTGTATTTGGTTCAATTTGTTTCAGCACTTAGATTTATTCCACAACATCATTTGTGTAGACTGCTTCAGTAATTACTTCGATATTTCACTATAATGAAATAATTATGAAAAATAATAGGAGAAGTAATTCAGATTTGTTGCAGTAGGAATCCAGATTTAGGATTTTTCACATGGTATCAGAGCTTGTTCAAGCTGAAGTGCAGGAGAAACTAGATTGAACCAGCAGATCAACGTTGAAGAGACATTGAACTGCGTAAGCAGCACCAAACTTCCCCAAAAATTACGCAGTGGAGGCCAGGAGGGCAATCCAATGCAAAAAAGGGCTCCCTCTGAGAGAGTTGATAGAGGGGTAAGATTTTTTCAGTTGCAGAAGAGGCAGGGTAGCAGACCAGCGTAGTTGAAGGACACAGTAGCTGCACAGCAGTGAGTGTTGGTGCATACGCATCAGAAAATTTCTGAAAAACACAGTTGGGGATTTCTTGACCTCAGAGAGTTTCTTACTCAAAGAAACTCAGTTTTGCCAATGCAGCAGCAGAAGCAGTGACTTACTCCTCAAGGAGTGCGTAAGTCTAGCTGAGCAGAGGGTTAGAGGAAGATATTGACAGTTGAGGAGATGGCCAACAACGAATTGCATGACCAAGATAGATTTGAGGGTGCCTCCAACTATGTTATTTGGAAGTCAAGGATTCAGTTTCTCCTTGATGAGCATGATCTAAAGGCCCTCATTGACAGCGCAGTTGCAGAGCCACTGGATGCAACACATCTAAGAGCCTTCAAGAAGAACATGGCAAGAGCCAAACGATTGATCCTAGATGGTGTGAAGGATCACATTGTACCTCACATAGCAGCAAAGAACACTGCTAGAGAAATGTGGGTAGGGCTGGAAAAGCTATACCAAGGATCTTCTGAGCAGCGGAAGATGTATCTGGAGGAGAAGATGCGTAATACCAGGATGAAGAAGGGAGAGCGTTTTGACTCCTTCTTGTCTAGAATTCAGGATAACGGAGACTAGCTGTCAGTAGTGGGATCAACACCTAAAGACTCAGAGCTAGTAAGGCTCACTCTAAACTTTGTTTCAGAAGATTATTAGGTCTTTGTCCAGAGCATTCTGGGCAGAGAAAAGCTTCCAAGATGGGAAGCGGTGTGGGCAGCCTTGCAGCAAGAAGAGCTAAGGAGAGATCTCCTCAAAATCCATATTGAGGATGGCAGCAATAGTTCGAAAGTCAAGAAGGAGGAGGAAGAAAACATAGCCCTTGCATCAAAGGGGCAACAGAGGCAGAAGAAGAAATATCTATCCAAGATCAAGTGCTTCAGGTGTGGGGAAATGGGACACTATGCCACACAATGTCCTCTTAAGAAAAAGGATAAGGAGGAGAAGCAAGATCCTCAGGCCAGAGCTGCCAAGATTGAGGCAGAAGCTGATTGTGCTATGTAAGCTCATATTCCGAAAGGAGAGAAGTGGGCTGACTTGGAGTTGTAGATCCAGAATCTACATGCGGTAGGATCCTTGAGTATTTCCGAACTCTTGGATCACATGTGAGCTACGACAACCTTAAGACATTAGCAGGATGGATAGTCGCAGTGGAAGATGAAGAGACATTGTAGTGACTAGAAGTACTAGACCCTGATCAATGTAGATGGGGAGCAGCAACATTAGCATTTGAGCAGCAACATCGCAGTCCAGAGTAGCAACAACGCAGCATATTCGGAGAGCTAGTGCAGAAGTTAGTAACAGTCAGTCTTATTATCCAGGATGCAGTTTTACTTGTCCAATTTCAGATGTTTTTCAGTTGAAATTAGCAACAGTGCAATAGTGGAGCAGCAACAACAACAGATGAGCAGTGGCAACGCAGTGCACAAGTTGTGTAACGCAGTGCAGAGTAGTGCTCACGAAGTGCAGCAGCATGGTTGCATAATTTAGAGGGAGTTGCAATATAGTGGTAGTTGGCAGCATCATGCAGAGTCATTAGCAGCACGGATGCAGCATTTGTGCAGATTTGGTGAGAAGCATCAACAACACAACAATAGATGTTCCAGAAGTCAGAGCAGCACATTAAGTTGTCTTACTAGAGCACTTTCCTCACTAAGAGGGAGTGTTCATTTATGGTATCATCGGATGTGCTCTAGCAATATAACTTTGTATATAGGCTAAGACACATGTATTCCATATACCCAGAAAGGATTTTGGAAAATTCCACTTAGAGATGGTTTAATTAAATTAATAGATTGTTTTTTAATGTTTTCCTAAGTCTAAACTTAGGGAAACTGATTAATTAAAGGGTATTAATTAAACTAAGTGTGAATCTTCTAGATAAAATCATGGATCACCTCCAAGTTAATCTTAGCCCTTGATTATGTTTTATTCTTGGTCGTTGAAGGGTCAACGAAGGATTATAAGGACGATGAGGGGCCTATGGAAAATACGTTGAGCACATTGAATTTTTGGCATTTTCGAACTTGTGAGAGAGACACAACTTTTTGAACAAGATCAAATCACTAGGGCTGGGTTTGCTAAGTGATTTGATTCAGTGTTCAGTTTCAGAGAGGGGCAGATGTAGTAACTGGTCAGGAGGACCAGGAGTACATTTCAGAGAGAGGCAACAGTGACGCAGAGAGAGGCAGTGCAGTTACCTGGAGGGGTGACGCAGTTCCTGAAGGGAATCACGCAAAAGTGACGCAGTGCCCTTTGTATTCAGTCTGGAGATAGCTGGAAGCTGGGGTTTCTGAGCCAGGAGGGCCAAAACTCAGTTTCAGATCAGCCTTGATCAGTTGTAGAGGAGAGGTGACGTAGTTCTTCAGCTTGCCCACGTAGGCTTACGCAGTTGCAGCGTAGGCATCACGCAGAGGCAGAGAGGGGCTTCACTAGTGCTGTTCAGATCAGTCAGGGATTTGCAATGTGAGGTATACCTCACATTTCTTCTGTTGCCTAGATTTTCTCTGAAGGGTGAGCCGGATATTGGCACCCTAATTGTACTCAAGATTCTGCTGCTTAATAATACAAAACCCTCAGATCTGCTGCACCAGTTTTCTCGAGTTGGGTTTTTCCAAGGACTTAGTCCAAAAATCACTGAGTCAAATGTGGTTTGTTTTCATTGTATTTTGTTCAATTTGTTTCAGCACTTAGATTTATTCCGCAGCATCATTTGTATAGACTACTTCAGTAATTACTTCGATATTTCACTGTAATGAAATAATTATGAAAAATAATAGAAGTAATTCAGATTTGTTGCAGTAGGAATCCAGATTTAGGATTTTTCACAAGTACTAATGGCATTGTTACCTAGAAAACTAGGCAATTGATTAATAGCCCCAATGGCTTCATCCAGAATAAAGTTTGAATAGCCTGGAATGTTTTTAAAATCACAAGGGGCGAACAAAGCATTCATGATATCATGCTCACTTGACCCTGAAAGAGCAAATGGATAATAGAGGGAGGCTCCTGTCCAAGATTAGCAAGAGGTCTACAAGAAGAGAAGTTTCAAGTAGAAATCTTGCAGGAAATGAAATAAGTGGAGTCGCCACTTGAACATGAATCTAACTCTAAATTTCAACATGCAAAAACCAAAAGTCAGTCGGTTTTTCCCAGGTACAAGAAAGCTTTCCCCCGACAACGACGCCAAAAATGTTGATCCTTGCCACCTACACCTACCTACTAATTAGTGAGAAAAACCCCACAAAGTTTGGTTGGTGACAAGGAACTAAGAGGAGGGGTTGTCACCTATTCCCAACTCTCTCCGTTTAAGCTATATCCTAGGTTAGATATGGGGGGTGGTCCGTAAAGTAAAACTAAGTTACAGATGTGAGTTTTCAAGGAAAATTGTTAAATTCAAATAGATTACTTCTTAAGATTTATAAGCAAATGTGATAAGAACAATAACCATCAACAACTATCAATACATAAGATAAGCATAAAGCATATGAATAACTAGTGCCTTCAAAGTATTGCTCAAAAATGAAATTATATGTGCTTAAATGAGGCGAAATAATTTCAAATGGAAAGCAAAAGTAATCCTGAAAAGTGAAACAAGAAACTGTTAGCACAAGATATTATGAATACAAGATACAAGAATGCCTTTAAGATAAACAAATTGATAAATCAAAGCATGTAAAGATATCTTGCCAAAATATAAACAATTAGTAATCTACTTTAAGAATGTGAATGTGATGATTCTAGTCCATGTCTATCAAAGTAACTTGCCTTCTAATATTAAACAACATATAAGCAAACTTGAAATGGATATTAACATGTATACTAGTGTCTTCAAGTAAACAATTGCTTGTCCAAAATGAGTTTTAAGCCACAAATGATAGAAAATTTAAATATTAGACCAAGATAATGAAATCAAATTTTGCAACATGAAATAGGTAGTGCTTGGAAATGCAATAAGATACATCAATCATCCACGACCATTAAAATGACAACATGAAATGGAGCTGCAAAAGTAAGCAATATTCCAAGTACAAGAGAATTAAATTTGTTGCAAAATTTAAGAGATTACAATGCTTGCATCCAAAGTTCTTCTTGAAATAGGAAATGATATTTGCATGTGAAACATTAAACCATCAAGATAGCAAAAATTTTGGGAACTTTGCAAGTAAATGTGATGAAATAATGCTCTTGGTTTATTTTATTAGTTAGCTCTAAAGCAAGATTACAATTGAACTCTAATATTCAGATCTGTAATATTCCCAATTAGCTTTGCTAATTGGAATATTTCATTTTTGTTTAATTTTGCCGCTTTAGCTAGAAATAATAAATAAAGTGAGAAATAAGAGGGGTCACCTCACTTTAGTCACCTCACTTTATAAAATAAAGTGTTTTTCCTAGTTGATTGACGTTATAACTTAGAGAGGGGCCTTGGGGGTCCACATGAGTATGAGGGGAGGCCTCACGCTGACCCAAGGTTAACTGCGCAGGCCAAGGAGAGTGAAGGACGCAGTCAAGTTTTGGAGGGAGTTTAGCACTATAAAAGGTGGGGTTCTCACCTCATTTTGGGCATTGATGATTTGATATTGATATTGAGAGCTAGACTTCTATCTACTTCAGCACGCCGGTTGTTTAGTCGGTCTACAGCACTGTTTAGTGCAAACTGAGTGTCTCCGGTCGGAGATCTCACCCTTAGCTTCGGGGGACTTCGAGTGCCTGCCCTAGTAAGGTTATTTTCTGAGCATCATCCTTCAGTTTCAGTGGTAATTTGCAGTAGTTCTGGTGGAGATTTGGCAGAGGAGACACCCCCTTCTTGAGAGGACGCAGATCTGGGCAGAGAGGACGCGAGATCTGGGCAAGGACGCGGGTCGGCGAATCGAGGGTAGGAGAGCCTCGGATACGGGCGGGAGGGCAGCAGTCCGGCGGATCTGGCCCTGGAGGGCGCGGATGCGCAGAGATAGAGACGCGGATGCGGGCGAGAGAAGGGGACGCAGATCCAGCAGATCTAGCCCTGGAGGACGCAGATCTGGAGAGATAGGACGCAGATCTGGCTTGGGAGACTCGAGATCCAGCGAATCCCGAGCGGAAAACGCGAGATACGGGCGAGAAGAACGCAGTCCGGTCGGGGAGGAGGGCGCGAATCGATGGCTTCGAAGTCTTTGTGTGGGGTTTTGGCGGCGTTTTTCAGTGTTTCCAGCCCTGAGGAGTTGGTCATCTCGTCTGGAGGACTTGTGGTTGGATTCACCCCTTCTTGCCAGCGTTTCATCTGTCTTCTGCGCTGTCACTAGCAGAGACAGCGTTTTCACTGGTGAGGGCTTGATTGGTGGTGGAGCATCAGTTTCACATTTTCAGGGGTTTGTCTGGAGGATTGAGATCAGCCATCTTTCTAGTTTCCAGCTCATAGTTCCAGTGCATTGCAGCAGCAGTTCTTCATAGCAGATTCTTCAGCCAGCTAGGACGCTGTCCCTATTTGCAGCCATTATCTGTTCTGAGAGGGTCTCCACTTGCCTAGGGCAAGGACAGGTGCACTCATTCTGATTATCTTGTACTCCTCTATATGTATTCTCAGATTAATAAAATGGCTTAGTTTCTGGCATTCTATGTGTACTTGTTCCATGATCTGGTTCCAGCATTTTATTTTGTCTATCTGTCTGGCATATTTCTGTGTATTACTGGTTATTTCCCGTTGGGGATATTACAGTGGTATCAAAGCATAGATCTGGCTCAGCCTGTGGTGCTAGCAGTCTATGACGCCCGGGGATAACCCCTACATCTATCAGAAGGAACGCAGAGAAGCTGAGAGTAGGTGGAAGTTTCCCTTCGGGAGAAGTGATTCTGATCAGGAGCCACCTGAGACAGATTCAGAGGCAGAGCAGCCTGAGAAGGGCCCAGAACAGCGTAATCCAATGGCAGATGATGATAGGAGGTTTAGAGAGACGATCCTCCATCACATGCAGGAGATGTCACAGAGGCTCGTGGCCATGGAGATCAGTCAGAAAGAACTCCCTAGAGTTCTTCAGATCGGTGAGGGATCTGGTATGTCTCGCCACGTACCAGTGCACGATGCTATTCCCATTGTGACGACTCAGGTACCCGTGCGATCCACTATGCCCACATTCTTGCCAGAAGACACAGGGACAGGAGTACGGGGAGGTGCACAGAGGGATAATCCAGCACCCACGCGACCTACCATGCCTACCTTCCTGGTAGAGGACGAGGGGTCGACAGCACCGAGAGAGTTGAGTCCAGCTCGATGGGCGGCCGCTTTTGCAGAGTGGCAGGCCTTCGGACAGGCATTCATGGATTCTCTCCCCTTCGAGCGCTATCTCCATATTCAGTATGGCATCAAACCCCGTGATCAGCACCAGCACAGGGGGCACGGACACCACCGTGATGACCACCGCGCGGCTAGTAGATTCCATTTACCTACGTTTGATGGTTCATCAAACAGTTCGGCAAAGTCCTGGGTGGAGAAGCTGGACATCTATTTCCAGCTTAACCAGATGTCGGAGACAGAGGCCATTAAGGTGGCTACATTGCATTTAGAGGGTGAGGCTCAGGACTGGTGGTTTCATGGGATGGCGACACCCGGGCATTCCACAGTGACGACATATGCCGAGTTTACCAGGAGGGTGGTAGAGCGTTTTGACAGGAGGGATCCGGAGCAGCATTTTGTTGAGCTGACCAAGCTCAAACAGACGGGGAGTGCAGAGGCATACATTTCAGATTTCTTGAGGGTTTCAGTGATGGTACCTGACTTAACGGCAGCTCGGATGGTTTATATGTTTGTGGAGGGACTGTCAGAGCCACTTCGTGGTCTAGTCCGGTCGAACAAACCGGCTACACTACAGGATGCCATCAGTAGGACTCAAGACTTACAGGATGTCTTGCCCAGGACTCGGCCACCTTATCCCCAGAGACAGGCTTTCCAGGAGCCATGGGCACCGGGACACAAATGTGCGTCAGGGAAGGCACATTTCATAGAGGTCTTCTCCGAGAGCAGCGGAGAAGAGGATGAGGAGGATGATGAGGAGGCAGGAGGATGTTATGCAGCACAGAGTACCGTACCACCTCCACCACCCGCGACAGGTGGGGCATCATTCGCACCTACTGGGGGAGCTCTAGCCGCATTGCGAGGAGTCCCCAAGTATTTGACTCTGCGCGTACGGGGGACAGTGCGCGGGCAGCGGGTCTCAGTCTTAGTCGATAGTGGGGCCACCCACAACTTCATTGACGCCCAGATGGTTGAGCGGAGAGGCATACCGACGGAGGGCTTTGATGGGTTTTCTGTTTTGGTACCAGGAGATCAGACCATGGCATGTGCTCGGTATGTACCAGAGTTATGAGTGACGATGGGCAATTATACATTGACCGATCACTTCTTTGTGGTGGACATCCCGGACACCAACGTGATATTGGGGGTTCAGTGGCTTATTACTCTAGGGAAGGTCACGACGGATTGGAAGGCCCTAGAGATGGAGTGGGATGATCCCAAGACGGGGAGGCATGAGAAGATACGAGGGCAGAACACATATCCACCCCAGACAGTATCGGCACACAGCATGGAGGCGACTTTCCGCAAGGGAGATATAGAGTGGGCAGTAGAGTTGCGGGCTTCAGAGGCAGTGGATACAGGGCGGACGGTGCACCCTGATCTGCAGTCTATTCTCGATAGATATGCAGTGGTTTTTGGGGACATTCCGCCAGGACAGCCACCGGATCGGGGGTTTGAGCACACGATCGAGCTTGAGCAGGGGATACAGGCTGTGATTACCACACCGTATAGGCATCCCAAGGCCTATCGGGATGAGATAGAACGGGCCATTCAGGAGTTGTTGGCCCTTGGTCACATTCGACCCAGCACTAGTCCTTTTGCTTCTTCAGTAGTGCTGGTGAAGAAGAAGGACGACACATTACGCATGTGCATTGACTACAGGGCTCTGAACAAGAAGACCCTGAAGAACAGGTACCCCATTCCCAGGATCGACGAGCTGATGGATGAGTTGAGAGGAGCACGGTTCTTCTCAAAAATTGATTTGAGATCCGGGTACCATCAGATACGCGTGAGGGAACAGGACATTCCCAAGACCGCTTTCAGGTGTCATTATGGGCACTTTGAGTTTCTGGTCATGCCATTTGGTTTGACCAATGCACCTGCTACTTTCCAGTCTTGTATGAATCACATTTTCAGGGATCATCTGAGAAAGTTTGTGCTGGTTTTCTTTGATGACATCCTTATATACAGCAGGACTTGGGAGGAGCATCTCCAGCATATTGAGACGGTCTTGCACATTTTGGAGGAGCAGCAGTTCTATGCCAAGCTCTCCAAGTGTGAGTTTGGGTTGACGGAGATGCTGTATCTAGGACACATTATAGGAGTGGACGGAGTGAGAGTCCACGAGGAGAAAATCCGGGCTATCAGGGACTGGCCAGAGCCACGGAATGTGACAGAGCTTCGAGGGTTTATTGGTATCTGCACCTACTACAGGAAGTTCGTCAAGGGCTTCTCTCAGCTTGCTGCACCCCTCACGGATCTGACGAGGAAAGGGGCATTCAGTTGGTCGGACACAGCACAGCGAGCTTTTGACAAGCTCAAGGAGGTGATGAGCAGTTGTCTCGTATTAGCGTTGCCAGATTTTACGCAGCCCTTTGTCCTAGAGTGCGATGCATCAGGAGAGGGGATTGGTGCAGTTTTGATGCAGGACGGTCATCCGATTGCTTTCGAGAGCCGGAAGCTCCTTCCACACGAGAGGCTATATCCCATATACGACAAGGAGATGCTGGCCATCATGCATGCATTGGCAAAATTCCGACAGTACTTGGTGGGTGGCAGATTCAGGGTGAGGACAGATCACAACAGCCTGAGGTACTTTCTGGAGCAGAAGCAGTTGCAGGAGAGACAGCAGAAGTGGATCAGCAAGATCCAGGCCTACGACTTTGACATAGAGTATGTCAAGGGGAAGAATAACGTGGTAGCTGATGCCCTTTCTCGTAGACCGGCCACGTTATCACTCATGAGCCTGGACGCTGACTGGAAGGCTCGACTATTGGTCGAGTACTCCAAAGATAGATTTGCATGCGAGGTTCTGGATGGGCAGGTAGCAGATAGCAGATACAAGGTGGTCGATGAGGTCATCTATTATAGGGACAGGATCTTCTTGACTGAGGGATCTCAGCTCAAGGAGAAGATACTCCAGGCTTCACACGATTCACCATTGGCGGGCCATCAAGGGTTCACCAAGACATACAGGGCCATCCGGGAGAGATTTGCATGGAAGGGCCTCAAGGAGGACGTGCTCCAGCATGTCAGGGAGTGCGAGGTTTGCCAGCGAAACAAGGGAGAGATGAGCCATCCTGCAGGGTTGTTGCAGCCTCTTCCCATTCCGGAGGGGAAGTGGGAGAGCATTTCGATGGACTTCATCACGGGGTTGCCCACAGTGCAGGGCAAGGATTGCATCTTCGTGGTGGTTGACAGGCTGACGAAGTATGCTCACTTTTTCGCCATTTCAGCACATCACACAGCGGCACAGGTGGCGGAGTTATTTTTCAGGGAGGTTTTCAGATTGCATGGTCTACCCAAGACCATTGTCAGTGACAGGGACAGCCGTTTTATGGGCGGATTCTGGCAGGAGCTCTTCCGACTAGTGGGGACAGAATTGACACCGAGCACTAGTTATCATCCCCAGACGGACGGGCAGACGGAGATAGTTAACAAGTGGCTGGAGGGCTACGTGCGTAACTACGTCAGTGGGCAGCAGCGAGCATGGCTGAAATGGCTACATTTGGGCGAGTACTGCTACAACACAACGCACCATATGTCCATCGGTATGACACCTTTCTATGCTTTGTATGGATATCATTCCTTATCTTTTGTGGACATGATGTTCGGTGTTAGCAGAGCTCCGCGAGCCAAGTTATGGATCCAAGAGAGCCAAGACATCCTCCGAGCTCTCAAGGACAACATAGCCACAGCACAGAATCAGCAGAATTTGTATGCTGATAAGGGTCGGGTGGAGAGACACTTTGAGGTAGGGGACCTGGTCTACCTACGGCTACAGCCATACCGACAGTCTTCGCTCAAGCAGAAGGGAGCGGAGAAGCTAAAGCCTCGTTTTTATGGACCATACAGGGTGATATGCAGGATCGGGCAGGTTGCGT
Source organism: Pinus albicaulis (assembly GCA_034641835.2). Lineage (NCBI taxonomy): Eukaryota > Viridiplantae > Streptophyta > Pinopsida > Pinales > Pinaceae > Pinus > Pinus albicaulis. The sequence continues at coordinate 1,645,015,436 of CM076578.1, read as the reverse complement.
ATGAGTTGGAGCTGCCCCAAGGCAGCCGAATTCATAACATCTTTCATGTATCATGCCTGAAAAAGGCACTGGGCCAGCATGTGAGAGTCACCGAGGAGCTACCGCCTACAGATGATGAGGGGCATCTGGTGTTACATCCAGAGGCTATTATCGACACTAGGGAGAGGCAACTGCGGAGCAGGAAGATCAGAGAATTCTTGGTGAGATGGAAGAATTTGCCGGATGAGGATGCCACTTGGGAGGATGAGAGGATCTTACAGCATCCATCACTTCAGTTGCTTGAGGACAAACAACGTTTTGCCGGGGGAGACTGTAATATTCCCAATTAGCTTTGCTAATTGGAATATTTCATTTTTGTTTAATTTTGCCGCTTTAGCTAGAAATAATAAATAAAGTGAGAAATAAGAGGGGTCACCTCACTTTAGTCACCTCACTTTATAAAATAAAGTGTTTTTCCTAGTTGATTGACGTTATAACTTAGAGAGGGGGCCTTGGGGGTCCACATGAGTATGAGGGGAGGCCTCACGCTGACCCAAGGTTAGCTGCGCAGGCCAAGGAGGGTGAAGGACGCAGTCAAGGTTTTGGAGGGAGTTTAGCACTATAAAAGGTGAGGTTCTCACCTCATTTTGGCATTGATGATTTGATATGGATATTGAAAGCTAGACTTCTGTCTACTTCAGCACGCCAGTTGTTTAGTCGGTCTGCAGCACTGTTTAGTGCAAACTGAGTGTCTCCGGTCGGAGATCTCACCCTTAGCCTCGGGGGACTTCGAGTGCCTACCCTGGTAAGGTTATTTTCTGAGCATCATCCTTCAGTTTCAGTGGTAATTTGCAGTAGTTTCTGGTGGAGATTTGGCAGAGGAGATACCCCCTTCTTGAGAGGACGCAGATGCGAATGGGACGCGAGATACGCGGGCAAGAGGACGACGATTCAGCGAGATCCGAAGGGAGAGCCTCGAGATCGGACGGGGAGGGCGCGAGATCCGGCGGATACAGCACGGAGGACGCAGATACGGAGAGATGGGACGCAGTCTGGCGAGAGAGGACGCGAGATCAACGGATCAACCACGGAGCGCAGAGATGCGGAGATAGAGACGGTGCGGCTAGGGAGGACTTTCGAATCCAGCGGATCGAGCGGAGAAACGCGAATGCAGGCGGAGAAACGCGAATCCGATCGGGGAGGACGCGATTTGATGACGGGGTCTTGTGTGGGGTTTTGCGGCGTTTTTCAATGTTCCCGACCCTGGCGGGTTGGTCATCTCATCTGGAGGACTTGTGGTTGGATTCACCCCTTCTTGCCAGCGTTTCATCTGTCTTCTGCGCTGTCACTAGCAGAGACAGTGTTTTCACTGGTGAGGGCTTGATTGGTGGTGGAGCATCAGTTTCACATTTTCTAGGGTTTGTCTGGAGGATTGAGATCAACCATCTTTCTAGTTTCCAGCTCATAGTTCCAGTGCATTGCAGCAGCAGTTCTTCATAGCAGATTCTTCAGCCAGCTAGGACGCTGTCCCCATTTGCAGCCATTATTTGTTCTGAGAGGGTCTCCACTTGCCTAGGGCAAGGATAGGTGCACTCATTCTGATTATCTTGTACTCCTCTATATGTATTCTCAGATTAATAAAATGGCTTAGTGTTCTAGCATTCTATGTGTACTTGTTCCATGATCTGGTTCCAGTATTTTATTTTGTATATCTGTCTGGCATATTTCTGTGTATTACTGGTTATTTCCCTTTGGGGATATTACAAGATCTCACCCTCACCCAAAGTTTTGGATCTCACAGTGAGGAGTCCATAGAGGTTGAGGGTCCCTAAAATGTCTATTCAATCAACTTAAGTTGGAGGTAAATTTTAGTGATGTTTAGGGCATGTAAGATTTAAAAGTAAACTAACAAGAGATTGAAAATTCAACTTCAACTTGAAATTTATTTGCTTGAGATGAAATAAAATGTTGTTTTCTGAAGTATAATTTGCCCAAATACTTGATGCATGTAAGATGTGCTTAATGGTGAAGCATAAGTAAACTTGGAACAACATTCAAGCCAAATAAAATCAAACTAAAGGTGTTTGCATGCAAGAAATCTGAACCTGTTATGAAAGTAAATGGACTTGAAACTTGTATTAAATAAAACTAAAGAGCATGCAAAATGAGTGTGATTCATGATTGTATTAATTACCTGTCAGTTTTTGTTGCATCGGATGTGTTCTAGCCACAAGATTTGCTAGAGACACTAGAATACATGTTTTCTCCAAAACCCAGGAATCGTTTCTAGAAATTCAACCTAGAGACGACTTATTTAGAATTATTAGTCAGTTTTTAATATTTCCCAAGTCTAAATTTAGGGAATATGATTAATTAATCAGAATTAATTAAGTCATGGTGAGAATGTTCTAGAAAGTACATGGATTGATTTCTAGTTAATCCTAGCCATCGATTGAGATTTAATCGTGGTCGTTGAAGTCTCAACGGAGGATTATAAGAAGTCGATGGATCTTGGAGAAGATACACCAAATTAGTTGAGCATCCGATTTTGCTGAGAAATCGATTTCCAGAGTAGTAGTTGTGTGTTGCCGAAGTGATTTAGTGAGATCAAAGCAGTGAGGGAGGGGTAGAGATAGTGAAGCCGGAAGAAGGATTCTAGATCCGGCGAGTACATTTGCAGAGAGGTAGAGAGTGCCACAGTGAGGCAGCGCAGAGCCCTCTAGAGGAAAATTTCATTTTGCTAGGGAGAAATGGATACTCATTTTGCCAAAAGCTGGAGAGAGGTTCCAGAGGCTGGGAGAATCATTTTCTCAGACAGCAGCTGACGAGACAGTGGGAGGAGACGCAGTTCCGAGCTGGAGGGACGCAGTGACTGTGTAGAGTGACATAGTGACTACGCAGAGGCAGTTGGGACCAACTCAATTCGAGCTGAGGTCAGTGTCGGATAGATTGTGGAGTGAGGGATTTTCCTCACTAGTTATTTTTGCCAGTTTGTCTCTATTTGGTTTACCAGTTTGGGCATCCATAGTTTGTACTCAGATTTTCACTACTGCATAACACTAAAACCCTCAGCTACTGCACCAATTTTCTCGAGTTGGGTTTTTCCGAGGACAAAATAACAATGTTTTTTGTTTGTGTGCATCTATTTCTCCCAATGTTTTTATTTCTTCCGCAATATTTTATTTGTGAAGGTTGCAGTTTATTTAATTCGATATTTGTGGTAGGAAACTGCAAGTAAATTGTTTGGTTAATTAAACAATTATAAGAATTAACATCAGTTGCTGCAATAGGATTCAGGGTTCCCGAATTTTCACATGGTATCAGAGCACAGATTGTAAGTCGTAGAGCTCAGTTGCAGAAGAAGAGGAGGTTCGTTGCTCTGCGTGAGCAATAGTTCGAAACCCCTAGAGGCAATGCAGTCCCTTGGCCAAGAGGGTCAAATACCTGAGGAAAATAGATTTCTCTGAGAGAGCGACAAAGAAATCCAATTTCTCCAGATTGAGGATTACCAGAGGTAGAGGGAGCAGCTAGTGCTTTCTTGCAGAGCAGATCTCTAGCTGGACTAATGTTGCACGAAGCGGGGACGTTTTTTGGAAGCGAGGACGCGGAAGCATTTTTTTCCAAAAATTTAGGAAGCAAAGCGTTTCAGAAGTGTCCACTATATATATATATATATATATATATATATATATATATATATATATTTATTTTTTTTATTTTTTTTTGCATTTATATTCAAAGCAAACATCGCAAATACCAAATTAGTTGTAGAAGACATGAAAACATGCATATTTTTACATAAATCAAGATAGATATGACATCCATGATTCCATTGTACATCAATAATTAATTATTCGAGCATCAACCATCTGGATTCTAGATTCTAGCTATTACAAATATACATCAAATTTTTAAGCATGATAAAACATTTAAGCATACTATAAAACATAAAACATTTAAGCATGCTGCATATTTTATAACATAAAACATTTAACCATATTATAAAACATAAAGCATATTATGTAGCAAGTGAGCAACTATCAACATTAGTCATGTCCAAAATTCAAATAATAATGTTTACAAAATAGGCCACTTGGCCACCACCAAGACAAAAAAGTTCAAATTCACAACAAGCCTACAAGTCTAATCTATGACAAAAGCAATAAATTGTGAATATATCTACTAATCTCTCCTCCTTCCACCACGAAGAGTATGTGGCGGTGGGCCTCCACGTGGTAGGCTGGTGGCAATGGTGAAAATGGTGGCTATGGAAGTTGTGGCTCTGCAATTGGTGAAGACGAAGCCCCCGTTGTTGGTGTTGAACCATGGAACCTAAGAAACAAGGGACCAGTTGGAGGTGGCATGTCAACTCGATCATCATCATCATGGATAAGAGCATCCTCTAATTGCTCTAATCGCAACACTTCATCCTCCAAATTGGCCTCCTCTGGATACCTATCCCAAACCTTAAGGTCTTTATTACTCTTTGCATCATCACAGTAATGGGACAACAATTGCAAGTTGTAATGAACATAAACCAAGCTCTCTGCTTGGTCTAAACTCAACCTGTTCCTTTTAACTGTGGATGAAAAAATAAGAGCTCCCACACCTCTTTGCAGAAGAAGTGTTTACCACTTGTGATAGCACCCGCAATGCCAAAGTCTGTAGAATTGGAGTAGCACCTCCATTCATGTTCCACCACTCAATAGAAGAAAAATTCTCTCGATCTCTAATTGCATGCATGCTCCCAAATGGACCAGTGCAAAGTGTATAGTTGGTCAACTGTTTCTGTACCAAGGCAGCCTCCTCATCAGGGACTAATCTGTCAATGCAATCATATATTTTTCTAGAACCTCTGGATCTAGGTGTGGTTTTCTCCTGCTACCCCCCCCCCTTAGGTGTTGGTGTTGAAAGCCATGATGGATGATAATATTTAGGTGTCAAAACATATGCATGCAATGGAACATTTAGCACATCCCATCGTCTTTCCACCTTTGCACGAATATAACTTTACAAGGTGATATCTCTAGGCTTAACAATGTCTTTAATTTGCCCCAACATGTTATCCATTTGCTCATACACCTCCCCAATTATTGGTTGATCTGAATCTGCAAACTTGATCATGTAATAAATTGGTTTGGTGAATTGCAAAACATATTTAACTTGTGACCAAGAGTACATGTCAAGAATAGTGTCCTTGGCTACATTAGCACCATCTCTATCAGTGTTAATTTCCTCTCATGATTCAGCGGTGACCATATTAGTTAAAGCTTGTCCCACCTTCACTAGCCGCCTAAAGGTGAGGTAATAACTTGCAAATCTTGTTTTTGCAAGTTTAAGCAACTACAACTTGGAGTAAGTGCCATAGAAGTAGTTTACCCTTGTATGCCTTGTGATAAATTTAATGAGTTTCTTCCCTCTCTTGTAAAGGTCATTAATCCACCCACATTCTTTATGCTTCACAATATCATGCATCAAAAGGTTTAATGTGTGCACCAAGCACCTAGACCAAAATAAGTGTGGATACGTACGCTCAATAATTCTTCCTACTCCCTTACAATTTGTTGCATTATCTGTGATCACTTAAACCACTTTACAAGGACCAACATCTTTGATTGATTGCAGTAGGAGATCTGAAATGTTTTGGGAAGTTGCACTGATAGAGGAGTCATGACATGTAATAAACACTGCACCTCTAGCAGAAACACCAAGAACATTTATCAAATGTTGGTTTCTGATGTTTGTCCACCCATCTGATACAATGGATACCCCACTATCCACCCACTGATTTGTAAAACATGTTAAAGCTATTTGAACCTTTCCTTTTTCTTTTTCTAATAACATTGTTCTAGCTTTCTCATAGTTGGGGGACTTATATCCTTTTGGGGCTTCATTGATCGCCTTTACCATTACATGCCAATAGGGAGAGCGAAGCACATTGAATGGTACACTGCAAGCTCAAAGAAATCGGACTATCTTTCCATCCACATCATCCCTCCCAGCAACATTAAGGAAATCCCCTATTGTTTTTTTATCTCTAGAGCTTGTAGAAATACCATGAGGAGATGAGCTACCAAATCTAGAGGTTGCACTTGATTCAGATTGAGTTTTTTGTTTATTGTTTTACTATTGTGCAACCTCCTCTATTTGGATATATTTTCTTCTTTGTTCATTTGAAACCTTTGGGCAAATTGCTATCCCCACAACACCTTTTTTTTATCAATGTCCATCACTCCACAAAGATGTCTCCTCACATGGGTATATGAACCACTATATGGTTTTCCTCCATGACAACCATGAGGGCACGAAAACTTGTAGCTTCCACCACCTTTTCCCCCTTCAAGTTTGGTCACATAGTTCCACAAGGGTGTCAATGCAGCTTTCCCCTCTAGTGTTTTAATGTTCTTATCAAAATCATCCCCTTCCTCTTCAAACCCTTCCTCCTCATCATACATTGGGTCACTCATATGGAGACCACTATATTTTTCTTTTTCACGTTCTTCTCTTCTATTTCTACTCCCTGTTAAAATTGGACAACTAGGTCCAAACTCCATGTTGTGATGCTCAGATGAAAACACCAATATTTTTATTGGGTTCCTCTTTTGGAGAGGTGCAAGATTGATCTAAAGATCATCTTGATCCGATGAGCAGAACATTTATTTTGAATTTATTTTTAATACTTTCGAAATATGTCCAGGTCGGCCTTAAGGTTTTACACTGTAATATTCCTAATTAGCATTGCTAATTGGAATATTTCATTTTTGTTTAATTTTGCCGCCTTAGCTAAAAATAATAAATAAAGTGAGAAATAAGAGGGGTCATCTCACTTTATAAAATAAAGTGTTTTCCTAGTTGATTGACGTTGTAACTTAAAGGGGTGGCCTTGGGGGTCCACACGTGTATGAGGGGAGGCCTCACGCTGACCCAAGGGTAACTGCGCAGGCCAAGGAGGGTGAAGGACGCAGTTAAGGTTTTGGAGGGAGTTTAGCACTATAAAAGGAGGGGTTCCCACTTCATTTGGCATGTTTGATTTGATATTGATATTGAGAGCTAGACTTCTGTCTGCTTCAGCACGCCGGTTGTTTAGTCGGTCTGCAGCACTGTTTAGTGCAACCGAGTGTCTCCGTGCGGAGATCTCACCCTTAGCCTCGGGGGACTTCGAGTGCCTGCCCTGGTAAGGTTATTTTCTGTATCACCCTTAGCTTCGGGGGACTTCGAGTGCCCGCCCTAGTAAGGTAATTTTCTGAGTAACATCCTTCAGTTTCAGTGGTAGTCAGCAGCAGTTTCTGGTGGAGATTTAGAGAGGAGGAAACCCCTTCTGGTGTCTGCGCAGATCTGAGAGGTAGGACGCTGTTCCAGAGGGAGGAAGGACGCAGATCAGATCTGAGAGGTAGGACGCTGTTCCAGAGAGAAGGAAGGACGCAGATCCAGTTGGCTAAGGCAGAAAGGACGCAGATCTGGGGAGGCATTGGCAGAACCAGTCTTGGAGGACGCAGATCTGAGAGATCTAGCCTTAGAGAGTGCAGATCTGGAGGTATAGCATCAGATCCAGCCTTGGAGGATACAGATCTGAGGAGATATTGGTAGATCCAGCCTTGGAGAGTGCAGATCTGGAGGTATAGCATCAGATCCAGCCTTGGAGGATACAGATCTGAGGAGATATTGGTAGATCCAGCCTTGGAGAGTGCAGATCTGGAGAGATAGCATCAGATCCAGCCTTGGAGGGTACAGATCTGAGGAGATACTATCAGATCCAGCCTAGATCTGAAGAGATAGCAGCAGATTTGGCCTTAGAGGACGCAGATCTGGAGTGATTGGGCACAGATCTGGAAAGGAGGATTCAGATCTAGCAGATCTGAGGGAGAGAGGACGCAGAGCCAGTCAAGGAGGACGCTGATCTGATGAGCAGAGTCTGGTGAGTGAGATTTGACAGCGTTTTCAGTGTTTTCAGCCTGGGGGAGTTGATCTTGCCATCTGGAGGTTCTGGGGTCAGTATTTCATCTGTCTTCTGCGCTGTCACTGGCAAAGACAGCGTTTTTATTGGTGTGGGTTGGAGGATTGGGATCAGCCATCTTCTAGTCTTCAGTTTGTAGCTCCATTGCATTCTAGCAGTAGCTCTTCTTCAGCCAGCTAGGACGCTGTCCTTATTTGCAGCCATTGTTTGTCTGAGAGGGTCTCCACTTGCCTAGGGCAAGGATAGGTGCACTCATTCTGATTATCTTGTACTCCTATCTATGTGTTCTGAGATTAATAAAATCGCTTAGTATTCTGGCATTCTATGTGTACTTGATCTATTATCTGGTTCCAGCATTTGTTTTATGTATATCTGTCTGGCATATTTCTGTGTATTACTGGTTATTTCCCTTTGGGGATATTACAGTGGTATCAAAGCATAATTCTGGCTCAGCCTGTGGTCTATGACATCGGGAAAGAGATCCCACAGAGCAGTAGCAGTTGCAATACCAGAAACGCAGTTGGAAAAAGGGCCAAAATATAAAGGGTCAAATTTTGAAGTTTGGAATTATGAGAAACGTTTTCTGGGTTTTTCTGGGTTTTGGACAAGGATCACCTTCCCAAATTCCTAGAATTTTCTGAATAGTTTTCAGTGGTTTAATCGGAGGTCGAAGTTAAGCAGCAGTATGGTTTTGCAGCAGCCGTGCAGTTTCTGAGGAGCCTGTAGACACATAGCAGAAAGAGCCGATGGCTGATGATGATGTGAGGTTTAAAGAGGCGGTCCTCCGTCACATGCAGGAGACGTCACAGAGGCTCTTGGCCATGGAGATCAGTCAGAGAGAACTCCCTAGAGTTCTTCAGGTCGGTGAAGGATCGGGTATGTCTCGCCACGTACCAGTGCACGATGCTATTCCCATTGTGACGGCTCAGGTACCCGCGCGATCCACTATGCCCACATTCTTGCCAGAAGACACAGGGAAAGGAGTGCGGGGAGGTGCACAGAGGGACAATCCAGCACCCACGCGACCCACCATGCCTACCTTCCTGGTAGAGGACGTGGGGTCGACAGCACCGAGAGATGTGAGTCCAGCTCGATGGGCAGCCGTTTTTGCAGAGTGGCAGGGCTTAGGACAGGCATTCATGGAAACTCTCCCCTTCGAGCGCTATCTCCAGTATCGATGCGGCATCAAACCCCCTGAGCAGCACCAGCACAAGGGAGACTACCACCGCACAGCTAGTAGAGATTATGTTCAGCTCCAGCGTGATAGTACACCTCACAACTTTCACAGAGGGAACAAGCACTCACATGATAGGGGCTTACAGCGCACAGTGGACAGATTCCATCTACCGACACTTGACGGGTCATCCAGGCGCTCAGAAAGAGCTTGGGTGGACAAGTTGGATACCTCTTTCCAGTTTGACCGAGTATCGGAGAGGAAAACCATTAAAATGGTTACCTCGCACTTGGAGGATGAGGACACACAGGATTGCAGGGAGTTCGAGGATACACCTAGTGTGACACAGGACTCACCATCATTAGAGTCCTCCTTGACCGTGCCGGTTGATATCGTAGTGGAGGAGGTAGAGCCTACCCCAGTAGAGCCATCCACTGAGGTGATGACTGGAGCCATGTCTGAGTCTTCGGGTGGTAGCAGCACACGACAGATGGGTGAGGTATCAGGAGATATATCCACTATCGATGAGGCACTAGGAGATACAGAGGTATTGGATGATGGTCGCAGACAGCAGTATCATTGGCTTCGGACGGACCTTCGAGTTTTGAGGGAGAAGGCCACGTCAGTACGGGAGACCATTTTGTTGCAGGACCAGGAGCTGGAGGGTATGAGAGTGACTTGCGCCAAGTCGGCGGCCAAGTTGGTCCGCATTGGGGAGCAGCTGGATTCCCTGATGGTACAACCAGAGGGCACGTTGGAGTGTCAGATCATTCCCCTTCAGGTATGCATGGATGGGACTAGCAGTGTTGTTGGGTCATCTCTTTCCGTTGGAGAGAGAGAGGCAGAGCCACCTAGTCAGGTCTCATATGTTGACTTGGATAGTGGTATGAGACGATCAGAGTTGCACAGGGTACAACAGCCACGTGTTGAGGTTGGATGGCGAGAGATTTTGAGTTGGTACTCGATGGAGCAGACTATGGATGAAGGGGAGGTCTCAAGGAGAGATCTCACCGGAGATGCACTTCGACACGCCATGGGGTGCAATGACTTTCTTCCCTTCTCACAAGAGCAGATAGAAGATGGGGGACATCTTCGGATGGATAACATCTCTCATGCTTGTGTTGGACATCCCTTGAGCCATACACATCATGATGGGAGGTTTTTGCCTACCACCTATTTGATTCTTGATAGGGTCTCATTGATCCTTGAGGAGTTTATATTCCAAAATCCCATGAAGTGCAAAATCAGAAATTTGATTTGGGAGGATGGTAGCCCTCATGGGAGGAGTACCAGGATGAGGAGAAGGGGGCATCCACAAGTGATTGAGTGGATGGGGATGATGAGCAAGGAGCTAGGAGGCTACTTGCAGATCTGTGACACCAGGCAGCAGGAGGCTTGGCTGCGCTGGTTACTCTTGAAAGAGTTTGGCCATCACTTGGCAAACACTTTTCCTAAGAGTAGGAGGATGGGGAAAAGATGGATGGATACTTGCATCAGTGAGCAGCATAGAGTATGGATGCACGGTGTTGATGTGTTACTCATATCATTCATTGTGTCATCATCACATGAGTTGCATGATGGAGGTATGGGGAGGCAACACAATTTATTATTGCTTTGCTTGGGAGAGCAAGGGCAGATTTGCTCCCACACTTTGCATGATGTTGCAGGAGGAGGAGATGGCACTATCTCCTTGGTCTTTGATTGGGAAGCACTTCCATCTTGGGAGGTATTCCATATTTGTTGCAGCATTATTAGAGGAGTCTTTGACAAAGAACATGTCAAAGAACAGAGTCTTGTATTGACAGGAACTTATTTGCATGAGCTCACAGCATTGTCACCTTGGAGCAGAACATTATGGATGAAGTGTGCGCAGCAGAGATATGATGGATCTATAACCCATAGGTCCCAGGATCACTTCATATTTGTTGCACAAAGAGGAGGTAATGATGATAGAGACATCCATGGCATATTCTTCTTGACTTGGGTTTCCAAGCATGAGGAGGATTATCTTCTTGCAGCACATGGTTCATTCTTCTTCATAGCATGCCAAAACACTATGGAGGACTCATTTATGGATCCATGTACCATCTTACTTCCAGCATATGGTGAGGGTTTTGTCTATACATTCATTGATTTGCACACTCTTGCCATTCCTATGCAATGCATTGCTTCACAAGAGGGCAAGCTTGTCACATTGCTCCATGAGTTGTATTGGGCCAATCTACATGATGGAGGCAGCCATCTCTTTTGTGGCCTTGGGCAAATGTTTTATCATCACATGTATGTTCATTTTTTGCACTATAGCATGTATCATATAAAGACATGCATGATTAACTATGTAACAAGAAACATTTTTCCATGTACTTTCATCAAGCAGCAACTTGTAAAACTGCGCTGTACTTGTTTGGGAAGCTGTTGGTACCTTCTTGCACCACATGAGACCTTCAGCATTTCCTTCATTTTGCTACTGATCATGTCTTCATGTGCTGATATAGATCAGATTTATATGGGAGGCTTGATTATGAGAGAGACACATGAGCTGAATGTGCCTTTGAGTATTTTCTGCATTACATGTTCTAATAGGAGCATGGGAGGAGGCATGGCCACCACTACTACATATGTGTTCTCTTTTGAGGTGGGCCATGAGATTGATATTCATCCATTGTACAGCTATGGGCAAGTGTTTGGTCTTATGTTGTTGTCATATTCAGCCATTTACTATCCATTAGTAGATGTGATGAATCTTGTACATTGCTTGCCATGTAATTTTCTGAAGTTGCAGTGGATGAGACTACGTTGTATCCTCGTGAGAGATTGTTTGCATTATGTATCCTCATGTAGAACCTTCAGCAAACATCTCATTAGGGTGATCCATGATGACCATGTCATATTCTTCATGGATGGTTTGTTTTGGGCCAGCTTGTTCTTCATTGATAGAGGAACCTTCTATGGTGGATTGTTTTTCACTTTGCCATTGGAGGGCAATGATTTTGCAACCCAGGATCAGCATAGACTCTACACTTGTCATGAGTGGAGAGAAGGACAGCATGGGGTAAGCTATGATGCTTGCCAAGTTCATATTTTCAGCCCACCTTCATTACCAGAGCTTGAGGTGGAAGGAGATTTTCGGGAGTTGCCTTGTTGGGAGGTGGCTCATTTTTTCTGGATGATTGCCTGGAGATGGAGGATCCACAGGAGGGAGATATTCTTCATTATATTTCCGACTCCACGCCTTGATTGGAGAGGGGTGATGAGTTGGTTCACAGTTGATGGGTCAACTTACACATTCATAGATGCAGAACAGCAGCAGTCATGGTCTTTAGTCATAGCCGGAGGCAGTGAGCAGTCCGAGCCATGGGACTTGGGCTATTATCGGCCACAGTGGCGATGGGATCCGGGAGGACTATTGATTGGCTGGTATCATGAGAGGCCAGTTTGGGATCCTGGCATTGAGATATCCCTTCATATCAGGGTGATGCAGGAGACAGAGAGGTTTCAGTGGGACCCAGGCATATTTTGCAGTACTAGTGGGGAGCATCAGCTAGAGAGTAGGCTTGTTCAAGCGTTGCTTGAGGACAAGCAATTTTTGCCGGATGAGGATGCCACTTGGGAGAGCGAGCAGATTTTACAGCATCCATCACTTCAGTTGCTTGAGGACAAGCAACGTTTTGCCGGGGGAGACTGTAATATTCCTAATTAGCATTGCTAATTGGAATATTTCATTTTTGTTTAATTTTGCCGCTTTAGCTAAAAAATAATAAATAAAGTGAGAAATAAGAGGGGTCATCTCACTTTATAAAATAAAGTGCTTTCCTAGTTGATTGACGTTGTAACTTAAAGGGGTGGCCTTGGGGGTCCACACGTGTATGAGGGGAGGCCTCACGCTGACCCAAGGGTAACTGCGCAGGCCAAGGAGGGTGAAGGACGCAGTTAAGGTTTTGGAGGGAGTTTAGCACTATAAAAGGAGGGGTTTCCACTTCATTTGACATGCATGATTTGATATTGATTTGGAGAGCTAGACTTCTGTCTGCTTCAGCACGCCGGTTGTTTAGTCGGTCTGTAGCACTGTTTAGTGCAACCAAGTGTCTCCGGTCGAAGATCTCACCCTTAGCCTCGGGGGACTTCGAGTGCCTGCCCTGGTAAGGTTACTTTCTGGTTTCACCCTTAGCCTCGGGGGACTTCGAGTGCCTGCCCTGGTAAGGTTATTTCTGAGCATCATCCTTCAGTTTCAGTGGTAAGTAGCAGCAGTTTTTTGGTGGAGATTTAGAGAGGAGGAAACCCCTTCTGGTGTCGGCGCAGATCTGAGAGGCAGGACGCTGTTCCAGAGGGAGGAAGGACGCAGATCAGATCTGAGAGGTAGGACGTTGTTCCAGAGAGAAGGAAGGACGCAGATCCAGTTGGCTAAGGCAGAAAGGACGCAGATCTGGGGAGGCATTGGCAGAACCAGTCTTGGAGGACGCAGATCTAAGAGATTCAGCCTTGGAGTGTGCAGATCTGGAGAGATAGCATCAGATCCAGCCTTGGAGGATACAGATCTGAGGAGATATTGGTAGATCCAGCCTTGGAGAGTGCAGATCTGGAGAGATAGCATCAGATCCAGCCTTGGAGGATACAGATCTGAGGAGATATTGGTAGATCCAGCCTTGGAGAGTGCAGATCTGGAGAGATAGCATCAGATCCAGCCTTGGAGGATACAGATCTGAGGAGATACTGTCAGATCCAGCCTAGATCTGAAAAGATAGCAGCAGATTTGGCCTTAGAGGACGCAGATCTGGAGTGATAGGACACAGATCTGGAAAGGAGGATTCAGATCTAGCAGATCTGAGGGAGAGAGAACGCAGATCCAGTCAGGGAGGACGCTGATCTGATGAGCGGAGTCTGGTGAGTGAGATGTGACAGCGTTTTCAGTGTTTTCAGCCTGGAGGAGTTGATCTTGCCATCTGGAGGTTCTGTAGCCAGTATTACATCTGTCTTCTGCGCTGTCACTAGCAGAGACAGCGTTTTTTATTGGTGAGGGTTTGGAGGACTGAGATCAGCCATCTTCTAGTCTTCAGTTTGTAGCTCCATTGCATTCCAGCAGTAGCTCTTCTTCAGCCAGCTAGGACGCTGTCCTTATTTGCAGCCATTGTTTGTCTGAGAGGGTCTCCACTTGCCTAGGGCAAGGATAGGTGCACTCATTCTGATTATCTTGTACTCCTATCTATGTGTTCTGAGATTAATAAAATGGCTTAGTATTCTGGCATTCTGTGTGTACTTGATCTATTATCTGGTTCCAGCATTTGTTTATGTATATCTGTCTGGCATATTTCTGTGTATTACTGGTTATTTTCCCTTTGGGGATATTACATACACCCCCAGCAAATGTGTCACACACCCTCAGTGATTGATATAAATAGAGTCAACGTTGGAGGACATTTCACTCATCTCCTCATTACACATATTTCTCTCTCCACTTCTGATTGGTTCGAGCTCCAAGGAGGCAAATCTGCAGTTCACACATGGGAGAAGGACGAAGACTGTTTTTTCTACAGCTAGGGTTTTACCGTAGGTTTGACTAGCGTTGACTTTGGTCAACGCTTGGTCTAAAGAAGCTGAATTTTGGCATAGACTTCGATTTATGTAGTCTGTACTTTCTGGCACAAAAACCGAGGTCAAAGGTTGACCATAGACTGTGTTGCGTTGACTTTTACTTGCTGTTGTTCTGCATTGACTTTTCTGGGCAACGTTGACTTTTCTGGGGTTGACTTTGAGTTGACCGTTTGGCTGTTTTGAAGGTTGTTGTGACACATTTTGGGCTGGTTGACCAAGGAGACTTTGTTGGTTGAAACATCTTGTTGATCGCCATAAAGCACCAACAAATATATATTTTTCTGGCTTGTCTTCTGCTAATCCTTTGGTTTGTTCTATCAGCATTTTACTTAATGATTTATGCGATTGCTATCTAGTATTGAAGAGAAAGTAAAGTTGCATCAAGCATAGAACATCTACATAAATTTACATGGTATCGGAGCTGAGGTGAAGACAAAGTCCAAATTTGTAGCAATCACCAAAGAAGGAAATGGGTTCCACAAACTATGGCTTCAAGGAGGATGAAAAATTGACTGGGAAGGATGACTTCCATGCTTGGAAGATGATATTGGATCTTAAAATTGGAAGACCAAGATGTCATGGACTATGTGCAGGGTAAAATCCAAGAACCTCCATCCACTGCTACTGCTGCTGCCAAAACTAAGTACAAGAAGGGGGAGATCAAAGCAAAGCTGATGATCAGGGAATCCATTCATAAGAGTCTGGTGGCCTACATCTCTGAGCTAGGCACATCCAAAGAGATGTATGATAAGTTGGTCCTCATGTTCAAGGCCAACAATGCAAATCAAGTACTATTCTTCAAGAATCAATTGAAGAATTTGAAGAAAGGCAGGGATGAGTCTGTTCAATCATACTTTCTGAAGCTGACCGAGATCAGGAACAATCTGCTGGCTATTGGAGAGACAATAGCTGATCGAGAGATGGTACTCACAGCACTTGGAGGGCTCCCATTCGAATGGCATGTGTTCAACACTACCATTCTAAATAATAATGTGATACCTGACTTTGACAAAGTACTATCAAGATGCGTTCAAGAAGAGACAAGAATGAAGGAGTATGGAAATGAAGGAAATGCTGCCTACGCTTCTCATTCTAGAAAGAAGAACTTTGGTGGTCCAAAGAACAAAAGAAAAGCAGAGGCCCAAGGAAAGAAAGGCAAGTGTTTCACTTGTCATAGGATAGGTCACTATGCTAGAGAATGTGAATGTCCTTTCAAGAAGGATTCTCACGATGGTGATGACAACAACAACAACCGGAGGAATGGCAATCAAAGGAACAACAGGTTCAAGGGAAAGAGGAAGGCTCCCTCAAGCGAAAATGATCAACTTTTAAAAAGGTCGAAAAACTCCAGGTATGAGGAATCAAATGTTGTTGATAAAAGAAATGAATACATTCTTGTATCTGCCCTCTTTGTGTCATCTCCACCCGACACTATGGATGTCTGGTTGATAGATAGTGGTGCCGCAAGGCACATCACTGGGTTCAAGGAAGCACTCTCTGATATGGTTGAGAATGATACTAATCTGGAAATTATCCTTGGAGATAATGTCACATATCCCGTGAAAGGGACAGGGACTGTGACCCTCCACTTGTCTCAAGGTCAAGTCCTCTACTTGCAGGATGTACTATATGTACCTAATTTGAAGAAGCACCTTGTGTCTATATCGGCCATGGAAGAAAAAGGTTTCAATGTGGCATTCACTGATGGAAAGGTGCGCATGTGGAAGAAGAACTTCAAGGAAGCTATCACGATTGGGTTTAGAGTTGATACACTCTACCAGGTTGGAGGAAGTCCATTGGGAGCGATGACATGTGATACTATCTGACAGACTGAACTATGGCACCGGAGGTTTGGACACCTTCACTACAAGGCCCTTCCCGAAGCAAGGAAGGTGGTGATGGGGATGCCCGAGTTTTCAAATAATCATGAAGGTGTATGTTAGGGTTGTGCCGAAGGAAAGAATACTAGGGGACCTTTCCCCTCAAGTGTCACAAAGACATCTGATGTCTTGCAATTGATCCATTCTGATCTATCTGGTATGTTGCCCGTGATATCCTTGGGAGGATGTTCTTATTATATGACGTTCATAGATGACTTCTCTCGCAAAACCTGGATATGCTTCTTGAAGAAGAAGGATGAGGCTTTCATGTGGTTCCGTACCTTCAAAGCCTTGGTGGAAAATATGACAGGGAAGAAGATCAAGATTTTGAGAACCAATAATGGAACTGAATACGAGACAAATGAGTTCAAGGAATTTTTCAGAGAAGTTGGCATCAAGAGGGAGACCACAATGTTTTTTGGCTACAGCGAAACTTCGAAGGCCTATAGAGTCTATGTGCCTGGTCAAAGGGAAGTGGAGATATGCGACGATGTCACTTTTGACAAAGATGCTTCCCTAAAGAAAGTAGTCAATCTTCCGAGATTTGAGGAAGACCATGAAGCAAGGCCTGGAAGTCAAGAAGGACCGAAGGATGAGACGATGCCCGATGTTGAAGGACCGATGGACCCGATTGATCCACCTCCTTCACTGGGGAAGAGACCATCATGGCTTAGGGACACTCTCGAGGACGCCGAGGGACATATGGCCCCAAGGGGGACATTCTGTGAAAGCAAGAAGCTGAGTAGATACCATGGGTATCTAGCAGCCATGAGTACTATTGTACAATCTGAGCCTGGATCTTTTGAGGAAGCTGTAAAGCATCAAGTCTGGAAGGATGCTATGCACAAAGAGTATGAGTCCATAATGAAGAATGATGTCTGGGATGTGGTTCCAAGACCGGAGGAAAAAGCAGTTGTCACCTCGAAATGGCTCTACAAGATCAAGCATGGATCTGATGTAAGTGTTGAAAAGTTCAAGGCAACGTTCATTGCCCATGGCTTCTCTCAAAAGGAAGTCATAGACTATGATGACATATTTGCACCTGTGGCTCGATATACCACCATTCGATCTATTATAGCCCTTGCTGCTACGCAAGGATGGAGTCTCCATCAGATGGATGTGAAGACCACATTTCTGCATGGTGTGATAAAGGAAGAGGTATATGTGGAGCAACCTTTGGGGTTCGAAGTCCAGGATCAGGACACGCATGTTTGCAGGTTGAAGAAATCCCTCTATGGGCTGAAGCAAGCACCCAGAGCTTGGTACGAGAGGATAGACAGCTACTTGATGAAGCTGGGCTTCACTCGTAGTAATGTTGATCCGAACCTTTATATCAAGGTTGTTAGGGAGAAGCCTCTCATTATGGTGCTGTATGTGGATGACCTCTTCCTAACAGGTGCTGACCCTCTCATTCATCACTGCAAGAGGGAGCTCGCTGCTGAGTTCGAGATGAAGGACCTAGGACTGATGCACTATTTCCTAGGCCTGGAGGTCTGGCAGAGACCTGGCAAGATTTTCCTTTCTCAAGGAAAATACATTGTGAAGCTTCTGGAAAGATTTGGTATGGTGGGCTGCAAGTCTGTGTCGACACCAATGGAGCTCAACTTTAAGAAGTTGAGCGGCAGCGCTGCTGGGCCCGTTAGCAAATCCTACGGAGTATCGTCAACTCGTAGGGGCCCTGATGTTCTTAGTGAACACCCGTCCAGATATATGTTTTGCAGTGAACACTTTGAGTCAACAGATGGTTGAGCCTCATCACTTTCACTGGGTTGGTGCCAAGAAACTCTTGAGATATCTCCGGGGCACGATAGACCATGGGCTGAGATACACTGTCGGGAGCATGACACTCCTTGGATATTTTGATGCTGATTGAGCTAGCAGTGTGGTGGATCGCAATAGCACATCTGGATGCTGCTTCACACGTAGATCTGCTTCAGGCAGGAAACAGAAGTCGGTAGCCTTCAGCACCGCTGAGGCCGAATACATTGCAGCATGTATGGCCCGTTGTGAAGTCACTTGGTTGCGAAAGCTATTCAGTGAGGTGTTCGAGCATGTGCTAGATGCCACTGTTATCCTATGTGATAACCTGAGGGGGATTCGTTTGTCATAGAATCTCGTGTTCCACGAACAATCCAAGCATGTTGATGGTTGGTACCACTTTATCCGGGATATGGTACAACGAGGCGCCGTAAGGCTCGATCATATAGGAACTGATGAGCAGGTTGCGAATATTCTCACAAAGCCCCTGGGGAAGGTTAAGTTCCTAACCTTCCGTGAGAATATTGGAATCGTGGAACGACCCTATTTTGAGGGTCCTGTTGGACGATGAGCTTTGGGAGCTCTGAGGGGGCCTTGGGGATAGTTCCTCGGAGCTATAAGCACACACGGGGCTAGGCTTGCCAAACCTTGTGGTGCTTCTGCCCCACTATTATGATGATTGAGTTGGTTCGCCTCATGATCTGTGCCCCGTATGCATCCTAACCATTTGAGTTCTGGACTCATGGGAAGTATCTCTCATTTGGCCAATGAGGTGGGAAAAGCTAGAGACTAATAGCAGAGACTGATGGATGCATCAGAGATTGCCTTACTCTCTATCTAGGATGGCATAGTCCAACCACTTGATCTGGGATCAAGTCTAGAAGAGGTTTCGGACCTCCAACTGACTTCGGGTCAGTGAAACTAACTTCGGGTTAGTATATGACTTTATTGAGTCCTAGTGAGGTTTTGGACCTCCTATTGACTTCGGGTCAGATAAACCAACTTCGGGTTGGTATGAGACTCTTTGTGATTCCTATAGAGGTTTTGGACCTCTGGGCTAAATCTGTCTGCTAGGAATGATGCCTTTGTGACTGACCCACTTCTATTCTGAAATAAAGAGGCCAGCAAAGCAAGTTACGGCGGGATGACACACGATGTTTGATTGCACAGGTGGATGGAGTTCTCGCTAGTTGAGAGGGAGTGTTAAAATTGGACAACTAGGTCCAAATTCCATGTTGTGATGCTCAGACGAAGACACCAATATTTTTATTGGTTTCCTCTTTCGGAGAGGTGCAAGATTGATCTAAAGATCATCTTGATCCAATGAGTAGAACCATTATTTTGAATTTATTTGTAATACTTTCAAAATATGTGCAGGTCGGCCTTAAGGTTTTACACCCCCAGCAAATGTGTCACACACCCTTAATGATTGATATAAATAGAGTCAACGTTGGAGGACATTTCACTCATCTCCTCATCACACATATTTCTCTCTCCACTTCTGATTGGTTCGAGCTCCAAGGAGGCAAATCTGCAATTCACACGTGGGAGAAGGACGAAGACTTTTTTCGCTGCAACTAGGGTTTTATTGCAGGTTTGACCAGCGTTGACTTTGGTCAACACTTGGTCTAAGGAAGCTGAAGTTTGGCATAGACTTCGATTTATGCAGTCCGTACTTTCTGGCCCAAAAACCGAGGTCAAAGGTTGATCGTAGACTGTGCTGCATTGACTTTTACTTGCTGCTATTATGTGTTGACTTTTCTGGGCAGTGTTGACTTTTCTGGGGTTGACTTTGAGTTGACCGTTTGGCTGTTTTGAGGGTTGTTGTGACACATTCTGGGCTGGCTGACCGAGGAGACTTTGTTGGTTGAAGCATCCTGTTGATCGCCGTAACGCACCAACAAATATATATTTTTCTAGCTTGTCTTCTGTTGATCCTCTGGGATGTTCTATCAATGTTTTACTTAATGATTTATGTGATTGCTGTGTATTTTTTAAGAGAAAGTAAAGTTGCATCAAGCATAGAACATCTACATAAATTTACACTCCCCCTTACCATCATGAAAACCAAGAGTGGAAAGATACACATAAGCCAAAAAAACATCATCTTTGAATATGAATATAGGTGGTGGACAACTTGCAAATAAATGAACAAGAAGAAAGAATGGAAAAGTGTAGGAAAGGGAGGAGAGAAAATACAAAAAACAATGACAAAAAAATGAGAAAGTTTGGGGTTTTCACTTACCTCTTTAGCTCTTGTAGATGGAAGCCCTTCTTTACTCCTCCTTCACTCCTCCAAGCTCTCCTCAACTCTCTCTTCTCCAAGCTCTCTTCTGCTCTCTTTCTCCTCTCTTCTCCAAGCTCTCCAAAAACACAGTGAGCAAATGAGAGTTGAAAGTGAGCTTTTAAATTTTTCATCCTATCACTAACTCAACACTAACCCTCCCCCTAACCCAACTAAAGCAAAAAATAAAATTAAAAATAAAAAAATCTCTTTTTTTGAGTGCACATACTAGATTCATATGCCGCTGTACGGAATTGTTCGCGATCCGTACGGATCCGCCTTTGAAGCGCGGAGTTTCCGTACGCTAATCCGTTGTATGAAACACGGATCCAACAGATGGGATGCGAATCAGGTGTTGGAGCCACGAGGGGGCGGGGGGGGCGGAGGTTTCCTGCAACACTGAGTTGGTCGTAGTTATTTTGTAGCAGTTGCTAGAGCAAAAGAGCGCCGGGTGGAAGAAACAGCACACAGTGAGCGAAAAGTTTCCTTAGGGAACTTCTAGAAGTTCGATTTCCCTTGCAGATCAACAGTCGTTGTGAGCAGAGTTACTTACTCCAGTAAGGAGTGTGTGGAGCCTAGCAATAGCTGAGCAGAAAGGAAGAGGAGATTTTCAGCATATTTTGTTGAGATGGCAATAGCCGGGCTGCGAGATAAGGATAGGTTGGATGGATCCTCCAACTATGTGATCTGGAAGGTAAGAATTTCCTTCCTTTTAGATGAGTACGATATCAAAACATATATCGATAACGTGGTGGCTGTCACCACGGATCCAGATCAAATCAAAGCGTACAAGAAGGAGATGGCGAAGGCAAAGAGATTGATCCTCAATGGAGTTTGGGATCATGTGGTATCTCACATAGTGGGCCTGGGAATGACCAAAGAGATATGGGACTCCCTTTCCATGCTATACCATGGATCTTTCGAGCAACGAAAGATGTACTTGGAAGAAAAGTTGAGATGTACCTGTATATAGAAGGGGGAGCGCATAGACCCCTTCCTCACCATGATTCAGGAGATCCGAGATGAGCTGGCAGTTGTAGGATCAATGCCTCAAGCCACAGAGTTTGTGCGAGTAGCTTTCAACTCTGTCTCCAAGGAGTGGCAAGTGTTTGTTCTTGATTTTTGGTAGCATTGGAAGTGCTCTAAGTCTCAAAATTTATAAAGAGGCTTAGGCACTGGTATTCCAAAGAACCCAAGAACCTTTTGTGAAATTTCCACTCGGAATATGTTTTATTGTAAAAATTAATTATTTTAATGGGGACCCTAAGTGTAAACTTAGGGAAATTAAATAATTAAAGGGTATTAATGAAATAGAGTGAGAATGATCTAGAAAAAGCGAAGATCAAGTCAAGTTATAATCTTAGCCGTTGATTAGAGATCTAATCTTGGTCGTTGATGTCTCAACGAGAAGACTATAAAGGAAGGCTTGAGGGTCATTTGGAAAGACACACCGAGTGAATCAAGTGATTGAAGTCTTTTGACGGAGCAATGCTCGGACAAAGATAAGATCCAAGTGAGTCCAACGTAGTGAGGGGCAGAGACAGTTATTGGTCGAAGTATCTTCTCCAGGACAAAGAATACTAAGTAGAGAGGCAACAAAACCAGCAGAGGAAGCAACGCAACCTCTAGAGGGTGTGACACAACACCTAGAAGGGGTGACGTAGGCCCACGCAGAGGCATTGCAGTGTTTTCGAGAGATACTCTGAGATTTGCTGGGAGATCAGGGTTCTGAGCCGGAGGGCTGGAACTAGACTTTCCGAGGAGCAGATCGATCTGAGAGAGGAGGTGACGTAGTCCATAGAGGTCCCCATGCAGGCCTGCGCTGCCACTGTGCAGAGGCTACATAGAGGGTGCTAGGGTTTCGTTAGTTCAGCTATCGGATCAACTGAGACTTGCAGTGTGAGGTAAACTCACAATATTTTTATCTGCTATGATTTCTCTGTACTAGATAGCTAGTAAGGCATCTAGAGATTGTATTTAGAAATTGTTGCTTAATAATATAAATCCTTAGATCTGCTGCACCAGTTTTCCTGCATTGGGTTTTTTCGTGGATTTAGTCCAAAATAAAGGTGTCCTATGTGTGATTTGTTCTTTGCTCATTTTCCTTGTTTCAGAACCATAAAGTATTAAGTGTAGGCTACTTCAGTAATTTATTGCAATAATTCATGGAGAAATTTGAATTAATTCTGTAATGTAATTTACAAAATAGAAGTAAATTCAGCTGGTTGCAGTAGGATTCCTGAGATTGTTTGATCTAGGAATTTTCACATGGTATCAGAGCGTTTGATGTGAAACAGGAAGAGCAGATCTAGCACTGAAGTGAAGGACGAATTGTTGCAGCAACAACAGATCGAATCCCCAGAGGGATTGCACAGCTCTAGCCAGGAGGGCTAAATCTTTGAGGTTGTCTCTCTCTGAGAGAGTCGAGAGAGAGGTAAGACTTCCGGATCGAGATCTTGCCGAGGCAGAGGGAGCTACGCAAAGCCATAGAGGCGTAGGAAAGCGTCATAAGAAGGAGAAGAGCACATAGCAGGGAATTCTTCCTCAGTGGGTTCCTTGCCGAGGAATTCATCATTTCTCATTCGCTGGGCAGCCAAGGAGCAACAGACTTACCAGCTCCATCAGGGAGTGCGTAAACCAACCTAGAAGCTACATAGTATAGAGAAAGAGGAAGCAGTTCGACAATTTTCGGCTGATATGGCATCTCATGGTCTTAGAGATCAGGATCGGTTGGAGGGATCCTCCAACTATGTAATATGGAAGGAAAGGATCAAATTCCTTCTGGACGAATATGATCTCAAGACATTCGTGGACAACATGGTTGTTGTGCCTACAGATACGGATCAAAACAAAAAGTACAAGTCCGATATGGCAAAGGCCAAGAGAGTTATCCTTGATGGTGTCAAGGATCATAGAGTCTCTCATATAGCTGGCAAGGAGACAGCTAGAGAGATATGGGAGGCCTTGGCCCTGCTATACAATGGAACTTCCGAGTAGTGGAAGATGTACTTGGAGCAGAAGCTCCAGATGATCCAGATGCAGAAGGGGGAGCACATTGCTCCATTCTTAACGAGACTTCAGGAAATCTGTGACCAGTTGGCAGCCATGGGTTCCACCCCAACTGTTACGACTATGGTGAGGCTAGCCTCGAATTTTGTCACCAAGGAGTGGAAAGGTTTTGTCCAAAGTATTTTGGGCAGGGCAACGCTTCCTAGTTGGGAGCAGATGTGGGCAACACTTCAGGAGGAGGAGCTGAGAAGAGATCTGGTCAATTGCAAACTTGACGGTAGCAGTAGAAGCAGATCGAAGAATCCAGAGGAGGAGAATGCAGCCCTCGCATCGAAGGGGTAACAAGGACAACGAAAACAAAAGAAAGATGTTTGGAAGGTGAAATGCTTTAGATGTGGTGAGATGTGCCACTTTGCATTGTAGTATCCTTTGAAGAAAAAGGACAAGGATGAGAAGCACGATCCAAGGATTGCAACCGCGAAGATCGAGAATGATGAGTTTGCCATGAGTGCCCATGCATCTCCAAGAGGGAAATGGGGCGACATAGAACTATAAGTTCACCTTGAACTTCAGTTGGGCAGGATCCTTGAGGAGCCCACCTCTTGGATCACAACCTTGCTACGGATGCCCATGATGAGCAGTAGCGGGATGGAGGAGTTTTTAGTGGGAGCCAAGGAGTGATGGAGCGACAGTTGCAGTGGGTAGCAACACCTACTTCTGAGCGGTAGTAGTGTAGTGCAGAGCAGCAACAACGCAGTGCAGAGTAGCAACAACACAGTGCATCAGAGGGACAATGCAATAGCTATCAACAGTCAGATCTTCAACACCAAGGTGCATCCACTGAACACTTGTTCAGTTTTTGGGTGGTTTTTAGTTGCTTCCCTCAGCAACTGAGTTGCAGTGTTAGCAGTGGCAGTGCTAGCAGCATAGCAGATGCAACACTTGATAGGGAGTTGTAGTACGGATGCAGAATCGGCAGTGGCAGTGTCATGGGCAGCAGTACAGTTGCAGCAGCAGTGTAGTGGTTGGTGGACAGCTTGTCAGGGATCAACAACGCAGAGGATGCTTCAGGGTCAGAGCAATATGTAGCAGGCATGTTGTTAGAGCACTTTCCTCGCTAAGAGGGAGTGTTGACTTTTGGTAGAATCAGAAGTGCTCTAAGTCGCAAAATTTGTGGAGAGGCTTAGGCATTGGTATTCCAAAGAACTCAGAAACCGTTTGAGAAAATTCCACTCGGAATATGTTTTATTGTAAAAATTAATTATTTTAATGGGGACCCTAAGTCTAAACTTAGGGAAATTAAATAATTAAAGTGTATTAATAAAACAGAGTAACTCTCTCATCATTGCCGGACGTCTAGTCCTCATCAAATCTATTCTTCAATCTCTGCCCATATACCTCTTTTCTGTTCTGGCTGCACCAAAATGGTTCCTCAAAGCCATTCGCAACCTTCAACGAACTTTTCTCTGTGGGGGATCCAGAGACAAGTACAAATGGGCGCTAGTCAAATGGAAAGAAGTATGTATGTCAAAAACTCAGGGAGGGCTTGGTCTAAGAGATCCAGAGCACAACAACAACATCATGAGAGCCAGTATATGGTGAAAATGGGTCTCTAGCCCACAAATACCGTGGGCGAACTTATGGGTAGCCAAATATGCCGGAAATTGGCCCAAGGAGGAACTAATCAGATTCAACATTGCTCTTGGAGGGTCCCAAATCTGGAATGAAGCCAGTCAACAAAAATATCTGATCCAAACCCATAACTTCTGGGAACTATGCGATGGAACTTAAGCCCGATTCTGGGAGGATTCATGGGAGCAAATGCCTAGCCTATCCTCGATCTTCTCTCGTCTCATCTGGCGCACGGTCTTACAGGCAAGAGAACAAAACTGTGTCCGAGACTTTTGGACTAATGATGCAACTCAAGGTTACAGGAAGTGGCTCCACACAGATAGATGGCAGGCAGACTGGAACAATGAACAACACAAAGATATTTGGGAGGAATTAACAAAAAGGAAAATCAGAACTCAGCAAGGGCCAGACCTACTCCATTGGGGCCATACTCCAAGTGGCAATTACTCAACTAAGGAAGCCTACCATCTCATTCAACCTCTGAACCCTGGCCCCACAAATCAGCTATGGAAGAAGATATGGACAGCTAAGCTCTGGTCCAAAGTAGCTACATTTTTATGGCTGCTAAGTAAAAGACGCATCGTCACATGGGAGAATCTTATGAAGAGATACTTTGTGGGTCCTTCAAGGTGTCCTCTATGTCAGAATGACATCGAAACCATCGATCACCTGCTGGACCTTTGCCCCATGTCCAACACTTTCTGGAACAGGATTGAGATCCTATGCAGAAGATCCAACTGAGATCGGGGCATCATCACCAACACCATTAGCAAGTGGCAGGACAACCCCTACTCTAGCAATCTCCTAAATCGTCTTTGGCAACTCATTCCGGGCCTACTCAAATGGAACCTCTGGAAAGAACGAAACAATAGGATAGTTAAAGATGTTGCTTTAAATCAAGAGCAGATCTGGGCCAAGCTACACAGCAACTTAGAAGAAACTCTTGCCATGGCTCATTGGGGGAAGGATGACTTCCTAACAACCACAGTTGAATGTGTTGAGATTTTGTGTATTTGGGGTAGCATCAGTTGTGCTCTAGGTCCCAAATTTTGTGGAGGGACTAGAGTACACTTGATCTATAAGACGTAGAAATGGATTTAAGAAATTTCAAGTTGTGTTCAAGTTATTCAAATAATTAAAGATTTTTAATGGATTTCCTAAGTCTAACTTAGGAAAATAAAATTTATAAAGTGAATTAATTAATACATGTGCTGAAATTGTCTTAAATCACATGGATCAACCAGTCTTTTAATCTGAGCCATTGATGGATGATTTAATCCTGGCCGTTGAAGGGTTCAACGAAAAAGTATAAGAGAAAGTCTTGAGGGTCAGTTGAGAACACACAATTTCTATAGAACTGAGGAATAGATCTGGAATTCTAGGGTGGGTTTGCTAAGAATTTCTGGAGGAATTTCCTGCAATGAGGGGTAGTATTGGCAGAGGGAATGATTTGATTCCAAGAGCCAAGAGACAGCAAGAGGCAAGAGGAGCAGCCACAAGGACAACGCAGAGAGGCTTCAGAGCCACGCAGAGTAGCAGGGACAATGCAGAGGCAGCTAGGGCCACGCTGGGCTGATGCTGGCCAAGTAGAGAAAGCGCAGGGGCAGCGTAGACCCTCCTAGGGTGACGCAGGCCCTCCTAGATCCACGCAAAGGCTGACGCAGTCCCTTTAGGGCAATGCTGGGGCTTCAAAAACAAAGTTGAGGGTTTCTAGAGTCGGATCTACGCTGAGTCTTGTAAATCTCGTGTGAAGGTGTGGATCAGTCAGATATTTGGCACTAGAGCTTCAGGTTAGCTGCATATTGTATTTCCTTTATTCTCTGTCGGGTTTTCTAAGGTTGGAACCCAGATTTGTTGTACTCAGAACTACTTAATAATAAAAATCTCATATCTGCTAAACTGGTTTTCTTGCTTTGGGTTTTTCCGGGGACTTATGTCCAAAAATCCACGTGTCACTTTGTTGCATGAGTGAATTATTCAGTAAATGATCTTCATGTGTAGGTTGTAGTTGTGTTTATTGTCGGTATTTTCTGAATCTAATTTTTGAAAATAACTTGTATAAATTAAATCAAGTACGAGAAAATAAACCAATACACTGCAGTGGAATTTTCATAGAATGCACCATTTGGAGCAATTGGCATATGAGTATTGAACCCCCCGTGGAGAACAATCCCCTGCGCACAGGTAGGATCAACGCACCTGAACACTGGAATCCTCCCCCGGCCTTATTTTTCAAATGCAACTTCGATGGAGCCTCCAAAGGCAACCCAGGGGAAGCCAGATTTGGGGGCATCTTCAGAGATTCCAGAAGGCAACCCCTTACACGCTTACTACGGAAACCTGGGGTGGGATAGCAACAACTACGTGGAACTGGAGGGGCTTATACAGGGTATCTCCATAGCCATTGAGCTTAATTTTTTCCCACTAGAAATGGAAGGAGATTTTCAACTCATCATCCAAGCAACCACCTGCATCCTCCTTGGCTCTTCTTCCACAAAGGTCTCCACCAGCTGGTAGCTAGCTAACTGCCTCAGTCATCTGGAACAACTGTTGCAACATCACAAAGCCATTACATTCCACCATGTGTGCAGAAAGGAAAACACTGTAGCAGACCTCTTGGCCAACAAAGGAGTGGATAGCCACTCAACGCTCTACCACTCTAATTTTCCTCAGATTCAAGATGAAATCCTGTGCGAGAGCTGCCTCACTCTCCTCCAAAAGAATCGAATTTCCCCGGATGCGGGTGACACGTCCATATTGTGCGACAGGTCCTCCCATGCTCAAGCTTACGCTGCCCTACAATGGCAGCTCTAACATGATGCGAAAACTCATTTCGTCAATCATTCATAACGATGCTCTGCCACACATGACCTCTTGCCATACTTCGTATCACATGCAGTCACATTTGGACTAACTCTCACCACATCTGCGCTCGTGCCACAGCCCCTCACTGCATCGCCGTTATTCCCTGCACCATCTCGCCGCTACTCCAACTTCCCTCGCGCATCTCCACTGCGATTGCCCTTCTCGCTGTGCGCTCCCCCTACTGTGAGCCCCCTGTCACGTGCCCTCCTGCTGCGGGCTCCTCCCTCTGAGATCCTCCATACTGCGCACCCCCTGTTGTGCGCCTCCATATTGAAATCCCCTCCTCCTGTGTCTCTCCCTGTTGCGCGCTATCCGCGGCAAGCTCCCCCGTTGCGTGCCTCCCCGCTGCGCACCTCTGTTGCGCGTACTCCAGCTGCGCATCACCTTTCTCTTGGGTCGGCTTCCCTCTCTCTGCTCGATAGCCTCTCCATGGCCCTGCGACAACACCAAAAGCCCATCAGGGGCAGCCATAGAGGAGCGTTCTCGGGGCGCTATCACCGTAGCCAAGACCAATGTCTGAAATCCATTGAAGGTTCCTCTTCAGGTAGCCATGAAAGGGAGGCTACTCAAATGCCTGACTGCACCCAGGAAGAGATTGTCTTTACTCCGAAGAAGCCTAGGGGCAAAAGAGGCCCCAAAAACTCTACCATAGCGCACTCTGAGATGCCCAGTCCTCGGAAAACCGAGCTGCTCCCTGTTCATGAGCCTGCGGAGGATGAGACAGACATTTGGATCATGGATTCGGATGGAGTTTGGATCAGAGTTTTAGATGCAGAGTACCCAGCTGCTCCTATCTTTCGCGCGAGCCCTTTGAAGCCCCGGTGCGAGCCTACAGCTTAGTAGGAGGCCATAGCACGTGAATATGGATACCTCATCGAGGAGGAGGACCCCACAACGGAAGAAGATGAAGGAACACCATGACTGTGCGGTAGCACGGTTCATTTCTGTTTTTTGTCAACTCAGGACATACTATAGCTATTTTGTTTTTATATGTGTTACGAAACATTTTGTAAAACATGATTGTATGACTCCATTAAGGGGTTGGTTTCCTCTTAGGAGGCAGCCCCAAACCTGCTTTATTTTGAAAACTACCAAGGCTGGGATTGGCTGAGCACCGCTTGCCATGTCAGCCCAATGCCTATATAAAGTTTATTTTATGACCTAATATAGTTTAGCCTAACTAACCAAAAAAAAAAAAAAAACAGAGTGAGAATGATCTAGAAAAAGCGAAGATCATGTCAAGTTATAATCTTAATGTGAAAATTTTTGAATGTCTCAAACAGAAACCCTACTGTTAATTTTCAAATTTACTTCTCCTACTTACATTAAGTTATTAATATGAAATATTCAACATTAACATCGAAGTAAACACATTAACAACCTACACATATAGATCTAAACTGAATACATTCACAATGACAAAGTGACACACAAGGATTTTCTAGACAACTATTCCCGAAAAAACCCAATGCGGGAAAATCGGTCTTCTGGTTGCTGGAGGGTTTTATTATTAAGTAGAATCTAAATACAACATTTCTGGGCACCAAACTTGGTTGGCCCTACAGAGAAAAATACAGCAAGCAATACCTCTATCCTCGGAGACAGAAAATATGGTTGATTCAACCCTCAACGGGGAATTATGAATTCGAGCACTTTCTAGCCCACGGAAAACCCCAGTGCTGCTCTAAAGCCCTTTGCGTCAGCCTTGATGGCCTGTGTCAACCCCTGTGTTGCTCAAGAAAGCCCTGCGTCACCCCAAACTGGGTTACGCTGCCCTTTCTGGGACTGCGTCAGCCCTGCCTTGCCCCTGAAGCCTCTGCGTTGCCCCTGCTGGGCTGTGGCTACTCTACGTAGCTGCTGCCCTCTCTGCGCTGCTTAGTCTGCTGCTTCTTTGCCTCTTGTTGCACTCTTGGCCTGAGATCAAACCATCCCTCTCGCTAATACTACCTCTCGCTGTAGCTGAAACACTTTTGAAATTCTTAGCAAACCACACCCTAGAATTCCAGTTTAGTTTCAGTGCTCTGCCACTGTGTATATTCTCCAACTAACCCCAAGCCTTTCCTTTATACTTTTCTCATTGGGAAACCAACTTCCGTGATCTAATCTCTTATCGATGGCTAAGATTAAAAGAAAGCTTGATCCGTGTGACTTAAGTCATTTTCATCACATGTTTAATTTAATTAACTTTAATCTTTTAATTTTCCCAAGTTAGACTTAGGGTCCTTAATTAAAAAGATTAATTAATTCAATATCTCTTAAACAGGATGGAATTTCTTAAATCGCTTTCTGGGTCTTGGAGATCTCATGTACTCTTGTCCCTCCACAAAGTTTGGGAGCTAGAGCACATTCGATGCTACCCCAACACCCCAAAATCTCAACACTCCCTCTTAGCGATTAATGTGCTCTAGCAACAATACTTTACCCCAAAGTGCTGCATTGATCTCTGGTGTGGGTCTCTGCGTTGATGCTTGGCCTGCTGCCCTACATCACTACGTTGTTGCTGCTCTCCCGTACTACTGCTCATGACACTGCCGCCGCCACTGCTACATCCGTACTATAGCTCTCTCTCAAACTGTTGCATCGTGCTACCAACTGTTTGTAGAAATTTCTGAATCTTAATTCTTATGCAGAAATTATTTTTGTTAATCCGATTAAGCTTCTCCTACTTATACAGGTTATCAACTGAATAAATTCAAGTTAACATCAAAGCAAAACACATAACAGATCTCTACTAATTCAGATCTAGAATAAGCACATGCACACATAGACAAAGTGACAGTTATTTCTGGACAAACTGTCCTCGGAAAAACCTAATGTGGGAAAATCGGTCTCTGGCTGCTAGAGGGATCTATTATTAAGAATATTTTTGAATACAAAACTCTGGGTTCTAGATCTGGAAAACCCTACAAAGAAAACTCTAGATCTGCAGCACATGGCTTATCTAAGACCAACAATACTGACTCATCCACACCCTCAAACGGGATTTTCAGAACTTAGCCAGATCTAGGCCTAGAAACCTCAGATCTGCCCCTGAAAGACACTGTATCAGCCTTTGAAGGCCTCCAAATGCTCAGTGTTGTCATTGGAACCCCAGACTGGGTGACGCAGTCACTACGCTGCCCCTAAGGGTCTCTGCGTAACCCCTAAAGGGTTTCTTGAAAATCACGCTATCCTTGCTGCTGCTGCTACTGCCGTCTGCTGCTGCTGCTGCTACCATCTGTTGTTGCTATCGTCTGCTGCTACTGCTACTGCTGCCTTCCTCTGCGTTGTCTTTCCTGATCTCTTCTCAGCTTCTTGTGTATTCTAGACCCCGGGATAAGTTCATCCCCTTGATCTAAATTCCCCTCTCTGCAACTGAAACACTTTGAGAATTCTTAGCAACCCCGCCCTAGAATCTCAGCTTAGCTTTAGTGATTTGCCTCTATGTGTCTTTCAAATGACCCCAAGCCTTTCCTTTATACTTTTCTCGTTGACAAATCAACGGCCAAGATTAAATCTTTAATCAATGGCTAAGATTAAAAGAAAGCTTGATCCGTGTGACTTAAGACAATTTCATCACATGTTTAATTAAATTCACTTTAATTATTTTATTTTCCTAAGTTTTAACTTAGGAAATATAATAAAATAATTAATTAATTTAATATCTCCTAAACTAGATGAAATTTCCCAAATCCATTTCTGGGTCTTGTAGATCAGGTGAACTCTAGTCCTTCCTCAAAATTTGGGACCTGGAGCACAACTGATGCAACCTTAAATACACAAAATCTCAACACTCCCTCTTAGCATCAAGGGTGTGCTGTAGCAATACATCACACTTATGCATTACATGATTTTGGTCACTGGTTCTGTGCTGCTGAAGCTTGGCCTCCTGCCACTCAACTCTGCACTGTTGCTGCCATTCTGTATAGCTGCCCATGACTCTACCACTGCCACTGCAACCACTGTACTACAGCTCCCTCTCAATATGCTACATCTGTGCTACTCATAGCACTGTCACTGCTGAATTGCTGCACTACTACTTCATTTGTTGAGAGAAACAACTGAATCCCTTGCCCAATCTTTGACAAACAAGTCAGATGGGCTGCATCCTCATCACTGAAGCTCCATAGGCTACAGATCTGTGCTGGCATCTAAAGAAAAATGTACAGCTACAGCTCTGCTTGCGTAATCAGACTCCCTCTACACTACTGAAGTCACATCAGTTCCTTGTGCTGAAATCTATCACGCTGCTGCTGCATTGCGCTATCCCTCTAAAGCTCTCTGCGCTGTTGTAGCTCTGCACTGCATAAGCAGTACTGCACTGCGCTGCTGAAGTCACATCAGCCTCTGCGCTGCTACTACTTCTACGCTCCTGCTTCTATGCTCTGCGCTGCTCCTCCCAGCCTCCAGATCTGCCTTTGCTTATGCCTCATCTGTGATCTATGCACCCACTGCTCCACTTGTCCCGCTACTGTCTTAAGGCTGCCATAGCTCGCTTGTGATCCAAGAGATGAGCTGCTCAAGGATCCCGCCTTACTTCCATGTAGCTCCTCTACATGTCCATGTCACCCCACCTTCGTGGGTCATGAGTGCTCATGGCTACATCATCTCCGGACCCATCATCTGCCACTGCTGCTTTGGAAGAAGATGCTTCCTTGTCCTTCTTCTTTTCTGGACAATGGCAAGCAAAATGTCCCATTTCGCCACATTGGAAGCACTTGATCTTAGAAAGATCCTTCTTCTTCTTCGACTACTTCTTCGATGCCAAAGCTGCATCTTCCTCCTTTTCCTTCTTAACCTTGCTCAATGCAGGGCTGTGCTGCTTCTTGGTGAACCTTCGTAGTTCTTCTTGCAGCAGGATCGACCACAAGCTGTCCCAATCTGGGAGGTCCGCTCTGCCCAAGATACTTTGGACAAAGGTTTCCCACTCATCTGTGACTGCATTGAGGGCAGTCTTGACTATCACTGCATCATCTACGGTTGCACCTGTTGCAGTCAGTTGATCCCTAATTGATTGCAATTTGAAAAGGAAATGATCGGTGTCTTCTCCCTTGGTCATCATGAATGACCTCATTTGGGCATCCAACAACATCTTTCTTTGGACTGATTTTCCCTCATATAGGGAAGTCAAGGCCTTCCACATCTCATTAGCTATCTTCTTCTCAGCTATGTGTGGTACAATATGATCCTTGATACTGTCCATTATCAGCCGCTTGGCATGCCCATCAACTTCTCTATGCTTCCGTAGGAGATCCGCATCTGTCGGTCTGGCTAGGGTCTGCTTTGCATGGTCTCTTAGACCGTATGCCTCAAGGACAATCAGGATCCTTGCTTTCCACACCGAAAAGTTTGAGAGGCCCTCTAGCCTAACCTGATCACGCAGTCCATGAGGAGCCATCTGCTCAAAATGTGTCGGAGCTCCTCTTCTCTATGCTAGAGATCTTGGATCTAGGGTCCTTTTCAAACTGGGAACCCTCTGCTCCCTTTGACACTTGATTTCCCTCCTTGGAAATCTACCAAATCAACTATGATTCAACTTCTTCTTTGATCCTCTGACCAAACTGCAAGTTTCCTTTGGCAAGAAACTCTTTGAGAAGCTGATCTCTTCCCAAACTTTGTCACTTGTGCTAAGGTTAAAAATCTGAAAACTTCAGAAGTTTAACCCCACTAGCTCTTCTGAATTTCTGCAATTTTTCTGCAGACTTTTTCTGGCTCTGACATATTCATATCTGAATCACACTGGTTAGCTTCAGACCTAACCAGCGCTATTTTTGATCTGCCTCTGCACAGTAATTGCGTGGGCTTGCTAGGACACAGCGCTAGACAGCGTCACCCTTCCCTCTGCGTGAATCTCCTCCTGAAAACTGCGCTATCCCTTCAAATATGCTTTTTTGCTGCCTTTCCAGCTGCTTTCTGCAGCTAGATCCTTCAGATTCTTCAATTGGTGACCCTTCTAGATCTGCAATTTCTCTGATACCATGTAGAAATTTCTGAATCTTAATTCTTATATAGAAATTATTTCTGTTAATCTGGTTAAGCTTCTCATACTTATACAAGTTATCAACTGAATAAATTCAAGTTAACATCAAATCAAAACAAATAACAGATCTATACCAATTCAGATCTAGAATAAACACATGCACACAGACAAAGTGACACAGTTATTTATGGACAAACTGTCCCTAGAAAAACCCAATGTGGGAAAACCGGTCTCTGGTTGCTAGAGGGCTCCATTATTAAGAATATTTCTGAATACACAATTTTGGGTTCCAGATCTGGAAAACCCTACAGAGAAAACTCTAGATCTGTAGCATCTGGCTGATCTAAGAACAACAATACTTGACTGATCCACACCCTCAAACGAGATTTACAAAATTCAATCAGATCTAGGCCTAGAAACCCCAGATCTCCCCCTGAAAGACACTGCGTCAGCCTCTGAAGGCCTTCAAATGCTCAGCGCTGGCACTGGAAGGGATTGCATTACCCCAGACTGGGTGACGCAATCACTACGCTGCCCCTAAGGGTCTCTGCGTAACCCCTGAAGGGTTTCTTGAAAATCACGCTTTCCTTGCTGCTGTTGTTGCTGTTGCTGCCTTCCTCTGCGTTGTCTTTCCTGATCTCTTCTCTGCTTCTTGTGTATTCTAGACCCCGGGATCAGATCATCCCCTTGGTCTAAATTCCCCTCTGCAACTGAAACACTTGAGAATTCTTAGCAACCCCATCCTAGAATCTTAGCTTAGCTTCAGTGCTCTGTCTCTGTGTGTCTTACAAATGACCCCAAGCCTTTCCTTTATACTTTTCTCGTTGACAAATCGACGACCAAGATTAAATCTTTAATCAATGGCTAAGATTAAAAGAAAGCTTGATCCGTGTGACTTACGACTATTTCGTCACATGTTTAATTAAATTCACTTTAATTATTTTATTTTTCTATGTTTTAACTTAGGACATACATTAAAATAATTAATTAATTTAATATCTCCTAAACCAGATGAAATTTCCCAAATCCATTTCTGAGTCTTGTAGATCAAGTGAACTCTAGTCCTTCCTCAAAATTTGGGACCTAGAGCACAATTGATGCTACCCCAAATACACAAAATCTCAACATTGTTGCACTATAACTCAGTTGCTGAGAGTAAGCAACTGAAATTTTCTTGCCCAATCTTTGACAGACAAGTCAGTTGGGCTGCATCTCATCATTGAAGCTCCATAGGCTGTTGCTCCGTGTTGTCTGGAGGCTGTTGCATTGCTGCAGCTCTGCACTGCGTAAGCAAACCTCCTCTGCATTGCTTCTGCGCTGAAGTCCCCTACACTGCTGCTGCGCTGTGCTGTCCTCCTGAAGCCTCTGCGCTACTGCATCTCTGCACTGCGTAATCAAGTCTGCTCTGCGCTGTTGAAGTCACATTAGCTGCTCTGTGTTGCTGCTACTGCATATGCACTACGGTACTCACTCTCGACATCTAGCTCTGCCTCTGCTCCATCTATGATTCTTTGCACCTACTGCTCCACTTTCCCCGCTACCGTCTTAAGGCTCCCATAGCTCGAATGTGATCCAATAGTTGGGCTACTCAAGGATCCTGCCGCCACTCTGTAGCTGCTCTATAGATCAAGATCGCCCCACTTTCGTGGTTCATGAATGCTCATGGCTACGTCATCTTTGGATCCATCGTACGCCACAGTAGCCTTGGAGCTAGAAGCTTCCTTGTCCTTTTTCTTCTGAGGACAATTGCTGGCGAAATGTCCTAGTTCGCCACACTGGAAACACTTGATTTTCGACAAATCCCGCTTCTTTCTCCCTTGCTGCCTCTTTGATGCCAAGGCTGCATCTTCCTCTTCTTCCTTCTTTACTCTAATCGAACTAGTGTTGTACTTCCTCTTGTTGGAGGATAGCCCACATGTCCTAGTTGGGAAGGTCAGCTCTACCCAAGAGACTTTGGACAAAGTTTTCCTAATCATCTGTGACTGCATTGAGAGTAGTCCTCACCATGGCATCATCATCTACCTTGACTCCCATGCCAATCAGCGGATCCCGGATCGATTGTAGTATGGACAGAAAATGATCGATCTCCTCTCCCTTGGCCATCATGAATAACCTCAGCTAGTTCTCCAGAAGCATCTTCCTTTGGACGGATCTTCCTTCATATAGTGTGGTTAGAGCTACCCACATCTCATGAGGCGTTGCCTTCTCGGCTATGTGTGGGACCACATGATCTTTGACCTCGTCCATAATGAAGCACTTGGCATGTGCCACTGCTTCTTCATGCTTCTCCAGGAGCTTCGCATCGGTCGGCATGGCCAAGACATTCTCTGCATGCTCCCTCAAATCGTATGCCTCCATGACTACCAGGATTTTGGCCTTCCAAATTGCAAAGTTGGACAGGCTGTCCAACCTATCTTGATCATGTAGTCCATGGGGTGCCATCTGCTCAGAAAATGTGTCGGAATGAATCCTCCTCTCTATGCTAGAGATTCAAATCTAGGGTCCTTAGCGGGAGAGGCACCCTCTACTCCCTCTGACAATTGACTCCCTCTCTCAGAAGTCTGCCAAAACAAAACGAATCAACTCTCTTTGATCCTCTAATCAATCTTCAGACTTCTTTGGTAGGAAATCTTCTGAGAATCTGTTCTCCTCTCGCTCTTTGTCAACTTAGCTTGGGCTAAATTTTGCACTAACAAAAATTTAACCCCACCAGCAACTGCTGAAGGTCTACAGCTCAGCTTCCGGCACTCTGAATCAACAATCAGCTTCTGGACTGCATCACCCTAGCTAGCCTCTGCGTGAGCAGACAATCTCGGCGCAGCTTCTGCACTGCCTTTGCGCAGTAAGTGCGTGGAGACTGTGTCACCCTGGCCTCTATTTGGCTCTACTTCCTTCTGCTGCTGCGATGTCTTCTTTGGTTCGGATTTCTGTAGCTGTTGTTGCTTTCTCTGCTGCTTTTTGCAACAAAGATTCTTCAGTCTTCTTGCTGGAGATCTAGGCTAGTTCTGCAATCGCTCTTATACCATGTGAAAATTTCTGAATGTCTCAAACAAAAACCCTACTGTTAATTTTCAAATTTACTTCTCCTACTTACATTAAGTTATTAATGTGAAATATTCAGCATTAACATCGAAGTAAACACATTAACAACCTACACATACAGATCTAAACTGAATACATGCACAATGACAAAGTGACACACAAGGATTCTTAGCAAATCACGCCCTAGAATTCCAGCTTAGTTTCAGTGGTCTGCCACTGTGTGTATTCTCCAACTAACCCCAAGCCTTTCCTTTATACTTTTCTCGTTGGAAAACCAACGACCATGATCTAATCTCTTATCGATGGCTAAGATTAAAAGAAAGCTTGATGTGTGTGACTTAAGTCATTTTCATCACATGTTTAATTTAATTAACTTTAATCTTTTAATTTTCTTAAGTTAGACTTAGGGTCCTTAATTAAAGATTAATTAATTAAATATCTCTTAAACAGGATTGAATTTCTTAAATCGCTTTCTGGGTGTTGGAGATCTCATGCACTCTAGTCCCTCCACAAAGTTTTGGAGCTAGAGCACATCTGATGCTACCCCAACACCCCAAAATCTCAACACTTAGCTGTTAATTAGAGATCTAATCTCGACCATTGATTCCTCAACGAGAAGACTATAAAGGAAGGCTTGAGGGTCATTTGGAAAGACACAACGAGTGAATCAAGTGGCCGAATTATTCTGACGGAGCAGTGCTTGGACGAAGATAAGATCTAAGTGATTCCAACGCAGTGAGGGGCAGAGACAGTTATTGGTCGGAGGATCTTCTCCGGGACTAAGAATACTAAGCAGAGAGGCAACAGAACCAACAGAGGAAGCAACGAAGCCTCCAGAGGGTGTGATGCAACACCTAGAAGGGGTGACACAGTCCCACACAAAGGCAACGCAGTGTTTTCGAGAGATAGTCCGAGATTTGCTGGGAGATCGGGGTGTTGAGCCAGGAGGGCTGTAACTAGACTTTCCGAGAAGCATATCGATTCGAGAGAGGAGGTGACGCAGTCCACAAAAGTCCCCACGCAGGCCTACGTAGCTACTGCGTAGAGGCAACACAGAGGGTGTTGGGGTTTCGTCTTATCAACTATCGGATCAGCTGGGACTTGTAGTGTGAGGTAAACTCATAATATTTTTGTTTGCCGTGATTTCTATGTACCGGATAGCCAGCAAGGCATCCAGAGATTGTATTCAGAAACTGCTGCTTAATAATATAAACCCTCAAATCTGTTGTACCGGTTTTCCCGCATTGGGTTTTTCTGGGGATTTAGTCCAAAATAAAGGTGTCCTATGTGTGATTTGTTCTTTGCTCAGTTTCCTTGTTTCAGAATCATAAAGTATTAAGCGTAGGCTGCTTCAGTAATTTACTGCAATAATTCATGAAGAAATCTGAATTAATTCTGTAATGTAATTTACAAAATAGGAGAAGTAAATTCAGCTAGTTGCAGTAGGATTCCTGAGATTGTTAGATCTTGGAATTTTCACATTTGTCCAAAGTATTTTGTGCTACGAAACATTGCCAAGATGGGACAAAATGTGGGCAGACTTGCAGCAGGAGGAGTTGAGGCGAGATCTGATGAAGAGCCACATCAAGGCAAGCAGTAGCAGTGGATCGAAGGACGTAAATGAAGAGGAGAATGTGGCCCTCGCATGGAAGGGTCCTAGTCGGGGACAGGGGGAGCAACGTAGGAAGAAGGAGGATCTGTCGAAGGTCAAGTGCTTTAGGTGTGGCGAGCTAGGCCACTATCACACTCGGTGTCTTCTCGGGAAGAAGGCAAGGAGGAGAAGCAAGACCAACAAGCAGCTTTTGCTGAGATCGATAGGTTGTCCTCCGGGCTGGAGGAAGATTTCACCATGTTTCCAGACATCCCTCTAGGAGTGAGGTGGGGTGACTTGGTTTTGTAGCCTCAAAGCGCTACGGATGGGCAGGATTCTTGAGGAGGTCCACCTCTTAAATCAGTACCTGGCTACAGGAGCCCACAGTACGCAATAGCAGGATGGACCAGTGGTAGTTGATGTAGTCAAATGTCAGAATGACAGATGCAGTGGCTAGTAGCGATCAGATACTGGGCAGCGCAGTGCAGAGTTGGCAGCAGTGCAGTTGGCACAGTGCAAAGTTAGCAGCACTGCAGAGGCTTCAGTGACAGCGCGAAGACTAGTAGTGGTCAGGACTTGGGTGACAGATGCATCATACTGAACACAAATGGTTCAGTATTTTGGATAGTTCTCAGTTGCAGTAGCAATAGATAAGAGGTAGTTGCAGATGTTGCAGTTGCAGTGCAGCTGCAGTGTTGGCAGCAGTTCAGCAGGGTCAAGAGCAACACAGATGCAACACATATCAGAGTTGCGCAGTGGTTGGTGGGCAGAGTAGCCAGACATCAGCAGCGTGACAGGAGATGGTGCAGAAGCAAAGTATTGCTAGAGAAGCAGCAATACTAGAACACATTTCTTGCAAAGAACCCTCTAGAGGCAAATTTTGTTTTGCTGGGGAGAAGTCGATACTCAATGCTAGAAGCTGGAGAGAGTTTCCAAAGGCCGGAAGAATCAGTTTCCCAGACAACAGCTGACGAGACAGTGAGAGGAAACGCTTTTTTGAGTTGGAGGGACGAAGTGACTGCATAGAGTGACGCAGTGACTACACAAAGGCAGTTGGGAGCAGCTCAATTCGAGCTGAGGTCAGTTTCAGATAGCCTGTGGAGTGAGGAATTTTCCTCACTAGTTATTTTTGCCAATTTATCTATGTTTGGATTGCCAGTTTGGGCATCCATAGTTTGTACTCAGATTTTCACTACTGCATAATACTAAAACCCTTAGCTGCTGCACCAGTTTTCCCGAGTTGGGTTTTTCCAGGGACATTGTCCAAAAATAACGGTGTATTTTGTGTGTGCGTCTATTTCCCCCATCGTTTTTATTTCTTCCACAGTATTTTATTTATGAAGGTTGCAGTGTATTTAATTCGATATTTGTCGTCGGAAATTGCAAGTAAATTGTTTGGTTAATTAAACAATTAAAAGAATTAACATCAGTTGTTGCAAAAGGATTCAGGGTTCTCGAATTTTCACATTACCCAATCAAATGAGATGCATGCAAGTGAAATAGATCAACAAATCAAACCACAAGTCCTCTCCAAAAGGTGGAGAGATAGGGATACCAATGGGTAAAACCCACGCTCCCAAAATCAGAAATTTTATTAGTTGTTACAAAGGGGAAAAAACCATGAAGCCTCCTCTAAAACCCAAGGAAAGTCTTCACAATTGAGCTTTAAGCCATAGACCTTTCCTTGCTGAAAAATCTCTGCAATTTGAGGCCCAAGAAAGCTTAATAAAATTTAGACTTTATTGGAGGAGAAGAGAGGCAAAGCCTCTTTAATGCCCACGGCCAAGAGAGAGAGAGAGAGAGAGAGAGTCAAGATGAACTAAGCCTTGCTCAAGAATAACACGACGTTGTCCAAGAAGAACTCGGTCTAAAGGTGGAAATAGTCCCTAAATTTGGGCGACAAGGTCCTGCATGCAAACTCGTAATTAGTTTTTTGAAGATGAATCTCGCAAATCGAATTACATATGTGGCACCCAAGGAAAATTGAATTCTCTATGTGGCATAGTAAACAAATCCATGTGTGAACCAAAGCAATGAGATAATTCCAGTCAAACATTCAAACTCGAAACAAGTGCTTCCACCTCAGATGATGATCCCAAAGAAGCTCAACGTAGATCCCAAAGTGAAGTTCTAATGTAAGAAGCATTGGAGCTAATAGTGAGATAAGTCCCCACGAAATCCTCAATAAAAAATTCCATCGAATATTCCTTTAGTGTATGAGCTCCTTCAGATAATTCGATTTTCCACATAAGCAACTGTTGTATTTACTCTAGGAAATTCGATTTTATGAGATATTGGTGCATTTATGATATAAGGTGCTCAGTCATCGTCCACATGTCCCTTGACTCAACTCAGAACCCACACATCTTCCACTCATTGGCACCACGTGCAGTTGAGGGGAGCCTTGTTTTGTTCGATCTAGACCCATAGTGTGGATAGCAGGACTTAGAGGATTGGCCTGAGATGACGCTATGAGATTCAGTGTCTCAGGGGCACGATAAATATTCTCTAGTGGAGGAGCAAGGTCGGTGTGTGAGTTGACAAGCACAAGTTGGGAGATGAGGTGATCTTCTACAGGGGTGGTGTACCGTTAATCGCTGAGCCTACACCTAGGAAGTTAATCACGGAGGAGACATGTGCCACGCTTTCCACAGGGCATGTCGGGATCCTACATGAGTAGAGGTTACAGTGTATGATTGAGGCAGTTTTCCAGTGGGTGTTCGAGCTCTAGACATTGTATTGGCACATTATCGAGAGGGCGGATGGCAGACTTAGTATTGATGGTTGGCAGGAGTAGGATGGATCCACATACATTGAGTCGATTGCGAGTATCGAATATCCATCTATTGACTGCATTCAGGGGGTAGCTATTTGGCACATTTTGTTTCCAACAGTCGTCCGTACTATGCAGTGGCAGGCACAGGGCATTTTACCATGCATAAGATTAGTTCATGATATATGGAGCCTACATATTGATTGCATGCAAGGACTAAAGGCGAGGCACGGATGGATTCCAACAGTTGTCAGAGCTATGCCGCAACAGGTCTGACTATGGGATCGAGGGATTCAGTTGGTTGATAGATCACTGTGTCTCGTGATGAGCAGAGTCATGGAAGAGAGTGATCTAGTTCACTCTTGTGTTGACACATGGGGATTCGCGGAGGCCTTCACCATATGGCGAGATAGGCTTTCCCTATTCTGCATAGGTTCGGGGTTAGCCTTGGAAGGGTAGGCTTTGGCATCATGGAGATGCACGGGCAGGATGTATTTTTCCTTTATTAGTATTTCACCATTGGGTTCCAGGAGAGGAGGATACGGTATGTGCACGATGGGAAGTCAGTTGTAATCAGAGTGGCGCAGATTCGACATGGTGGCATCTTTTTGAGATTAGCATGGGACCCTGGTATCAAGGGATTCATTTATGACAGGATGGTGCACGGATTCAGAGTGACTCAGTGGCACATTTGGGACCCCGGTAGTGTTTGCGGTGACAATTTGGGTCAGCGGAGAGAGGGAGCGCTTATTCGAGCATTGCTTGAGGAAAAACAAATTTTGGCGGGGAGGACTGCAATATCCCCAATTTTGTGAGCATGGGAGTCACTTAGGAATTTTTCCCAGTTTTAGTAATATTAATTAAAAAGGGGCAAATATTATTGGAAAAAGGTGGCTAGTATTATTTTATTAGAGAACAATGACAAATTATTATTTTATTAAATGGTGGCAAAAGTAACTTAGTGGAAAATGGCCCTCACCAATATAATAATATTAAAAAAAAGGAGCCTAGAGGCATGAAGAGAAATTATAAAAGGAGGATGGAGTCATTTTGTGGATTATCTTTTTATTATTACACTTCACATTACATCTTCTCTTGGAGTTGTTTAGCACAAGAAAAGAAATGTTGTTTACCACATGAGTTCCATGTGGAATTCCACCCTCATTTCAGAGAACTTCAAGTGTCTCCCTAGTGAGAAAATTTGGCGAGTCCAATTCAGGATTTCCACAGAGCTTTATTGCAAGTTTTCACCTAGTTCTGCGCACTTCTTGGGCACAGAGGCAGTTTGTGGAGCACAAATTTCTTCAGCTAGAGTGAATCGAGAGATTTGGGAATTTGCAGAGAGATTTCCTACCTTGAGACCGGAATTTTGGTAGCGTTTTGCAGGGCAGAAGTCTTGGCCATTTGGTGGGCGGAATTTCTCCATTCTAGCAGTGCGCAAAGCTCACTAGAGAAAGCTTACATTGGGGAAGAGAAAAGCTAACTTCCGGAGGAGATTGGCTGGAGGAGAAGGTAGATTCCAAAGGGGATTTTGTGTGGAATTTTAGTGGCATTACAGCGGAGGATTTGGGAGTTTCTGGAGCATTATTTCTCAGCAGTGCGCGTAGCCAGCCAAAGGGCCACTCACACTATTTGGTGGGTTTTCTCGTTACTCGAAATCAGCCCAAACCTTTTTTGGGTTTTTGCGAGTATTTGGAGAGGAGTCTGTGGCTGCATTTTCAGTGTGATCCGGGCAATATTCAGGCCAAAAATCCACTTTCTTTCAGCAGTGCGTTTTTCTAGTCGGCTGACAATTTGCACCACTTTGTGGGTTTCCTGGAGAGTTGGTTTGGGGCCAATCCCTTTCTGGGTTTTGTTGGCCTTGTTGAGAAAGTGCACCTGCTAATTTCTCAGAATTTTCTAAGTAATTATGAGAGCATATTTTCCATTTCCTATCTGGCAGCAGCAACATAAATTTATTGGGTCGGCGCAAAAATTGGGGAGGAGCTTCTACAACTCTTGGGCTTCATTATTATCCCCTGAGTTTTGCCTTGCTTGCTTGGAGCAAACCCAG
Source organism: Pinus albicaulis (assembly GCA_034641835.2). NCBI lineage: Eukaryota > Viridiplantae > Streptophyta > Pinopsida > Pinales > Pinaceae > Pinus > Pinus albicaulis. The sequence continues at coordinate 1,644,971,894 of CM076578.1, read as the reverse complement.
GTTCTACTATTACCATCTATTGTACCCATTCTGCTTATATTAATACAATGGCTCAGAGCTTGGTTCAAATTTCTGGTGTTTAATTCATGTACTTGCATGTTTTTGAGATTGCACTTTGTAGTTAATTCATAGCCTCTGTTAATTCCTGTATTTTCCTATTAAGAATATTACATAACCTAATCCATGTCCCTAAAGATTTCATGCATTCTACCTTGACATTGATTGCACAGATATGTGCACAAGAAAGGAACAATTTAATGATGTCTAGATTAGAACATGAAGAAGTACATGAGCTTTAGTAGTGCTTTGAATTTGCATTATTTTTTTCTCTGCATGTATGTTTCATATCTAGTCATGCTTCATGGATGTTTTGTTCAATCATAAAGCAGAGTTTAAATTATTTATTATTGTTGGTCACAGGTCAAAAAATTGCAAAGAGAGAAAAGGATAGATGTTATTGTAGACAGAAATCTCATGCAGAATTATGATCCAAAGGAAGTTGAAGCTATAATCCAGATTGCATTATTGTGCACACAAACCTCACCTGAAGACCGACCCAAGATGGCAAAAGTTGTACGCATGTTGGAAGGAGAAGACCTAGCAGAACTTTGGGAGGAATGGGATCAACAAGTGAATTATCGACAAGAACATGCATTGATGCTTAGAAGGTTTGAGTGGGTTGAGGATTCTACATATAACCAAGAAGCCATTGAGTTGTCTGAGCCAAGATGATCTATGAGATTTAAAGTCACTTCTTAATATGAATCAGATGATGTCAAGATATTTATAAGTCTGAAGTGACACCTTCAGAGTATAAGGTCTGTCATTTCATTCTTATTCAATGTTTTATCATTGTGACCAAACTTCTATATAGTTTGGAGCTCCTATACTCCCATATAATTGACATGAAATTTTTTTCTTAGTTTCTGCTTACAAAAGTATCTGAAACCTTCTTATGGCTTACCACGTAAAGGTATAGTACTCCAAAGCTACTTGGGAGATTTGTAACAGTATGAAGTTACACATTGTTTGCAGTTCCAGTTTCGATGGATCAACGTCTGAAGCAATTTTCTAAAGGACGGGTCTGGACTCATTACTGTCTAACCAATTAAAAATCTATTAAAGGGCACTTTTTGTTTATATATACATATCGGTCTGTTTTCATAATTTTCTAGCTGATCGGATAAAAATTTTTATCTGCCTCAAACTGTAACTCGTTGATGAATTGTGAATGTGCATGTATAATGTTTTTCCAATGTTATCAAGATTGGCTGGTGGCCAAACCAGTCAACCCCATAAAGAGGGACCAGATACAGAAATTAGATCAGAACCACTGAAGAAGAATCATATAACCAATACAATAATCAAATTTGATAAATTATATATTCGTACCCCTCCACACACACATATATATAGGTGAATGAAGCAAATAAATGAGACAAGTGTGAAACATATTCAAGACAAAATACTACAAATCAAAACTACATTACACTATAGTTTACAATAAAATCAAACTACATTTTTAGTATTTTGGAAGGAAGCCCACCAGTCAACTCCGTTCTAACTTGTTTTGCCTTGAACATACTAGTGTCGATTGGTTCTGATCAATTTCGGACCAGTTGAAACCAAAACTGATCAATTCCAATGTAAGGGGCCAGTTCTACCAAAAGAAAAGCCCTAAGTCAGACTACCCTAAAACGAGTCTGATTGACCAAATTAATCGATTTGTCTTCTAGTTATCACACTGCGTTACGTGATACAGGGGCATGGACACTTTCATGATAGTAGGTATATGTATATCCTTATGACAGTTTGGATCTTATGAGCTATGAATTATTTTTTACAAATTATATAATAATTAAAGTATTAAAATGAAGGAGTATGTTTTAAAATTGTTTTTGTTTGGTTAAGAGTTTGTCTTTTTCAGATATAAAGAAACATTTTAATTGCCTAGGAGGCAGAGGAGTGAAAGTCTGTCTCTTTCGGGACCACCATCAGTGGTTAATTCCATATGGTATAGCCTATCTGATTTTCCTTGAATAGTTTTCCATGAATAATAGTAACAAGTCAATCTATTTACAGATAGCAGCCAATAATGGTTGTCCCCACTATTTCGTTTAACGACTAAGTTATGATAGGTTAGATTTTCTCACTTACACAATAAAATAAAAGATATGAATATATAAATTATAATTTATTTTTTAATAATAATTTTTAGATTTTAGATTTTGAAAATGATGTTTAAAAAATTAAAAATATATATATTTTTTATATTATTATAATTAAATTTTGAATACTTTAAATAAATTATTCTATGAAATATACGTAAAATAAATATAAGTTCTTAAATGGAGACTGGATAACTTATTGGTAGATATTATGAAATAAAAACAAACTCATTATTGAGGGGGTCATAATTTAAAGATGGCAAATTTTTCTTCCATTACCACCCCCATATATCTTTTGCCTCCTGCAATGCCCATTTTCCTTTGCAAAAGAATTGCACACACATTTTATGGTTTTGCATGATGTCTTCTCAAATTTTGAGTTTATATAATAAGATGCCCATGGCCTTTTCTTTTAAGTTTATAATATGTATTTATTATGATTGATGATACCTTATATTTGCAACTTATATCTTAGTTTTCACACATGCACTTTTTAGAATGAGTTTAATGGTTGCAATGTATAATGAATGAGAAAAGGGAAAGAAAAATGACATCAAATATATAGACTGATAAAAAAATGAACATTGTAACAAACTATAGTTTTAAGGAAATGATTTTTCAAGGTAATAAGCAATGAAATTTCTATGGTGCTTTGATTTGTCGGTCATTTTATTTTTTTTTAAAGAAATCCAAATTAAGGTACAAACAAAACTTCTTTCTCATTATTGGTTTTTATTAGTCTTTGTTGCCTCAAAATATAGCAGGTATTGTAAAGGGGATTGTTACTTGCTAAGTTGTACCTAACAGGATATGAAGACCTCGTGGCCTATGTACAAGGCACCCATCATTTTTTCAAAAGATCAAAAGTCCAACAGAGCATTTCTATGTAATATTCCCAATTAGCCTTGCTAATTGGAATATTTCATTTTTGTTTAATTTTGCCGCTTTAGTTGGAAATAATAAATAAAGTGAGAAATAAGAGGGGTCACCTCACTTTAGTCACCTCACTTTATAAAATAAAGTGTTTTCCTAGTTGATTAACGTTATAACTTAAAGAAGGGGCCTTGGGGGTCCACACGTATATGATGGGAGGCCTCACGCTGACCCAAGGGTAACTGCAAGGTGAAGGACGCAGTTAAGGTTTTGGAGGGAGTTTAGCATTATAAAAGGAGGGGTTCTCACCTCATTTGGACATGCATATTTTGATATTGATATTGAGAGCTAGACTTTGTCTGCTTCAGCACGCCGGTTGTTTAGTCGGTCTGCAGCACTGTTTAGTGCACGAGTGTCTCCGGTCGGAGATCTCACCCTTAGCCTCTGGGGACTTCGAGTGCCTGCCCTGGTAAGGTTATTTCTGGTTTCACCCTTAGCTTCGGGGGACTTCGAGTGCCCGCCCTAGTAAGGTTAATTTCTGAGTTCTATCTTTCAGTTTCAGTAGCAGTTTCAGGTGGAGAGTCGGAGAGGAAGAAGCCCTCTAGTGGCTGCGCAGATCTAGCAGGAAAAACGCAGTTTCAGCAGCAGGAAGGACTCATATCAGTTTGGAGTGAGGACGTTGTTCCAATAGGAAGAGGAAGGACGCAGATCTGAAGGCACAGTGATAGATCCAGCCTTGGAGATTGTAGATCTGAGCAGATACTTGCAGATCTGGTTCTGTAGGTTGCAGATCTGGAGGGGTAGCACTAGATCCAGCTTGGGAGATTGCAGATCTGAGGAGATATTGGCAGATCCAGCCTAGATCTGAGGAGATAACATCAGATCCAGCCTTTGAGGTTGCAGATCTGAGGAGATATTGGCAGATCTAGCATAGATCTGAAGAGCTAGCAGCAGATCTAGCCTTGTGGGACGTAGATCTGGAGAGATAGTAGCAGATCCAGCCTTGTATGACTCAGATCCAGCAGATCTGGGCAGGGAGGACGCAGATCCAGTCAGGGAGGACGCAGATCTGATGAGTAGGGTCTTTATGTGGGGTTCTGGCAGCATTTTTCAGTGTTTTCAGCCTTGAGGAGTTGGTCATCTCATCTGGAGGATTTGTGGGTAGATCCAGCCCTTTTGCTAGCATATTTCTTGAGCTTCTGAGCTGTTCCTGAAGGCACAGCGTTTTTGTAGGAGGTGGGTTTCTGGGGGCGATTTTCGGAGGTGGTCCATTTGCTTCACGGTTTCTGGGTTTTGTCCGGAGCAGCGAGTATAGGTGATCTGTAGATTTTTAGCTCATTCCGGCAAGGGGATCAGCCCCTAGCTTCAGTTCACTCCAGCAGCAGCAGTTTTACGGCAGTTTCTTCCAGCAGCTGGGATGCAGTTTCTGTAGTAGCCATTTCCTATCTCCTGAGATGATTCTTCACTTGCCTTGAGCAAGGATAGGTGCCCTCATTCTGATTTTCTTGTACTCCTCTCTATGTACTTTCAGATTAATAAAATGGCTCAGTTTCTGGTATTCCATGTGCTATGATTCAGTGATCTGGTTCATTGTTATATTTTCTATATCTGTCTGGCATATTTCTGTTTATTACTGGTTATTTCCCTTTGGGGATATTACAGTGGTATCAGAGCATAATTCTGGCTCAGCCTGTGGTCTATGACATCAGAAAAGAGATCATACAGAGCAATAGCAGTGCAATACCAGAAACGCAGTTGGAAAAAGGGCCAAAATAAAAAGGTCAAATTTTGAAGTTTGGAATTAGGAAAAACGTTTTTCTGGGTTTTTCTGGGTTTTGGACAAGGATCACCTTCCCAAATCCTTAGAATTTTCTGAGTAGTTTCCAATGGGTAAATCGGAGGTCAAAGTTAAGCAGCGGTATGGTTTTGCAGCAGCCGTGCAGTTTCTGTGGAGCCTGTGAGGAAGACAGAGCAGCGGAATCCAATGGAGGACATGATTGTGAAGTTGGTTGAGAAGATGGATACATTCATGCAGGATGTAACCAAGAGATTTGCAGCCGTAGAGGACAGTCAGAGAGAACTCCCTAGGGGTTTTCAGATCGTTCATCATAATGCCACTCGGCATATGGCATCGTGTACACCCACACGTCCCACTATGCCCACATTCTTGCCAGAGGACCCAGGAATATCAGTACAGCGAGAGGTAGAACCAGCTCGGATGGCTGACATTCTTGCACAGTATCAGGCCTTAGGACAGGCATTCATGGATGCTCTCCCCTTCGAGGAATATATCCTGATCTGTTATGGCATTAGACTCCATGATCAACACCAGGGGCACCGGCATCATCATGGTGGAGACTACCACCGCACAGCTAGTAGAGATTATGTTCAGCTCCAGCGGGATAATAGACCTCACAACTCTCACAGAGGGAACCAGCACTCACATGATAGGGGCTTACAGCGCACAGTGGACAAGTTGGATACCTCTTTCCAGCTTGACCGAGTATCGGAGAGGGAAACCATTAAAGTGGTTACCTCGCACTTGGAGGATAAGGGCACACAGGATTGCAGGGAGCCTGAGGTTACACCTAGTGTGACACAGGACTCACCATCATTGGAGACCTCCTTGACCGTGCCGGTTGATATCATAGTGGAGGTAGAGCCTACCCCGGTAGAGCCGTCCACTGAGGTGATGACTGGAGCCATGTCCGAGTCTTCGGGTGGTAGCAGCACACGACAGATGGGTGAGGTATCAGGAGATATATCCACTATCGATGAGGCACTAGGAGATACAGAGGTACTGGACAATGATCGCAGACAGCAGTATCATCGGCTTCGGACGGACCTTCGAGCTTTGAGGGAGAAGGCCGCGTCAGTACGAGAGACCGTTCTGTTGCAGGACCAGGAGCTGGAGGGTATGAGAGCGACTTGTGCCAAGTCGGCGGCCAAGTTGGTCCGCATTGGGGAACAACTGGATTCCCTGATGGTACAACCTGAGGCCACATTGCAGCATCAGATCATTCCCTTTCAGGCATGCATGGATGGGACTAGTAGTATTGTTGGGTCATCTCTTTCCGTTGGAGAGAGAGAGGCAGAGCCACCTAGTCAGGTCTCATATGTTGACTTGGATAGTGGTATGAGACGATCAGAGTTGCACAGGGTACAGCAGCCACGTGTTGAGATTGGATGGCGAGAGATTTTGAGTTGGTACTCGGTGGAGCAGACTATGGATGGAGGGGAGGTCTCAAGGAGAGATCTCACTGGAGATGCACTTCGACACACCATGGGGTGCAATGACTTTCTTCCCTTCTCACAAGAGCAGATAGAAGATTGGGGACATCTTCGGATGGATAACATCTCTCATGCTTGTGTTGGACATCCCTTGAGCCATACACATCATGATGGGAGGTTTTTGCCTACCACCTATTTGATTCTTGATAGGGTCTCATTGATCCTTGAGAAGTTTATACTTCAAAATCCCATGAAGTGCAAAGTCAGAAATTTGATTTGGGAGGATGGTAGCCCTCATGGGAGGAGTACCAGGATGAGGAGAAGGAGGCATCCACAAGTGATTGAGTGGATGGGGATGATGAGCAAAGAGCTAGGAGGCTATTTGCAGATCTATGACACCAGGCAGCAGAAGGCTTGGCTGCGCTGGTTACTCTTGAAAGAGTTTGGCCATCACTTGGCAAACACTCTTCCTAAGAGTAGGAGGATGGGGAGAAGATGGATGGATACTTGCATCATTGAGCAGCATAGAGTATGGATGCATGGTGTTGATGTGTTACTCATATCATTCATTGTGTCTTCATCACATGAGTTGCATGATGGAGGTATGGGGAGGCAACACAATTTCTTGTTGCTTTGCTGGGGAGAGCAAGGGCAGATTTGCCCCCACACTTTGCATGATGTTGCAGGAGGAGGAGATGGCACTATCTCCATGGTCTTGGATGGGGAAGCACTTCCATCTTGGGAGGTATTCCATATTTATTGCAGCATTATTAGAGGAGTCTTTGACAAGGAGCATGTCAAAGAACAGAGTCTTGTACTGACAGGAACTCATTTGCATGAGCTCACAGCGTTGTCACTTTGGAGCAGAACATTATGGATGGAGTGTACGCAGCAGAGATATGGTGGATCTATAACCCACAGGTCCCAGGATCACTTCATATTTGTTGCACAAAGAGGAGGTAATGATGATAGAGACACCTATGGCATATTCTTCTTGACTTGGGTTTCCAAGCATAAGAAGGATTATCTTCTTGCAGCACATGGTTCAATCTTCTTCATAGCAGGTCAACACTTTATGGAGGACTCATTCATGGACCCATGTACCATCTTACTTCCAGCATATGGTGAGGGATTTGTTTATACATTCATTGATTTGCACCCTCTTACCATTCTTATGCAATGCATTGCTTCACAAGAGGGCAAGCTTGTCACATTGCTCCATGAGTTGTATTGGGCCAATCTACATGATGGAGGTAGCCATCTCTTTTGTGGCCTTGGGCAAATGTTTTATCATCACATGTATGTTCATTTGCAGCACTATACCAGGTATCATATAAAGACATGCATGGGTGACATAAGCATTTTGCCTTGTACTCTTATCAAGCAGCAACTTGTAAAACTGCGCTGTACTTGTTTGGGAAGCTGTTGGTACCTTCTTGCACCACAGGAGACCTTCGGCATTTCCTTCATTTTGCTGCTGATCATGTCTTCATTTGCTGATATATATTAGATTTGTATGGGAGGCTTGATTATGAGGGAGACACATGAGCTGGATGTGTCCGTGAGTGGGAAAAATTCTCACAATTTCCGCACTACATGTTCTAATGGGAGCATGGGAGGAGGCATGGCCACCACTACTTTATATGCGTTCTCTTTTGATGTGGGCCATGAGATCGATATTCATCCATTGTACAGCCATGGGCAAGTGTTTGGACCTATGTTGTTGTCATATTCCGCCATTTGCTATCCATTAGTAGATGTGTTGGATCTTGTACATTGCTTGCCATGTGATTTTCTGAGGTTGCAGTGGATGAGACTGCACTATGGTTTGTTTTGGGCCAGCTTGTTCTTCATTGATGGAGGAACCTTCTATGGAGGATTGTTTTTCACCTTGCCATTGGAGGGCAATGATTTTGCAGCCCAAGATCAGACTTTCAGCCCGCCTTCATTACCGGAGCTTGAGGTGGGAGGAGATTTTCAGGAGTTGCCTTGTCGGGAGGTGGCTCATTTGGTTTGGATGATTGCTTGGGGATGGAGGATCCACATGAGAGAGATGTTCCCCACTTCATGCCTTGAGTGGAGAGAGATGATGAGCTGGTACACAGTCGATGGGACAACTTACACATTCATAGATGCAGAGCAGCAGCAGTCATGGTCTGTAGTCATAGCCAGAAGCAGTGAGCAGTCCGAGTCATGGGACTTGTGCGATTATTGGCCACAGTGGCGATGGGATCCGGGAGGACTATTGATTGGCCGGTACCATGAGAGGCCAGTTTGGGATCCTGGCATTGAGATATCCCTTCATATCAGGGTGATGCAGGAGACAGAGAGGTTTCAGTGGGATCCAGGCATATTTTGCAGTATCGGCGGGAAGCATCAGCTAGAGAGTAGGCTTGTTCAAGCATTGCTTGAGAACAAGCCATTTTTGCAGGATGAGGAGGCCACTGGGGAGAGTGAGCAGACTTTACAGCATCCATCACTTCAGTTGCTTGAGGACAAGCAACGTTTTGCCGGGGGAGACTGTAATATTCCCAATTAGCCTTGCTAATTGGAATATTTCATTTTTGTTTAATTTTGCCGCTTTAGTTGGAAATAATAAACAAAGTGAGAAATAAGAGGGGTCACCTCACTTTAGTCACCTCACTTTATAAAATAAAGTGTTTTCCTAGTTGATTAACGTTATAACTTAAAGAGGGGGCCTGGGGGGTCCACACGTATATGATGGGAGGCCTCACGCTGACCCAAGGGTAACTGCAAGGTGAAGGACGCAGTTAAGGTTTTGGAGGGAGTTTAGCATTATAAAAGGAGGGGTTTCCACTTCATTGGGTATGCATTATTCTATATTGATATTGAGAGCTAGACTTCTGTCTGCTTAGCACGCCGGTTGAGTCGGTCTGCAGCACTGTTTAGTGCAACCGAGTGTCTCCGGTCGGAGATCTCACCCTTAGCCTCGGGGGACTTCGAGTGCCTGCCCTGGTAAGGTTATTTCTGGTTTCACCCTTAGCTTCGGGGGACTTCGAGTGCCCGCCCTAGCAAGGTTAATTTCTGAGTTCTATCTTTCAGTTTCAGTAGCAGTTTCAGGTGGAGAGTCGGAGAGGAAGAAGCCCTCTAGTGGCTGCGCAGATCTAGCAGAAAAAACGCAGTTTCAGCAGCAGGAAGGACGCAGATCAGTTTGGAGTGAGGACGCTGTTCCAGTAGGAAGAGGAAGGACGCAGATCTGAAGGCACAGTGATAGATGAAGGACGCAGATCTGAAGGCACGGTGATAGATCCATGTGGGTGTAGATGCGAGGATATTTAGAATGCAGTTGCACAAATCGTGGAAATCTGAAGGTAGCACTAGATCCGGCCAGAGTTGCGGATACGAGGAGATATTGGCGAATCCGACCCTAGATACGGTAGCATCGAATCCCGACCTTTGAGTTGAGATACCGAGAGAATATTGGCGGATCTAGCATAGTGCGGCTGTGACGGTCTAGCCTTGTGGGGCAACGGTCTTGGAGAAGATAATGGCGAGATCCCGACCCTGTGTGGCCGGAATCCGGCCAGATGCAGGCGAGAGGCAGTCCGGTCGAGGAGGACGCAGATCGATGAGTAGGGTCTTGTGTGGGGTTACGTGACATTTTTTCGAGTGTTTCGGCGCCAGGAGTTGGTCATCTCATCTGGAGGATTTGTGGGTAGATCTAGCCCTTTTGCCAGCATATTTCTTGAGCTTCTGAGCTGTTCCTGAAGGCACAGCGTTTTTGTAGGAGGAGGGTTTCTGGGGGCGATTTTCGGAGGTGGTCCATTTGCTTCACGGTTTCTGGGTTTTGTCCGGAGCAGCGAGTATAGGTGATCTGTAGATTTTTAGCTCATTCCGGCAAGGGGATCGGCCCCTAGCTTCAGTTCATTCCAGTAGCAGCAATTTACGGCAGTTTCTTCAATGATACAGAAAAGTTTACCTTGGTAGCCATTTCCTATTTCGAGAGGATTCTTCACTTTTGCCACTTGAGATAAGTGCATATATTCTGATGTTCTTGTACTCTCTCTATGTGCTGAATAATAAAAATATGACTGGTTTATGGCACACTATGTGTAATTGTTCAGTGATCTGGTTCAGCCTTATATTTTCTATATCTGTTTGGTGTATTTCTGTTTATTACTGGTTATTTCCCTTTGGGGATATTACATTCTACCCCTTCATCTCTCTCCTCTTCTACTTTCTTCTATGCAAATTTCGTACCCCCACGAGAGATTATAATAAATGAATACTAGCATGATGAACTTATGTAATAGACTTGGACAACTTGGGACCTTGTTACTAAGGTCCATTCTAGAGTGTTTTTTTCACTTGACTAATTATTTTCGCTTTTTAGCAATAAATAACCAATCGAGTTTTTTCACTCATAACATCAAAAGTTGGAGTGTGTCTTAATAATTGGGCCTTGAGTATGCTTCTGAGTCTAGGGTCAATGTATATTACCATGTTAAGTCATGCACAAAGTCTTACAAAATTTATCTAGGTATTTCTAGGATATTTTAAATAATTAAAATTTCTCGCAATACCAGATTTTTTAATTAATCATGTATGTAAAAATGTAAAAAGTGGTTCTAGCTAGAAATGTTGATGACATGTGCATACTCAAAATTCATACTCGAAGTACCAACATTATCCTAGTACACATTTTAGGGTTGAAAAAATAAATATTTCCCTTGGAAAAGCCACTTTTACTCATAAAAGAGAAAAAAAACAAGAAAATTGCAAAAATAAATAAGTTAAAGACACATTAAAAATATGTTCCAAGTCAAAGTAAGTCACAAGCAGTCAAGGAAAGTGACTTGGAATTTGAAGTTGAGTTAAAAGCTATGTTGGAGGCCACCTAAGAAGGAAGAATCCTCTCCTTAATTGAAGGGCCAAATTTGCCATCTGTGAGGCCAAGTTGCAGAAAGAAGGGGTTGAGTTTGACAATTAATGGCAGGCTAGAGATGACTGATTAAAAGTTAGTTGTGTGGCATGTTGACTATGAGTAAGAGAGAGTTAACTCTCCCATTATTCTCCCTTCTCTCACACTTGTCCACACAGTTATCAAAGGAGATCCACACACAACACTTAAACAACTCCCAAGCAGGCTAGATTTGAGAGGTTCTACGCAGCATGTCTTAGACAGATGGTTTAACGCTGAGTTAAGTGGAGATTTGCTATAGATTTTGGAGGGATTCTTCTCCCTTAATCTCACTCTCATTTCCACACTTGTCCACTACACCAATACACTCGTCCAGAAGGAGATTACGTTGTCCTTTGGGGCTGCCACCACCAACAATTTTGAAACACTTAGCAACAACTTGAGGGCCACTTCGAGAATTCAACCAACATTGGGATCTCTTCCTCTTGATGACTTGTAATTAGCTCTCTCATTGGAATTTACTCCCATTTTTGTATAAATAAAACCCCAAATCTCATTATTTAGCAAAATTGAAGCTTTGGAGCTTGGGGAACTGTTGCTATATTATATAATTGCTATATCATTAATAAAAGAAGGCTTTGGAGGCTCATGGTGCTTTGAATCTTGTGTGGTTTCTTTGAATGCAAATGGAGGTATAATTGTTTAAATTGTTTCTTTTATATTATTGTTGTAATAAGTATTTGAAGGGGTGGTGTCACCTAGTAGGAATAGACTTTCAAATTCGGTTGCTTGCTAGTCTATTTGTTTGCTTGCATTGTGAAATTTTGAATTATATGTTCATATCAATTGACTGACGTATTTTTGAAGCTTCCTGTGTAGGGAGCACCCATCTATTAACAATTTCTTTTAGCAAAGATCTTAAAGAATTGTACGTAACTCAAAGCTTAAAGATTTAGGAACCTCCTTGGTTGGAGTACTCATCTTCAAGCATATAAGAAGCACATTCCCACCTTTCACCAAGTTCAACTTCCAAAACCTTTGAAGATTTATGCAACAAAATCTCTCTTTCCTTCTTGTTCAACTCTCATAAAATTCTCCCAAAACTCTTGTTTCGATTTTTTGGGCTTTAATGGTAAAGTCCAAAATTTTGAAGGCTTGTTTTCTGTTGTCCTAACAGCAATAAAATCAGCCAAGAAAGACTGATTTAGCTTAGATTTTCTTGGTTGATTTAGAGTAGGAATTTCCCCTTGTTAATCTAGATTTTACTTAGAAATTTTTGGGCAAAATTTGTACTAACAATTGCGGGTGTTCCAAAGTGATTTTGGGCATATTTCACTTTGTTTTTCTTGCTGATTTTTTGTAGGTCCATCAAAGTACAAGGGGAAATTCCAGTGGATTGCCCCATTTTTGAAGAACCGGAGCACCCAAAGAATACCTTAAACCATTATTTGTAAAAACTGGAAATTTATATCTTGTAACTCCTTTAGAGGGATTTCCTCATCCTTTGATCCTTCAAGGGATCCTTTTGTAACCTTCTTCAATTGATTTTTCTACCATTGCCTATAAGGGAGCTTCTATTTCCTCTCTTGATTTGGATCCCTTCATTTGTAACAAGTCTAGTCAAGCATTGTAATCTAATTTAATAAAGCGTTGATTTTCTTGGGAGTTAGGAGATATTTTATTCCCCTAATCATTCCCCTTTCCCTATTCAGGAAATTTCCTTGTGGCTATGCTTGCATGATTGTATTTTCTTGTCATTTAGTTAAAATTAACTTAAAGTAGGTAATCACATTAGAATAGTTTGCAATTTCTTCATTTCATGCAATCTAATTTTTGTAGTTCATTGTATCCATCTGAATGTAATCTAATTCCATTTCCATTTCATTCAAGCTATTTAGTTATATTTCATTTTTGCAAAGAGTAATTAATCTCCAGTGATTTTTTGGTTGAATAGACTAACTAAGAACCCTTTCCCTTCTATGACTTCTTATTTTGGGATTGGGGGGAATTGGTAAAACACTTGACTTGCTAAATCAAGTGGGTTTACCCAACATTGGATCTACTTGCAAGTGGGTTGCTTGGGAAAGTACGGGGAGCGCATGGATCCTTAGCTTCCTCATTTGGATCTACTTGCAATTTTCCTTAACCCAGCAAGGATAGGGCGTGAAGGGAAAGCTAAACATTAGATTAGGTCTGTGATTTTGCAATCATTACTGAAACAATCTCAAGTCACAATCTAACTTAATATAAAATGAACCAAGACACACTCTAAAACATCTTGATTTCAACAATCTTATGCTTGATCATTGCCTTTACTTTCAAAGTTTTTCCATTTTGGGCATTTATATTTCCAAGACATTTCCTTTTAAAGTACTTTGTTATTCATGCAATTATCTTTACTTTCAAAGCATTTACCTTTTGGGCAATCATCTTTTAAGCATTTATTTCCAAGAACTTTACTTTCAAATTTATTGTTCTTTTCTTGGAATATTTACTTATGCAAGAATTTTACATTGGGCATTAGTCTATATTTGTTACATCTTGTGTTATTTCGTTCATTGATCATTGTTAAAATATGTTTACTTGTGAATGATTATGGTTATTATTCCCATGAAATTGATGTACATGCCTTGTTGCAATTTACATATTGAGAATTGAATGTATCTTGGTCATTTGTAATTAAATCCTAGAAGTTGACTTGCTTAACATAGATGAATCAAGCCTTATTTTATTTTAATAGGGTCCACCCCCCTTGGCTTCATTAGGAGTTAGTCTGGATGGGGGAATTAATATTTGAGTGACAACTACTCAACTGAAAATTGACCCCCAAGGCCACACCAAGCGGAGTTAAATATTTTCTCCACGTTAACCCAAGTGTGGATTTAGGTGGCAATAGGGACCATACAAAACAAGCACTAGGCTAAGTAACAACAATGAGGTGTGGCCCATTCTCACCACAGACACTAACCCCTGCTCTTTATGGACTTTCACCAATGGGAGGCTTCTCGTTATCGAGATCACCTATGAAAGGTATGCTAGGTTCAAGGATTAAGGTGAGACTAAAGTCATATAGAGGATGAGTCTTCTTAAGTACAAGGCTCAACCAAGGAGAGTAAGGAAATTCACATCCTCTAGAAAGGCCAAATTAGGGCACAATTGACCTAGGGCTTAAGAAATAGAAAACCAAATAGGATGCCCTAATGCCAATATGCCAAAAAAATGTTTGCAAACAATGAATATTAGCAAGCCAATGGCATAAGAAACCTTTGAAAAGTCCTCAAGTTCACAATTTACCTAGGGCTTAAGAAATAGAAAACCAAATAGGATGTCCTAATGCCAATATGCCAAAAAAATGTTTACAAACAATGAATATTAGCAAGCCAATGGCATAAGAAACCTTCGAAAAGTCCTCAAGTTGAAGCTTAGCAAAACTAGGGTTTTTCCTAGGGCAAGAGCATTAGGGTTTAAAATGGGATGAATGGCCACCAAGGGAGGTTGATTTTCAGGCAACCTATCCTTCCCTTAATTTTGAATCCTTCCATAACCTCAAATTCACCTTCTAGGTGAATTCGCACCAAGGCCTAGCTTGGTCGCTTTCCCTTAAGAGGGCCAAATTGAGAGAGAGAGAGAGAGAGAGAGAGACTCAAATTCACCTTCTAGGTGAATTCGGACCAAGGCATAGCTTGGTCACTTGCCCTTAAGAGGGCCAAATTGAGAGAGAGAGAGAGAGGGAGAGAGACAGAGAGAATCAAATTCACCTTCTAGGTGAATTCGCACCAAGGCCTAGCCAAGACCTAGCTTGGTCGATTGCCCTTAAGAGGGCCAAATTGAGAGAGATAGAGAGTGACCTTCTAGGTGAATTAACGCAAAACCTAGCCAAGGCTGACAGGGAGATTGCTGAGAGGAACCAGAATGAGAGAGATAGAGAGTGAGAGTGAGAGAATTCGCACCAAGGCCTAGCTTGGTCGCTTGCCCTTACGAGGGCCAAATTGAGAGAGAGAGAGAGAGAGACTCAGATTCACCTTCTAGGTGAATTCACACGAAGTCCTAGCTTGGTCGCTTGCCCTTAAGAGGGCCGAATTGAGAGAGAGAGAGAGTAACTATTAGCTTTGTGAGGGATCAAGGTCACTTGGGAGAGCTATTACAATACGTTCACCAAGGGGATTACCATTCACATTTCATACATGAGTAATGCATACAATGTTGATATCCAGATTCTATACAATTGATCTTTAATAATAAATAATGAAATTACCCCCGATCATAGTGTTAGCTGGAGGGAAATATAATTATGGATGCTTAATGGGGGTATTTTCGAGGCACCTCCCCGCCACCCTCCACATGCTCGAGGCATATGGAGTGGTGGCTCCATGCATGCGAGGATTAAATGATATTGTCAAAGGTGGCAAAGGAAGTCGTGTTTGGAATTTTTTGAGATTTTCGAGGTGTGAGGTTGGCAATATTCTGGGTAATGAGAGTTTCCTGTAGTGGAGTTTTGGTGCTTGGCTCTGTGGGTTAGCACAACTTGGAAAGAGGCTCGAGAAGTGGCTCTAGGCTCGACTTCTCCTCGTGTTGGTAAACAGGTATGTGGTCTTCTCTTTTTACAGTCCCCAAATTCATCGGTCGTATTAGTTGATAGCCTCTGGCATGTCTGGTTTTGAATCGTCGAGGTATCAAAGGAGGATGGGTTCTACACATTTGCATGTGTCTGTATGGGATTCAAATCATGTCTCAAGGTATTTTGGTTTATCTGTGTCTGTAATTTTTGGATTTTTTCTTTCCAAAATGGGGTTATCCTGTTGGGAGTTTTTTACTAAGTTATGCCTCTATGGGTTTTCTCTGTCCCAGCCTTGTTCCCGAATGGGGTTGTTCTGCTAGGAGTATGTGACTGGGTTATGTATTTTTTTTTCTCTTCCTCGAATGTGGGGTTTGTCGCTATTTCTGAGGGTTTTTGGAACAGTTATCACGCCCTTGGGGTTTAAGCAAGAGGATGCGATAGTCAATAGTAAGGTTCGTCGAATCCTAGTGAGGATGGGGGGCATTGTTGGGTTAATGGGGGTCTTGTTTCTGTTTTGGTTTGTTTGTAATGGAAGTCAACAATGGATAAGGCATGGGACGATTCCTTGGGTTTCATTCTGACAATCTTTAGCTCGTGTATCTTCTCTGGCAGGTGTGCGGTTCAGTAGTTCTTCCTGGAAGTCGGGTGCTTTTGGGCTTGGGCTACCACCTGCTCAAATTATAAGTTTGGTTTTAGTTTATCCCATAAAGTGAAAGTACAGGAAGATGGCTCTTCAATCACTGTGAGGGGGAAAAGCAGCCCGAGCTCAAGGAGACGAAACAAAAGGACCACGAGGTGTCTGGTGCCCTATCAACCAAGCTCCTCTGGGGGCCGAACTTGGAGCCGCAAGTCGGTATCAAGCATCATAAATGATGTGGCCACGAAATATCATGAGGGAAATTCAAAAGAAATTCGAAAGTTAATGGAAGAATGGGAAGATGACCTGAACAGACAGGCATACACGATGGACATAGACGTGGAGGATTGGCGGGTTCTGGTTTTGGATCTAGGGCACACCCGCGACTGAACCATGCAGTTTAAGCAAACTCTATTAATGTATTGGTTAATGAAAATTATTTTGGTGAAAGCCTTGGAGAAAATCTCTATGGGAATGGCAACAACAACACACAAATTTCCTGATTACAAAAAGGAGTTTCAGAAGCTCTAGTTCCAACTGCAAAAGAAGGATGGCAGATTGCATCGCATTGAATATCATATTCCTTGTATTCCACATACAGAGCTTCCAGGTTTCACTGCTAAGAACCTGACTTCAGTAGAGTCTGCTGATGATGATGACTAGTTCGATAGTTGTGCCCTTAGTTTTCCATTTTCTGTATCTAGGAAAACTTTAAATTTCAGTATTTTGATAGTTATGTTTTCAAGTATCTAGAGTATAGGCAGTTTAAAGACAATTAGACATATCTAGCTTGGTTGGATAGACTCATTAATTTTTGTTATTGGATGGCTTATCACGTTGTTAAGTGGCCAATAGACTTGGTTTCCCTCTGGGAAAGTTGAGGTCACCTAACTACTTGCATGTGGACGTAACTTGCTTTTATAAATTAATGAAAAATAAAGGACCTACCAAGCTTACAAAATAAAAATAAACAATGAAATTAAAAAACCCTAGATAATCAATGCATTCTATACATTAGACATAAGATCAAAATTTATCAAGAAAAAGGTTCAATTAAAAGACAAAACTCACGTTTAATCCATTTTTGATCCAATGTAACTTCTCTAATGCCAAGAAAATAGCTACAATAGACAAAGTTCTCTATAGAATCACATCTCTCTAATATACAAGAAGGCTGAAATCCTCAAGGAGGTTGAATTATGTCACAAATGATGATTATTAGAAATGAATTATCCTCTCCTTTATTTATATGAGGAGGAAAAGAGATAATTAGCCTAAAATTCCATAGAAAACAAGATTGATTACAACACAACCTTGGGTTACAATCCAAACCACTAGTTTTAACAATAAATGCCCTAGTTATCCCACATGTGTGAGTTGCTAGCTTTCTAGGATTGACATCATGCTATAAATAAGTTCTAAATAGCATGTCCAAGTGACATGAGGTGTCCAAGATGATGTGGAGGCATGTAAAAATCAGAATTTGAGAGTTGGCCCTTAAATCAACCCCATTGCCTCCTGTGGGGTCCCAATATCCAACTAGGGCACCACAAATGGGTCTCTATGGGTCTCCAACTGCTCAAAGTAGTATCTTCTGCTCCAACATCGAGAGTTTTTTAGGGTCAACTAGCCCTCCCTAGTCTTTGAATCTGAGACCATCCTCATCTATGCATTGAATCAACTACCATCCATCAATTGGTGTCAAGTTCGGCTTGCAGACATGCTGGGACCAGGTGTGTCATCCCAAATAATCATCAAATATGGTACAAATTGGTATAATGTCTTGGGTGTGGGAGGTGCCCTAGAACATGTGTCATATGTTTCTACTACTTGGAGGCCCAAGAGTCTCAATGCTTCACTTGTTTGTTCCAATATACTTCTCTAAGGACTTAGATACAAGTGGAAGATACGTCTAAGACCTTGGATGTTGAACCACCTAACAATCACAATAAAGATTCTAGTAAAAACAACCATGTCATTAGGGAAATAGATCATTATTGCATCTATGTGAACCAAAATTGAATGTCATGGGTGATTTAATACTTCATATGTGGATCCCTTTCCAAAATCAGGACCTTAACCTCACAATGGTGTTTTCTCCATGAGTAGTAGTGGCTAAGGGCAACACCATTAGGTGTTTCCATCCCCTACGATGAAGTAGCGTTTCCTCGGTCCGCCCTTCAATTGATAGGTGCTAGTGAAAAAAAATGATGAGAACAGATGGGATAAGACTTCATTGTCAAATTCCATGGTCAAAGAGACTAATTGATAGGGGTTTCCACATCCTAAGTGGATAGATGTGAAGAGGGAGCATTCATGGATGCATGAGTTACCAACTCATCCTTTGTTTATCCACCCCTCTTGCATGCCTTTTACATATTATTGATTTTACTTTGTATTACTACTCATAGCTCAAGGGTTAGAGTTTTTTTTGAATGGTTTGTCAGTTGTACTACCCCTTAATGATGAGTTAGTTCAGTACTCATTGGGGTTGGTACATGCAAGGGTTCCTTCCTTTGATGTAATGGAGCAACGTTTGATTAGGAACTAGGTGATGGCCTTGACGAGTGAGGTAGAGCTCATATTAGGATTTTTTCCATGTGCTAATTTGTATGTCCCTGGCCATCTTTTTCATTTTGATCTTCTTCTTTTTATGTTTTGTTGTGACCATGATATGCTCTTTCTGTTTCTTTTAGCTACACCAAACTCGTAGGGAAATTTTTTAGGCCCTACCTAAGTATGTGGACATATGGGTGCCAAATCCCAAAGAACTCATGATAGGTTGAACCTGAATAATGGAGGTGAGATAAGGGATGATAATGTAAGATATAAAGTGTTAAGTATGGTATATGGGAAGATGGAACTATGCTATCTCAATAAATCCTTCCTAAGTAGTGCCCCTCCTATACCCAAAGGACCATTAATGGAGTTCCCATTAGACTAGGATCGAAGATTAACCCCCTATTTAAGGTGAGAGAACAAGATCACAGTCAAAGCCAATCTTTCTTCCATATCACCTCATAATCCATATCAAATGCCCAAAACAAGCTAGTATAACCACTCGATTGAAAAATGACCAAAATACCTTTTGAGTGGAGGCCCACTTCAACCATATGCTCATGTTGGATGGGTGAGAAGCTAATGGTTGATGCAAGTGGTAGAGATATATGGCATATCATTATCTAGTGGTGGTTTTCACGGGCTATTGGCTATGTGGTTGATCAACTAGCTGTCAAGAATAGGAAAAAATATTTCTCCTATAGGGCTACCCATTTTGGTGGGTAACATTTGGCTCCAACTCAAGGACATGAGGTCATTGTAGAGTGCATGATCCATTTTCATTAACTCTAGCAATCCATTCACTCATTGACCTGTAACATGCATATGAAAATAAACTTGGGAGCATGTGCACTAGGTGTAGGGTATCACCCATGTTTTAAATGAGAATAATAAATCCATATAGAAAGTCAAATCTATTCTAAATGTGATATTCTCTAGCATAAAACAAGATATGAATCATGTTATAATACTCACACAATATGCAATGCAACTAAACTACAATGCATGCTAAATACATGGTAGTTTCCATCAAAGAAAGTGAGGCAAATCCCCCTCACCAGTGAAGTTAAAAGTTCACCATCAAGCTTAGCAATATAAAAGTATCCCACACCTACTTTTTCATGGATCCTAATAGGAATAAGGTCCTTATCAACCAAGACCAGATCACCTATTTGTTAGAACCTTTTTTATTTTTAGACTCATTGCTTCTTGGGGATGGTCAGCTGATCAGGAGATCTTATGTTTCGCTGAAAATTGAAAGTGCTCGAAACTGTAACGAACCTGGGCAACCAGAAACGTCTCGTTGTTGCGATTCTAGCGCCATGAATGGTTCAAAAAATCAATGTTGTATGAGGAAGATATCGTGTTTTGTTTTTTTTCCCAAACAATTAAAATTTTGTGACTGGGATGCCTAGTTAGCATACAGGTACACTCAGCAGATGGCATATTCTGGGGAATATTCCCTTTTCTCATAGCCAATCAGAATTCGACATGTGGCTTAATCTGGGCCGTTGATTTTGTTGTACGGAATTGGTTTCTGACCATTGATGTTTTGAAATGGGCCATTGGATGAGAGACACATGGCAAGCCCGAATGCTACCACGTGTCCTCAGGAGGCTTTATTAAAATTGTTGGTGGATTCGGGGGGGCAAGGGGATCGACCCCACAACCTCTGACCTACCCGCGTAAACCTCCAACCGTCTCCGCTAACCAATGTTTCTTACCATTACTGTTTGCCGTGTTAATTTATGTGGTAATGAATAGCAATTTGAAGGGGGGACCGCCAGCGGTCCCAACCCGCTGGCGGCCCCAAGGATTGATCACATGTCTGGTTATTAAACCATAACATAAAAATGGTGGCTACAAAACCTTTATCCCGTCGGTTTTCAATAGATGCGGTCACATGTCATGATATGACATAAAAACTGCAGTGTGACAGTTTTACAAACTGTAACTTCCAGCGGGGAACATTGCGTTCACATGGGTGTAGCTTCATGGTTGTTAATGCCGCATGTTTCGGAATGTGGATATCTCCAGGTTCCATGCCAATGCAACGAAGTTTTCAAATAGTTAACGCGGAGTTAACGACGGGGGGTCGACATGTGACCACCCTGCCTAAACCGTTTAATGTCTATCCTAATGGTCTTTCTGGAAGAAACAATAGCGACACCCTAAAAATTAAATTTTTTACTAATTTTAGCCACAATTAAGTGCAGTCTCCACTTTTGGTGGAGCTTTTCTAGCTGACATTGGGAAAAATGCACTGGGAGGTCAATTTTCGACCAATTTTGGGTGAAACAAGAGTCTACCTAGACTAATTTGAGCATTCTGGAGCCATTGGTGCAGAGAAAAAACCATTAGAGGCCTGTAAACACATGCAATTTGCAATTTTGAGCATAATGACAAAGAGGGACATGCCATTGGGAGTTGGACCAATAGATGTAACCCAGGAAGGGTGAACTGCTTCATCATGCCTACTGTGTAAAACTTATGTGTGATTGTATTTCTCTGTTATACACTGTTGTATGGTGTTATTTAGGCTTATTTTCATGCTTAAAGTTCACAAATTCATCTACGTTTTATGGTTAAAACACTCATTCCTTAAGCAAACAAATGGAGACAAATTGTACTTGCTTTTATTACTGAAAGGACACTTAGCACAACAAACTAATACACTCATTTTAGATCAGGTTGGTATCATAGCTAGAGTTTAATCTCTAGTGTTGTTGTGTGCAAAGATTTTTTTAACTGTTTTCAAGGGTTTACATGCTTACTAGGCTCAAGCTTAAGAGAGGAGAAGGAAAATTGGTGGAAGCAAGAGGTTCTCAAAGTGAGCCACAGTAAAGGAGGGCAAGATTGCCACATTCTCCACCACCTAGTTCACCTCCAAAAGAAGCAGAAGAAGCAATAAGCATGCCTCCATGAGAAGAAGAAACCCATGAAGAGGTGGATCACAAAGAAGAAGAAAGGGTGTTCAGGAAAGCATTCCTTGACATGAATGAAATGGTTAAATTCCTTTATCAAGAAAGGAATGAGAGACTAGAAGGAGAAGGATCCAAACTTCACAAGTAAGGTCAAGGATCATTAGGAGGCCACAATGAAGAAGATAAATCAAATAAGGGCAATGGAGGAAATGGAGGCAGTGGAAATTCACCATCCTCACCCTCATCATCATCATCCTCTACTTCATCTTTAGTACATCAGCCACACCAGTCAAAGAACACTGGTAAAATTCATTTTCTAAAACTTGATGTTAAGTTTGAATTGCCAATGTTTAATGGTGAAGTCAATGCAGAAAATCTTGATAATTGGATTAGGCAATTAGAGGTCTATTTGAGAATTCATAACCTTCATGATGATGATGCCAAAATCCAACTAGCTTCATTGAGGATGGAAGGTGCAACTCTTGTTTGGTGGGAAGCCAAGACAAAGGAGGAGATCAAGAAGCATGGTAAGATTATTCTATCATGGAATGATTTCATTACTGCAATAAAACAACAATTTTATCCATTAGCTCACATGCATAAGGCCATAATGAACTGGAAAAAATTTAGACAATTGAAAGGACAAAATGTACAAGACTACACCCAAGAATTTATGAGAAGAGCTCTCTTATTAGGGGTAGATTTGTAGAGTCAAGATACTTTTCTCAAGTACATAGGAGGCTTACATAGCTACCTAAGACATACTATTCTCATATTTAACCCTACAAGCTTAGATGAGGTTTTTATTCAGGCCACACATTTAGAAGCAAGAGGGAAAAACATCGTTGATGAGAGTAGGAAGAAACCTTTAAAGGGAAAAAAAAAAAGAGAAGACCTCAAAAGGTAAGGGAAAAAAGAATGCATCTATCAAGAAAGAGGGAGAGAAAGTGGTTTGTAAACATTTTTCAAGAGAAGGCCATGAAGAGAAAAATTGTTGGAAATTGCATCCTGAAAAGAGACCCAAGTATAACAATAACAAAGGAAGCAGAAAACTGCAGCTACAACTCAACATGAATTAGGAGAGGATTCGAGTGACGAATCAAAAATTATAGCCATGGGATTGAAGAACATGAAGGGGAAAGAAATTGAAACAAAACCCAGTACTAGTACTTGAAACTGTCACATACAAGCTCCAAATGAAGAAGAGAGAATTGAACTGTTTCATGTGAGGATCATATCCAAACATACCAAGATCGACACATTATTTGACAATGGGTCACAAGCGAACTTAATCTCTGAAGACTTGGTCAATAAACTTAATATTGAGATCATTCCACATCCAAAACCATATCCAGTTGGGTGGATTTGTAAGGATGCAAATTTACAGGTTTCAAAGAAGTGCATATTGTGCTTTGCAATAACTGCACATTTTGTTAACACAGTTGAATTAGATGTGGTTCCACTTGATATTAGATGTGTTGTGTTGGGCAGTCCTTACTTGTATGATAGGAAAGCGATCTTCCATTGCCATGAGAACAAATACCATTTATTCAAAGATGGCAAGGAGTTCATTGTTAAAGCACATCGTAATAAGACAAATATTGCAATGGTAAATGCTGGACAGGTAAAGAGGTTGGTGAGTTCAAGTAAGAAATTTGTTCTTCTAATGATTAAGCCTAAAGTTGATGTTAATCATGAGTCATTTGAAGATTGTGATCCTAAGTTGAAATTAGATTTATATGATGTAGTTGATGCAGATCATGGGACATTTCAGGAGGCAACATGATTGCCTTCTAAAAGGGAGATTCAACATGAGATTCAATTACAACCAGATTGTCCTCTTCCAAACATCGACATCTATCGCATGTTGATAATGGAGAATACTGAAATAAAGAGGCAAATCAAGGACTTGTTTGACAAGGGACTCATAAGACCAAGCACTTCGCCATGCAATTCACCCATACTCTTGATTCCGAAGAAAGATGGGACTTGGCACATGTGTGTAGACTTCAGAGCTTTGAATAAGATAACGGTAAAGAATCGATACCCACTCCCAAGGATATATGATTTGCTAGATCAGATGAAAGAAGCAAAGTTTTTCACTAAGTTAGATTTACGAAGTGGATATCATCAAGTAAGATTTGCAGAAAGTGATATATGGAAGACTGCACTCAAAACCAAACAAGGACTCTTTGAGTGGTTGGTTATGCCGTTTGGTTTGTGTAATGCATCGACAACTTTATTGCGTTTTATGAATAATATTTTGCGTCCATTTCTTGATGACTTTGTGATTGTGTATTTAGATGACATACTAATTTTTAGCAAAACAATAGAAGAACATGTCTTGCATGTGAAAAAGGTGCTTGATGTTTTGAGGAAAGAAAAATTATTTCTTAAGATGTCTAAGAGTGAATTTTGAAAGACTTCTCTAGTTTATTTGGGACACATTGTAGGAGGAGGCGAGTTGAGAATTTATCATTCTAAAGTGGAAGCCATTGTGAATTGGCCCGTTCCCAAAACAATAACCAAGATAAGAATTTTCTTAGGCATAGCTCAATATTGGAGAAATTTTATTGCTAACTTTTCTGCCATAGCAGCTCCTATGCATGCAGTGACAAGTGTGAAGAAAGACTTCCAATGGGGAGGCAAACAACATCAAGATTTTGAAGCTTTAAAAGACAAGATTAGTTCAGCTCCGGTTCTTGCATTACCGGATTTGAGACAACCATTCGAGATACAAATCGATGCTAGTGATTATGCCATGGGCGTAGTACTTTTGCAGCATGGTAAGCCTATCGCTTTTTATTCTGAAACATTCAATGGTGTTGTAACTAATTATCCTACATATGACAAAGAGCTATATGTGTTGGTACAAAGCATTAAGAAGTGAAAACACTACTTGATGGGTAAAGAGATGATTATACATGCTGATCACCAATCACTACAGTACTTGCAGTCACAAACAAAATTGCAAAAATCATGACATTTCAGATGGATGGGATTTCTTCAACTGTTTCACTTGGTTATAAGGTACAAGAAAGGTATTTTCAATAAATTTGCTGATATTCTTTCAAGACCAATTATAAGTGCTTCTACTTTGCTTAAAAATGATTCTATTGTACATGAGAGTTACATAGAACAGTATGCATCTGATGCTGATTTTCAAGATGTGTATGCTAGTTTGAGTGAAGGGAATCAAGTTGAGGAAAATGATTATAACATGCATAACAATTTGTTGTTTCATTTAGGAAAGATGTGTATACCACAAGGAGAGAGACTTAGTGTCATGAGAGAGGCTCATTCGTCTCTTAATGCTAGACACTTTGGGGTAAGAAAAATAGTGGCACATTTATAGAGGTATTGCTATTGGCCTCGCATGATAGATAGTGTGTCACATTTTGTAAGAGGATTTTCTATGTGTGCAACAAGAAAGCCTAGCAATAGGAAGCTTGGGTTGTACACGCCACTACTGGTACCATCAAGGCCATGTGAGAGTGTCTCCATGGACTTTGTTGGAGGTCTAACTATGTCAAGAAAACAACATGATTATCTTTATGTAGTTGTGGATAGATTCAGTAAAATGTGTATACTTATGCCATGTAAGAAAACCATTACTGCTGAACAAACTGTTGAACTTTATTTTCAACATGTATGGGTTCATTATGGTTTTCCATCTTCTATTGTTAGTGACAGGGATTCTAGGTTCGTTGGGAATTTTTGGTCGAATCTTTGGAAGATGATGGACACAAAGTTGAAAAAGAGTATTGCTTTTCATTCGCAAACTGATGGCCAAACCGAGGTGGAGAACATAACCGTTGTGCATCTATTGAGAGGATATTGCAGCAAACATCCCAAGTTGAGGGATGAACAACTGCATTGCATTCAACACGCTTACAATCGGGCCAAGCACTCTTCTACAAATACTTCACCTTTTGAAGCCTGCTTTGGATATTTGCCGAAATCACCATTAGACTTCATATTTGAGAAGGATGTTGCAATTGATGGGCATAGTGATATTGACAAGGCTCAGAATTTCATTGAGAAAATTCAGATCATTCATCAACAAGTTCAAGAACAGCTTGAGAAGAGTCAAAGAAAAAACAAGGAGGCGCATGACAAACATAGAGTTGATCACAAGTTTCAGGAAGGAGATGAAGTATGGTTGCACATAAGCAAATAAAGGATGCAAGGAGAAGGCAAAAAGCTCAAGCCCATTTTTTATGGTCCATTCAAGATCATTAAACAAGTTGGTAATAATGCATTTCAACTTGACTTATATGAAAATGTATTTCGTTGTCAATGTGGAAAATTTACGTTTGTATGAGCCTCCTTTGCTTGATGATTAAGGGAGTGATATTCAACTGCCATATATAGAAGATTTATTACCAAAATTTCTAGATGAGCTCAAGGAGGATTCCATCCTTGACAAGAGGACAGTCACTTCAAAGAGGGGAAGTGTTGATTATCTTTGAATTGGGCTCAAGGGTAGCAAACCAAGTAAGGAAAAGTGGATGGAAGTGGAAAAGGTGAGGGAGTTGTACCCTCATCTTCTGAACAGGTAATTAAAGTCTTTTGGGGTCCAAAAGCTTCCCAATGGGGAGGTGTGATCAGGAGATCATGTGTTTTTCTCAAAATTGAAAGTGCTCGAATCTGTATCGAACCTTAGCGACCAGAAAGGTCTCTTCGGTGCGATTTTGACGCCGTGAATGGTTCGAAAAATCAATGTCGTATGAGGAAGATATCTTGTTCTATTCGTTTTCCCAAACAACTAAAATTTTGTGACTAGGATGCCTAGTCAACATACAGGTACAGTCAACAGATGGCATATTCTGGGGAATATTCCCTTTTCTCACAGCCAATCAGAATTCAACACGTGGCATAATCTGGGCCATTGATTTTGTGGTACAGAATTGGTTTCTGACTGTTGATGTTTTGAAATGGGCCATTGGATGAGAGACACATGGCAAGCTCAGAGGCTGCCACGTGTCCTCAGGAAGCTTTATTAAAATTTTTGGTGGAGTCAGGGCGGGGCGGGGGGGGGTCGACCCCGCGACCTTCGGCCTGCCCGCGTAAACCTCCAACCATCTCTGCTAACTAATGTTTCTTACCATTACTGTTTGCCGCGTTAATTTATGTGGTAATGAATAGAAATTTGGAGGGGGGGACCGCTAGCGGTCCCAACCGGCTGGCGGCCCCAAGGTTTGATCACATGTCGGGTTATTAAACCATAACATAAAATTGGCGGCTACAAAACCTTTATCCCGATGGTTTTCAATAGATGCAGTCACATGTCACGATATGAAATAAAAACTGCAGTGTGACGGTTTTACAAACCGTAACTTCTCGCGGGGAACATTGCATTCACCATTAGGGGAATTTTAAGGTCTAAAATGGGCCTCCTAAGAAAAATGTACAAACAAAATAAACTTTATAAGAATCAATAAGATTCAAGATAATGATGTCAACAATGGGGGATGATTCACCATTTTTAAGTAAAAGGGTAAAAAGATTAAAAAATAATAAAATAATAAAACTACTTTTTCAGCTCGTATTTTCAACTTATCTCCCAAAGTTTTTATTCAAATTTCAAGCGGAAGTACTCATTGGATGAAAAATTTAATTCTTCATCCAAGGAGTAACCATGTTGCATACTTTCGATGGACCCTGCTACAAAAAAAATGAGAAATACATGAAAAAACGTTATTGCAATCATGTTTTTCATGTATTTCTCATTTTTCGCGTAGCAGGGTCCATCGAAAGTATGCAACATGGGTACTCCTTGGATGAGGAATTAAATTTTTCATCCAACGAGTACTCCCGCTCGAAATTTGAGTAAAAAATTTGGGAGATAAGTTGAAAATACGAGTCGAAAAAGTAGTTTTTTTTTTTCCCTCTAAAATTTGATGATGTCATCAAATCTTATTTTATTATTTCCACTATTATTTTATAATTTCCTTAGGAGGCCCATTTTAGACCTCAAAATTCCCCTAATATGGGCACAACTTCATGGTTGTTAATGCCACGGGTTTCAGAACATGGATACCTTCGAGTTCCATGCCAACGCAGCAGAGTTTTCAAACAGTTAACGCAGAGTTAACGGCGGGGGGTCGGCATGTGACCACCCCGCCCAAACTATTTAATGTCTATTCTAATGGTCTTTCTGGCAGAAATAGTAGCAGTGCCCTAAAAATTAGGTTTTTTACTAATTTTAGCCATAGTTAAGTGCAATCTCCACTTTTGGTGGAGCTTTTCTAGCTGACATTAGGAAAAATGCATTGGGAGGTTAATTTTCGACCAATTTTGGGTGAAACAAGAGTCTACCTAGACTAATTTGAGCATTCTGAAGCCATTGGTGCAGATAAAATAGCCATTAGAGGTCTGTAAACACATGTAATTTTCAATTTTGAGCATAATGACAAAGAGGGACATGCCATTGGGAGCTGGACCAGCAGATGTAGCTCAGGAGGGGTGAACTGCTTCATCATGCCTACTATGTAAAACTTATGTGTGATTGTATTTCTCTGTTTTACACTGTTGTATGGTGTTATTTAGGCTTATTTTCATGCTTAAAGTTCACAAATTCATCTATGTTTCATGGTTAAAACACTCATTCCTTAAGAAAACAATTGGAGACAAATTGCACTTGCTTTTATTAATGAAAGGACACCTAGCACAACAAACTAATACACTCCTTTCAGATCATCGACCTTGAATTAGACTTCTTAATGTGGCATACCTGTTGAGAAGTAGGCGGCTTAATTGTCTTTAAAGGCCCACTAGGAGGGATTTTGATTCACAACCTCTGGGTTTTCAATTATCGTTTCATTGGTACTAGGGACAGGAAAAGGGAATGGCTCAATGTATTCAATGTGATAAAATAAATTAGGTTCCCTATATAATACAAATGGTGTCCCATTAGAATCAATAATAGTGGCATATGATAAGTCCATTTGAAATTGGTCACCTATTGAAGCACACCATTTTCTTAATAATAATATACCCTAGGCATCTAGCACATCAATGATTACAATGTCCATCAATACAACAATGTCCTTGTTGGTTGCTAAAGATACCTTTACATCTTTAATGAGACCACACACAAGAATATATTTGGAATCAAAACTACACATTCTTTTATCGCCTAGTGATGTTAATTTCAAACTGATACATCACCTTCAATGGCATAATAATAGTAGATTCACATGAATCAAGCATGCAATTATGCATTTTAAGGTTATTAATCACTAGGGACAACAAGAATGGATCATGACCTCCATTTCTGTTATCAAAGCACATATTTTACAAAATAACGGGTGGATCATCAAGCTCAACTTCAAAACCAAAGGCCTTCCTAATTTTTATTCCTTTGGGAGGAAGCTTAGCCACCTCTATAAGGGGAACTTGCACATTCACCTTAGCGAAAACATTAGTCATATTAGATATCATTTTTGGGATTCAACCGCGTTAATTAAGTCATTCATCTATGACCATTTCCATGACAGGTAGTCGCAACTGACTAATTTATCATGATTTTTGAATAGTTCACTTAGCACTCATTGCATCGGGTGATGCTCACAGGGGTGAAGAAGTGGGATTGAAACTAGTGAAATGAATCACATAGCGTCAATCATCACTTTCGGGGTTTGCACCCGGTAACCAGGACTTCCCAGGAGGTCACCCATCCCATAACTCTTCTGGCTCAAGTGCACTTAACTGAAACCACTCATACTTAAATATAAACATTAGTCATGTCAACGTCTAATGCAATATCATTATTCTTGGGTTTTGGCTTAGGTTTATTTTGAGGGTGCACTTGGGAATTAGCCTTCCCTTGGGATGGATTATTTGAACTCTCTCTTGCTTGGGCTTGATCATTATTTCTTCTAGAATATTGGAGATCTTTAAATCTTCCACCATTTTCAACAACCATGACAAGTTCAACTTTATCACCATTGGTAGTACTAAGGACTTGGTTAGGTTATAGGTGGAAGTAGGTACCCCCAAGCAAGATATTGAAGGGAGTAGTATCATTCACTACATTGAAGTGCTCGGTATCATCTTCCTCCTCCTCTTGATTATAAGGACTATATTCTTGGGAGTGTGGCTCCTCGGAATGCTAGCGCCAAGGGGACAATTCTGGTCCCAATAGGGTGGTTAGGTAAAGAGTGTTTGGAAGACCTTGTTGAGTAGCATGGTCCCCATCAATAATATTCCTATTAAAGTAATTTTCCTTATTGAATTGAGATTTAGGAGGATTACATGGTTGAGATCCATTTTCCCTTTATTTCATGTACATTTTTTTCGTGAGTTCCTTTTGACCTTGAATCAAATCATTGATGAGCTTATCAAACTTTTGAGCAAAGGATTGCAATAATACATCAAACTGAGAGCTAGATTTGGTGTTAGGATCGATCCTAACCCTAGGATAGTTAAATATATCAATTCTTTAAGAAATTAGATTCTACTCAACTTCAACAACGATCTTCTTAGCCTCTTTTAAGTCCTTGGGGTTATTGTCCCTAAGGTCATAGGTCAAATTTCCATGGAGAGATCTAATGTATCTATCAAGAATAGCATCATTGGAAAGTCTAAATATATCAAGGATCTCTTTAAGGAGATTATCAAATATTTTAGTGAATTCCCTCATGGTTTCTTTCTTAGTTTTTGTAGCTGCAAGGAATCTCTTAAGGAGAAGACCTCCATCTAATTTTGAAGCCCATCTCTTATTGAATGCATTATGAAAGGTATCCCAATTAGGAATGTTATATTTCCACAATATAAGTGTAATATTCCTAGGGAATTTTTACCGTAAATAACAAAGCATGCATAGACATAAAAACCATGAAAAGCACACAAATAAAACGATCCATGAAATTTCACCAAAAATTGTGTTGCTGAGCCATTTTATTAAAATAAAGAGGGTAGAATGTGGTGTTGGAAAGTGTGCACCTGAGCTTGCCCAAGGTAAGATAGCAAAGCCCAAGTGAATAATATGAAGTCCCCCTCAACTCTATTGGTGCTCTCTCCTGGCTCTGCACTGAACTGCTTAGAAAATAAGTTGTTGGCTATGAAGAATAACTGCTATGGCCTCCTTCGCTGCTCAGAAAATTCTGGTAAATTATTTGCGGGCTCTCCACCAAATACCCATAATAACCCACAAAGGAATTGGTCAATGGCCGACCTTAGAATTTCGGCCCTATTTTCCTTCAATGGCACTATTGCTAGGTAATTCGACCCACCTGTCAATCCTGCTGCAAAAAAGCCCCCCAGGATGGCTGCAATCACCAACAAAACACTTCCCAGGACTCATCCTCAAATCTCCGCCCCAAACTCCCTTCTCTCCTCAACACCCAAGTGTGACACCTCCAAGAACTGCGCAGTGATTGAGTTGCTGTTGTTGGAGCCTCCCTCAAACTAGCACTCCTTGCTCCTGGATCAAACTAGAATAGATGGAACTCCCTCCTTGGGCTGGCACTCGAAGTCCATCGAAGAAACGGTTGAGATTTCCGCTCGGAAACACTCTTATTCTAAACAACACTTGTAGACTTGGCTTCAACTCAAGCGTGTTAGTCTAAGAAAATTCTCAAATGATCATGAATGTGCCCAAAATGAGTGTCTTTCCTTCATTTTGTCAAAGAGCTTCAAAAAATTCCCATGTGGGCCCAACTCGATTTCCGCCCACCAAACTTGCTCCAATGAGTGCATATTTCCTCAGGTGGGCTGTAATTCTCTATGGGTGGCCCCCACGTTCCACTAAGGACTGGATGTTCTCCTTCTTTCTCTAATATTTGGGCCTCCATTTCTTCTCAAAATTTATGTGGGATCTCCAAACCCACATCTCCTAAGTGCAAACATGAAAGACAAAATTGGTCAAAATTGATATTTCACTTAGCAATAGTGTTAAGTGGGAATATCACAGTCCTCCCTGCCAAAATGTTGCTTTTCCTCAACAAACTGCAACGAAGGATGTTGAAGTATCTGCTCTCCCCAAGTGGCATCCTCATTCGACAGGTTCCTCTACTTGATAAAAAATTCAATGATAAATATATTCCACAAATGCCTCTCCCGTGTGTCCAAGACAGCCTCTGGTTCTAGAACTAAGTGCCCCTCATCATCCATTTGGGGTAGCTCTATAGTCGTTGTCACTTGTTTCCCCAGTGAATTTTTTAGTCAAGACACATGAAAACTGTTGTGCACTCAACTCCTTGGGGGTAGCTCCATCTCATATGCTACCTCCCCAACTCTTCGAGTGACTCGGTACATCCCATAGAAGAAAGACTTGAGCTTCTAGGCCCCCTTCTGCTTGAGTGATGACTGCTTCTACGGTCAAATCCTCAAGAATACCAAATCCCCAACCTCAAACTGTCTCTCAACTTTGCCCCTATCTGCATAGAGCTTATGTTGGTTCTATGCAGTCTGCAGGTTATATTTGAGAGCCCGCAAGATATATTGGCTCTCCTATATCCAATCCTTGGACCTAGGAGCCTTGCTATCTCCAAACATTACGTTAGCAAAAGATAATGCATCGTGACCATACAAAGCTCGAAACAGAGACATACTTATGGACATGTGGTACTTGGTGTTGTAGCAATACTCACCCAAGTGAAACCACCATATCCATGCTCGCTGATGGCCCATCACATAGTTACACAAATAAACCTCCAACCACTTGTTAACTATCTCTGTCTACCCATCAGTATGGGGGTGATAACTAGTGCCCAGACTGAGCTTTGTGCCCACCAGGCGAAACAAATCCTTCCAAAATCCTCCCTTGAACTTGTTGTCTCGGTCACTAACAATGGTCTTCGGGAGACCATGTAGCTAAAACACCTCCCTGAAAATTAATTCTGCTACCTATGAGGCCGTGTACTGGGCTGAGATGGAAAAAAAATGTGCAAAATTTGTCAACTGTTCCACCACTACGTATATGCATTCCTTGCCCTATATTGTGGGAAACCCAGTAATGAAATCAATTGACACACTCTCCCATTTCCCCTCAGGGATAGGAAGAGGTTGTAGCAACCTTGTAGGGTGTGACTACTCACCCTTGTTCCTATGCCATGTTTTACACTCTCTGACATGCCTCAGAACGTCATCCTTCAAGCCCCTCCATGAAAAATGCTCTTTGATAGCCCTATATGTTTTGGTGAACCCTTGGTGCCCTGCTAGTGGTGAGTCATGGGAAGCCTATAAGATATTCTCCCTCAATTGGGAGATGGGCACTAAATAAATCAAGTCCCTAAAGTAGATTACCTCGTTCATCACCCTGTACCAATCATATTCCACTACCCCATCACAGACCTCACATGCAAATTGGTCCTTGGAGTACTCTACTAGTAATTGCGCCCTCCAATCCAGGGCAATGCTCATCAATGAAAGAGTAGTTGGCCTCCTGGATAATGCATCAGCCACCACACTATGCTTCCATTTGACATAATGTCAAATTCGTATGCTTGAATATTTCTCACGCACTTCTTCTGCCTCTCTTGCAACTACTTCTACTCCAGGAAAATAATAAGGCTATTGTGGTCTTTTTTGACCCTAAACCTGTTCCCCACCAAGAACTGTCTGAACTTGGCTAACAAATGCATGATGGCTAGCATATCCTTGTCATATATGGAGTACAAACTCTCATGGGGTAGTAGCTTCCGAATCTCAAAAGCTATAGGGTTCCCCCCTGCATCAAGACTACTTATACCCCCTCTTCGGATGCATCACATTGAAGTAAAAATGGTTGGGTGAAGTCTGGAAGTGCTAACACTGGACAACTGCTCATGACCTTCTTGAGGCATTCAAAAGCCTCTCATGTTGTATATGTCAACTCAAATGCCCCCTTATTCATCAGATCGGTGAGGGGAGAGGCCAACTGAGAGAAGCCCTTCATGAACTTCCTACAGTAGGTGCATATGCCCACAAATCCCCTCAACTCTATCACATTCCAAGGCTCTAGCCAATCCCAGATGGCCCTGATCTTCTCCTCATGGACCCTCACACCATCCTCCCCAATAATGTGCCCTAGGTGGAGCATCTTTGTCAAACCGAACTCGCACTTTGACAATTTTGCGTAGAATTGCTGCTCCTCCAAAATACGCAAAACTATCTCTAAATGTTGCAAGTGATCCTCCTAGGTTCGACTGTAAATCAAGATATCATCAAAGAACACCTACAAAAACTTCCGCAACTATCCACCAAACACGTGGTTCATTAAATACTGGAAGGTGGTTGGTGTGTTGGTTAGCCTAAAGGGCATAACCAGGAAGTCCCTCACCCTGATCTGGTGGTACCCTGAACGCAATTCAATATTGGAGAAGAACTTCACCCACCTTAGCTCATCCATCAACTCATTTAAGCATGGGATGGGGTAATGGTTCTTCATGGTCTTCTTGTTAAGGGCCTGATAGTCAATGCACATGCTTAGGGTCACCGAGTCGTTCACCATGGTCTGACACATCCACCATGAAGAAGTGGTTTGTCACCGAGTAGTTCCCCATGGTCACTGTTAAAACGGGAACATAACGTGTGTACTGCATGGTTCTGTCCCTTGGTACCAGAACCAAAAAACACTCAATCTACTTGGTCGTGATACCCCTCCTCTGAACCATCTATGCATCAATAAAATTATGGGTAGCTCCAATGTCCACTAAAATCGAGACACACTGCCCCTGCACAGTGCCCTTGATCCTCAAAGTCAAAAAATTGGGTACCCCACTTAGAGATGCAAGGACCCCTCTTGATGGAGCGAAAGGAGCTCCCCCTGGTGGGGGTGGTGGTGGTTGTCCCCTCTTCGTATGCATTTCACTTTCATCTCCACCCACCTCCAACTATGCATCATCCTCCAAATCACTATAAGAAAAAACCTCAATGTAGTGGGTGTTTCCCGTTGTGCATTTGTGGCCTGGAGCCCATGGTTCTTGACAGGTAAAACACAACTTCCTCCTTTGGAGGTCTCTCTATGTCTCCTCATCCATCTTTCCATGCCCCTGGTTGGCTCTCAGTGTTGGAGCCCTAACATCTCTTCCTCTCTGTTGGAAACTCTTTCTAGGAGGTAATGGTGCTATAACCCTCGGTAGAGCACCCTCCCCATTGCATCCTGCAAAGTAGTGGGCCTATTGAAGCTCACCAGCCCCCGTAATGGCTCTGCTAGTCCTCTATAAACATGTAGACTCTCCTGGCCTCTGATAGATCTGACACCATCACTGACAGCCTCAGAAGCTCCGAAATATAGGCCTCAGTGCTCCTAGTCTGCTTGAGCCTTGTTAGTTCCCCAAAGTGCTCCTCCAGGTATTTCCTCTCAAAACACTCCAACACCCTCCTGGTGAAATCCTCATAGGCTGTCACCCCAACATTTACCATTGTGGTTAGCCCATGGAACCACCAGTCATGGGTTTCACCCTCCAAATGTAGTGTGGCAATTTTTATTGCTTCCCCCATCGTCATCTGATTTAGCTGGAAGTATAAATCCAACTTATCTACCCATGCTTTGGTCGATCTCTTAGAAGAACCATTAGAATTTGGTAGAAACAACCTCCCCACAATATCCCGCAAAATTTTCCCATGTGTGCAGTTTCCCCCACTTTGTCCCCTGGGCCTATTATTGTCCTTCAGCTGGTAAAATTCCCTGAAAGTGATGGCTTCCCTAAAGTCAGGTCCATAGGACTGATACTCTAGGAAATGATCCCCCATAGGAATGTCCTCCTGCCCTTGCGGCCCACCAGCTACAGATGTCAAGAATGTTGGAATAGTGGATCTAGGTGGTGTGTTGGGAATAAGAGGCATGT
This sequence comes from Pinus albicaulis, assembly GCA_034641835.2. Taxonomy (NCBI): domain Eukaryota; kingdom Viridiplantae; phylum Streptophyta; class Pinopsida; order Pinales; family Pinaceae; genus Pinus; species Pinus albicaulis. The sequence continues at coordinate 1,644,936,284 of CM076578.1, read as the reverse complement.
TGGGGTTAAGGGATGCGTGATGTTGTGATGTACCATATCCTTCACCCAGTTGGAATTCCCCTTGAACACCTTTTCCCTTGTTGTTGTTACAATTCTATTGCCTTAGTTCCTAAATTCCCTTGGAAAGGTCTTGTTCTACCTTCAACAAATGCTGAGAAAACTCCTCCTCCTTACTCCTTTTGTCTCCCTCAGTATCTGGCATGTTTGTCTCCACAACCTCCAGTTCAATTGTCACTGGATATGGAGTGATCTTCAATTTCATTTCTCTACTCTTGTACCTCTGTCTCTGGTAAGTCACGTTTTGTCTATGATCTAGTGTCATAGACCAGTGCTGCTCCCACAAGATAAGTCAAGTCTATGAGCTCTGATACCACTGTAATATTCCTATGGAAATTTTACAGTAAATAACATAACATGCATAGACATAAAAACCACGAAAAACACACACATAAACCAGTCCATGAAATTGCACCAAAAGCCACGCTGCTGAGCCATTTTAAAAAAAATAAAGGGGGTAAAATGTGGTGTTGGAAAGTGTGCACCTGGGATTTCCCAAGGCAAGTTAGGAAAGCCCAAGTGAATAATATGAATTCCCCCTCAAGTCTGTTGTTTCTCTCTCCTGGCTCAGTGCCAAACAACCTAGAAAATGCGTTGCTGGATGTGAAGAATAACTATTAGGGATTCCTCTGGTGCTCATAAAATTCCGGAAAATTAATCCTGGGCTCTCTACCAAATACCCAGAATAACCCACGAAGGAATTTTCCAATGTTCTTCCTTGTAATTTTGGCCCTATTTTCCCTCAATGGCACTATTGTTGGGTAATTCGACCCACCTATCAATCTTGCTGCAAAATTCCCCCAAGATGATTGCAATCGCCAAGAAAACACTTCCCCATACTCCTCAAATCTCCGCCCCAAACTCCCTTATCTCCTTAACACCCAAGTGTGACTCCCCCAAGAACTGCGCAGTGACTGCATTGTTGCTGCTAGAGCCTCCCTCAGAATCACACTCCCTGCTCTTGGATCGAACTGGAATAGATGGAACTCCCTCCTTGGGATAACACTCAAAGTCCATCGAAGCAAGGGTTGATATTTCTGGTCGGAAACACTCTTGTGCTAAACAACAATTGCAGGCTTGGCTTTAGCTCAAGTATGCTAGTCTAAGACAATTTTCAAATGATCATGAATGCCCAAAATGAGTGCCTTTCCTTCCTTTTGTCAAAGAGGCTCCAAAAATTCCCATGTGGGCCCAACTCGATTTCCCCCCACCAAACTTGCTCCAATGAGTGTGTATTTCCTCATGTGGGCTGCAATTCTCTATGGGTGGTCCCCACATTCCACTAGGGGCTCGATGTTCTCCTTCTTTATCTAATGTTTGTGCCTCCATTTCTTCTAAAAATTTATTTGTGGCCTCTAAAACCACATCTCCTAAGTGCAAACATAAAATAAGACAAAATTGGCCAAAATTGATATTTCACTTAGGAATAGTGCTAAGTGGGAATATCACACTAAGATACCAATCTCTAACATTTCCATCAAATGTGAGGGAAAATAACATCATGCGAATATCTTCTTCCATTACAATCTTAGCATTTACTGCCCAATAGAAACCATATATGTTCTTTTCAACAGTGATAGCATTTGTTCCATTTAATCTAACAATCCAGTTATGATATTTGTCAAGTAGAGGATGAGGAGCATTAGGGTGGCTACTCAAATCCAAAGCCCTAAAGGAAACATAATCCATGGTTTATCCATAGTTATGGTAGGGGTAGTATCATCGCCAAAAGGATTCCTAACCAAAGGACTATTAGGATTAATGGAAGTAGTGTTAGCCTCAAGATTCTTGTTTGTATTCATTCTCTCTTTTAGAGCTATGGTTCAGTCAGAAGAACTCCTAGGGGAGTGAATAGGGTTCGATTTAGGAGTCACCAAAAAAGGATCTATCTTGTCATATGAGATATTATCTTCAACATGATGAAGCTTAAATCTTCATATTACAAGAACATTGGCTCAAATCCTCCCTGGAAACAACAATAGAAATGTTTCCTCAAAATATTTTCTCCTCAAAAGCTTTTCTCCTATTCGTGACAGCTTGGTGGTTAGCCACATAGCCAACGACCCTTGACAACCACCACTAGTTGATGATATTTCTAGTGTTGTTTCTAGAGAGGATTTGGGTAACTCTTAGCTCCAACTCGAGGACATAATCTCATAATAGAGAACTTGATCCATATGCTTGAATGGGGAGTTAATTAGAACTCCAAAAATCCCTAAGCTCATAGACCTATAACCTGCACATTGCAATCAAATTGTTTGGGAGCATGTGCATTAGTTGTAGTGTATCACCCTAGTTTTATATTAGAATAATAAATCCATATAGAAAACCAAACATATTCTTAATACATCTATTATAGCATAAAAAATTATATGTATGATGTTATAATTCTCACACAATATGCAATGCAACTAAACTATAATGCATGGTAAAGAAATGCCAGTTTCCATCAAAGAAAGTGAGGCAACTCCCCTTCACCAGTGAAGGTAAAAGTTCACCATCAATCTTAGCAATATAAAAGTATCCCACACCTACTTTACCATGGATCCTAACATGAATAAGGTTCTTATCAACCAAGGTAAGGTAACCTATTTGGTAGTCCCTCTTTGGTTTTTGGACCCATCGCTTCTTGGGGATGGTTAACCTTGAATTAGACTTCTGAATGTGGTAGACGTCTTGAGAAGAAAGAGGCTTAATTGGCTTTAAATGACCACTGGGAGGATTTTTATTCACAACCTTTGGGTTTTTAGTTATGGTTTCATTGTTACTAGGGACAGGAAAAGGAAATGTTTCAATGTCTTCGACGTGATTAGGCAACCGAGGTTCCCTATATAATACAAATGGCATCCCATAAAATTTGGGAATAGTGGCATATGATAAGTACATTTTCAATTTTCCACCTATTGAAGCACACCTTTTTCTTGAGAACAACATATGCCAAGTTCCTGACACATCAATGACTACAATGTCCCTCAATACATCAATGTCCTTGTTGGCTTCCAAAGATACCTGTACATCTTTAATGGGTCCATGCACAAGAAGAGATTTGGAATAAAAACCACACACATTCGTATGCTTCCTAGTGATGTTCATTTCTAATTGATGCATCACCTTTAATGGAATAACATTAGTAGAGGCACCTAAATCAAGCATGCAATTGCCAATTATGGAGTATAAGGTTATTAATCACTAGGGACAATAAGAAGGGTCGATGACCCCATTTTTCTTATCAAAGCACATATTTTAAAAAATAATAGGAGGTTCATCAAGCTCATCTTCAAAATTAAAGGCCTTCCTAACTTGCTTCCTTTGCAGAAGAAGCTTTACCATCTCTATAATGGGGACCTACACATTCACCTTGGCCAAAACAATAGTCATGTCAACATCTAGCAAAATATCATTATTCTTTGGTTTTGGCTTAGGTTTATTTTGAGGTTTCACTTGGGAATTTCCCTTCCCTTGAGATGGATTACTTGAACTTAGTATTGCTTGGGCTTGATCATTATTTCTTCTATAATATTGAAAATATTTAAATCTTCTATCATTTTCAACAGCCACTACGGGTTCAACGTTATCACCATTAGTAGTAATAAATACTTGGTTTGGCTCTAGGTGGAAGTAGTGATCCCCAAGAAAGATATAGAAGGGAGTATTGTCATTCACTACATTCAATTACTTAGGATCACCTTCCTCCTATTATTGATTATAAGGATTATCTTCTTGGGAGCATGTCTCCTCAGAAGGTTGGCACCAAGGGAACTCTTCGTGTCCCACTAAGTTGGTTGGGGTAAGAGTGTCTGAAACACCTTGTTGAGTAGCATGGTCACCCTTAGTAGTATTTATATCGAAGGACTTGTCCTCATTGAATTGAGAAGTAGGAGGAAAACGTGGTCGAGATCCCTTTTCCCTTTCTGTCATGGAAATTTTTTTCTTGAGTGCCTTTTGACCTTGAATCAACTCATTGGTGAGATTATAAAACCTTTGAGAAAAGTTTTGCATGTCTGGATCAACTTGAGAGCTATATTTGGTGTTAATATTAGTCCAAACCATGGGATAATTAAATAGATCAATTATTGAAGCATACACATTTTTCTCAACTTTAGCAGTGATTTTCTTTGCCTCTGCAAAGTCCTTAGGGTTCTTGTCACTAAGGGCATAGGTCGAATGTTCATGGAGAGATCTAATGTATCTATCAAGAATAACATCATTTTAAGGCCTAAATCTATCAAGTATATCTCTAAGGAGGTTATCAAATATTTAAGTGAATTCCTCCATAGTATCTTTCTTAGATTTTGTACCTGCAAGGAATCTATCAAGGAGAAGACCTCCATCTAATGTTGAAACCCATCTCTTATTAAATGTGTCATAAAAAGGTATTCTAATAATGAATTAGGAATTCTACCGTGGGAGAAGTTAAGATACCAATATCTAGCTTTTCCATCAAATGTGAGGGAAAATAACATCATGAAAAAATCTTCTTCCATTATAATCCTAACACTCACTAGCTAGTAGAAGTCATCTATGTGCTTTTCAATGGTGATAACATCAGTGCCATTGAATCTAGGAATCCACTCATGATATTTTTCAGGTATAGGTTGAGGATAATTAAGGTGGATACTCAAATCCAAAGGCCTGAAGGCAACAATAATCCATCATCTATCCATAGTTATGGTAGGGGTTGTATTATCACAAAAATATTCCTAAGCAGGGGACTATTAGGACTAATGTAAGGAGTATTAGCCTCAAGAATCTTCTTTTTAGTTCTTCTCTTTCTTGGAGGTATGGCTATTTTGGAAGAACTCCTAGGGGATTGAATATGGTTTGATTCAGGAGTAGCCAGAAGAGTAACTATCTAATCATATGAGATATTCTCTTCAAAGGGAAGAAGATTAAATATTGATATTACAGAAAGACCTACTCAAATCCTCCCCGAAAATGGCACCATAAATGTTGCCTCAAAATCTGGCAGGCCTTATAGAGGGGACCATACATGATATCACTAGACTAAGTGACAACAATGAGGTGTGGCCCATTGTCACCACAACCATGACCCCCTACTCTTTATGGAATTTCACCAATGGGAAGCTTCTCGTTATAAAGGTCACCTATGAAATCTATGCTAGGTTCAAGGATTAAGGTGACACTAAGGGATTATAGAGGATGTCTCTTCTTAAGTACAATGCTTAACCAATGAGAGTAAGGGATTTAAAATCCTTTAGAAGGGCCAAATTAGGGCACAATTTACCTAGGTCTTGATAAATAACAAGAGAAATGGGATGCCCTAATGCAAATTTGCCAAGAAAAGGTTTTCAAAAAATTAATATTAACAGTTTGATGGCATAAGAAACCTTCAAAAATCCTCAAGTTGAACCATAGAAAAACTAGGGTTTTCCTAGGGAAAATCTACCCAACCACGAACATTTATATATCTGTTGAATTTGTTCGTTCATTCAACCATCGATATTAATGTAGTCATGTCCAAGTGTAGCTACATATTACACATTTGATGTGGGTTATATCTAGATTCTACAAATTTTAGATTTTATAAGATAGTTGATTAGGTGTTTACAATATAAATAATAAGGTGGGAAGTGAAATCCAGAGTAGGTGGGAAGTAAGATCTAGATGGGTTCATTTATGTCAAAAATGGGATGCATTGGTAGGAAGTTCTTTTTTGAGTACAATTGTTTCGAAATATGAAACCCTCCAAAGGCTGCATCGAGAGAGAAAGTTCTATGAGAAATAGAGGGGAAAGAAAATTTTCAAGAGAGAGTTTAGAGAAGTGGAAAATTCTTTGTCAACTATGGTTGAGGTATTTCTCTTTTCATTTTTATGTAGACAAGTTCATAAATTTGTTACTCTATGTTTGGTTAAAAATATTGATTCTTTCTGTGTGTTTGGTAATCATAATTCGAACAAAAATTACTTCTTGTTTGATGAAGAACCCATTTATGATACTGTTAGTGAGAAATTTAGAGATAAAATTTGATGTCAGCTCAAATAGATGGTTGATTGTTAATGCCACTAGCACTTGCTCATCCACAAACAAGTTACTCTACATCCAATTACAAGTTGTGCCAATTTATAAATTGGTTAGCAAAAAACAATTTAAACACAAGATTATTCTTAAATACTCCTTTGTGTTATACTTCACTCAATATATATTTTAGTTCAGAGTATATATTCATATGAACGTCAAAAAATGTTCACAAACTCATATAACCTTCAAGAAATGGAAATTATTAAATGAACAAGTGTGTTACACGATTTAATAAAATGTTGCAGGAATCAAACAATGATTAAAGAAATTGATATTGGGCATTAATGTTAATGTTTAATTCTATTTATTGGGCTTGGTTTTTTAGTACATTAATTGTGCGTATCTCTCATCTCTAGACCTACGCAGGTCGTATCTCCTTTCCATAATTCTGCAACCTTAATAACCAATTCACTCAGTATTAGAAACAACAATCTTGTGCTCCTTCAAATGTCTAATTATTCCTTCTTGGTCATTGAACAATTCATGAAATAAACCACATTACTGGAGTATACTTACTCCATGCTCATCCCATATACAAACATCATTGCATACACTAGCATAATGATATAAAAGCCAACCTTCACTTACCTCCTCTGTATAAATGAACCAACAACTTGATAACCATTTGGTAAATGCTCTATTTTTGCAAGTAAATGTTATTGGGATAACTCTACAATTTTTAGTACAACAATTCATTTATTCTCAAAAACATGTTACGAGAACACTCATAATAAATTTGTAACCCCACTTATGAATATGATCTCACTTAGGTAGAAATTGCTAATCCACATTAAGGGAAAATAAAGTTCAACGTTGAGGCAATTTCTCTTTGTGTAGAATTCAATAAAATCCTAGATACCTCCACTTATATCACATCTTGGTTTGATTTCCTACAATTAAAATCAACCAATACAACACAAATCTTTACATGTCTAATTCTATGCACACTTTGTAATCATAAAATTCATGGTACACAATCCCAACAAATGCATCCTTCAAGAGTCATAATTTGGGCACCTTCATGGTAGATTTATGAGGAAGTTTTAAGGTTGCCTTGTAATATTTTGTAATATTGGGCATTCCAAGTGATTTTTCACCTTCCATCCTCAACTCTTGGTTTTTTATGAAAAAAAAATTAGTTAATAATAATATATATATTTTTAACAAGATTGGTTATGATATTAATTATCTGAAAAATAAGAGGAGGTTTAACTCCTCATTACAAAGCTGCCATGTTTGACAAAAGAAAGAGAACTAACTGGAGTGTGAGATTCTTTCACTCCAAATAAAAAACTGTCTTTGTGAGACCCTTGATTACTTACAACATTTAACTTGAAATTTTTTACAAATTTCTGTAACAAAAAAATATATTTTGCCTTCATTATCTAAGATATGCTTTTGGAATAGATACTAAATACTAGTATGATGCTCAAAATTGGCTCTGTATAACCATTGGAGTAGAGGAAACTACTTTTGGTTGATGTTATTTTCTTCATTGTTGCGATATATGCTCCCTTGATCGAAAGAGTTAGATCCTTCCTTTGGCTTCTTGGCGATGATTTCTCGTTGAAAGGTGATGGTGTTTTCCATTTGAGCACACATGTTAGAGACCTCTAATAGTTCTTTTTTAGTCTCTGACCATTGTTGTCGAAGGACTGCAATTTCTACTTTGGATTGGTATCACATCTGACTGACTTATTCTTTATTTTTCTCAATAACGACATTGTGCACACGACAGTGGATACAAGATTGAGCCTTAGGATCCCTAGGATCCATGACTTCTCGGACGATGTGGATCTGTATCGGATATTACTGAGAGTCTAAAATAGAAAGGACAGGAGGTACTGAAGGGATGAAGAGAGGAAAAAGTGATTAAAGATCTGAGGACTGATCACGCACTAGGAGAGGAATGCATAAGGGAATGCGAGAGCTTGGAGATAGGCGATGAAGTAATGAAGCATTGAGAAAGAGTGGCTGGGAAAGAGATGGTCCAACATCTAAGAGAAGAGAGCTACAAGTCGAGAGAAAGAGTAGAATAGGGAGGGAGTGGAAATAGGAACATGGAGGCTGAGATAAATAGGTAGAAGGGAGGGGGAGGAGCTATATGCAGGTAGGAGTGTAGGTACAATAATGAGGAGGAGATGAGGGAGGATCAACACCCAAGTAAGATCGTGAAAGTTTGTATGAAAGCATGAATATATTCCTTCCCCCTACCAGAAAATGAGGGCACAAGTTTTGAGGGGGATTTCTCCATGTTCAAGGGATCTTCTACAAGATTTTATGATCATGGAATTGATATTTTCATATTTCAATGCTGATCATGGCTTCTCCTGTAGCCCAAGAAACTACATTACTTTCTTGGATGTCTGCCAATTTGTTATTGTCCCTTAGTATGTGGTAGAAAGTAATTTGGGCAAGGTCCTTTAGCTGATGGGTAATCTTGACTATGATGTGGCATATTGCTACATTTTTCAAATTTGATTTCTTTTTCATTGCTTGGATTAGTATGGAGGAATCTCCCAGGATTACTAGGTTCATTATTTTCCTTTAAAAAAAAAAATATTCTCCCAAGAGAAGCTCGTAAGCCTCATCTCTATTGTTTGATACTGTGCCCAGTCCCCATTCAAACAAAATGGTGTTGTGCTTTCCTTTGTCATAAATTATGACTCCTGCACTTGATTTTCCTGGGTTTGATTTGGAGGCCCCATCGAAGAAGAGGCAGGGCCTTTTGAGGGTCTTCATCCATAAGATGAAGTCATCCTCTTTCAGTCTGATTTTCCATTTTTGATTATCCTCTCTGCTTCTGGGCGAGTTTGATATCTTTTGCAGACAGTCTGCATATCTTATCCAATATCTGTATTCTTGTTGCAACTGCTTCCAATATATTCCCCTTGTCCCCTTAGCTGATAGAAACTCTGTGGCTAATCCCCATGTTTTTGAAAGCACCAATCTTATAGTTGATTTGTTGTTATGGAAAATCTTGTTATTTCTTGCTAGACAAATTTTCCAACAGAGGAATGAGGGGAGGCTTGTCCAATATCTTTGATGGTGCCTTTATTTTTGATAGAATAGGGATGTTTATTTTTCCATTATGTGAAAAAAAAATTGAAGTGGAGGGAGAAGTTCAGTGCTTTTTCCATGGGATATGTAAGAAGTCGCCAACATAATTTTGCAAAAATGCATTCTAGAAAAAAATATTGAATATTTTCTTCTGCCTAATGTCACAAAGGAATTCGAGATGGCCCCATAATACATCTACTCCTGAGATTCTCTGTTGTGAGTATTTTCCCTTTTAGAAGGGTCCAAATAAAGATCTTGATTTTTGGTAAGCTTTCTATTTTCCACACTAGTTTCCAAGGTTTCCAATCATGGTGTCCTTGCTACTCTTGTAGTTTTTCATATCCCGATTTTACCGTGTACTCCCCTCCAGAGGGGTTCCATATGAAGGCGTACTATTTTCCTTGTTATATTGGTGCTACTCCTTTATGGAGGGACGTGAGTGTTTCCCACTATTCTTTTAATCCCCGAGGAAGATTTGGAGGATTCCATTGTTGCCATGTTCTCTATGTATCTCACTGGGATATTTTCTCCAAAGTACAAAGCCATTTTGATATCATCCAATTTCTTATTCTTTGGATCTTTTGGTTGTTATAAAGTGATTATACTATCATTCCATATATTTGTGTTTCGACCATCAAAAAAATCTTGAAATTTTGTCCTTGATTAGTGGAAGGGCCTTATTTATGAGTCTCCATATTTGAGTGCATGGCCTTATTGGAGCTTTTCCTGAAAGAAGGGAGGCTCTAGAGGCATTTAAGTATTTTGATTCCAATGCCTGTTTCCACTAGAATTTGTCTCCAGTAATGAATCTCTAGATTATTTTAGCACCAAAGGAAAGATTCATCAAACTTGGTAATCGAATTGAGAGACCTCCTTTCTCATAAGGTGTTGTTACTTGATCCCATTTAATGAGGCTGGCTTTTTTGTTTTCTATTTTGTCTCCTTGCCATAGAAAGCCTCTAATGATTAATTTGATTTTTTTGTGGATACTTGCAGGTGCACATATAGTGGAAAATTGATAAAGAGGAAGTGTTGAAAGGATGGATTTGATTAGAATGACTCTTCTAGCTTTATTAAGCCAAATCATTCCCTAATTTTGATTTTTTTTTTTTTTAATTTTCTATGTATTTGCTCCATATTTCTACTTTCATATTTTATTTTTTGATTGGCAGACCAAGGTAATTAAAGTGATTCCACTGGGCTTGAAATGGGATATCTATGATTTGAGAAATTCTTTGGAGGGTCTGGAATGATGCATTCCAACCAAAGATACAACTCTTACCATTGTTTAGTAAGAAACCAGAGGCTTCCATGAAGTTATCTAGCACTTTTTTAAATATTTTGGCTATTATGAAAGATGCACCTCCCATTAAAAGGGTGTCATCTACAAATAAAGAATGATTTGTGCTCTTTACCCCTTTACTTAATGAGAGCCCCATTAAGGAGTGATTTCTTCTGCAGTGTTCTAGTTTTCAAAATGTAGAGGAAAGGTGATAGTTAAGAATAATATTGATAATGATTGGTGTTGTTGGATTAATGTTTCTTGCTAGGAGGCTTTTTAACAATAAAAATATGTATACTTTGTGAATGGGCATAATTGAAAATGAAGGGTTCCATACTAAAAAGAATTTTTTACATTATGAGCCTAAAAGATATGTATTCCCATCTTTAATATTTTATTTTATTTTATTTTATTTAAATTGTTGTTTTTCGTATTCTATATATTTATCCTATAACAAATCTAAATTTTCATTCTGTTTGTAATTGTAAGTCCAATTTTGGGATAAATGGAAAATCCAAAAGAAACTTCAAATGGAAGAAAAAATACACTATTGTAATTTAGGTGGATCAAAATATGACACCATTGAACAAGAGAAATATCCCTAAAATACAGGGTATGAGTGATGATCGAAAAATAAGAGAGGGGGGGGGGGGGTGGGGAGGGGGGGAATTTTGACCTATGGTCAAAGGGAGAGTTATTCCAAATATATCCTTCCAAAAATTATCACCCAAGCTTTAGACGTGTAATAGGATAGGTGAATTTTTTGTGTAATGGAAAGAATGGATTGCTAGGATATTGTAAAAACTTAAAGGGAAATTGTAAATTTCTTGAGGAGAAAGTGGACAACCTGCTTGAAATAATCTCTAATTTGGAATACATAAACTACAAGTTGGTTGAAAGCATTAACCAAATTCAAAACATGAATTTGGTTGCAAATAATCAGAATACATGTTTATGACAAACCATATTTCTACAAAATCAAACTATTATGAACATCTATGAAGAAAAAAAAATACCAGGCAAAGAGAGACAAAAGAGATTTGAAGAAAATAAAATATTTTTCAAAGGGAGACAATATTTTAGTAAATAGGTTAATAGTTTAAAACTTCAAGTTGTTATTTTATCGAGGAATTTGAAAGTAATAAAGAAAACACCATTTGGAGGAAGAAATAGAATTAGAAAAAATAGCAGTATTTCTTCTTTGGTATCTACAAGTGGTGCTATGAAAAAGAAGGAATATGTTATAAAATCTCTCATGAAGCCAAACAAAAGGAAAGAAATCCAATAGGGTGAAAACATGTCTGATATATTAAAGTCCACGCTCAAGAAATATGAGATAATATCTATGATTAGACAACCACGTTTTGGTTCCCTTATAAAAAGTCTTGTTGATCAAGTGATAAATCAAATAGTGGACTCCATCAATGCAAATAAAGTACAAAGTGTTTGCGATGATATTGGGATTAGTATATGAGGTCACAACAAACACTCTTTCAAAAATTACAATAAGGATTGGTAAACACAGGAATCACTAAAGTTGTCATTCCCCTCCCTTTTCATATAGAAAATGCTCATGAAAGAAGTAATAGAAAAATTGTTGACCTTGTGGGTGACATGTATCATATAGAAGCAAAGAAAGAGATAAAATAGAAGAGTGGAAAGAGAAATATTAAGAATGAAACTATTATTATAAATTCAAAGAAAAACATATGGTTAGGTCTAGAGAAAAACTTGCAAGCTATGGTGAAATTTTACAATTTTTCTATGGAGGATGCACATGGAAAAATGATTTTGGTTGTCAAATTAGATGAGATGGAACTCAATAATAGTGATTAATATGAGAGTTTTTATCACATTAATGAACATGACCATGGATCCTAATATTGAGGTAACTGATAAGATATTTCTTGAAGCGCTACTATGTAAGTTACAAATATGGGCAGTATGCAGGGAGATTTAGTGGCTCCAAAACTCTAATGTAAGTGCCATATCAATCGATAAAATATTCTCTAACTATGTGCACTACCTACCTAGCCCTTTCAGATAAAAAATAAGCATCTTCATTGAATAAAGCCTCAAACAAGGGCACCAGAAAATATTGAGAAATATGTGCATAAGATGATATATAGTGATCATTCCATAGGATTTTCTAGTATATATCGATCAATTCCTTGTGAATTGTCCATCTCCAATTCATGGTTGGGAATACCATCTTGACATAGACTATGTCTAAGAGATAAGAAGGCACGAAAAAATGCATTTTGTTGCCTTCCTTTGGGTTCTGGAGTTTATTTAAGGGTTTTCCTCTCCTTCCACAACTTGTACAATATGGTATAAGTGCACAATGAATTGTTAGAGGGTGAGGATCGAAGATGAAAAACATATAAAAACGCAAAGATTAATAAATTTCACTCAAATCCACTCACTTCATTAAACATGAAACAAAGAGGTGAATTCATGCAAATAAAATGATTGATGTGTGAATAATTGCATGAAAAATGACCATAAAAGAGAAAAACCAAGCTGAAAAAGTGTTGAATGAGAAAGTTGAGGTTGGACACTTTGTAAAAATATTGATTTGACCACCAGAACACAAGAGCTAATTTATGTGAGGAATAAGGAGTATTATGAGCCTATTTTAAATATTTTTCATGAATTTTGCATTAATTACTCAAGTACCTTTTAACTTGATTTTTACCTTTACTTAACTTAGTTTTACTCAAGAAAAGCTTACTAGAAAGCTTTATAAGTGAGAGAAAATATTGAGAGAGTCTTCATGTGGCAAGCTTGAAGCTCAAGAGATCAATATAGCACTTAGATCAAGCTCAATGAAGCATTGCAGCACTGGATAAAAGCTTAGTGTAATGCCACACAAAGGAAAAATTTAAAAGATGAGCTCACGAGTGATTTCTCAAGGCCATAGCATTATACATAGGATTAGTGGAGTATTGTAGTGTTATCTTAAGGCTCAATGGAGTACTGAGGAGGACTAGGGAGGAACAAAAGTGAGCTTTAAGTCTAAGTTTGAGGGTTGTAACATTTCCCTGATGTCTAAGAGGGCTCTATAGTGCTAGATTGATGATCAGGAGGGAATTATAGCAACTTGATAAGGAAATTTTTTTAGAGAAAGACAAAAGGAAATGATTTTCTCAGGAATATATTGTTGCCTCAAGGCTCAGAGGGCATTATAGAACTATATTGGCACTCAAAATGGTGCTACAATGAGTTTGGAAGCATAAAACCAAGTTGGAACGCCAAGCCCAAAAAAGTAGCACTAGGATGTGAGTAAGTGGGATGCTATAACGTTGGCTAGAGGCTCAAGGGGGAGATACACTACCTTTGAAAAACTAAAATTTTCAAAGAAAATCAAGTTGAATTTTTTCCCTAAGAATCATCTCAATAAGCTATAGAGCTACAAGTTCCATCTGTGTTGTTGGACTAAGGCTTAATGCTCCTCACTACTGTTGGACCAGCCAATAAGGCTTAATCAAGCTCATAATAATTTCTCTATTGTTTCAATTCATTAAAGAGTTGATCATAGCTTAAAACTCCTATCTAGGATTGGCAAGGTAACACCTAAGTTGATTTGACTAGTTGTGCCCCTGAATTTCCTCTAGGCACAAAGCACTCATAGGAATTGAGGATGGTTTTCTTAGCAACTACAAAAATTGGTGAAGAACTTGTAGGAGCCTTGAATATCTAAGTATTCTCTGAGAATGTGTGTTAAATCACATGTGATTGGTGTGCCTATTGTTAGCACTATATTTTTTCAAGTCTGGTCACCATTGCATTTGTGTCTTTGATCCTCTCTTTGTACCCTTAAGCTGTGGATGAAGGCCCTATGGGGTTAAAAATTGTGTCAATATATATATATATTTTCAATGAAATCCAAAAGCTTGAGTCTAAGAGTTTTTTTTTGTGTCTTACAGTAATTACGGTAAATCTACTCTTTAATAAGTCTCTTAGTACCTTGTCTAAGTTAAGGCCATGGATTTAGTTGGAGAGTATTATTTATCCATAATGATATCTTCTTAAATTGAATCATCCAAAATCAAGCATAAAATTTCAAAATCATTTGTTATTTCGAAAATAACAAGAAATTGCTACCTTTTCTGTAAAGTAGCAATTTTCCCAGAAAATTTGGTTTCAAAAGGCAACACAAAAAATTGCTACCTTTTCTGAAAAGTAGCAATTTTCTCAGAAATTGTATAAGGAGCTGTCAAGGATAAAACAAGGTAAAAAAAAAACACTACCCTTTGGAACGTAGCCATTTCTAGTTGGAGGTTCACTAAAAATAAGGTTGGCTATTCTAACTGCTAAGGTTGGTTATTCTAACGCTGCTCATTAAAGGGAAAGCTCAAAACTAAAGTATGAGTAGCAGTTAGACTAATTATTTGGCGGAGTGATGACTGAGTTGGCACCTAAAAGAAAATCATTCAGTTTCATGTCTGTGTCAGCTAACTTCACCGAAATCAAGGGCATGAAAAGACCAATGGTCTACATTCATTGTTTCCCATAACTATTTACCTCGAGAACACTACAGTTCAAGGTTATCTTCCAGCAACATTTAGGGCTTCGTGGCTTGCCTCTCATCATTTTTTTTACAAGTGTTCATAAATAGTGGAATAGGGTGTTAGTAACACCGAATGGGCAAAAGCGGTAATGTAAACTTCTCAGAAATTGCTAATACACGGTTTATTGACCACCACGTAAAGGCATAATTTTAGGTAGCCAAATGGTATCGTTTTTTGAAGAATTTCGTAGGGTAGAATGTTGTGGTTGCTCAAGAATTCGTCGAATCCTTTAACAGAGAGCAGGTCCAAGTGGGGTCTCAAAATTTCAAGATATCAGAAGTCATCATAGCACGAGCTACCCAGTTGTAGACTTCAGGTGAGTCATGATTTAAGAGAAAAAAATTGTTTGTAGAGGATTTAAATGCATATATTAAACCTGAGCATGCAAATGTGAATTAGACTCCTACCATCCATATTTCCTATTTTAAGCCTGAATAGCATGGATTTATCACTACAGTCCAATGTTATATCACTTGTGAGGGCAAGTTATCTATAGTTAATCAATATCAAATGAAATTTTTTTCTCATATTTCGGGGTCTAGACCTATGAACCTCCCTTTCTTCCTTTACAAATCACTGATGAAAATGTCTCAGAAGATACACTGAAGCACAAATTATTCGCTTCATAATATTTATCACTAGGGGTTAATTAAAATGTTGGTGGTATATCATTTGAGGAAGAGCATAACCACATGGAACAAATTCCTAGCAGATGAGGGTTTCAGTGGAATTAATTCAAGAAGGAAAGTGGGAAGGCCTTAAAAAAAAAGACCCGGGTGGAAGAATCGAACCCCGCACCTATGTCGACCCCTTTACAAGTTGAACCTACTAGCAGATTGTGTGACCAATCATTGTCTCCATAAAGCAGGAAGACAAGAAGCTCAGCTAGAATAGCTAGAGTTGAAGCTACTGTTCCTACACCTATGATGCAACCAATAATTAAGGTTTATACTAGAAGGAAAAGGTTACCTAATAAGCAACAAACCCTAGAGTCTTTCTGGCAAGAAAATGAAAGCATGTATAAAAAAAAGGCCACTCCAGTTGAGAAGAATGTTATTTCTAAAGACAATGAAGAAGTGGCTTCATCTTCAAGAAATAAATGTAGAAGAAGATTGATCCTGTTAGAAAGATCTTTAGTGGAAGCTAGTAGTGTGGAGAAGGTCACCCCTGAACCATTAGCATAGAGCCTTGTTTCAAATGTTATACAAGAGAGGGAATAATTCAATGTGTCTCCAATAGCAGAGGAACCAACAATAGCTCATATTTACCCCCCTTCAAAGTCATCATCTGAGGGAAAGATGAAAGTAATAATTCAGTCATACCCATCATGAGAGGAAGAGAGCTGTGAAGAAGAGGCTAAAGATGTGAAACAGAGCATGGTTATTCAGGTAAAAAGAAGGCCTCCATATATTCTTAATCCATATATTCAAATACCTCATACCAGAGCCAAAAATAAGCTTAGGATAACTAGCAAGCTAATAGCTAATCCCTCTCTCAGAGATGAGATTATAAATATAGAGAACAGTCTATAAAATAATTCAAAGCTAGAGAAGGTTCAAAAGAAGAAACAAACAGAAAGGAGAAAACCAAATAAGAAGGTCAATAAGGCAGAAGGTCTTAGGTTTTTGTCTTTTGTTCTAGATTCCTTATGATGAGTATCTAAAGAAAGGTGAATTTGAAGTTCAATATTATTTTGGGCCTATCTACAGAGTGATCGACAATTGCTACATTTTTCAAGAGGTAGCTCTTTGTTTTGATCATAAGAAGATATGAGGATAGGTTTTTTTGGTCTCAAGGGATGACATTAGACAGTGATTAATTATATTTTTCTTCAGTGGTAATATTTTCTCTTCCCAACCAAGTGTTATCTAGTGAGTTGTCTTCCAGGTGTCATTCAGTTAGTAACTATTGCACTTTCTATGGAGAAAGAACTTCTAGGAATCAAGGAGCAGTTAGCCACCTCAACTCAACAAGTTCGGCTTTCATACTATCAAGTTCTATTCTCATACTTTTGTAAACCAAATATTGTACATCAACTGCCTTTCTATTTTTTTAGATAAACTTTAAATATGTTTTTCTATATTTAGAAAGTTGTAATAAAGTTCCTACAACATACTAGCTAAAAATATGGATCTTTAACATATCACCTTTTTGTATATATATATTATGAAAAGCAATGAGAATTAGGTTCGTGAGTTTTTCATCTCATTACATCTTGAGTTGTGTACTTTTTGAACTTATAATATTCAGATACACTCTTGAGGAATATGAATGTCTTGATGTGTGTATTGTGTAATTTCCTTATGTGTTTCCATATCTTACAATTTCATTTCCAAATTGTGATATACATATATATATATATATATATATATATATATATATATATATATATATATATATATATATATATATATATAATGTCTCATGTTTTTGTCAGTCTTATGATATAGAAATACATGGTTATCTATTTTTATTAGTCTTTTTTTACAAGATTTCTTGATAAGATGTGTACGGTCAGCTTGTTCATAAGAATTCCCTGTGATAGAAACCTCTTAGATGTGCGATGAGATTCTTATAAGTCTTGTCAAAGCTTTCTTTCATTAATACATTACAGGTCTGGAATCTTTTGTTATCCTTTCATCTAAGCAGTGGAATTCTATCCTATAGACCCAATGTTCTTTTTCACATTCTCCTAATCATTAGATTACAAACTTATCTTTGCTACCACATCAAACACTAGTACCCCCATATCTGTGAGTAGTTTATCTGTTCAAAGTCCTTTTTCCAGTGTGTGAGAACTCCAACCACATTCCAAAACCTAATTCAACTATAAGAAAATTCCTTGAGCTTAAGATGTGTCTAGTCAGGTAGTTGATACAATCCAAGTGCTGATTCTAGCGCTAACATATTTTGGTGCGTCTACCGGGAGACAAAGATCCTGAACTCATTATTCTCCCGAGTTTCCTGCATGAACGTCTAGTACTATTTTCTTATGGTGAATAAAAACTAGGCACTCTTTTGATTCTAATTAGTTCACCTGGCGACTCCACAATGAGGATGAGGGGTTTCAAGACCACATAGTACAAGAAGAAATCAGAGATCACCTCCCGCGACTCCAGTCTCTGATCCAGAAAAGTTCATAAAGGATGCAATACGGAAACATAAAACAATTGAAGCTACTTCACATCCAGAGAGAAAATTTCATTCAGATTATATTCCTAAAGAAAAGGTACCAAAATCTATTTAAAAAGTAAATGAAATTTTAACTTCAAAGGATTCAGTAGAAAGTTTAGATCAGTCCTCAATTGTAGATTCTGCTGTAATATCTCAAGTTGAAACTACTTATATACAAGATAAAATAGATGATGTTAGCCTAGATGCAGCTAAAAGTACCCCTCAGTCATCATTTAGTAAATTAGAGATAAGTGTTATTCTAGAGAAAGGAGAAAAATCAAAGGTTTTAAGTGTCAGTGAAGAGAATCAAGAACTAGAAGCCTTTGAGTTCACATAAAGGGAATTAGAACAGGTATTGGAGATTGCACCCTTCTTAGATAGGGCTATTTTAACTGAAGAAGATATTAAAATAATTTTAAACTTTCTTTAAACGCATCCTGAATATTGGTCCTCTCTTAACCCACAACAGGAGTATTATCACTTGTTCTGAAACCCATCTATTGGCTCCTCCTCTTCTCATCAAGAAGAAGGTAATCTTCCTGAAAATTTGACCTTTAATCTCTCTGACTTTTTAGCTTAAAAATATAAAATTGAATTTTCCCAAATCCTTCAAGAATCTACATGTGGATATGATTCTCCTGGAGAGGTCGAAATAAAATCATCTTATGTTAATTTCTTTAATAATTCATTGTTTTGATCTCAAGAGCCTGAAGAGATAGCCCAAGAACTTCAATTTTCTGCTATTCCGGAACAAATACATACTCCACAGACTATAATTTCAAGCACTCAAACATCTGTATCAACAAGTTGTTCGTTGATTGTACCTCAACAAGTCATGGCTCAACCTCCTCCTACAAGGATGCAACGAATTTTTTCTATAAGATATGCTCCGCTTGTTCTCCCTCAACCTTTGCATGCCCTTCCTCAAGGGTATTATCTGAAATATTTGCCCAAATATACAAGGGAGGGAGAAGGAATATATGTTGAAGAGCATTTAGTTTCTTTTTACAGTTATGCCGATAACCAAAAAATTGAACATGAACATGTTTGGTCGAGACTTTTTTTTTAGATCTTGGATGGAGAAGCTCGTAATTGGTTCAAAAATTTACTAGCAAATTCAATAACATGAATAGATGCTTTGGAGGAAGTGTTTGTAAAACAATGGGGTGACCGTAAGGATTAATTGTATTACCTTACCGAGTTTGGAGCTTTAAAGAAGAATATTGATGAGTCATTAGCAGATTTTACAAAGATATTCAGTAAAGTTTATCAAAAAATTCCTATAGAAGTCAAACCTCCTGAAACTACAACTATGATAACCTTTGACAATGCCTTAGACTCCAAGTTTGAATTTTGGTTAATAGCTAAGAAGCCACAAACATTAGTACCTATGCAGGAGGCTGCTATTGGAGTACAATCCAATATTTTGGCCTCAAATAAACTGAAAATAGAAGAGGGAAAGGGAGCAAAGGATAAGAAAAAAATAAAAGAGGTGAAACCACCTTCTTCCTCTAAATATTTACAGCCGAAGAAAAACTTGATCAAATGTTCAGTTTAATTAAAGATCTTGCTTCCAAAATGTATAAAATGGAATTATAAAATCGGTCTGCTGTTAGACCCATTCAAAATAAAAGAAAAAGAAATCAGGATCCTTTTAGGAGACCCTTTCAACCTCAACATATTTTACAACGTCCAAGAAGAAATCCTAATGATTAGACTGTTCAACCTCCACTGAATCATTTTGTTGAGGAAAATCAGCAAGAACAGGAAGAGGAAGATGAAGACATAAATTCAGTTGGGAAGACATCACAATCAACTTGCTTGACTCTGCAAGAGTATGAATATCAGTATAGGATAAATCTCTTTTCGGTTGACGAAGATGCTCGTATTTATGTCTAAAATGAGAAAAAGAAAGCTGAAAATTAGACAAGAGATTATAATTTGAGGTCTAAGCCAGTTGTCCAAAATCCCCAACAAAAACAAGATTTCGAAAAACATGCTTCCAAACAAAAGGTAAAAGTCAATGATACTCCTCCATCACCTAAACTTCCTCCAGTTAGGAAAACTGTTGTAGAAAATAATGATTTGGCCCCTCTCAATTTCAATTTTGAGTCAAAACTAAAGAAAATCAAGATTCCAGTTTCACTCCTTGAACTGTTGAAAAATCCAGCCTATAGAGAATCATTTAAAAGTTTGTTACAACCATCTACTCTTGCTCCCGTCTCAGTAAATATAGAGGATGAACATCCTACCATCTACTTGGGTCGCCATGTCCAAGATCAGAACATAACAAGCTACTACATAACTGCCTATTAGATTATGGGGCTTCTCACAATCTAATGCCTAAGAAAGTGATGGATGAACTAGGATTGGAAATCACTAAGAAATACCATGATCTTTACACATTCGACTCTAAAAGGGTCAAATGTTTAGGAGTGATCAAAGATTTGGTAATCTCCCTTACCTAGCTCCCCATGAAAAGTCTAGTAATGGACATAGTGGTTGCGTACATACCTTCTAGGTTTGGAATGCTTCTTTCCATATCTTGGTCCAAAAATTTGGGAGGCACCCTTCAAATGGATATGACCTATGCCACTATCCCAGTCTTTGGAGGAGAATTCAAGAGATTGTATAGGGAAACAAAGATGGCTTATATCATAAGTGATCAGCAAAACCCCTTAAATAATTCTATATATGCATAGGAGAAGAAGTTAGGGTCATCCATATTACACCTTTCTGCCGATGACAACAATTTTCAGCCTGAACTTGGGAAAAATCAGAATTTACAAGTCATAAATGAGCAGAATTTGGAAATAGGGGGCATATCTAGAAATTATATTTTGACGGAGCCTCATCACGAGAGTGATCAGGGGCTGGTGTAGTTCTTATTTATCCTACTCATAAAGTAGTGAACCTATCATATAAATTACAATTTGTCACTACCAACAACACTGCTAAGTATGAGGCCCTTGTTTTGTGTATTAAAGAAACAAAAGATTTGGGAGCTGAACAATTGCTTGTTTTTGGTGATTCAGAATTGGTGGTACGATAGGTGAGAGAAAATTATCAAGTGAAAAACTAAAAATTAGAAAACTACATAAATGAAGTGTGGGATCTAATTTAACACTATTTTTTAGTGTTCAATTTAAATTATGTTTCCAGGGAAGCAAATGAAATGGCAGATTCACTTTCCATAGCTGCCAGTAATTTTAAGGTTCCCCTTGATATTAAAGCAACATATGATGTCTAGATAAAAAATAGACATTCCATTCCTAACAATATAAATACTTGCAAGTATTTGAAGATGATAAAGAAATTTAGAAATTATTGGAATGTGTAGAGGAGTTTTCAGGCATTCAAATTGATAATGAGAAAGATACAGTTGAAAGTCAAAACAACAAGCCCTTTAAAAACACTATAGCTAGAAAAGATATTATTGATCTAAAAACAAACTTTATTCCTAAAGGATTGGTTCCTTTAGAGAGGTTGTTCGATAATAATGATATATTTTTAAAGCCTGATAGTAAAACATATGGAGAAAATGAAGTTGACTGCAATATTGGTACAGAAAATGAGCCTATATTTATTAACATTTCTAAATTTATTCCGCAAGAAACTAGAACTAAATATGTCAATCTGTTGAAGAAATATGCATAAATTTTTGCATGGTCCTACAATGATTTAAAGACATATGACATAAGTATAATGGAACATAAAATTCCTCTCAAAACAGAAGAAAAACCTGTAGCACAGAATATAAGACATATTAATCTCATGTTACTCCCTATTATTGAAAAGGAAATCAGAAAGATGTGGGAAGCCAAAATAATTATGCCCTTAAGATTTTCCAATTGGGTAACTAATATAGTCCTGGTTCAAAAGAAGAATGATTAAATCAGAATTTGTGTTGATTTCTGCAATTTGAACCGGTGTTTGCTAAAGGATAATTATCCTTTATCCAAGATGGACCATGTTTTGTAGCAGGTAGTAGGCTCAAAGAGGTTGTCAATGATAGATGGTTTATAATCAAATCTCAGTTGATAAACAAGATAGGGAGAAAACAATTTTCACTACACCGTGGGGAACATTTATGTACAATTAGATGCCTTTCAGTTTAATGAATGCAGGTGCAATGTTTCAGTGGGAAATGGATATTTCCTTTGCAGGGAAAAGGACAGATTTGTAGTCATTTACTTGGATGACATTAAAGTGTTTTCAAAATATGATGAGGATCATTTAAAACATTTGTAGCAAGTGTTTAATAAGTGTAGAAAATTTGGTTTATCTTTGAACCCAAAGAAATCATGCTTTGTTGTTCAATATGGAAAACTATTGGGGTACATAGTGACAGAAATTGGTATTTGTATTGACCCAGAGAGAGTTGAGTCCATATAGAAAATTGGTCTACCCAAAAATAAGAAAGAATTACAGTCATTCTTGGGGAAAATTTATTTTCTGAGGCATTTTATTTTAAACTTTGCAAAACTAATTAAACATATAAATGCCTTATTAATGAAAGATGCAGAATTCAAATGGAAAGATGAATCAAAAAACTCTTTCATAGAAATCAAATCTGCTCTGACCGAAGCCCTGGTGTTAATAAGTCCTGATTTCAAGAAGGATTTCCTTACTTTTTTATATGCTTCTTAGGAAACTATTGCATCACTTTTACTATAAAAGAACAAATAAGGCTTGGAGCATCCTATTTCTTTTTTCAGCTATGCATTAAGAGATGCTGAGTTAAAGTACATCTTGATCGAAAACAGACATACACATTGATAAAGGCTTTAAATTATTTTCGAGTTTATGTTCTACATTCTAAATTCATTTATTTTGTGCCAAATATCATTGTCAAGGGTGTATTGTTGCAGCCAGATACAGATGGCAGGAGGGGAAGATGGTTAACAAAAAATTCTAAATTTGACATTGAAATCAAACCTACTAAGCTGATAAAGGGATAAGGCTTAGCCCGCTTGATGGCAGAATAAAATTACAAAGATCTAAATATGAACATGGAGGTAGTTGAAGAAACGGATAAAGAAGGTATATCTGATTATCCTGAAATCTTTTATTCCAACTAGTATAAGGATATAGTGCACTTTTTATTAAATCTCAGTTGTCCTCCAGAAATGGAAAAATCAAAGAAAAGGGATTTTAAACTGAAGGCTGTTAATTATTGCATAATGGAAAACAATCTTTATTGTAAAGATCTTGTAGGGGCTTTGTTGAGATGTGTAGATGAAGTTGAGTCACAGAGAGTTATGTTAGAGATACATGCAAGGGTGTGTGGTGGAAATTTATACTGGAAAGCTAACACAAATAAAATTTTAAGGGCTGACTATTATTGGCCAACTCTTTTCTCTGATGCTTTTGCTAAATTCAGGGCTTGCATTGAGTGTTAAAAGTTCGCCACACGGAAAATTTTAGGGGCTAATATTCGCAGGTGAGCTAATTTTTCATGATTTTCCCAAAAAAAAGATTCACCAATTTCCACTTTTATAAAAATTATTCGCCCAAATTTTACAATATAAATTTATGTTAACTTTAAAATCGCTAACATTATATAGAAAGTATACACAAAATCATTATAAATTTGAATAATTTTACAAATACGTCAATAAATATTTATAGTTTGTGTATTACGAACTAGTGAGATTCGACAATGTTTTAAACCTCAAGATCGTTTTCCATCCTTAAAATTTCCTTGGTTTGCCGGTAAGTAGAAGCTGCTCCCACTACCTCTCATTCCCATTTCAGAAAACACCCCTTTCGAGCAGTGGGGGTTAGACTTCATTGGTGAGATTCATCCACCATCATCAAGACATCATAGGTGGATTATTATAGCCACAAAATATTTCACCAAGTGGATTGAGGCCATTCCAACCAGGAACACCATTGACATGGTAATAGTTAAATTTTTGTTGGAAAATATTATGTCTAGATTTGGTTGCCCTCACAATTTGGTGACTGAAAATGCAAAGGATTTTAAATATTCCAAGATGAATAATTTCTGTCAGAAATACAATATTTATTGGACTCATTCTACACCTTTTACCCCCAAGGTAATGGGTTAGCCAAGTCATCAAAAAAAATCCTAGTAAGAATCATTAAGAAGATGATGCCAAAAAATAAAAGAAATTGGGACACTTAGCTAGTTCGTGCTCTTTGGGTAGACAGGGTGAGTAGCAAGAAATCAATTGGATTTTATCCCTTTCAACTTGTTTATGGTACTGATGCTATGATGCCATTGCAGTTACCCCTTCTTGTTATGAAGTTTTTACAGGATGAAATTTATGATTCAAATCCCATTTAGAGAAGAATGCTGCAACTTATAGAAGTTCATCAAATTCGGGAATCCCTGATGGATAAAGCAAAGAAATACCAAACTAAAGTAAAATTTGTTTTTGACAAAATGGAAAACCAACGGGTATTTCAAGAAAATGATTTGGTACTGCGTTGGGATGTCTGATGAGAAGACCGTGGAAAGCATGACAAGTTCGACAACTTGTGGTTCAGGCCATTCAAAATTTCTCAAGTCCTGGAGAACAACACATCTCTGTTGAAGCATTTAGATGATGATCAATTGACTGAGGGTCCAGTCAATGGTCATTTTCTCAAATTTTTTGTTTGTTTGTTAAGTCAGTCAAGTATTTCCATTGTAAATATCAAGAGTGTTGTTTCAATAAAACTCCATGCCCAATGGTATATGTGTCTGTAAATAGATTAAAGCTTGAGTTCAAGTATGTCTATAAAAGTTAGTTCTTGTCATTAGTTCCTAAAATTATAAAAGTCTTGAGAGTTTAAGGTACTGAGTCTATGGTCCTTGAAGCCTCACTGGGAGTACTTCATCCCCAATAGGAGCCACTATTAGCACTGTATTTTTTCAAGTCTGGTCACCATTGCATTTGTGTCTTTGATCCTCTCTTTGTACCCTTAGCTTGTGGCTGAAGGCCCTGTGGGGTTAAAAAGTGTGTCAAATTTTGTTTTTTCAACGAAATCCAAAAGTTCGAGTCTAAGAGTTTGTTTTTGTGTCTTAGAGTAATTAGGGTAAATCTACTTTTTAATAAGTATCTAACTACCTTGTCTAATTTAAGGCCATGGATTCAGTTTGAGAGTATTATTTATCCATAATGATATCTTCTTAAATTGAATCATCCAAAATCAAACATAAAATGTCAAAATCATTTGCTATTTCAGAAATAACAGTAAAATGCTACCTTTTCTGTAAAGTAGCAATTTTCCCAGAAAATTTGGTTTCGACAACACAAAAATTGGTACTTTTTCTAAAAAGTAGCAATATTCTCAGAAATTGTATAAGGAGTTGTAAAAGATAAAACAAGGAAAAAAAAACACTACCCTTTAGAACGTAGTCATTTCTAGTTGGAGGTTAACTAAAAACAAGGTTGGCTATTCTAACACTACTCATTAAAGGAGAAAATAAAAAATAAATTATGAGTAGCAGTTAGACTAATTATTTGGTGGAGTGATGACTGAGTTGGCACCTAAAATAAAATCATTCGGTTTCGTCATCTAACTTCACCAAAATCAAGGGAATGCAAAGACCAGGGGTCTACATTCACTGTTTCCCATAACTATTTACCCCGAGAAAGCTACAGTTCAAGGTTATCTTCCAGTAGTGTTTAGGGCTTCATGGCTTACCTCTGTTCATTTTTTTATAGGTGTTCATCAATAGTGGAATAGGGTGTTAGTAAAATAGAATGGGCAAAAGTGGTAAAGTAAACCGCTCGGAACTTGCTAATACACTGTTTGTTGACCACTGCGCAAAGGCACAATTTCAAGCAGCCAGATGATATCATTTTTTGAAGAAATTCTCAGGGGATAATGTTGCGGTTGCCCAAGCATTCGTTGAATCCTTTAATGGAGAGCAGGTCTAGGTGGGGTCTTAGACTTTCAAGATATCAGAAGCCATCATAGCACAAGCTACCCGGCTGTCGAATTTAAGTAAGTCATGGTTTAAGAGAAAAATTTTGTTTGTAGAGGATTTAAATGCATATCTTAAACCTGAGCATGCAAATTTGAATTGTACTCCTACCATCCATATTTCATATTTTAAGCCTGAATGGCAAGTAGATATCACTACAGTCCAACACTATATCACCTGTGAGGGCAGGTTCTCTACAGTTCATCAATATCAAATGATATTTTTAATCTCATATTTCGGGATCTATACCTATGAACCTCCATTTATTCCTTTACAAATCACTGATGAAAATGTCTCAGAAGATACAACGAACCCAAAATTATTCTCTTCATAATATTTATCACCGGGGGTTAATTAAAATCTTGGTGGTATATACTTTGAGGAAGATCAGAATTAGGTGGAAAAAATTCCTATTAGATGAGCGTTTCAGTGGAATTCATTCAAGAAGGAAAGTGGGAAGGCCTTCAAAACAGAAGACCCAGGTGGAAGTATCGAACCTCGCACCAATGCCGACCCTTTACAAGATGAACCTACCAGCAGATTGTGTGACCAATCGTCATCTCTATCAAGTAGGTAGAAAAGAAGCTTAGCTAGAAGAGCTAGAGTTGAAGATATTGTTCCTACACCTATGATGCATCCAACAAGTAAGGTTTATACCAGAAGGAAAAGGTTACCTAATGAGCCACAAACCCTAAAGTCTTTCCGGCAAGAAAATGAAAGCAGGTATAAAAAAAAGGCCACTCCAGTTGAGAAGAATGTTATTTATAAAGACAAGGAAGAAGTGGCTTCCTCTTCAAGAAATAAACACAGAAGACGATTGATTATGTTAGAAGGATCTTCAGTGGAAGCTAGTAGTGTGGAGAAGGTCACCCCCAAACCATTAGCATAAAGCCTTGTTTTAGAGATTAGACAAGAGAGGGAAGAAGTCGATGTGTCTCTAGTAGCATAGGAACCAACAACAACTCGTATTTATCCCCCTTAAAAGTCATTATCTAAGATAAATATGAAAGTAATAATTTAGTCATACCCATCATCAGAGGAAGAGAGTTGTGAAGAAGAGGCTGAAGATGTGCATCATAGTATAGTTATCCAGGGAAGAAGGAGGCCTCCATATATTATTAATCCATATATTCAAAGACCTCATACCAGAGCCAAAAATAAGCTTAGGCTAACTAGCAAGCTAATAACTAATCCTGATCTTAGAGATGAGATTATAAATATAGAGGATAGTTCGGAAAATAATTCAAAGCTAGAGAAGGCTCAAAAGAAGAAAAAAAATAGAAAGGAGGAAACCAAATAAGAAGGTCAATAAGGCAGAAGGTCTTAGGTTGTTGTCTTCTGTGCTAGATTCCTTATGATGAGTATCTAAAGTAAGGAAAATATGAAGTTCAATATTATTTTGGGCCTATGTAATATTCCTAATTAGCCCAAGCTATTAGGAATATACTATTTTGTTTTCATTTTCTTGTTGCAAGAATAAACTTTTAAAGGAGGATAAATTAAACTCCTAAAACAACAAAATAAACCAATGCCCATGTGAACAAGGCTAAATTTGGGCTGCCTTAGCAAAACACCCTTATGTGTGAAAGGGATTAAGTCATTTGACTGGGTCAACTGAACCAATTCAAAAATGCTATCTAGATGCATTGAACCACCTAGATGCACAACACAGTTTTAGTTGGAGGCTAATCATGTGAATGCAGCTAAATCATTGAGATGGTTTAGGGTTTGGCAAGGATTCCATCTTATTTAAGGAGGAGGAGGACATCATGAGAGGGTTGTTGGTGATATTATTTCTAAAGGATTTGTCTGCTTAGACACTTCTCATTCTCTATCTATTTAGCTGATAATAGTGTTGTTTAGCACTAGGGTGTTCCTGATCGGGAATCCCACCTCTTCCTTGAGAGGCCTCTTGGCGGAGACTTGCATTTCTTGACCACTATCAGGCATTTGGCCAATATCTTCTTCCAACTAAAATGCAGATCCTGTTGAGGGTTTTGTTGTCTTTGTAATCTGCAGCAAGTGGAGGCTAGATCTATTCAGATCTAAGCCATTCTAGTGCCTCTTTTCACTAGGAAATTCTTCTATCCCATTGGAAAGAGAGTATTGGATGAGGAGAGCTAATTTTTAGATCTTGGCTTGAGGCCACATTGTTAGGTCCCTATATTACTAGTATAGTCCCTTATTGTTGTTAGTGTAACCCCCTTATTGTTATTATTGTACCCTTGTAACCCCCATTTTGTTATTATTGTGCCCTTAAATTATTATTGTTAGGTCGGCTAGGATTACATTGTGGCCCACTAGGATTACATTATGGCCCCATGGACTCCTATATATAGAAAGGTGGTTTTGTAAATTGTATCATCCAAGAATTGCTCATTTATGTAATGTATTGGAGGTTTCCCCCTCGAAGTGGCTCATTTCTAAGGCGTTGATATCTTTTTCTTCTATTTTTGGAGCTGGTTACACAACATTTGGTATCAGAGGCTTGAGATTCTAGGGTTTCGCTGCTCCAAACAGGTCATCGTGGAATTTTCACTATAAATTTTTTTCTACGAAGTTTCAGAAGCTGAAATTTTTAGGGTACGAATCTTAAATCCTGAGGAAAATTGTCTAAAAATTTCAGAGCTTGGTTCGCAATATTTTCGGAGATATCATCTGTGGAAGTTAGGTCTTTTTTCAAGATCCTAAACAGGTCATCGTGGAATTTTCGCTATAAATTGTTTTTCTACGAAGGTTCAGAATCTGAAATTCGTATGGTGCGAAGCTGACATCCTGAGGAAATTCGTCAAAAAATTTCAGAGCTTGGTTTGCAATATTTTTGGAGATATGATCTGTGGAAGGTAGTGCTTTTTCAGGCTCCTGAATTGCATCTCAAAGAGGTGATCGTGGGAAAAGTTCAATAACTCTCTGCGGGCAGTGGATTTGAGTGCGGTAAAAAGTGGTCACAAGTACACAGGCTGTGGTTTCTTGGCTGTAATTTTAGAGACAAAGGACTAGCTTGAGTGACACGTGGAAAGTCCTCTGGTTGCTCCTGACCGATCCGGAGAATTAGGTCATTGTGGGAGATTGGACTGCTTTAATGGCAGGAATCCAAATTAGATCAGACCTGTGGAATTTGAAAGAAGCTTCAGAGGGCTACTATAGGGCTGAATTTCATATATTGAAGATTTTCAATTACAGATATAATTCAATTTCAATATCGAGCTCCTCCAAAACAGTAAGGTATCAGCCTTGGATTCTAAAATGGCGCCTAAAAAGAATTCAACACCCATTAAGCCTTCAGAAGGCTCTACCATGACTCATGAAGGTGAAGAATTGCAACATGATCTATCAAAATTACAAGAGCAAGTGCAACAAATTTCACTCTCGCAAAAAGCAACAAAAAATGAAATGGAAGTTTTGAAGAAAGGCGTGGAAGTGAAGATGGAAGGTTTGAATAAAGGCATGGAAGCTAAGATGGATGGCGTGGAAGTGAAGATGGAAGGTTTGGAAGCTAAGATGGATGGCATGGAATCTAAGATGGATGACATGGAAGCTAAGATCGATGAGAAAATGGAAAACATGAAGAATTTTCTAAAAGCAGACATGGAAGGTTTGACAAAGTTTATACAAGAAATGTTTCCTAATGGTGAAAAGATAGTAGAAGAACCTCATGATGAGAACAAAATAAATGTTAATTTTGATTTCATAAACTCTAATGTTGGCAGGAAGAACCACCATATTCCAAAGATGGATATGAGGAAGTTTGATGGAAAGGATCCTGTAACATGGATACTACAGATGGAGCAATATTTTGATCTCCATAATGTGAAAAACACACAAAAGGTACGCATTGCAACTTTGCATTTAGAACAAAATACATTTGTATGGTATCGATGGCTTTGCTCCCGTAAAATTTTTTTCACTTGGTCAATTTTTACGGAGGAAATGATAGCACATTATGAGGATACAAAGAGCAACACCTTCTTTAGCCAATTGATAAATCTCAAACAAAAGGGTTTAGTGGGGCAGCACATTGAGGACTTCCAAAAATTGAATATAAGGGTAACTAATATTCCAGAGGAACACGGGATTGATCTCTTCTTAGGTACTCTAAAGGATAACATCCAACATGAAGTTCGTGTTTTGGAACCTGATTCATTGGAGAAGGCATTCAGGTTGGCAAGAAAAGTTGAATGTAAAATTATGGCGGCAAGGAAGCCTACCACTCAATTCTATAAAGAAGGAAGTGTTGCTACGCCTAGATTTCCACAACCTACAAGGTTGACACCACAACAATTGGAAGAAAAAAGAGCAAAAGGGCTTTGCTACAGTTGTGATAGAAAATACACTAAAGGTCATAAGTGTGCTGAGAAGAAATTATTTTACATAGATTGTGAAGAAGAAGAAGAAAATGAACAAGAAGAGGATATACACCAGGAACCAGCCCTAGAAGAGGAAGAAATGGATCCGACCATATCGTGTAATGCACTGGCAGGAATTACCACTCCTCAAACTCTCAAGATAGAAGGACATATCAAGAAGAAAAGGGTAATAGTGTTGATTGATTCGGGTAGCACCCATAATTTTATTCATTATAAGGTAGCCAAGGAATTAAATTTTTTCCTATACCCAGCACCAGAATGTCAAGTGATGGTTGCAAATGGAGGAACTATAAATTGCTCTGGAAAATGCCATAATATCAAGCTAACCATGGGGGAATATGTGTTGAAAAGTCCAATGCTTTCCATTCCTATGGGAGGTGCCGATGTTGTACTAGGAGTACAATGGTTACAATCTTTGGGGACGGTAGCTTTTAATTTTCAAGAACTTTTCTTGAAATTTTTTTCAGAAGGAAAGGAAGTCGAATTATGGGGTATTGAAGGGAAGCCGGGAAGGATAATAATCTATAATGTCATGACAAAGCTTCTAAAGAAAGAACAACGAGGCGTAATTGCAAAATTATGCTCACTAGACGTTCCGACATCAAAATCATCTATTTCGGTAGATCTCCAACAAGTCTTGGACAATCATTCCAAGGTGTTTGAAACTCCCAAAGGACTCCCACCTATTCGTGATCATGATCATGCTATTCATTTGATTCCAGGAAGTGTTCCTCCAAACATCAGGCCTTATAGATATCCTTACTTCCAAAGAGCGAAATTGAACGTATGATTGCAGAAATGTTAGAGGCGGGTATAATTCAACCTAGTCAAAGTTCTTTCTCTGCTCCTGTAGTATTGGTACACAAGAAGGATGGATCATAGCGAATGTGTCCGGATTATAGGGAGCTCAATAAGCTCACCATTAAAGATAAATTTCCCATTCCTGTGATTGATGAATTATTGGATGATTTACATGGAGCAATTTATTTTACCAAGTTGGATCTTCGTTCAGGATATCATCAAATTAGAATGAAGACTGAAGATATTCCAAAAACAACATTTCGAACTCATGAGGGTCATTATGAATTTTTGGTCATGCCCTTTTGCCTTACCAATGCACCTTCTACATTTCAAGGGTTGATGAATTCCATTTTCAAACCCTTCCTTAGAAAATTTGTGCTAGTATTTTTTGATGATATACTAATCTACAGCAGGTCTTGGAAGGATCATGTTGAACATGTTGACAGGGGGCTCAAACTATTGCAGGAGAAACAATTATATGAAAAAACATCCAAATGTTTCTTTGGAGTACAAGAGGTGGAATATCTGGGTCATATTATATCTCACGAGGGTGTTAAAGTAGACCCTAACAAAATTAAAGCCATTAAGGAATGGAAAGTCCCCAAGACAATAAAGCAATTGCGAGGATTTCTCGGGTTAACGGGCTATTATCGCAAGTTTGTTAAGAATTATGGGAGAATAGCAGCACCTCTAACAACATTATTGAAGAAAGATGCATTTTCATGGACTCCTGAAGCAACTAAGGCCTTTGAACATCTTAAAAAGGCAATGTGCCTAGCACCGGTCTTAGCTACACCAGACTTCACAAAAACCTTTATTGTGGAATGTGATGCCTCAGGAAATGGAATTGGTGCAGTTTTAATGCGGGAAGGAAGACCCATTGCTTTTGAAAGTCGTCCAATCAAAGGAAAGTATTTACAAAAACCTATTTATGAGAAGGAAATGTTAGCAATACTGCATGCACTAAAGAAATGAAGAACTTACCTAATGGGAAGACACTTCAAGGTAAAAACTGATCATGATAGTCTTAAACACTTTTTGGAACAAAGACTATCTTCAGAAGAGCAGCAGAAATGGGTCACAAAGATGTTGGGTTATGACTTTGAAATAATCTACAAAAAAGGAAAGCTTAATGTTGTTGCAGATGCACTCTCAAGAAAGAATGAAGAAGTGGAAGCATTGCTTTGTGCCATTTCTATTATCCAACCAGATTGGATAACCAAAGCAAGAGATGAATGGAAGAAGGACAAAGATGTATGGACACTCATTCAAAAGTTGCGGCAAGATCCTAGTACATCTGATACATTTAGTTGGAAAAATGATTCCTTATGGTACAAAGATCGCTTATATCTTTGTAAGAATTCCCAACTAAAACAAAATATTCTTCTGGAATTGCACACTTCTCCTTTAGGAGGACACTCAGGATTTTTAAAAACTTACCACAGGGTGAAGAAAGTTTTTTTTTGGGATGGCCTTAAATCTGATATTCAAAAGTTTGTGGCGGAATGTTTGGTTTGCCAGCAGAATAAAGTGGAGACAATTAAGACCCCGGGACTTCTACAACCTTTATCCATTCCAAGTCAACGTTGGGAGGAGATTTTAATGGATTTTATCACAGGTTTACCGAAGTCCGAAGGCAAGAATGTCATCATGGTGGTAGTTGATAGACTTACCAAGTATGCACACTTTTGTGCATTATCTCATCCATTTAAAGCCAGTACAGTTGCTACTACATTTGTGGATAGAATTAAAAAGCTACATGGAAGCCCAAGGGTTATTGTGAGCGACAGAGATCCCATTTTTACGGGAAATTTTTGGAAGGAGTTATTTTCTTGTTTGGGTACTCAATTAGCTCATAGCTCATCTTATCATCCTCAATCTGATGGTCAAACAGAGATAGTAAATAAATGTTTGGAAGGATATCTTCGTTGTTTTGTATCCGATAAACAAACACAATGGGTCAAGTGGTTACCTCTCGCTGAATGGTGGTATAACACTTCCTTCCATACCGCAGCAAAAATGACCCCATTTATGGCACTTTATGGATATCATCCACCATCCATCACATCATATTTAAGAGAAAATTCGAAGGTTCAAGCAGTGGAAGATCACATCGAGCATCAGCAAGAAGTTCTCCAACTCTTAAAGGATAACCTGAATTTGGCACAAAATCGAATGAAACAGCAGGCAGATCAACATCGTAGCGAGAGAAGTTTTGATGTAGGAGATTGGGTATTTTTACGGCTACAACCATACAAACAAATGTCCCTCAAGCAAGCAAAGAAGGATAACAAATTATCGCCAAAGTACTATGGTCCTTACAAGGTGTTGCAAAATATTGGTACTATGGCATACAAATTGGAGCTTCCTGCTTCTTCGCGAGTGCATCCAGTTTTCCATGTTTCATGCTTAAAGAAGGTTATAGGTGAAAATATTCCAGCTCAAACAATATTGCCAGAACTTGATGAGGAAGGAAAAATCATATTGGAACCTGAAGCGGTCACGGAAACAAGAACTCGACAGCTACGGAATCGATCAATTTCAGAGTATCTCATCAAGTGGAAGAACTTACCCACTGAAGATTCTACATGGGAGGATGAGAATTTTATACAGAAGCACCCAGAGCTACTCAAGCTTTGAGGACAACACTTTTTTGAAGGAGAGGGGCATGTTAGGTCCCTATATTACTAGTATAGTCCCTTATTGTTGTTAGTGTAACCCCCTTATTGTTATTATTGTACCCTTGTAACCCCCATTTTGTTATTATCGTGCCCTTAAATTATTATTGTTAGGTCGGCTAGGATTACATTGTGGCCCACTAGGATTACATTATGGCCCCATGGACTCCTATATATAGAAAGGTGGTTTTGTAAATTGTATCATCCAAGAATTGCTCATTTATGTAATGTATTGGAGGTTTCCCCTCGAAGTGGCTCATTTCTAAGGCGTTGATATCTTTTTCTTCTATTTTTGGAGCTGGTTACACAACACACATCATGCTCTAGAGCCTACAGCGCAGTCCATCTTCTAGAACTGCATTATTTGCAAGGATAAAGTTGCAGGGACTTTTGGCACTTCAAGGAGGAGAGATCTCTAGTGTTGGGAATCTTCCCTTCACTGTGGTGATCCGTGGATTACAGATCTAATCCATGTTACATTCAGATTTTATCTGAATACTAATGTATTTTCTTTAGAAATTCTGAATCATTCTACAGATCGGCTACGTTAGATCTTAGATCTACTCCATGTACTACATTTTCTGCCAAAAACCCCAAGGGGCTTTTGAAGAGGAGACTCTATAGTGTACAGATCTGATATAGATCTATATTTTTGTACACAGATCTGCTCTAGATCTGAAGTGTAACTTATAGCTCTTTCAGCTAATAGAATAACGCTGTCAAGCTTGTACATTCATATCATATGGTTGCAGCCTCTTATTTTGGGCATTTCTTCATGCAAAGTTTCCTAGTTTCTGTTCTATGATGTATGGGCTTCAATATAATCTTGAAATGCTGATTTAAATGACATGATTGAGCCTACATGTTGGCCTCTTTCATCTATTTGGTTGAACTACGTTATTTTCTGAGCAGTCCTGTCACATAGTGTTGCAGTCCCTTCTTTGGGCAATTTTCCAGCTGTACTAGGTGTGGGAGATCTGTTTAACCCACCTAGAAAGATTTGTTTCTGATCTCCTCTTTGATTTGGGTCTTATATTGTCGGATATAAGGGATCCAAGGGCCGATTTCCAGTGCTAAATCATACATTTATGAAAAATGCATTTTTCAGGCATGCCTTGCTAGCAGTCCCAATGTTGGGATACTACAGTGGTATCAGAGAAACTATCTTGGCACAACCTATGCTTTGCTTATTGAAGAGCTAATATGTATTTTCATGGAATGAAAATACTGATGAAGAAGTGTAGTTACACTGAAGACACATAAGACAAGGGTCCAAACCCTTCATCTGGAAGATTGAAAGGGAAAGATTTTTCAAAAACTCTGTTCCAAAATATGCATGAGCTGGAGAATGAAATCAGGGGAATGAGGAATGAAAGACCAGCAGATCTCTTGGAGAGGTTTTCCCATGAAGGAAGCCCCACTACTTCATATGATGTGTGTGAGAATTCGGCCACACAATCTGATCTGCAACGTTGTAGCATGCCTACATTCCTTGCAAGAGAAGAAGAAGAAGGAGAGACCCCAAAATAGGAGACTCTTGGTGACTATCTCCAAGAATATGAATCTCAGTCTAAAATATTCAAAGAGCATCTAAGATTTGCAGAGTTTTGTCAACTCAAATAAGAGAGAAGATCCAGTATAACTATGAGAAGAAGAGGGTGCATGCAGCACACCTTGGGTAGAACTTTCCTACCTACTTTTGATGGATCACCTGAGAGCTCAGCCAAGTCTTGCGTAAAGAAGCTAGACACACATTTTCAGCTACATCCAATTTCTGAAGAAGAAGCCATAAGAATAGCAGCGCTGCACCTCCAAGGTAAAGCATATGCCTGGTGGTTATGTGAGTCTTCTTCATTGAAAAATGTAAACATCTCTACTTATGCAAAGTTCACTAGGAGGTTAGTGAAAAGGTTTGATTCTATGCCATCTGAAATTTCTTTGGGTAAAAAAACTAAGCCCAAGAAATCAGAACCTTTGCACGAGATGGAAAGATCCATGAAGATAACTCCATTTCAGAACATTATTGAAGGGGTTGAAGATCTGTTACATGATTTGCCAAGGGCAAAGGACCTACTTCAGCAAGAACCTTCTTCTCAAGAAGAAGACATGAGTGTTTCTTTTTCAAGAAGATATCAAGTGAAAGGATCTCTTATTGATGAGGCATACTCCATTGATGAGGAGGAGAAAGAAGAAGAACTGAAAGGTTCCTCTAGCACTGTGACAACAGGAGGAGATCTATTTTTATTGACAGATGGAGCTGATGCTATTGCTTCCACTAAGAGGGCTCTTGTATCTTTGCAAGAAGGCCCCAAGGATCCTATACATAAAGAGGATGAGCAACATGTGTCTATGATGATAGACAAAGAGACAAAACAATGGAGGGAATTTGTTCCAACACTGCATCCAAATTTTGGAAAACACACTATGATGGATCAGTCCTTTGTGATCAAGACTCTTGACACCAAGGAGATGATGGGTGTTCATGAGTTAACTGCATCTAAAGGGAGCACCTTAGACTGTGAGATCTTGCAGAAGGTGGGTGATGAAGAAGAAGATGGGGGAGTTGCTCCAACTTCTCCTTATCATGATACTTCCACACAGCAATCAGAGATGGATTTGCGTAGTGGAAGCAGTCATATTATGTTCCCATCTATTGTTCACATGGGAATAAGCCATGAGACATAATTATCTTGTGATATACCACCTGGGAGACTACCTGATTTAGATTTGATGAAAGATGTTTCATGCATTGATGCTCCTTTCATAGATCCAAGGAGGGAGGGAGCATTAGAAGACCATGCTTCAGCGCTAAGAGTATGGGGAAAGTACAAGGAGAGGGAAATAATTTTTCCCTTAACATCACTATCCATTCTCTCATCACATATTGCGCTGAGAAAAGATGCTGCAAGGATGAAGGATGACACCATCATGAAGCAAGGAAGGCAATCCTTGAATCAGAAGGCAAGCTTGTTTGGAGGATCCTCTTCCATACATGATGAGAGATGGTGGTCACACATGCATACTTTGGCAAAACCAAGGAGGTTTTGGATAGATGATAGCCTTCCATGGGAGACTAAATTCCAAGAACTTCCATCTTCTTTTGAGCATGTGCATGAGCAATGAGGGCAGCAAGGAAGGACTAGCAACCTTCCACCTTGTACCTTTGGCATGAGAGATGTCAAGGAGGAGGAAAATGGGAAGCTTGGCTTTCCAACATACACCTTTGACATGGGAGATGTCAAGGAGAAGAACCACAACATGGCAGACACTTCAGATGACACACTATCAGCGTTGTCATTGTTGGGCACATTAGATCCCTATTGGAAATCCCAACTGCTGGTGGAATATTGCAAGGATCTTCATACTTGCATGATTCTTGATGACTGGGTGCATGAAGAGAGATATTCAATCCTTGGTGGAGTCATATATAATCATGGTAGGATATTCTTGTCTAGAGTCTCCAATCTCAAGGAGAAGTTACTACAGAGGGCTTATGAAGAGTTCAATTTCAACCACACCTATTCTATGAAGCTCAACAATATCATTTTGAGGAGCTATTATTGGGGGGGCTTTGAAATAGAACTATATTAGCATTGTCAGAGATGCATGGAACTTGTGGAGTTGGAGCAGCAACATGAATCTAAGGAAGAGTTAAATCAGCCCTATCTTTCTTCCCTAGAAGGAGGGAGTAGATCTATGCACCACTCCATTGATAGGAGGAGGATTGCTGGTGAAGAGCATGCTCTTAGTACATGTGTTTTATATTCTGATTTCATGCATTCTTACACCATGTTTTTGCAGGCCATGACTCCAAGGAGGAGTAATATATTTTGGAAGCCTCATGGCAAATATTGGGTCCCAATTTTTTTTGAATTGGGCCACTCCCTTGGAGGAACAAGGGAGATTTTTCATCATGATGGGTGCTTCCCAAAGGCACCAAATATATCTCACACTTTCAGCTATGGTGAGATGGTATGGGCAGCAAGTAAGTGGTGGGAAAACCACTTACCACATCTTGGTTTGATGCAGGCAGGGGATGCTCTGCGTTGGTTCCACATGTGGGATTATGATCCACCTCCATGTGCACAAATTTCTGATTGTTGACACATTATTTTGATCCCCTATTTTGATGATGTACTTGTTCTTTTTATGGGGATGTATGGAGAAAGGAGGGAGGGCATGCATGTGCCCTATGGGATGACTACACTCCCTGTACTTTCTGTCTTATATTTCAGAGAGGGCATTGGGAAAACCATGGTTGTTTCATGTGATTTATTGTTTCCTTATGGGATGAGTTGTTTGCCTCTCGTGAGAACATTGTTGGAACAAGTCATGGATGGATGGTTTGGTGATCACTTAGCTTATGAGAGAAGCTTATCCTTTTTTTGTGTCACCAATGGAGGAGGAGATGAGTTGCAGCACTCACCTTATCAGTTGCTTGAGGACAAGAAACATTTTGGAGGGGAGGACTGTAATATTCCTAATTAGCCCAAGCTAATAGGAATATACTATTTTTTTTTCATTTTCTTGTTGCAAGAATAAAATTGTAAAGGAGGATAAATTAAACTCCTAAAACAACAAAATAAATCAATTCCCATGTGAACAAGGCTAAATCTGGGTTGCCTTAGCAAAACACCCTTATGTGTGAAAGGGATTAAGTCATTTGACTAGGTCAACTGGACCAATTCAACAACGTTGTTGTTATCACAAAATATGACATGATAGGATGATCATCAAGTAGACTTTGTGTAACTGTTTCTAACCAATCTTTTGGCTGAGTCTTAGCCTCCTCAACCTGAGAGGGCTCTCTCAAGGGTTTATGATTTTTGATTAATGGATAGATGGATAACACTAAGGTAAAGATAGAATAATATAGTTGGTTGTATCACAGATTAGCAAACATTCATTGGGCCATGGAGTCAAGATAACTTCAACAAACCAAGATAATTTACCTAGCATGGAATTTGAGGCATGTTAGAGTTTTAATCAAAAGATACACATGTGAGACAGTAGAAACACAGTCAATTTGCCTACATAGGAATTCAGAGCATCAAGGATGAATTCTGAGTAAACATAAGCAAATAACATTGCAAATAGATAGTAAAGAGATGCAATAGAACAAATATACACTAAAACTTTGTATGAATCTCAAGTTGGCTAAGTAAACTTCTCTGTATTAAAGCTCAGAAAAGTCACATACAAAACACAATATTTTTGCTAATAAAATGTCCAACCCTTTGGATTTCGACCTTATGCTCTTTATAGAACATTTACAAGATAGGATCCTTTCTTCTCCACTAGATTCATCGAATTCAAAGAGTTTGACACCTTTCCTAATCTGAGACATGTTATTTATTACAAATTGACAGCTATAATGCTTATGAAAAGTCCTAATTATAATAGGACTGAAACTCTTAAATATCCTTCTAACAACCTCATCTAATCTTTATTACATCATTTTCCACCTGCAATCCCATGAAGTCAAATTTGGATGCTGACCTTTCACTTGAAGTGATCTTGCTGTTAATGATAATGTTCTCCTAAAAAATAGGAAACATGTTTTCCTGTTTTTTAGCCTCTTTGATTTCTTTATTTGTTTTGAGTACTTTGATCCTTAATAGATCAAGTCTACATGTGTCATGTTACCAAAAATTAACCATATATCTTTAATCCTCTAGTTGTGTAAAAACTATAATTCGAATGGTGCAAAAAGACAAAGGATAAACCTGCGCTACGAAAGCAGCTCAGTTTCGTAGCGCAGTGTTTAGCTCCTTTTTTCAATCAACCTTTGACATGATTTCTTCAAGTAAACCTTCATATGCTATTTGTACACTTCCACCAGCCATTTCAAGTTAAAATTCACCAAACTTCCCCCAAAATTTGATATTAAAATGTGCTAGAAGACTGCTCCAACAGTTTCGTAGTGCATTTCAGCAGATTTGCACTATCTGCGCTACGAAAGTGTTGTGTAAGCATTTTTTTCTAAGTTGTCTTCAAAATTTGTACCTTGGAGATGTTTAAACTTTAAAAGTGTTGGTATTATTTCAAAAACATAATAATATGACCCAAAAACATAATCTTCATCAAATTTTGCCTTCATCTTGATCAGAGATTGACTTATGAATTTATCACTTTGTTTTACTGCCCTTTTAAATTTTCTTGAGACTCTGTCAACTGTATCTCTAGATATTCAACTTGTCTTCTTAACCTTCTGTTGCTAGCTCTCAAATGATTGTTTATGACTCTTACAAACTTTTCTTCCTTGATGGCTGGGACTGTCCAAGTGAAGAACTGTTCCTCACTGCTTGGTATTTCTAATTTTGAAACTTTTTCACCTTCCCAAATAGCTTTCATCCTTTTAAACTTTGTTTTCTCAATGACATGTTTTATAGCTCTTTTCTTCAACTTGGAAATTTCCTGATTTTCTGATTTCAACCTCTCTTCCATACTTTTACACTTGTTTATTTCCTCCTCTACTGTAGATACTCTGTTTTCTGCATGTTTTGTTACAGGTGAGGAAAGATCAACTATCTCCTTATGAACATTAGCTGCTTCATTTGTTTCCTCAACTTCTGCATTAAGTTCTTCTAGCTTTTTAGAATGCCTAGTTATAGGCCTCCTAGCTTGGAAAACAAATGCTGCATCTTCATCCTTAAACTCTAGCTTCTTTGATGATTTCATCCGTTTCCATTTGCTTTCTTTAACCCCTATGAAATCAGCTTGCACTATAGGAGATTCTTGTATGGCATGTATTAAATCATCTAAGTTTCCTTTCAAACCTTGGCTGTCACTTGATCCTGAAACCACTGTCTTTCCTTTTGATGTTGTACTTTGACTCCTTGTGATTCTCTAGACTATTTGCTTACCATCTGTTTGTTTCTATTTAGCTTCCTTGGTACTCTGTAATCCTTGTTTTGCAGGTGGAGGGGTTTCTGCAATAATCACTGGTGTCCTTTTTACTTTACCTTTCACTTGTTTCCTTGGCTTTAATTTGAAAAACCTCCTGCTCCTTACAGCTACAGGTTGACTGGATTTTGCTGGTGGGGATGGATTTTCCTTGCCCTTAGGGTTTTTATATGGAGTTTGAGCTTCCATTTCAAATCCACTTATAAATAGAAAATAGGACCAATCCCTATTAATCTTTTGGAGCTCATTCAAAACCAACAATTTAATTAAGCCATGGTGAAAAAGAGATGTTTCACAGTCGTCGGATTTCACTTGGACCTTATCAGCCATTTTAGCAATGCTTCTATATAGGAAAAATGGTAAATCCAGTGATATCATACCTGTGAAGTGTAATAGGAGTTTGAAATTATAGGTGTAAACTTTGTGGTACCTACCTTCGCACATGAAATATCTCTGGATGTTGAGCAGTAGTTTGGTATAGTTATCCTTAATAAAGTTTCTAGGAACTGCATTATTCAAGTCCATCTCTACATATTCTGGCTTCAAAAACATCTTGCATGCCTCCATATCGAACCTAAAACCTTTAAACCATGTTTCCTATCCTCTAGGTATTTCAGTCACTAGAGCAATGGTTTTAGGTGTCACTAACATATTCAACATCCCAACCTTTGTATTTGTACCATTGAAATGTAATGCAAATTATTTTGATACCTGAGTATGTCCACCCTGCAGCTTTTCACAGAACTTTAAACAACCTAATTTACTGAAAGCATCCATGAATATTTGGTCTTCAGCTAAAACTCTTGTGCTTTCAGGTTAAGACCTCAAACAATGTCCCGATCTATGGTTATTTTTCTCCTTAGCCATACTTGTTTTAGAAAAACCCTGTTGGCTTCTTTAGAATTTGATAATCAACCTCTCTTTATTTGATTTAGCAGCCTCGCTTGAAAAAGGATCAGCCTTGCTTGATAATGTATGAAATATCCTTGGTATAGGACAACCATAAGCTTGAGCTTGAAACAAGAATGTTTCATAGTTTAATATGAGAAAATGAAAACTGGAATGACTAAAACAGACAAGACCTTTCGAATTTGAAATTTCTTTTCTCAATATGAAACCCCTGTCATAGTAATGATGGACATGGATGGTTGATCATTTCGAATATGCCTCCTAACTGACTCACCATGACGTAACCCTATCATATCCTAACAGATTTCTAACAATTTTTGAGCTTTGACATGACCTTTAAGAATCCGCGATTTCGTAGTGCACATAATGCATTTTTCACACTTTGCGCTACGAAAGTAGCAGCTCTTTCGTAGTGCAAAACTCAATTTTTGAACTGACCGCGCTACGAAACTGCAATTTTGTGGCTAATTGCAGGGGTTTCATCCGAAAGTTGATGAGATGAATTTTTAAGTGAATGATGAGACTTTTCAACAATGGGATGAGACCTAAATACTCTATTTGAAATTGAAAACTGACTTTTTAAGACTTCTAACCTATAACCTATCCTTTATCAAGACTAAAGTAACTCAAGACCTATTTGACACTATGACTAAAACAGTGTAAACTTACAGAGTTTAGAAATTTTTTTAAGGGTGATAACAACTGTCTAGATGCATTGAACCACCTAGATGCACAATGCAGTTTTAGTTGGAGGCTAATCATGTGAATGCAGCTAAATCATTGAGATGGTTTAGGGTTTGGAAAGGGTTCCATATTATTTAAGGAGGAGGAGGACAACATGAAAGGGTTGTTGATGATATTATTTCTGAAGGATTTGTCTACTTAGACACTTCTCATTCTCTAGCTTTTTAGTTGAGAATAATGATGTTTAGCACTAGGGTGTTCCTGATCGGGAATCCCACCTCTTCCTTGAGAGGCCTCTTGGTGGAGAATTGCATTTCTTGACCACTGTCAGGCATTTGGCTCATCTCTTCTTCCAAGTACAACGTAGATCCTGTTGAGGGTTTGGTTGTCTTTGTAAGCTGCAGCAAGTGGAGGCTAGATCTATTCAGATCTAAGCCATTCTAGTGCCTCTTTTCACTGGGAAGTCTTTTATCCCATTGGCAAGAGAGTATTGGATGAGGAGAGCTCATTTTCAGATCTTGGCTTGAGGCCACATCATGCTCTAGAGCCTACAGTGCAGTCCATCTTCTAGAAATGCGTTATTTGCAAGGACTTTTGGCACTTCAAGGAGGAGAGATCTCTAGTGTTGGGAATCTACCCTTCACTATGGTGATCCGTGGATTACAGATATAACCCATGTTCCATTCAGATATGATCTGTATACTAATGTATTTTCTTCAAAAATTCTGAATCATTCTATATATTAGCTGCATTAGATCTCAAATCTACTCAATGTACTACATTTTCTGCCAAAAACCCCAAGGGGATTTTAAAGAGGAGACTCTATAGTGTAAAGATCTGATATAGATCTATATTTTTGTACACAGATCTTCTCTAGATTTGAAGTTAACTTACAACTCTTTCAGCTAATAAAATAACGCTGTCAAGCTTGTACAGTCATATCATATGGTTGTAGCCTCTTATTTTGGGCATTTCTTCATGTAAAGTTTCCTAGTTTCTGTTCTATGACGTATGGGCTTCACTATTGGCCTCTTGCATCTATTTGGATGAACTACATTATTTTGTGAGTAGTCCTATCACATAGTGTTGCAGTCCCTTCTTTGGGAAATTTTCCAACTGTACTAGATGTGGGAGATCTGTTTAACCTA
Organism: Pinus albicaulis; assembly: GCA_034641835.2. Lineage (NCBI taxonomy): Eukaryota > Viridiplantae > Streptophyta > Pinopsida > Pinales > Pinaceae > Pinus > Pinus albicaulis. The sequence continues at coordinate 1,644,892,662 of CM076578.1, read as the reverse complement.
CCTAGAAAGATTTGTTTCTGATCTCCTCTTGGATTTGGGTCTTATATTGTCAGATCTAAGAGATCCAAGGGCTGATTTCCAGTGTTGAAGCATACATTTCTGAATTTTTTTTTTTTCAAGCATGCCTTGCTAGCAGTCCCAATTTTTGGGATACTACAGCCTATCTACAGAGTTATCAGCAATTGCTACATTTTTCAAGAGGTAGTTCTTTGTTTTGATCATAAGAAGATATAAGGACAGGTTGTTTTTGTCTTAAGGGATGACATTAGACAGTGATTAAGTAAATGTTGCTTCAATGGTAATATTTTCCTCTTCCCAGCCAAGCGTTATCTAGTGAGCTGTCTTCCAGGTGTCGCATTCAGTTAGTAAATGTTGCAACTTTCATGGAGAAACTTGATATTCCATGAATCAAGGAGAATTTAGCCACCTCATCTCATCAAGTTCGACTTTCATATTATCAAGTTCTATTTTCATACTTTTGTAAACCAAATATTGTGCATCAACTACCTTTCTGTTTTTTTAGATAAACTTTGAATATGTTTTGCTATATTTAGAAAGTTGTAATAAAGTTCCTACAATAGACTAGCTAAAAGTATGGATCTTTAAGAGATTACATTTTGTATATATATTATGAAAAGTAATGAGAAAAAGGTTTGTGAGTTGTTCATCTCATTACATCCTGAGTTGTGTACTTTTTGAACTTATAATATTCAGATACACTCTTGAGGACTTACGAATGTTTTGATGTGTGTATTGTGTAATTTCCTTACGTGTTTCCATATCTTACAACTTCCTTTCCAGATTGTGATATATATATATATATATATATATATATATATATATATATATATATATATATATATATTGTCTCATGTTTTTGTCAGTCTTATGATATAGCAATACATGGTTATCTATTTTTATCAGTCTTGTTTAACAAGCTTTCTTGTTAAGATGTGTATGGTAAGCCTGTTCATAAGAATTCCCTATGACATAAACCTTTTATATGTGTGATGAGATTCTTATAAGTCTTGTAAAAGCTTTCTTTCATTAATACATTATAGGTCTAGAATATTTGGTTATCCTTTCATCTAAGCAATGGATTTCTGTCATATAGACCCACTGTTCTTTTGCATATTCTCCTAACCATTAGATTACAAAATTATCTTTGCTACCACATCAAACACTAGTACCCCCATATGTGTGGGTAATTTATCTGTTCAAAATCCTTTTTCCAGTGTGTGAGAACTCCAACCACCTTACAAAACCTAATCCAACTATAAGAAAATCCCTTGAGCTTAAGATGTGTTTGGTCAGGCACTTGATACAATCCAAGTGCTTATTCCATTGCCAACACCTATAATACTTATTTTTCCTGCCATAACAGTACCACTTCTTATAATTGTGGAATGTTAAGTTATGTAACTTCCCCTTTCTCAATTTTGGTTGTAACCTAAGGATGGAATAGAAGGATATAACTTCTAACAAGCACCATTTGACCACTGGGGTGGCACCTGAGGATTATTTGAAAAATCCATGCCCAAGGATGTACCAAAGGATGCTTTTACCATTAGAGATCATCATATTACCAGAGTTTTTCAACTCTATTTCTTCTTCTTATCATTTTATGTTGTACCCAGATTCCACAAGTCCTACAGGGATGATGTCAAGTGATTATATTATGATGAATTTTGAGTCATGTAACAAGCCTAGGTATCTTGGGACCTTTTCATCAAGTAAGTGTTACTCTCAGAAGTTGTTTTTACTTGTTTAATTATCATCTTCCTACCAGGACTTAATAGTTAACTGAGTTTTTTCCTCCAAATATACCTCAAGCCAGAGTACAACTTGATGGTGAGGCCTTGGGTGAGTCCTAGTGCCTATATTAATTATTTATTGCCATACTATATCACTCGTAAAGTTTCGTGGAATTTGGTTAGGTCTATGGGGTCATTTTTTGTTGATCCGTGGTTGTCATTGATGTCAACCCAAACAGCACCAGGGTTTACCCTGATCTTGCATGGGAATTTTGACCTACCAAATTACTATATTCTGAGTCAAGGATATTTTTTATGGTTTCTACTTGTCGAGATGTTTCCGTTGATATATGGCATGCCACTTAATTCTTCACGGTTTGAGAGATATTCATGTTTGAAGATAGTAATTAGTGGGATAAAAACCCATGGGGTTGTGGAATGTCACTAATAATTGGTTGTGGTAATTGAAAAGTCAATAATTAATAATTTTTAATCTCCTAAAATCCCTCCCACATTCACTTGTTGAAGACCCTCTCAACCTAAGCATTTATATAAATTGTGATCCTCATATCCTACTCATGTAGGGATTTTGGAGCAACAAAGTTGTAGGCTTGTTGAATTAATTGTAAAATACACAAGAGGTATTCGTAATAATAATTTATTATATATAAAATGTATAAGTGATCCCTGAATGTGACAATGAGGCCCTGCTTATATACCTACGCAGGTGGCCTTTCACGACTAGGCATGTCTTTTAGACATGCCTTTTCACTTAACTAATGACTATTTAAATAACCATTATCTTGATTATTTATTATTTACATTTATTATATTTATACTATTTGTTATGAATTATATTCATAACATTGCGCCTTCCTTCAAAAGCTTTGTCCTCAAAGCTATATTTGCGACAATTTTCTTCATTTTTCATTTGTCATCTCATCATCTCTCACTAATACCTCTCAGCATATGTAAAACTTGCATTTTAACCCATGCATTTTTTTATTTTTATTTTAATAATATATATATATATATATATATATATATTAATTAATCAAATTATATAAATTAAATTAAGTTAATCAAATATATATATATATATATATATATATATATATATATATATATATATATATATATATATATATATATATATATATATATATATATATATATATATATTAAAATGTAGATTTGGTTAATAAATGTTGTCACGGTGTATAACCTAATGAAGCGTTTTGAATCCGGTTAATAAACGATGTTACGGTGTATAACTTAATGAAGTGTTTCGAACACCTAAACCGAGTCATAGGATCAACGTCGAGCCACACCTCTTCGCCTTAGCTTTTTGACCGGTGTGCCTTGGCTTTTCGACCGAGACATGTATTTTCTATTAATCGTCTTACAACAATTCAATTCAAGCAAGTCTTTCTATGCGAGCAATGCTGTGGGTCTCGCTCGCAGTAAAGAGCACGAGATTATAGCAAGGTGTTCGTGGCAGGTGACAGTGTCGGCATGTTTGAGTCGGCTCATAGTTAACCAAATGAAGCGAACAAAGTTCCTTCTCAAGTTAAATACTCCAAAAGATTTGGAATATGAAAATATCCATGAGGATGCAAATATTATATTAGAAAGTAGGATGAATGATTCTAGTGATTCCATCTAGAGCGAACCCATAACTACATCACTATTGTTGCAAAATAAGGTTTTAACAGTGAATTGTGAGACAAAGGAATACTCCCCAATACTTAGGTGTAAATTCCCTATGTCGTATTGTTTGTAATTTGCGTGAAATGAATTTGTTTCAGTTATATTTGATTCAGGTATCACTAATTGGTTAGCACATTTAGTACTAACATAATTATTATTTTGAGTAAGATCGATAGATATGAGAACCTCCTTTCCCGCAAGGGACCCTTTGATTTCAATTAGCACATAGACACATATACTATAATTTTTAGGAAATCTTCTCTCCTTTAGTTCTGTTTTGGATGCCATGTTGTCAAGATAACTTCAAATTTTTTTTTTTTTTAAGTGACCCTTCCTAATATTTATAATAAAATATTATTATTTTCCTTTTTATATTTTAAATAATGGATATAATCTTCAAACTTTTATTACTCCTTTAATCTTTTGTAATGAATCCTTCACTAATATTCTGGAGTAACAAAGTTGTAGGCTTGTTGACTTAATTGTAAAATACGCAAGAGGTATTGTAATAATAATATATTATATATAAAATGTATAAAAGATGATGATAAAATGTTACAATGAGGCCATGCTTATATACCTACGCAGGTGGCCTTTCATGAATGGGCATGTCTTTTAGACATGCTCTTTCAATAACTTAATGACTACTTAGATAATCCTTATTTGACTATTAATAATTATATTTATTATATTCGTTATGAATTATATTCATAACACTGCCCCTTCCTTCAAAATCTTTGTCCTCAAAGCTTATAGTTGACACTTTTCTTCCGTTCAATCACGCACCGTTTTCTTCATTTGCTTTCGTCATTTGCTTTTGTCACAATTTAATATATCAACTTTTATTTATTTATTTGTTATGAATTGGCCCTTCCTTCAGAACTTTGTCCTCAAAGTTTTATGGATAATAATTTCTTCATCTTGTATTTTTTTTTAAATTTATTAATCTAATTAATTAAAATTATTTAATTAATTAAATTAATATATAATATAACTTTACTATATGTATCCTAACCAAACTTTAAATGTCTTGCCCAACCTTTAATAGGATACTTTTATTTATATGGAACTTTATAAAACTGATTATAAAATAGCTTTATATTTTAATAAAGTTACATATATTAGATTTATAAAGTTTTTTAGATTTTAAATTAATCAAATTATTTTGTTACGTCAGTTGTATCTATAATTTTATTTTTTTAGTTTATGGATGGTCATCGTACATGTCCATACGGTCATGTCTGCATAGGCATCCATGCTGGATGATCTGTGGTTGATATCTTTGCATTTTTTTAACTTAATATATCGAGGGCAGGCTTTGTTATCATCTGTAAAAGGCTCCGAACAGACGATACATCTTTCTGCTCCCTCTGAGTCTTGACCTATATTTCCTTTATCTGTTGGTTTGGGTATAAATCGCTGGGCAAAAGCTCCAAGTTCATCTTCCTAAGCTTTTAATGGTGGTTTTTGTGCTAACTCATCAAATTTACGTTGAGCGAGGTCCACCAAATCCATTTCTTGGTGCAATAATGTGAAGAGATTGTGGTCTTCCTTTTTTTGGGTGGGACTACGTTCTTTTCCTTGTTTTGAACTGGAATTGCCTTCACGTTTTGGTTTTGGGCTTGGACTTCGTTCCCTTTCTGGTTTTAGTTTCAGACTACGTTGTTTTTTTGGTTTTGGGAATCTTGTTGATGATACAATTGGAGAACTATTGGTGCTTTCAATACCGCTGGAGTGACTACTGATATTCTGAGTAATGGTTGACCCAATTTCACTTTCTGAGGGAGAATTTGTTGGCAAAATTTCGCTTACTTGGGAGAAATTTTCGTCACCACTTTACATCGATGGTATTGTGATACCTTTGCGCTTACAGTGTTTATCGGTGATGACATGAAGCACGATGCAGATGATTATTTGGATCTCTTTCGTGACTCTGTAATTGAGAATGGGGACAATAGTGTCTCTCTAGTCGTTGTGCACTGCAAAAGTGTAGGAGAGAAGCCCAACGCTGGTGGTTGAGAATGAAGGGGAAACGGTGAAAACCACGGTGTCTTCTCCTAACCGCATGATGGTCACATTCAAGCCGCTCTGGTAGTGCCCAAGCACCAATTCATCGAAGCTCGTGTTGGCGATAATAGGGAAGCCCAGAGACAGTTGGAGGTCACGAGAATTCATTGTATCCCGAAGAGCAAGAGCTGCATCATACATGTCCGCACCTTCTCCATCTAACTTTGTAGCATAGATCCAATTTCCACTAGCTTTGACATCCTTCAGTGAAGTAACCTTAGCCCAAAAGAGATTTGTCAGAGCTTCGCCCACTGCTAGCCTAGTCATTGCCTTTGGATTCAGTAAACCCTTTATTGGCTGCTCCCCAATTGCACAGGCACTACCACTTAACCTAGTATATGTCTAAGAAATAACAGCTACGTCTGCAAGCAGAATTTGCAGAGGGCCAACTTTCAGCTGTTATCCAACAAGACCTGTCACACAGTGATCAACCTTAGTTGTTAAGAAGCACTTTGAACACACAGATTGAAGATGAAGAACTCTTCTAAGGGCATCAAAAATTGTTATTCCTGGAGCACTACCACTTATTTCTGGGGCAATGTTAAACGATTCCAATGGTTGGGCTTTCCGTGTTAATTCAAAACGTTTTTTGTGCAGACAATAATTTTCCAATGGAGGAGTGTAGGTGAGACATTGTAACACATTATTAATATAGCACGATATTCTAGCATCGACTAGGTCTACTGGTTGATCCCTTCCACGATTTCTCAAGAATGTTATTAATTTTCTATTCCAACTTAACTCCATCTTCATCGAGGGAAGCAAGAGTATATATATATACTGGAATCGGAGAGTCAACACATTGTACAGTGGGATCGAGGGTTTTAAGATGCTTTGTTGAGAGATTGTAAGTTTGAGATGTGATAGAGTATTTATTTTGCAGTGATCATCAAATAAGGAATGCTTTTGTTCTGCATTTATTTTTTTATAATTGAGTTTGTTAAACAGATTTCCAAGAACCCACATTGCCTTTGGCAGTGAAATATAATGATCCACTAGTAGTGCTTTAACATTGGGTCTTTTGGGAGGAATATCATGCGTCACAACTGCAGTAATTCATTGAAAATACTTGGTATATGTATTTTGCGGACTGAATCCTCTTGCAAGCTCATACATAGTAACACCCAACGAGTGTACATCAACCCTTTAAAGCTGTTGGGGATCGATTTGTTTGAAATCATCCTCATCTTCAGGTGGATCATCTTCATTATGATAAGGTTTATCTCCTCCATTATTAAATGTAATGTTTTGTGCATTATTCTCACCATTTTGATCATGGTTTTCTTGCTTCACATCACTTTCGTCTGAATCTGAAATTTTCATAACTTGATCTTCTACCGAATGTAGTGATTCTTCATGATTATCTTCTGAATTTTCTGAATCGGCTGAATTGTTTTGTTGACTATGTTCAATATTTGGGAATATTGGTTTTTGCATTAGATTAATCTTTTCAAAAATGGCATTTATCTTCTGCATTTCTTTTTTATGATTTTCTGTGGCCTCGCTATGATTTACCCAAATTTGTCTTTCTATCCGATCTGTTCTGTCTTGAATTTTTTTGATGTTTTCAGAATTTCTTGTAACCTTATCCTCAAGATTGATTAATCTTTTAGCGAATTTATCGGAATTATTATTGATCTTACTCTCAAGATGGATCAACTTTTTGTTGAAACCGTCCATCATCATTGATGAAAACATCGATTGGCAGCGATTTTGAGGCATCGCATGTAACAGCTGAAGGCAGCCAGTAGTGGCATAGGTGCTTCCTTCCAGGCGAGAAGATCGCTGCTCTGATACCAAATGGAGCAACAAAGCTGTAGGCTTGTTGACTTAATTATAAAATACACAAGAGGTATTGTAATAATAATATATTATATATAAAATGTATAAAATATGATGATAAAATGTTACAATGAGGCCCTGCTTATATATCTACGCAGGTGGCACATACCCTTTCACTAACTTAATGAATACTTAGATAATCCTTATTTGAATATTAATAATTATATTTATTATATTCGTTATGAATTATATTCATAACATATTCCTTCAATATTTGGTAATGAATCCTTCACTAATATTCTTTTTTTAAAAGAGGCTCAAATTCTTTTATATATGTATATATTCCTTTTTAAAATAAAATCTTTAGAATATAATGATTTATCTCCTTTTCCAATTTAACAATATTTAAACCTTTAATAACCTTTATTTCCTTTTATATACCTTCCAGCTTTAATAATGATTCCTTAATATTTTAAGAAATCCTTAATAATATTTTTCCTTTCGATTTTTTTGAAGATTACTTCCTTGATTTCTTTTTATGAAATATTATTTAATTACTCAGAAGATGTTTGACTTTCATAATACTTTTTTTTTTTTAACTATTGAATTTTTTTAACTCTTTTTTTTTTTTGAAAAGTTACAACCCTAGTGAAATGTGGCTATTCAAATGTGTTCACCTATAAAATATATGTCCACTTATGTGTATTTGACTCAGTTAATTTTCTCTACATAAAAGTAAACTTACTATTCACACAGAGATTTTTTATTCCTTTTGTTCTTATTTTACCTTGAAAATACCATGGGAAATTACCATGGGCTTCTAAGACCACGAGCTTGTAAACCACTTAAAGAAGAATCAAATAACCTTATCTACTCTTCCTTCTCTTACGTATAGTTTTTTTATCATGTCCTTTTTATCAATAATGTAGAACCATTTTTTATTTTTTTTCTTTTCAAACTGTTTTGTTTTAAATCTTCTTTTTTTCCTTTTAATTTATTTCCCCTTTTTTCTTTAACTTTCCTTCTCTCTTTTATTTTTTTTATTAATATATATATTTTATATATATTTCTTCCTTTTTCTAAAAAATTTCCTTCTCTCTTTTTTTTTTAATGGCCAAGGGCATTTGAGGAACTCAATAGCAGCGGAGAAACTCCAAAGGTTTAGCGAAACACTTCAACAACAACAATGTTGACGAATTTTATGGTCAAGGACCTGGATTGGAGAGCATGACTCTGTGCAGCATAAGCGACCAGAAGATTGACTACTCTGATTCCAAATGGAGCAACAAAGTTGTAGGCTTGTTGACTTAATTGTAAAATACACGAGAGGTATTCGTAATAATAATTTATTATATATAAAATGTATAAGTGATGCCTGAATGTTACAATGAGGCCTTGCTTATATACCTAAGCAGGTGGCCTTTCACGACTAGGAATGTCTTTTAGACATGCCTTTTCATTTAACTAATGACTATTTAAATAACCATTATCTTGATTATTTATTATTTACATTTATTCTATTTATGCTATTTGTTATGAATTATATTCATAATAGATTTCGCTACTTGAAACAGGTCATCGTGGAGTTTTCGGTATAAATTTTTTCTACGAAGTTTCAAAAGCTGAAATTTTTATGACACGAAGTCGAAATCCTAAGAAAGCTTGAGTAAAAATTTCAGATCATGAAGCGCAATATTTTCGGAGATATGATCTATGGAAGTTAGGGTTTTTGCAGGCTCCTGAACTTCATCTCAAAGAGGTGACCTTGGGAAAATCGTCATAACTCTCTCTTTGAGCATCAGATCGGAATTCTGTAAAAAGTGGCAGATAGTGCACATAATTTTGTTTTTGGTGTATCAATTTCAGAGTCGAATGAGGAAACAATGACACGTGGCATGCCGTACAAGTTCTCTCTACTGAACAATTCCATAATTAGGTCATTGTGAGATATTGGGCATAACTTTGTCTTGAATAATCCCAATTGGGTCAGGCCTATGGCATTGGAAATAAGACTCAGAGGACTACTAAAGGACCGAAAATCACATATTGGAGATCTGAAATAACAAAGATACACCAGATTCAATATCGAGCTCCTAGAAGAAAATAAAAAGCTAGATCATGTATTGTCAAGGGTTGCAAAGGACCAGATTTTATAGGACATAAAAGCAAAGCAAGGTGCAACAAAGGTAAGCTCCAGGTAAGTATATTATGTATATGCATGTTCATCTCTTAATTGCATTAGGTTCTTTGTATTCTATTTTTTTTATTTAGCACTGACTTATGCAGTGTAGGATGAGGTAAGTTTGGCTATTGTCATGTCATGGGTATTTCCTTGAAGAATTTTTGCAGGTATTATATATTCATCAAGATAAGACTCAATGCATGATCTAATGTTTTGAAGAGTGAGAAAGGGTAGCATGATAAGAGCATAAATCAATGTGCATAACATCAGCAAGAAGTTCACCACATAAAGTCTTCACATGGGCAACACTGCATACAGTCATTGTAAAGGTATCACTGTACTGAGTCATTGTAAAAGAATCAATGTAAAATTTGTACAAGTGTCTATATGCCAAGAATTGAATAGGAAATGTCGGGAGGTCTAGGATCATCATTATGTATTTATGTCATAGTTGGGATTATGGTGTAGTGTGTCTTCTTCTTCTACATCATTCTATATCATTGTAAAGTGGACTATTTTCACTGGTACGAGATTCCATTCTTATTTTATTATTTTATAGGGTGGTAGGTTAGTGTTAGGCTGGTGCATGAAGTCACCAACAGGTTCAAGCCTGTGAAAAATTCAAGGTGGTAGGGTAGTGCTAGGTTGAGTTGTAGCTCATTGGGTGTTGGGGCATCCATTCAGTTGACTACTGAAGAATCTCGAGCGTTGGAGCATCCATCTAGTGGGAGCTGGAGAGGAATGATTTTCTAGATTCTAGGAAGTTGGAGCTTTCTTTTCAATTGGAGTTGAATATTAAAGAATTATTAGAAAAGCATTCAGGTGGTTTTTGTCTCGGAGGAGGTTTCCACCTTAAAAACTGTGTGCATTTGTGTTCCTTTTGTTTACTAATATCATTGTAAAAACACTAATAATTGAATATTAACTAATTCTCTGAAAGATTAATAATAATACTAATTTAAAGGAATATTAATTCACCCCTCCTCCCCCTCTCAGTATTTCCAACAATTGGTATTAGGGCTTGGTTCCTTCAATAGCAATTTAAAAACTGGAAGGAGGTCATGGAGCATACCAAGAATGGTGTACCTCTGTTCAATGAAATTAATTATGCACTATGGAAAGGAAGAATGGAGGTGTATCTCTTGGTGCAAGGTTACGAAGTATGGGATACTATTCAAAATGGCTTTACACCAACCATAGATGAACAAGGTAAGAATAATTTAGTAAATGATGCAGAAACAAAGAATATTATTATCAGTGGACTTATTGAATATGCTTATCATAAGGTGTTGGGTTGTAAAACTGCCAAAAATGTATGGGACAAGCTTGAGAATATATATGCAGGTGAATCAAATGTCAAAGAAGCAAAGCTTCAAATCTATAGAGAAAAATTTGAGCAACTAAAAATGAAATAAGATGGAAACATTGCCGCATACTTCCAACAGGTTGATGAAATAACCAACACTTTGGAAGGATTGGGAGATCTTGTTGACGAGAATACTATTATATGAAATATTATTAGAACGTTACCAGGGAGATTCAACCCAAAGGTATCGGTCTTAGAATACAGTGAAAATATGGACAAACTCAGCAAAGAGGAATTACATGGAGTTCTCATAGCATATGAAATGAGACTTGATGAACAAGAGGGTACTTCACATATAGAAACCGTGTTTGTTGCATCTAAGAAAACCAATAAGGAAAAACAGCCTTCAAAGTAAAAGACTTGCACCTACAATTGTGAAGAAAAGGAAGATGATGAATAAGGTCTTTCAGATGGAGAATATGCATACTTTATGAGAAAACTAAAAATTGGTAAGGGAAAATTCAGAGGTAAAATTCCAGTGATATGTTTCGACTGTGGTGAGGTTGGGAATTTCGCAGCAAAATGTCCGAACAGAAGTGATGGAAACTCAAAAGGAAAGAAATGCTTTAAGAAATTCAACAAGCAAGGAAAAAAGAAAGGATTCAAAAGGAACTTTCTCTCTAAAGAAGATAGCTCATCATCCGATGAAGATAGTGACAGCGAAGAAGAAGGTAATGAGAGAGTATTGTTTATGGCCAAGCACAATAAACAAGAGGTATCAAAAAATGAAGAAGAAGGGTTGACCATAGAATAATTTTCCAATGAGGCAATCGAGCTTATAAAAGAGCTCAAGGCTGAGAAGATCCATTCCAATACTCTTGAAGAACAAGTTTAAGGTCTCAAAATTGAAGTTGAAGAACACAAATGTATTAAAGAGTCACTTCAAAAGAAGTTGGAAGAAATCAACCAAGAAAGGGAAGCATTAGAAGCTGAAGTAGTCTTGCTGCATAAGGAAGTGAAGAAGGGAAAAACTGTCCAAAACTATGCCAAAAGCTCAAGGGCATTGGAAGAACTCATCAACAATCAACGATCTTACAACAACGTAACTAGCCTCAGTTACAAAGAAGAAGAAGAAGGACCTTCTACAACAAAATAAAATGAACCTATGAGATCTGACATGCATGTAGACTTCATTGGGCAAGATTCACAAGAACAACCTTGGAAGAAAATTCCTCGATGAATATTTCCATCTAGGTACCAACATATTTTTCATGGCTATTGTTAATCATGTGGAAAATTTGGTCATAAAGTTGTAGAATGTCACACATACCTTAGGAACCAATACAATTCCAGGAGATTTGTCAAATATGAACCTCCCAGGGCTCAACGAAGCATCAATAGATTTGAACATTTAAGAAATAATATGGAATGTTACAAATGTCGAAACTTTGGACACATAGCTAGAGACTGCAGCCTTGAAAATCCTCTAGAAGAATCTTCGAAGCCATAGAGTGAATGAAAATGGAAGAAGAAGAAGATTGATAATTGTGCTCTCACTCTCAAGGCTCAAAACAACAAATATGTGTGGTATGTTGATAGCGGTTGCTCAACACATATGTCTGGAGATAGAAAGAATTTTTTCTCTCTGAAAGAGAAGAAGGATGGAACTGTATCCTTTGGAAATGATGGATCTTCAAATGCTATAGGATTAGGTGTCGTCACTCTCGAAAGAAAAGGTATTCTAGCCAAGAATGTTCTATTGGTTGAAAACATCAATCACAATCTGCTCAGTGTTGGACAAATGTGTGATCAAGGACACACAATGCTATTCAACTCCACAAAATGTGAAATCAGGAAAGGCAGGTATGGTAAAATTGTGGCTACAGCAAGTCGAGCTCCAGACGAAATATATGTTCTGGATGAAGCAACTAAAGCATGTATACTAGCTAAAGAAGATGAAATTTGGTTATGGCACAAACAAATGGTTCAAATAAACTTTGACAACCTTGTGAGGATGAGAAAAAAGGAAGCAGTATGACAAATGCCGAAAATCTCAAAACCTTCCAACACACTATGTGAGGCCTGTCGGCACGGAAAGCAGACAAAAGTCGAATTTAAAATAAAAGAACAATTTGCATCACATCCATTGGAATTGATACATACTGTTCTATGTGGTCCTATGAGAACAAAAGGCTTATATGGATAATTATATTTCATGTTAATGATAGATGACTATACCAGGATGACCGCTGTCAATTTCCTAAAGAAAAAATTTGAAGCATTTGAGTGCTTTAAGATCTATAAGGAGTTGGTCGAAAATGAAACTGATTTGAAAATAAAGTGTCTAAGATCAGATAATGGCGAAGAATTCACGTCCAAATTATTTCAGCAATACTGTGACGAAAATGGAATAAAAAGACATTTTTCAACAGCACGAACACCTCAGCAAAATGGAGTTGTTGAAAGAAAGAATAGAACCGTACAGGAAATGGGTAAAACAATGTTGAAGGACTCAAAATTGAATGAAAAATTTTGGGTTCAAGAAATTGATACGACAATCTTCATTATCAACCGAAGTCTACTTAGAAATAATTGCAACAAGACCCCATATGAATTATGGAAAGGAAAATCGGCTAATGTGAAATATTTCAGAATCTTCGAAAGCAAATGTTATATCAAAAGAGAAGATCAAAAGTTGGGTAGGTTTGAATCACGTGTTGACGAAGGTATATTTGTTGGTTACTCATGCAAAATAAAGACCTATAAATGCTATAATCTAAGACGAAAACAGATAGTGGAGAGCATAAATTTTACATTTGACGAAGATGGTCTTCTAACAAATAATGATGAGGATCTAGAATCTTTGAAACTTGAGACAGAGGCTGAAAAAGACACATAGAAAATTATAGAACAAGAAGTAACTAACAACTAGGAAGAAGTAAATAATGATCATCAAGATATATCGGAACAAAAATAATAAGCTCCTCCAAAGAGAACAAAAGAATGGATTCAAAAGAACCATCCATAAAATCAAATCATTGGTGACATAAATGAAGGTCAAAAGATTTTTTCATCACAACAAGCTCACTTTGCTTTTCTAGCAACCTTTGAGTCCAGTAGTTTTGAGGAAGCCAGCTAGAATGAACATTGGGTAGCAGCTATGAATGAAGAATTGGATCAAATCGAGAAGAATAACACTTGGGAATTAGTTCCACGACCAAAAGATAAAAATTTCATTGGGACTAAATGGGTGTTCATGAAAAAATTGAATGAAGATGGACCTGTTATCAGAAACAAAGCAAGAATGGTTTACAAAGGCTATGTACAAGTGGAAGGAATTGATTTCGACGAAACATTTGCTCCAGTTTCCAGAATGGAAGCCATCCGAATGTTTCTAGCCTATGAATGTTCAAGAAAAATAAAATTATAACAAATGGATGTTAAGTCATCATTTCTGAATGGTGAATTAGAAGAAGAATTTTACATCGAACAAACTAAAGATTTTCTACTATAAGAAAAAGAAGACTATGTTTGCAGGTTAAAGAAGGCTCTATAAGGTCTCAGTAGGCTCCCAAAGCATGGTATGCTCGTCTTGATGGATATATACGTCAACAAGGGTTTAAGAAAGGTACTGTTGATAGCAATCTTTATGTACAATTAGATAAAGATAATTTAACAATCGTTGAGGTATATGTGGATTATATAATATTTGGTAGCAATGATGATTGACTAAGTAATAAATTTGCTACAAAGATGCAAAGTGAGTTTGAGATGTCTTTACTTGGTGAGCTGACATACTTCTTAGGGCTTCAAATATCTCAACAAGAGAAAGGAATATTTATATGTCAAGCCAAGTACATCAAGGAAATGCTCAAGAAATTCAAAATGGAAGATTGCAAATTCATCCTTACTCTGATGGTAACAGATTGCAAATTGAGCATAAACGACTCATCCAAGGATGTGGATCAAATTTTGTACATATCTATGATTGGTAGTCTTCTATATGTAAGAGCCTCCCGGCCAGATGTTATGCAAGAAGTTGGACAAGTAGAAATATTCCAAGCAGCACCAAAATAATCAAATATTATTATCGTCAAAATAATTCTTTGATATCTAAACAGCACAACAGAATATGGCTTGTGGTATCCCAAGGGTAACAACCTCATTATTCAAGCCTTTACAAATGCAGATTGGGCAGGAAGTGTTGATGACCGTAAGAGTACTAGTGGAACAACATTCCATCTAGGTGGTTGTCTCGTATCATGGTTGAGAAAAAAGCAAACCTCAATCTCATTATCTACAGCAGAAGCAGAATACATTGCAGCGACAACTTATTGTACTCAAGTCCTTTGGATGAAATAAACTTTGCAAGATATTCAATTACAATTAAGTGAGCCTATTCCCATCTTCTGTGATAACACCAGTGCCATCAACATCTCCAAGAATCCTGTCATGCATTAAAAAACAAAACAAATTCCGATCAAATATCATTTTGTTAGAGAAAAAGTCGCTTAAATTAATATTAAACTTGAATATGTTGTACAAAATAAAAAATCTCTGATATCTTCATTAAACCCTTACCTCGTGAAGCATTTTAATATCTTCACCAGAAGCTTGGGATTTTCCCAAGTTCTCATTATGTTTCCCTTATTCAGAATATAAAGGGGGAGTGGAAGTGTGTACAGGTCCGCAAGATGGTTGTGTGTTAGGGGGAGTTACCTTTTACCATTGATGTCAAAGGGGGATATAATGTTGCAGGAAGAGGTGTCATGATCGCAAGTGGAGTACTTGTGTTTCCATCAATGCCAAAGGGGGAGATTTTTGATCAGTGGTTTTCACTGATGTTAACCCAAGCAGCACCAAGGGCTACCCCGATCTTATATGAGAATTTTGACCTACCAAATTACTATATTCTGAGTCAAGGATATCTTTTATGGTTTACACTTGTCGATATGTTTTCGTTGATATATGGCATGCCACTTAATTCTTCACGGTTTGAGAGATATTCATGTTTGAAGTTAGTAACCACAGTTAGTGGGCTAAAACCCCATGGGGTTGTGGCATGTCACTAATAATTGGTTGTAGTCATTGAACAATTAATAATTAATAATTTTTAAGCTCCTAAAATCCCTCCCACATTCACTTGTTGAAGACCCTCTCAACCTAAGCATTTATATAAATTGTGATCCTCATATCCTCCTCATGTAGGAATTTCGCTACTTGAAATGGGGCATCATGGATTTTTCGCTATAAATTGTTTTCTATGAAGTTTCAGAAACTGAAATTATTATGAGGTGAAGGTGAAATCTTGAGGAAGCTCATGTAAATTTTTTAGATTATGGTGCACAACATTTTCGGAGATATGGTCTATGGAAGTTAGGGTTTTGCAAGCTCCTGAACTTCATCTCAAAGAGGTGACCTTGGTAAAATATTCATAACTCTCTCTTTGGGTATCGGATTTGAATTCTATAAAATGTGGCGGATAATGTACAGACTGTAGTTTTCTGTGTATAAATTTCGGAGCCGAATGAGAAAACCGTAACACGTGGCAAGCCTTACAAGTTTTCTCTACTCAACCAGTCCATAATTAGGTCATTGTGAGAGATTGGGCATAAATTTGTCTTGAAGAATCAAAATTGGGTCAGACCTATGGCATTGGAAATAATAATCAGAGGAATACTATAGGACCGAAAATCACATATTTGGGATCTAAAATAACAGAGATACATGAGATTCAATATCGAGCTCCTAGAAGGAAAGAAAAAGCTAGATCATGTGCTGTCAAGGGTTGCAAAGGACTAGATTTTCTAGGGCAGAAAAGAAAAGCAAGGTGCAACAAAGGTAAGCTCCAGGTAAGAATATTATGTATATGCATGTTCATCTCTTAATTGCATTAGGTTCTTTGTATTCTAATTTTTTTTGTTTAGCACTGACATACGCTCTGTAGGATGAGGTAAGTTTTTCTATTATCATGTCCTGGGTATTTCCTTGAAGAATTTTTGCAGGTATTATGTATTTATCAAGATAAGAATCAATGCATGATCTAATGTTCTGAAGAGTGGGAAAGGGTAGCATGACAAAATCAAAAATAAAGGTGCAAAACAACATCAAGAAGTTCACCACATGAAGTCTTCACATGGGCAGCACTGCATACAGTCATTGTAAAGGTATCATTGTACCAAGTCATTGTAAAAGAATCATTATAAAATTTGTACAAGTGTCTATCTTCCAAGAATTGAAGAGGAAGTATTGGGAGGTCTAGGATCATCTTTAGGTATTTGTGTCATAGTTGGGGTTATGGTCTAGTGTGTCTTCTTCTTCTACATCATTCTATATGAGTGTAAAGTGGACCATTTTCCCTGATACGGGAGTCCATTCTTCTTTTATTCTTTTATAGGTGGTAGGGTGGTGCTAGGCTGGTGTATGAAGTCACCAACAGGTTCAAACCTGTGAAAAATTCAGGGTGATAGGGTGGTGCTAGGGTGAGTTGTATCTCATTAGGTGTTGGGGCATCTGTTCAGTTGACTACTGAAGAATCCCGGGCATTGGAGCATCCATCTAGTGGGAGCCGGAGAAGAATTCTTTTCTAGATTCTAGGAATTTGGAGCTTTCTTTTCAATTGGAGTTCAATATTAAAGAATTATTAGAAAAGCATTTAGGTGTTTTTTGTCCCTGAGGGGGTTTCCACCTTAAAACTGTGTGCATTTGTGTTCCTTTTGTTTACTGCTATCATTGTACAAACATTGATAATAATTGAAGATTAAATAATGCTCTGAGAGATTAATAATAATACTAATTGAAAGGAATATTGATTCACCCCCCCCTCTCACTATTTCCAACATTTTTAAAATTTTTAAATTTCTCGCATGGCGGAAATTGGAATAAAATTTGTATCTGAAATCTAATAAGTGATGTCTAGAGATGTTATATGGGGTATGAGTAATAAAAATTGCACCTATCACCCTAAAATATCTACTAAGGCACACTTTGAGGGGTTAAAAATGTGTTTTTGACCCTCAAAACCCACTTTTCCTAAGTTTAGTGGGAAATTTGGCAATTAATTAAACCAAAAATAAATTAAAATAGGGGAAAATAAATTCTCCATGTGAGAAAATGACTTGGAAATCATCCCAAGTCAAAGATTTGAGTCAAGGGACATGTGGAGGATGATTGAGCACCTTACATCATAAATGCACCACTCCCACAAGAAAATCAAATTTCTTGCATTTAATTATGAAGTTGCTTATTTGGAAAATCGAATTTTTGGAAGAGTTAATGCACACAAAGGAATATTTGATGGATATTTTGATGGAGGATTTCATGGACGCTTGTGTCACCTTAGCTTCACTTCTTCTAAACTTGGCACATCCACTTGGATTTTTCGATTTTCACTTGGAGACCCAAGAAATTCATGATGGGGATATATGTTGGGCACATTGGGATTGAAGATTGAAGTGGGGAAAGGTTCCATGTGAACAACACCTGGACATGGGTTAGTTGATCCTAAGAGATGTCATCATTCGAGGTGGAACTTCGTGGCTAGTTGGATGGCGATTTAACTCCCTCTAATTGAACACTTTGATAATTTGATTGCTTGATGAGGATTTATCATGCCACATATGGAATTTTATTTTGCGGAGGCTCTAAAATTGTGCTCTTTTATCTCCATGTGTAACTCAACTTTCTCTTCTTGGGATTTCCTCCATATCCATTTGTCATGTGGATGCTACATTGGGATTTTATCCCATTCTCATATATTTGAGCCTTGGGATCTCATTTTATCATATGGGATATGATTTATT
Source organism: Pinus albicaulis (assembly GCA_034641835.2). Classification (NCBI taxonomy): domain Eukaryota; kingdom Viridiplantae; phylum Streptophyta; class Pinopsida; order Pinales; family Pinaceae; genus Pinus; species Pinus albicaulis. The sequence goes on along the minus strand of CM076578.1, from coordinate 1,644,874,059 downwards.
GGGCTTGAAGATGCTCTGTTGGATTGTACACTCTTTGCAAATTAATACAAAAGACTTTGAGGTTATATTTGAGGTGTTCTTCTCCTAGTGTATGGTAACATATTGATATTATTTCTCTCGTATTTCTACTTATTTAATTATGCTATAATTTCTATTATTATTTTAAAGTTATGTTGATGTATATATATCTTACATTAACATAATAATTATATACTTGCTGTAGATAGATAAATGTTTTAGGTTATGTCCAATATATCTCTAAAATTTTCTGATCATTGCATGTGATTAAGCCCATGTGGAACTAATTTGTCTATGTGAAGTTGTGTAGAACATCTTTATTTGGATCAAGCTTAAAATGTGGGGGGGATTTCTCGGAGGAACCAACCCACTCTTGAAATACTCAAGGAGAACCCACATTTTTCAATTATCAAAGCCTTATCTTTCAAATTTTTCTTTCAGATATTTATTTTGGGCTTTGAGCTTTGTTGATGGTGCTGGACCCGCCAACATTGAGGGGATTTCCCTGATATGAAGTCTCAATTATACCTCACATCGTTTGGCACAGGAGTCCCATCCGGAATAAAGGCTCGATTTCCATATTCTTAAAGATATCCCTTAGCTCTGACTATCAGCAAGAGACAGGGTGCAAATGTACTTTTTAAAAGCAAGGGGGTGTGCCTGGTGAATGTCCAATTGCAAGTGTGTAAATTTTATTTTATTGTGGGGCAGAAAGAGAAGTTATCCTCTAAGAGAGAGGTAATAGTACCACCCAAGAAGAGACACACATGAACCAAAGGATTTCATCTAACATCCAGTGGAATAGTCCACAAGGGATGTGACAATCATCACAACCAACAATTGAGAAATATCTACCTAATATCCCACAGAATAGTCCATAAGGATGGGACAAAAATAATAACCATTACAACACATTCTCAATAACTGAAATAGTTCAGCCATCTTAGTACATGTGAAATAAAACACAAAATACAAACATCCAAAGAATAGTCTTACAAACATTCATAAGTCATGCATGAAGAACGTGCTGGCCTTGAAGGATTATGTTATTAAGTAAGAGTTCCAAGACACATATTTACAATTAACATCACTAGCTCCAATAGTGGAGCATTGGAGCCACTCCTTGCTCCACAAAAGAACTAGCCTATCTCTCTAATGCTTTGTTCGTGGAGCCAAGGTGAAAAGTCCTTTTCTCATACAATGAGTGAGTATATATAACCAAGGGTGATTCTTTGACTACCTTCATGACTGTTTGAATTCCTATGACTTTTCAACTTACATGATTCTTTACATTCCACGGGTTTCCTTTGGACTTCCACTTTACAATACATTTTGAATACAATATACATGGTCCAAAATAGTGATGTGGCATATGACCACGCATGACACGACATGACATGACACTGCTCACATGGACTAATTGATGATGTGGCAATGAAAAGCCACTACTACTGCTAAGAGTTGAGTGTTTTCATTAAGATTCCTTTCTTTCACCTGTACATGCCTTGATGATAAGAAGTCTTCAATGATATCAAATAGTGGTCGAAAACTAGTGTCCCTTCACTTTCTCTTGATAAATCAACTAGTACGTTCAGCTGCAAGAGTCTATTCAAGCATGCTTCCCTCCTTCTTCTCCTTCTCCATCATCTTTTCATGAAATGATATGGTACTTGTTCCTTCAATTCACGCATGACGAGAATACATAAATCCAAAAACCCCTAGTCTAAGATAATGCATTATGATCCATCAACTGAGCCTAAAACATGTGACAAGCTGGGAAGGACTCAATGACTACATAGTTGCGTATTTCAAGGAGGAAAGAGGGAGAATTGAGCCTTGAGACTATGGAATGTGAAGTTCAGGCAGGAAAGGGGTAGCCTTGAGCCTTGATACTACATAGTGCATAGTTCAGTCAGGGCCGAGGATCAATACTATGCAGTTTTTGGAGCCAGTGGGATAGGCTGAAGGGATGCGCACTAGGAGAGAAAGATTATGCACAGTTCTGGAAGTCAAGGGAGGGAAGGATACTATGTAGCTGCATAGTTCAAGGGCTCATGGAATGAGCTTGAGGCTTATGGTTGCGAAGTGTGCAATTCAAGTCAGTTTGGGGGACATGATTGCGCAATTCTGGAGGTCAGGGTTGAGGCTTGGTCACAGAAACTGCGCAATGCATCACTCCTTGGAGATAGGAAATTCACACTGGACAATTACAAGCAGGAAGGTCATAACTTTAGGATTGAGAATACACAGTGCACAACTCAGGGGAGGCTGAGTGAAGCTAGGTTGCTTGGTCAGGAAGTTTTTCCGAAAAATGGTTGTGTGGGATCGGTGAAATCGGTGTGAACCCTGATGAAAATTTCATTGTGATCACACACAACATATTTTGATGACTCAAACAACATAAATCATCCATGACATACAAAAAAAATATTTCCCTTTGTGTGAAAAAATTACAACCGGTTATGTCAAGTGCGACACCAAAGATACACTTTACGACGACCATGACAAAACTTGTGCAACAATGCTCAAAACTTTGGAAATGAGTGTGACAAGTACTTACAAGGTTAAAACAACTCATTTGCACAAAGGTGACCTCTTAGAACCACTAGAACATGCTCATACATGCAATGTGACAACCAACATTCCAAAAGATGACACTTTTCCTATCTTGTGAAAGGGATCACAACCTTCTAAGAAAACTAAGAAAATGTACTTCAAAGTTTGCAACAATGATGAAAAATGATCCAGGAAGGCTCCGAAATTTGGTATAGGACAAATTTTGGAGGGGGTTTTAGTAGCTACAACACTTGGCGACACACTAGAAGAATATCTAGCTTCTATGTATTGGTTAACTTCTTTCATGGAAAGCTTTGGTTCTTCGGGGAGTATTGATTCATTGTGCAGATCACTTTGGTTTCCCCACTTACCCCGTGAATAGACGAAGTCCCCGTCATGCCATTTCTGTTTAAATTGACAAAAATTCAATTATATCACAATGTTTCAAGCATGGAATAGTAGTGAATCTCGCAAGTTTAAGATTTTCAGAGTATAATTGTTTCATCTATGGTGTTTCTCTGTTGCTAGTAGGCCTGGACAGTACCTCGACAGAGTCACTAAAGGAATACAAACATTGCTCCGCTACCAGGGAGCCTGAACAATACCCTGACATAGTTGCTCGCTTCACCTCTATACGCAGGAAACCTTTCTCTTATTTTTCGTTTATTTATTTTTAAGAGGACTGTGCATTGGCACTTATTTATTTTGGGTGGAAGAGGGATCTCGACTTATTGAGAGTAGGAGAGGTTGTTCCTTCAAAGAATCATAAGTAAACCTCTAGTTTAGTTTTTCTTGTTTGGAGTTCTCCCCTTCTCCTTTTCTACTGATTGGATAAGCATGAAAAACACTAAAAAAAAAATAACTGAATACATACACAAGGTTTCTCGAATGCACACGAGTTCATGGTTTGACCAAAAATATCCTTACGGATGGATCATATTTTCTATCGGGACTTCATTGGCCAAAATACATAACCAACACAAGGAAGAAGGAAAAAAGGCTAAACAAATGTTGAAGTGTCACAATAATCATTTATAATTCAGCCACAAAAATTCTTAGAAACCAACACATGGACAAGGACAAAATTTATTCACATAAACAAAACAAGCGACAAGAACAAGAAAAAAACAAAAGAAAAGAAAACTATGTACGTAGTGTAGGGCACAACCCCTAGCGCTCATTGAAAATAGTGTTTGACATCTTAGCCATTGACAAGGAGAGATTTAATATTCTCGTCAAGTGATTCAAGATGATAGGTGTGTTGACCAAGCTTTTCATGCACTGTGAACGATCCAATCCACATGGATTGAAATTTAGTGTGTTTTCCTTTGTCCTCATGGGCTTTGTCCCACTTCAAGACTAAGTCATCCACACTAAAATTGCTCTTCCCTGGAAACTTTTTGTTGAACCACCTCTTGATATGACTTTGGTGAAGTGATTTTTTTTCTTTTGCTTTCAACCTTTCTTACTATAGCTTATGAAGGGTGTCCATCCTATGCTGCACTAACATACATGGCTTTCCTTGGGATTCTTGTGAGAGTTGGAGAGGAGGAAATTAGATGTTTAGAGGGAGGATGAATTATTTTCCATATACCAAGAAGTAAGGGGAGGTGTTTAGGGAATTCTTAGGCATGAATCAATCAGCCCATAGAGAATTTACCAAAGCAGAGTGCCAGTTCCTTTTCTCAGAGAATATGGTATTCTTAATGATGCGGATTAGATTCTTGTTCGTGGATTCAAAAATACCATTCCCATGAGGATAGTAGCTACATAATGCTTCAATACAATTCCATTTTTCGATGCAAAGTCATAATGTTTTAATGATGAGAAAAATGTTGCATTTAAAAAATAAAATAAAGTAGGAACGCCGAACCTGGAGATGATGTTCTACTGTAGAAAGTTGATGACTTCCTGATCATTCCCCTGTTTGAGTGGAACTGCTTCTGTCCACCGTGTGAAGTAATTTGTGGCAGTGAGAATGTAACGATGCTTCTTTGATGAATATGGAAATATTTCACCAATAATGTCCAAGCCCCACTATTGAAATGGTTCTTCCACTGCCATAGGTTGCAGGGGGCGGTTGACTTATTATTTCTACCAGCACACCTTTGAGAGATTGAACATTTGCGGACATAAGCATGAGCATATTTAAATAGTGCGGGTCAATAAAAAATGGCCCGCATGATTTTATGTGCTGTTGTGTTTCCAACAAAGTGTCCCCCGGCTGGTCCGTCATGGAGATCACGAAATACCTTGAATGAATCATGTGTGCCTAAACATCTGAGAAATACTCTATTATCATGCTTTCTAAAAATCACCCCATGCACCAACTGATAAGATAAAACTTTAAGCCTAAATGCCCTCTTCTGCTATGCGAAAAAATGGGAGGGCATGGTGTTGTGCTTAAGGTATTTGCACACATCTCCATACCAAGAGTTTGTGTTAGTAGTAGGGGAGTTTCGCTCGATATCATACATCTCAATTTCTTGCTCCCACCCTGAAGGAACTTCTTCTTCCTTTGCAACTACCACTTTTGTTGCTAGTCGAAAAAGACCATGGCCCTTGATTGTGTGAACTAGCTTGTTTTCTAGATCATATTCCTACAAACCAGTTATCCACGTCACCCTCCTTTCACCTAACTCTTGTTGAACAAATAGTGATATGACTGTTGGGTGCAGAACAAAGATAATACAATGGTTCTTCAATAAATAGGACCCAAAGTTTTTCATCACCTTGCAGACTGCATAAGCTTATTTATCCACTGCAGGGTAGTTTAGATCGAGTCCTTGTAGACTCACGCTCATGAAAGAAATTTTTCGCTCGTTTTTCAAATCATATTTCTATGTGAGTACATCGGTGAAATATGTGTCATAAGCAAAGCTGTAGGGCAAGAAATCCTTAGTAAAATATGGGTTGTACAATGCATACGATTTTGCGATAAGTTGCTTAATATGGAAAAACACTTCATTTTCCCTCTTATCCCATTTATAGATAAAATCCTTCTTCACCATCTACTGTATTAGTTTAAAAATCTGAGCATAGTCGGAGATGAACTTGCAGAGGAAGTTGATCTTCCCCAGGAATGACTGCATAGCCTTCTTGTTCACTGGGTATGGAATATCTGTGGTCACATTGACCCTATCCGAGTCTACATTAATCCCACTTTTTGCGATGATGTGGCCTAAGAGGTTCCCCTCAGACACTGTAAATATACTCTTCTTTGGATTGACAGATATCCCGTACTTGCGACATTGCTCAAAAATTTTATTTAGATGGCGTATGTGATCTGACCTCTGTTTGGAAAATATTGTCACGATGTCAAGGTAGGCCACTACACACTTCCCAATCAATCCACGGAATGCGATGTCCATAGTGCATTGGAATGTGGCACCAAAATTAATCAACCCAAATGGAATTCGCTTGAATGATTACGTACCCCACTTTTCTCGGAACATGGTCTTAAGTTTGTTAGGCTCTAAAACAGAAACTGGTTGTATCCTGAGTAGCCATTGAGAAGAGAAAACATTTCAGACCTCGATAATGTTTGTAATATTTGTTCTATGGACAACACAGGGTAGTTGTCCTTGTCCGAGGCACGGTTAAGATTTCTAAAATCAACACATAGAAAGATTTCCCTGGACTTCTTTCTGGTTGGGACCAAATCTGACACCCAAGTTGAGTGTCACACCTTATATATGATCTGAGAATCCAATAACTTCCTTAACTCTTTTTGAATAATAAGATCAAGCGTCCGATGTACTTTTCTCAGTTTCTACTAAAATGACTTGGCCCCTTCCTTTATTGGTATCACATGGTAGATGATTTGCGTGTCATAAGTTTTCAACTCATCATATTTCCACGTGAACACATCTCGGTACTGCTTGAATAAGCGGATAAAGGATTTCCGCTCTTATGGTGTGTAACAAGTACTAATATTGACCTACTTCAAATCTTTCTCTATTCCCAAGTTAACTTGCTCGTGTGACAACGTGGAACTATGGGTTTTGGCATTAACAGGTCCTCGAAAGCGATTATGTAGGTCATACAACTTCTCCAAAGATACCACACTCTTGGGGATGAGGTTTCCTTTACTTGTGTTGGCTACATCCTACAATTTCTTTTCGTGCTCGTCCTCGTTGATCGTTGGTCATCATAAAAAACATGTAAATTAGTGATATTTTTGGGGATTGATGGTTTATAAATAATTTCAACAGAAAAATTGTCCCTTAATGGTAACAACCTAACAACAACATTTGCTAATTCATCCATAGCTACGTTACACATTCTTGGAATGGAAATAATATTAAAAGCTTCGAAATGCAAAATTAGACGTCATACCTCTTGTTGATAACTCTTTAGATGAGGTCAAACACAATGAATGGTGTCACGTACCCGTAACAACACAATTTATGAATCACATGTTGCTTTTAAAGGCACAACATTGAGGTCAATGGCTCTCTTTAAACCCAATATGAGTGCCTCATATTCAGTAGCGTTTTTTTTGCACTCAAATTCCAAGCGGTTAGAGATCAAACATTTTCTTTGCAGCGGGTCTATTAAAATGAAACAAGCTCTAAAGCCTTCCTGTGTCTTAGAACCATTAAAGTACAAAGTACACATGTCATATGTACAAGTATCATGAACTACACTAGTACTAGTGTTACTACTACTAACTATACAAAGGTCATTTAAACCAGTTGGACTAGGAAGGAGCTCCAACTATGTTTTTGGTGGGACTGGGGATGGATATGCATGATAACACCCCAGTTGTGTCTCAAGGAAGAAATTTGTATCACCCACTTCTCACATCTACCCAAGTAACCGACCTACTAGGGTAAACATGTGACGACAGACTGCTATAATGAGATTTAACCTCCTAAGTGACCTTAAGGAAGTGGAAACAAAACATACATACCTTGTACAACAACAACAACAACACCCCCAGGAGGTAACCCAACCTTTCAGGCCTCTTACCCTTGGGTCACACTAACATTTTTACCTCTTTGAGCCATAGTCACAGGCATAAAATTGCATGCCAACGGCCAAAAGACTATAGTCACAGACATAACACTGCATGCTAGCAGCCAGGGCCCAAAATACTCATTTTTGTGCCAACAACCCCAAAATTTGAGCCATCTCTTCAGGCCTAGAACCCAGTGCTCTGCCAAGAGCTTCATGGAAATTTTAGATATGATAAATAAAAACAGATCAATGATACAAAATCAGTCACATCAATAACAACTCATTTGGACCCCTCCTAAGCATGACAGCCATTTTTTCAAACGTGTCACAAACATTGAAACTATAGGTGTAAACAAAAGATTTGAGCATAGGGGTCTCATACTTATTTGAGAATCACTAATAATAATTTCTCCCTTACATCATTAGCTGCAATACAATCTATTTGACCATAGATATAGTGTGCTTTCATTACAAGTGAAAACATGGGTAGAGACATACATCATCACTGATAAAATACATGCTTATAACCATCATAATAACAACAAAAATACCATGGATGTAACAACAAAATAATCCACATATAAAATAGTGCACTGATACATCAAATACCAAAGGAATGAGCTCTTCATTAATGAATGTGGAAAACTAACCAGAGATGGGACTTCCATGTTCCATGTGACCATAGATTGGTTGAGCCAAATCTCTCTTCATCCAATCACCCCCGTTCCATATTCCAAGCATGAATGTGGGACTCATAACCAACCAAAAAGAACCAAATAAGCATGAATGTTACTAGAGTTCTCCGCCTACACCATGAGGAATTTTCCTGTTTTCTAGCCTCTCAGGCTTTACCATAATCCATAGTCTGAATCAAGGATCCCTAGGCCCAAAACATAGACATACTCTCTAGGATTTACTGTACATCCCATCCAGGGACTACTAGGCCAAAGCATAGAGCACCCACCTCTCATTATTTACCGCAATACATCTTGTATCACTAGGTCGTAAACTGAGGCAAACCACCTCTAGGATTTATCATATATCCCACCATTCATAGGAAAGGATTCCTAGGCCCACTGAGGAAACACACTATTCGAATTTACCACAACCCATAGTCCAGTTCAGGGGTTACTTGGCCATGTGTTATATCAATTTGAAAATTCACTTCACTCATGTTCGAATCCAATCCGACAATCTAGCTCAACCAACGTATGAGAACCCATCTCATCAAGGCTATCTAGAAATGGCAAGGATAGGTTGAAAACACTGTCACACCTGGAAAAAATACATTCCAAGATAGAAAATAACAACAAGAAATACCATGCATGCCATATCTAGCAATAAAATCACACATGAAAATCAATACCTGCAAAAAATCCTATTGTAGTTGCTTGATCCCACTCTTCCTTGCTTTCTTTTCCTTTCTTGCTCCAATGCCAAAGTGCTCCCAGAAAAATTTAAGTGTCCAAGAGTGAGAGAGAGAGAGAGATAATAATGAGATATCTCCAAAAATGAACTGGAAAAAAGGTTACCAACTGATCCTCATAAGCCTTTTTATCAATGAGGCCTCTATTTTCTTCATTTTCCATTATTTTCCTTCATTTTCCTCCTCAAATGAAACTTATAACCTTTCAACTTCCTTTTCTCCTAATTTCCATTATTTTCATAAATAAATGTGCCAAAAATACTTCTGCCTCTCCAAATCCTTAGCCATTGCCTTTGTCAATTTCCTTTAGCCATAATAACCGAAATGAACAACCACTAGGATGTTTTTGCACAAAATTCAACTTGGAGTACGTGTCCCATCAACTGTGGTTATTATTTTAAATTTATTACATGGAATTTTCACCATGATTGTTACAAAACCCTTCCCCTTGGGGAAACACTATCCCTAGTGTTCAATGCCACCTACAAACTAGCAAACTGCTAAAAACAAAACATACTGCCTATGGAGATTTATAACACAGCTCGTTGCAATATTTATAATGACCACTAAAAATAAAAATCATCATGATAATCATACTGTGTACTGGAGATTTATAAAAAAGCTCATTGCAATATTTACAATAGTATACACATATGAAAATTTTCTCAACTAGCAAATAAAAGGATACGATGCCCGTATCAGTAACAAGGGAATCCAAAGGCTCACACCTCCACCATCAAAGTAGTACCAGGATTCAATTCCTTCCCAAGAAGTCCATAATCCACTATCATAGTCAAAGTATGCATCCAATGTCCATCACTACAATCATGCGCTACCGTACCCTCAGTGAACAGTTATCATCTCATTGTACCAGGGCACACTCCCAATATGCATTTGATTTGATCTAGCAATGCTAATGAAAAAAGAGAATCCATCCCCAACCTTCCCTTCTCCGCTACACATTCCACCAAGCAATCTGGTAATCCCCTTTCGTGCAGTCACTAGCCTTCCAATTTCCCCGACATCCCCTATCCTGGGCAATCCATTCCTCGGAAAGGCTTCCTCGGATCAGAAGATAAAACAGCCAAGGCATATACGTGCCTAAAAACCATCATACTGGTCATAGCATGTTCATGGAAATTAGTGGAAACTATTGGGTACTAGTGTCCCACAATGGACCTTCCCCTAAAGTTCTTTACCATCATATTGTTGCCTGTTTCAATTCCTTTTTCTGTTGCTGCTAATTCTTGCTGTCAGTTCCAATCACCTAACCAAGAATTTCCGTGCTTCCTGTACCAAACACATAATTTCCATTAGATTCAAATAAATTTAAATAACTTCAAATCATACCTCATTGGTGGCTCGTCAATAAGGTACACTTACAATCCTATTCACTTCTTGTCACACAAGTCAAACTAGTTGTTTGATCAAATAATCATGTATAAATGTATCCCATCTGGTTAGCTCAAAACATAATCATCATAAATTAAAATCATGAAATGCATGAAATCACCACAAACCATTATAAGTTAGAATCGTAGATCACATGCATAACAAGACTAAAATAAAATATTGATACTTATCCTTCGTTGGTCCTTACTTTTGCCTTTATTCTTTTTTACACACACCAGATCAGTTTCCACACCCTAAAAACACCTAGTGCCTTTGCTTCTCTTCACTCACGTACACATACACATAATGCACATCACAACACGTACATCCACACAAGGTGTACAACAACACACAATGCATACACCCACATCTTGCACACAACATAACACATGCACCTACACTCGATGTACAATGAAACAAATACACCTATGTCCAGTGTACAATACAACACAATGCATATACATATACAAAGTACAACACAACGAATACACATGTTACAATACCATGACTACACCATGCACATACATAGTACCACATGCTTGCAACACATCATGTGTGACATGCACACAATACCACATGTATAATAGTACCATATGCACAACATGTACATAGTACCGCCTGTACACAACACTACCTGCACAATGTGTGAAAAAATTCACAAGTACAAAACACCACCTACACAATGTGTACACAACGCCAAATGTACACCACACCGCACCACCTATACAATGTGTACACAATACCACATGTACACAACACTACATGCACGACATGCATACGAAACATCATGTACACAACACCACATGCACAACATGTACACGACACCACTTGCACACAACACCACTTGCACAACATGTATACAACACCACATTTAAAATGATGCACACAACACCATCTATACATAGCACCATGTGTACAACACATACACAACACCATATGTACATAACACTATACATACACAACACAACATATCTAGCATGCACACAATATAATATGTACACAACACAAAATATCCAACATGTACATAGCACCACCTGTACCAAGCACTACCTATGAAATATACACACAAGACCATACATGCAAAAGACATACATTAGAGAGATTTTGAGGTCTAAAATGGGCCTCCTAAGAAAAATGTGCAATCAAAATAAACTTTATAAGAACCAATAATATTCAAGATGATGATGTCAACCATGGGGGATGATTCACCATTTTTTGGGTAAAAAAGTAAAAAAGTTAAAAGATTAAAAAATAATAAAATAATAAAACTACTTTTTCAACCTGTATTTTCAACTTATCTCCCTAAGGTTTTAATCAAATTTCAAGCAGGAGTACTAGTTGGATGCAAAATTTAATTCCTCATCCAAGGAGTACCCATGTCACATACTTTCAATGGACTCTGCTAAATGAAAAATGAGAAATACACTAAAAAGCGTGATTGCATTCACATTTTTCATGTATTTCTATTTGTTTGGGTAGCAGGGTCCATTAGAAGTATGCAACATAGGTACTCCTTGGATGAAGAATCAAATTATGCATTCAACGAGTGTTCTCGCTCAAAATTTGAGTAAACCCTTAGGGAGATAAGTTGAAAGTACGAGTTGAAAAATTAGTTTTTTTCTTTTTTTCCCTTTAAAATTTGATGATGTAATCTAATATTTTTTATTATTATTTTCACTATTATTTTATAGTTTCCTTAGGAGGCCCAATTTAGAACTCAAAATTCTCGTAATGCCAACATCATATGTACACAATACTATATATGTTACATGTACACATCACCATAGGTACAATCACGGAATATCCAACATGCAAAACATATACACAAAAATATTACTGCACATCCATAGAGCACACATTGACTCCACAAAAAAACCTTGCTTCTACTCTCTCTCTCTACCACCCATGCTTGTCATAGCATGTTGCAAGTCACGTCGGGTTCATTCCGTTGATGTACCCCTCAGCATTACCTTTCCATAGCATAAACATAGGCATAATACAAGCATATAATATCAATGCATATCCACACGATATTGACCTCATAGATTTTTCAAGGTTACTCTTCCCACTTGATTCCTCATAAGACCAAGAGACTCTACATGCCATTCACCTAGATAATCAATTATTCCTCCACAAGAATGATCCATGAAAACCCTACCAGATAGTGACATAGATACATAGATACATACATGTATATTAATCATTAACATAAGCCAATCATGGTCATGTCAGACAACGACATACATACACACACATATACATATAAATATTAACATTTAAACAATCATGATCCATGATGACCCTGTTAGACATGACATACATACATACATGTATACATATATAAACATCCACATAATCATGATCACAACACAATTGCTAGATATCATAAGGTCTAGGTTAAGAAAACTTCCTTTATTCGCACACATCATGCACTACGTTGAGAGCAAAATTTCCCAACATAGCCAAGGCATCTAACGCCTCAATGTAATATCCCAAAAGGGACTACTTAGCAAAACAGGCCTGAAAAATGCATTTTTCAGGGATGTGTGCTTTAGAAACTAATATCAGCCCTTGGATTCCTTATATCTGATAATCTAAGACCCAATTCCAAGAGGATATCAGAAACCAAACAAGCTAGGTGAGGCAAACAGGCCTTCCGCACCTAGTATGGCTTGATAAATGTCCAATGAGGGACTGCAACAATATATAAACATTGTATTGGAGTATTAGCAGGCTAATAATGCATGGGATATGTTAATAAACACTTTACTAACAGTAATATATGCAGCAGAAAGGAAAGTGATCTATCCCTTCAACCAAAAGTGGGGAAAGACAGTGATTTAAGCCCTAAAAAGGTCATTTTCAGAAATTTGCATCAAAATAGAGGAAAGTGACGGTTGGATCTGTTATCTTAGGTCATGTGGGACTCCCATACCAAATTTCAGCTAAAAAAATCATTATAGCTAAGTTAAACAGGTCTCCCACTCCTGACATGGCTAAAAAAAAGCTCAATCCCTAGGTCTTAGCTAATGCAGAATTTTACTAAAGCTTAAGCAGCATGATTTTCTGAAGCTATTAGATGAAATAGGCTATAAAAATCATTAAATCAGGTCTATGATATGGATCATACAATGTACATGAGAAAAGCAGAGGCTTAACATGAATAAACCCTCAAAATGGAGGTGTTGCACAATGTATTAAGACTGAAGAGATTGACAACGTAATTTTCAGAGGGTTGAAGCAGTGTTTTATTATATATCATATCTAGAGTAGATTCATATTCAAAATAATATATCTATTACAGATCTGTAAGCCAAAGAGGCCCTTATTTACACTCCCCTTGGGGATCTCAACAAATGATGAATCACAGTGAGTAGATCTGAGATCTAAGTCACAATTTTGCAGCAGTATTCAGAAATTATGTAGTATATACAAAAATAATAGATCATATTTGAAGGGTATATGGATTGGTTGGCCAATACATGGATCACCTCAGTGAAAGGAAGGATCCTTTTCACTAGAGATCTCTCCTCCAGGAGAATTTCCAAACCCTCTACAACTTTGCTCTGCAAGGAGGACGCAGTCTCTACATGGAACTGCGTAGACGGTGATGTATAATACTTTTTCCTGATGCCAAGATCAAAAAATTAAGCTCCAACAATGGATGCACTCTTCCAGGAGGTTAAAAGACACACTCACTGAGAAGAGGCTCCAATACAAGCTAGATCTGAACAGCTCTAGTATTCCACTTGCTGAAAATTACAAAAGCAAGAAAACCCTCACTGGATCTGCATTGCAGTTGGAAGTAGAAGCTTGGTCTCCAACCTGATAGTGGACAAGAAATACAAGCTCTCCCAAGAGCTCCTCAGTGGGAAGAGATGGAACCCCTAAACAGGAAATTCCAATGCTAAACAACATATGCAATCTAGGCTAAGCATCCAAGAGAGCTGTGTGTCTAAACAGACAACAAATCATAAATCAAAATCATGAACAATCTCAACATGTTGCCTTCCCCTTCCTTTTACAAGATGAGGGACTTTCCAAAACCCTAAACCACCTTCATTCATTTAACCCTTTTCACATGGAAGACCTCCTTCTAGAACTGCGTTGATCATCCAAGAGGTTCAATGCATCTAGACTGTGTTATGATTTGGTCTCGTTGACCCAGTCAAATGGCTCAATCCTGTTTCACACACAAGTGGATTTTATTAAGACATCCTTGATTTGCCTCTGTTCACATTGGGCATGAATTTATTCTTTTATTAGGAGTTTTTGACCCTCCTTTACATAATTATTCTTTGAACAAAGAAAAAAAATGAAATTGAATATTCCTATTAAAATAGGAATATTACAGTCCTCCCCTCCAAAATGTTGCTTGTCCTCAAGCAACTCACAAGGACTTTGTAAAATCTCCAATGGAGCTGTCTCCTCCCAAGAATGCAAGTCTGCCTTTGGTGGTTGAACCAAATAGCTGTCATCATGAAGTAATGGGAGATACATAAAAGAATCATATGCTATCCATTGGTCCCTTCAAGGCATGAGAGATGGTAAACATTGGGCACTTCAACCCCCATGATAAACTCCAATCTCCATGCTATCATCCAAACAGAGTGAGCCATCCTTGATAGCTCAAAGAAATAGTCACCAATCCCCACCATATGCAATGTGTAGGGGCTCCATGGCTGGAAATGAGAGATAATAATACTCAAATCACGCGGTCTCTCCCTCTATTTATGATACATATGGAGCTGATGATCCTGGGTTGCAACAATATAGTTCTCATGAAGCCAAAAGAAACTTGGAAATTCATGATTCCCTCCATGGATCATAGTGAGCCTTCTTTCCCAATCTTCCATGCATATAGTGAATAGAGTATCTTCACCATATGTGCTCCAAAATAAATATGGACCAAGAGTCATATGATATATCGGATGGTGACAATAGTCCCTCCCTTGAGACCAACATTGTCCATCATTTTGCTGCCTCAAATCATGGTGCAATAAGTGGTCATTCCACCACCTCCTTGCAGAAATAAGCTTCTTCAAAGCTTGAAAGTGATGGAGGATAATAGGTGTTGGCTGAACATGATTCCAGCAACACATGCCTTGCTCCAAGTGCTCCCTTGTGATAGATCTCCTCTCATGACATAGGCCCAATACATGACCTTTTGCATAAGAAAACATAGTATAGAAGCTAGCAGTCATATAAGGCCCTATCCTCTTCTTGAAGTACAAATAAATATGGAAGATTGCATTCCCAATGGACACATCCACACAATGTGTCATTCCTCCCCTCATGTTCATAACAAAGATTGGAGCATTATTAACATCATGATATAAACAAGCTCCCTCATGCCACCTCATGAGAAGGTTACAATTTCTCCCAAACCAAAGTACATACATGATTATGTTATCCATCCTAAACATAAATACATCTACATACATCATGGACATAAGTGAATGTATGGACATGTAATTCATCATGGGGTGTCCATACTTTCTCCTTGTCAACCCAAGCAACCATGCCACCTTCTTATGCATTCTTCCCTTGAGATACAAGGCATGAGACAAGGAAATCAAAAACCTTGGGTGGTACCCACACTCACCCAATAGAAACCAACACAGGTCATCTCCTCCCTGCTTTAGATCTAGATGTGGTAAGTGGTTTATATGCCACTTACTTTCTGCCCTCATCAGTCCACCAAGGATAAAGGTGAAATTTATACTTGCTGCTTTAGGGAAGCACCCATCATGCTGTAGACCCTCCCTTAGCCCATCAAGGGAGTGGCCAAGTTTGAAAATAGTCCTGGCCCAAACCATCCCATCCAAAAGGAATGGAACCTCATCACCATTTGGCATCCAAATCATAAAAATGCTGATGGTCCCATGATACCAATGGTCTATCCAAGGGATATAGCACAGTTCTTCCAATTTCTGCTTGAGAATGTCATGTGGGAAGTTGTCCTCCAACAAGGTACCAGCTGTGCATGAGTTCTCATCTACTGTGTGGCAGTAAACAACAATATATATCAGTTGTACTGATCAAAATAACAAGACAATGTGCCATACATTCTTTCTAAAACATCATGATGAGTATGGAGAGATTTCAGCCCATACTCTCTCAATAATAGCCACAACAACAAGGATTCCTCCTTGTATTATCAAAATGCAGATCATGGAGAAATAATATAATGATGGACATGTGAGATGCCTCATCAACATAGTACAAACCAGCTCCCTCATACATCATAGGGAAGTTATCCTCCCTCCAAAAACATTGCACATACATGAAATACATCTCAACCATAAATACATGTGAGCCCATGAGATATATCTCAAACAAAGGAAAATATATGGACATAAGATTTGACATATGATGTCCAAACTCTCTTATTAACAGCCACAACAACCATGCCTTCTTCTTATGCATCCTATCGATGAGACTCAAGGCATGAGATAAATAAATATAAATTTTTGGGTAGTGACCAAACTCACCCAAAAACAACCAGCGCATCCATGCTTCTTGCTGGCCTGTATCATAGATCTGCAAGGGGTTTGGAAACCTCTTGCTCCATACTGCCATCCACTCATCCCAATGTGGGTGATGGATCTCATTCTTCCATGGCTTGGTATCCTCCCAAGGGAGGACACCATTCTTCTCCAACTTTTGAAGAACTTTGTACCTCATGAAATGTTGAAGTGCACCTCCAATGGGATCTTCTAATGAGACCTCCTCCTCATGCATGACCTTCCAAAACCAAAGAGGCCTTGGATCTCCTGCAAGTAGAAGTCTCTCTTTTAGCTGTGGCATGCTCATTGAGAGAGTGTCATCTAGAGAGGACAAAGATTTTCTCATCCCAAGATGTCTACCCTTTGACATTTCTCCCTCCATGGCTTCCTGAATGAAGCTGGCATCTGAATGTTCCCATGAGGAATGGGTCCTTAACTCTTCACTGCTGCTCAGGGAAAATTTTAAGAACCCCCCTAAATTTATATATATAAAAAATATGCGAATCCCCATGATACATAGGAAAAATGGAAGGTGATTTTATTAATAATATAATATGTATATATAATTTTTTGGCGAATCTCTCACGAGATTATATTATCCTGTAAAATCATGGCGAATCACCAGTAAAAATGGCGAATCACTACTACAAAATGGTGAATCGTTGTCTAGTGGAGTTCGGAGTGTTGGTTCCAATGAAGATATGGTAATTGAACCAGGAGTAGAAGGAAGAGAACCATCGAGACCAAGCATGGCACATGGTGACTCGTGAGGGAAGTAGTTCTCGTGTAGTTTGGAAAACGCGTTCTTCTAGTTCTTGCTAAGCGTAGTGTTGTTTTTCATGCTACTACTAGCACTGATATTGAGGTTGGAGAGGAGTTTGAGGAAGCATGGAAGGTAGCAGTGGTGGAGAATTACAAAGAGTACCCCATGATGGGCTCCATTTTTCCCTTTGGTATTTATGCCTGCAAGACCTTCTGTTCAACCAACAATCAACTTGACTGAGTTGATTAGGTACGAGTCAACTTAGACTAATCTTCAAAACTATTCTTTGCACTATCCCATATTTATCACACTAATGCTACACAACATTGTGCATTTGCACCTAACTCTCAATAATTCTTTTCCAAGAAAAATCATATAATAAGAAAAATATTTTACTATATTCTAAAAGGTGAAGATGTCGAAATCATGCCACAAAGTGAAATGAAATAAAATATCTTTCCTCAAACCACCATATATATAAAGAAAACAATAATGATTATAATAATAGAACTAGATCTATCGATCTATCAATATATGCATGATATGAGAACCATAAGCATTCAAGAGACTAATTTCAAACTCAACAAAATCCTCTAAACAAGCAACAAACAAACCACTAAAATTTTCAAAGATATCAAGGCTAGAAATTAACACAATTTCATGTACTTGAATAAGCCCATTGTTTCTTAGCGTTAGACTTCTTAAATTAGTTCATTAAAGGAAAAATGGTAACTTGGTAATCAAGTTGGATCATTGGGCACTCTGATAATCAAATTGGATCGTTGGGAACTCTGATAGACTCTTGCGGAGATGGACCATGAAGATGATTTGAAGATCATCATGGTGAGATAAGTTTGATAATGGTATCTATTATTGGTTATCTAATTAACATGTTGCTTTACTACCTAGAAAGATGTTGCATTTTTACGGATGTTTAGGGAAAACTCAACATTGGTACCTAACATCGAGGAAGATCAAAATGTGCTCATCTTGGGATTGAAGGATAACAATGTGAGAAGATAACTTGAAGGTCTAGAAGGAAGATCACTTTCATGAGGAAGCTATGATTAGCTTGAAGTTTGGGAAAGTTCAATGGAATTCCTTCATTGATAAAGTCGAGAAGAAAGTGATGAGAAAATTGGATGACTTTGAACTTGTCATAATAATATGGCTCTATGAAAGGAAGCATGCTCTGCACAATGAGATGTGGAGGAAGGAGGGAGCCATGGAAGCTGAGAGCTGGTGCTTTTATGAAAGGACTTGTGGATGTGACTTCTATAAGGAAGTTGGGAATCTCCTCTATGTTGGAGAGGGAGTAAAAGGAGTATCCTTGAATAGGAGCATGATCTATTCTTTGATTAAAAGGAGAATAGGGATATCCTCCCCGATTAAGAGAGAGTTTTGGTTGGACTTTGGTTCTCCCTGTGTCATGTACTAGACCGGGACTAACAACCACAAGTCTAGTGCGTGCATCATGGATAGGGAGAATGTTGACTTGTTCGGCTCTCCATGTGTCAAGTACTTTGATGGATTAGGGATAATGTGCTAGGTCAAGTAAATGGACATGGATAAGGAGAATGATGGATTGGATAAGTGTCTTGGACTAACATGCCCGGAATTTCCACTACTTTTCGAGCAAAAATGTGGCCCCGTTAGACTACTCTATATTTAAGTTGTAAGTCATAAATTCTAATGAGTGAGGTCAAATTAGACAATCTCCGTAGCTGCGATACCTATTTCTTGTCACTGTTACTTGGTCAATGGGCTGGAAATGTGACTGTTATAGGCACAAAAAGGAACACAATTGGCATACATTTAATAAACAATTTTTGGTGTCATAGAGCTGATGACTTATTGCAACTACCTTCAAGCCTACCTCCCAATTGTTATAAAAAAATTTGCACTCATTAATTTACATAAAACATAAGGTTATATGCATGAAAAAAACAAATTACCATCATCAAATTTCCATTTGGCAAGTTAGATAAATTTGAAATTCCAATAAATCTCAAGTTAATATTACATTTGTTTTTATTTAATTATTAAATATAATGATATAAACATTGGTGAAATCGACCAAGTAAAGACAAGACAAAGATGCACAATTTTTATAACTCAAAACCATATCAAATCCACCAAAAAAATCATACTTCTAACAACTTAGTAAATGCAAGGACTGAACAACATTCTCTAATAATTATAATTGCAGCAACTTTCAAGATGCAAGGACATTTTGTAATCTAATAATTATACTTGCAGCAACTTTCAAGATGCAAGGACATTCTGTAATATTCAGATGAAAACCAAATAAAGACAAAGATGTACAATTTGAATAATGCAGAGCCATATCAAATTTACTTTTAACAACGTAAATGCAAGGTCCGAACAACATTCTCTAATAATTATACTTGCAACAACTTTCAAGATGCAAGGACATTCTGTAATAGCCAGATGAAAATTGCAGCATAATGTTATTTTTCTCCAAGACAACATGTTTGTTTGGTTCGATACACTCTTTTCATTTTCTCTTTACACCATTCTTAAATATTTAAACATCTGATCTTATTGTCTAATCCAACTGATGACAATAAATCTTTAAACATCTGATTTTATGATCCGATACCACTTATGAAAATGATGACCTGAATCAACACTCATGGATCTAAGCAAAGCTCCTAAATACAGAGTGAGGAAGGAAAAATCAGTACTACGTATATGAGATCAATCTATGGGTGAAATGACAATTTTCCCTTTGTCTCTTCCACTTTCAAGATGCTTGAAAGCCTCCCTAAGATTTGAAAATGCATATGGGCAAATGGGATCAATCACTGGCTTCAACTTCTCGCACTCTATGTAGCCTCTAAGCTTCTCCAAGTTGCAACCACTCGGAGTCACAACGTAAGATTCTGCCCTCGGATGAGGTGAGGGGTTGGCAATATCTATAATTTTTGCTTTCTCTTTGGCAACCACATAAGATCTGTCCGAGTCTCCTGCAAAATTCAATTCATACTTCTAATCAATATTTTGTCCAGAACAAAGACATAAATCAGGAAAAGTGCTCAAAGGAAGTCCGGAATCACCATTGGATCCTTTTAGCCAAAATCTGCTTTTTGGCTTTTATAAAGAAGGAACTGTCAATGAAAAATGAAGATACACCTTACTTTTTACAAAGAAAAATGGAAAATGGTATATTATGAAGAATACAGATATGCAGGAGTAGATTCCTAATTTGATTTTGGCTTTCAAGGTTTTGAGCTCAAGAATAACTTTTGTTAAGCATCCTCATTCCCACCAGGTATGGGTGCTCTCCATCAGACATAAAAGATGCAGACCAGGATGACATCGGACATAAAAGATGCAGACCAGGGTGAATATGTGGATTCCAGTCAGCATCCAGTAAGCTTTGCCGCTATACCAGAATCCAACTTTGTCCATTCTACATGATTAGTATTAGTGCGATTGTTATTTTTGCATTGTTGATAATGATTAAGACTTGTCTGGTAACCTTAAGTCTTAAAAGAAATAGAATTTGATCATAAATATTATGTGGAAACTTGGTAGGAGTGGTTGTTGACATGTATGGAAGACATAACAAAATGATTAACATAATTTTATTATCACAACTTGCAAAATAGCACGAATTTGAGTTAAACTTCTCTACACCATCACAATTTTGTGTAAAGGGGAGACTGAAACTGTATTAATTTTCCAAGATACTGATTTTGAATGTGAACTGGGAAAGCAAGACTGAAATTTAAACTCCATGCTTATTAGGCATCCAAACTACCAAAAAGTAGTCAGTGGGATTGCCAAAGACAACAAGTTTTTATATAAAATTAGGATAAATTAAAAAGGAGGGAAAAGCCAGTGGAACCTACCAATGGTGTCAAAAACAAAGTCAAACTTTTGTGGTATTTGATCATAGCTTTTCTTCGTATAATCAATCACCATATCAGCTCCTAATTGTCTCAAAAAATCCACATTCCCAGTGCTTGTAGTAGTTGTTATTTTTGAAGCTCCATATACATACTTGGCAAGCTGAACAACACAAATATTATTACAACTTCTGACTTGATCATATACAGAGGAAGAAGATTATCAGAGGTTTTTAAAAGAAAAAGATAGTATTCACTTTTACCTGAATAGCTAGGCTACCAACACCTCCTGCTCCACCTACAACAAACACAGTCTGACCCCTTTGAAAATTTACTCTGTCAAAACCTTCCTGGGCAGTTTGAAGAGCTAGAGGAAAGCTGGCTGCTTCTTCAAAGGACATGTTTTCAGGCTTCAAAGCAATCAGACTCTCTTCTAGTGTTGTGTATTGTGTTAAAGTTCCACATTGTTTTGGTCTGCCTGTGTTGAAGTTTTGGATATTTCCATATACTTCATCACCCTTGCTAAATTTTGAGACATTACCTCCTTCATCAACTATTACTCCTGCCACATCACAACCTGGCACTACCTGAAAAAAAATTCAAAGAGACATGCAGTTCTGAAAATCATGGCCTTGGAAAATATGGGTATTTTTAATGCTCATTAAGAATGATGCAATGAACCTGAAAATCATTGGAAGAAATGGTTATATGATCCGAAAATAGCCATGGATTCTAGTAAATGTTATTTGTAATGTCCAAAACAGATGATTTTTTTTCCACCTTATTTTTTCCGGGTAGAAATTTTAGATTTGACTACTGAACAATAAAAATCTGCAATAATGGATACTGACTTTTCTCTTAATGAAATGACCCAATGATCCAATAAAAAGGCAGAACCATGTGAGATATGATCATACTGACAGGTATTTTCTTCCAGAAAACATTGGTGTTGAGAAACATTTCACGAGGAGAGTTATCCATTCAATTTGTGAGATGTAACAATTTTCAGATCAGAGTTGGCTGTGTAGGTCTTGACCAGAATTTGTATTTTTAGATATAGATTAATCATCGAGGAATTGTAAATTTATAGGAAATGAGGCAATGGACCTGAAAATAGTATAACGAGGATATACAGAAGAGATACACATCAATTCTAGTCAAAACTATAGGTTAAATAAAATATGCTGCCTCTGGGGATTTTAAAGTTAAGATTATGCTCGTTTCGCAAGTCATTGCAAGCTATGAAATGGAGCTCAAAAGTATTAAGAAAGACAACAAAAACAAGCTGTGAGTCTGATAAAAAATTAGAGATGAATTTCATACAGGTTTTTGCAAAATTTATAGATATGCTGGAATGCACATGAAAATTAATGCAATGGAGAGTCTTCATTTTGTAGAGCAAAGTGAAACCTCAAAGACACAAAACAACTTTGATCATCTAATTCATTGAATTTGATATTTATATAAAATATAACGGTGGTTTGTTAGAAAACTCATGAGAAGAGTTGGGCTCTCACAGGGAATTCCAAACTAGTGTCCTTGATTTCTCCATTGCGTAGTCTGACACAAATAAGATTGTGTAGTCTGAAGTCTACTGTAAATACCCTAAAGGAACTGATACTATCAAAAGTTCATTAAAGGAAAAATCTGTCTCAATGGCTTCCTGACTGCCCAAAACATTCAATCTTCCTCTATGAGACATACCTATAACAATGCTCTCCACCCCCATATCAGCTGCCCGATCAAACATTTCCTTCATACCTGGGATCAAGGTCTCAGCGCCTTCGAGCACAAACCGCTTGGCAGCAGTCCACTTTGTAGCCAAGAAATTCTCAAACTATGAACTCCAGATGAGCCGATCAAGCATAAAGAGCCTGCGCTCTGCATTGTATCCCCTGGGAACTACTGTCTCAATCTTCTCCCTCAGCCAATTACACTTATCACGGTCTGGTATGTGCATGTATTCATAACCAATGGTGCCACAGTAAGCTTGCTCCAATCGATTCAGAATTGATCGTAAAGTCTACACCGGTCGATTCTCAGACAAGAACCCTGACATCCTCCACACGCCGAGAAAAAATTCCTAGTCTAGATCCGCCTCTGTGAACCCATACAGCCTTGGATCCAAATCCACTGGAATCTCCCTCTCCTCCAACCCTAGAGGATCCAGCTTAGAAAATCAGTGTGCACAAAGCCCAGCCACCTCTCCGAACCAGTGAAAACTGAAAAAATGGGGCGAATGCCATAGAAATCGGGAAAATTGGGGGAGAATGCCATGGAAACCTGGAAAATCGGGGGCGAATTTCATGTTTCTTGTTTTGTGCGCCCTTTTTTTTGGTGGGCTAATGTTAAATAATTAATTATTTTTAAAATATTTTTTGGGCTAACTTTATTAAACTATAAAAAATGGGTTTTATATAAAAAATTCGCCCTAATAAAATTTAAAATCCCTTAAAATTCGCCTTTGGGCTAAAATTCGCCCCTAAAATTATCCCTTCTGCTGCTCTTGGACAGCGCAGTGCAACCTTGCTGCTCTAGATTGGTAGTAAGTGATGATCCTGGGTCATACAACAACATATTTCCACAATATTCTGAAAGATTTGCTGCAATAATAGAAAGTGGAAATGCAATCATACCTTGCTGGACTTTGGGAACACCTTGCATGGCTCCAAGAGTTCTTTCTTTCACAATGTTGACCTCCTCAACTGTAGGTGTTGAAGGCTACTCCTCCAAGGCTGTCATAGTGTTGGTGCAAATATCCTCAAGAGATAGTGAGTACTTCTCTTCCTCAAATCTCTCGATCACCCTTTTACTGTAAGGTCTCTTCTCTTCCTTCATCTGGATGAATTGAGGAAAAGTTAGAGTCTCCTTGAAGGCTCTAGAGTGACACTTGTACTCTGTCAAGTACCTACTTATAATCTCATGTTCTAAGTGATATTCTTTCTCTTCACTCCATCTATGATAATAGGAAGTTCCTGGTCCTTCTTCTTCTTCTTGAAACCTTCTAGAGGTCTCACTGTAGCTTTCCTCTTTCTTCTGTTCAACCTCTTTGGAGAGGCTCTTATTAGATCTGAAAACTGATGAGAGTAATATCATCCTCTCTATAATTCTGAAATATACTCCTTCTCTTTAGTCTTCTAATAGCTATATCTCACAGGCTGAGCCAGAGATCATGCTTTGATACCATTGTAATATCCCAAAAGGGACTGCTCAGCAAAACAGGCCTGAAAAATGTATTTTTCAAGGATGTGCACTTCAGAAACCAAGATCAGCCCTTGGATTCCTTAAATATGATAATCTAAGATCCAATTCCAAGAGGAGATCAAAAACCAAACAAACTAGGTGAGGCAAACAGGGCTCCCACACCTAGTATGGCTTGATAAATGTCCAATGAGGGACTGCAACAATATATAAACACTGTATTGGAGTAGTAGCAGGCTAATAACACATGGGATATGTTAATAAACACTTTAATAATAGTAATATATGCAGCAGCAAGGAAAGTGATTTATCCTTTCAACCAAAAGTGGGGAAAAACAATGATTTAAGCCCTAAAAAGGTCATTTTCAGAAATATGCGTCAAAATAGAGGAAAGTGATGATTGGATCTGTTATCTTAGGTCATATGGGACTCCCATACCAAATTTCAGCTAAAAAAAATCATTCTAGCTAAGTTAAACAGGTCTCCCACTCCTGACATGGCTAAAAAAAAGCTCAATCCCCAGGGCTTAGCTAATGCAAAATTTACTAAAGCTTAAGCAGCATGATTTTATGAAGATATTAGATGAAATAGGTTATAAAAATCAGTAAATCAGGTCTATGATATGGATCATACAATGTACATGAGAAAAACAAAGGTTAAACATGAATAAACCCTCAAAATGGAGGTGTTGCACAATGTATTAAGACTGAAGAGCTTGACAGCGTAATTTTCAGAGGGATGAAGTAGTGTTTTATTATATATCAGATCTAGAGCAGATTAATATGCAAAACAATATATCTATTATAGATATGTAAGCCAAAGAGACCCTTATTTACACTCCCCTTGGGGATCTCAGCAAATGATGAATCACAGTGAGTAGATCTGAGATCTACGTCACAGTTTTGTAGAAGTATTCAGAAATTCTGAAGTATATACAATAGTAATATATCAGATCTGAATGGTACATGGATTGGTTGGCCAATCCATGGATCACCTCAGTGAAAGGAAGGATCCTTTTCACTAGAGATCTCTCCTCCAGAAGAATTTCCAAACCCTCTAAAACTCTGCTCTGCAAGGAGGACGCAGTCTCTTCATAGAACTGCACATATGGTGATGTAGAATAATTTGTCCTGATGCCAAGATAAAAAACTAAAGCTCCAACAATGGATGCACTCTTCCAGGAGGTTAAAAGACACACTCATTGAGAAGAGGCTCCAATACAAGCTAGATCTAAACAGATCTAGTATTCCACTTGTTGCAGCTTATAAAAGAAAGAAAACCCTCACTGGATCTACGTTGCAGTTGGAAGTAGAAGCTTGGTCTCCAACTTGATAGTGGACAAGAAATACAAGCTCTCCCAAGAGCTCCTTAATGGGAAGAGATAGAACCCCTAAACAGGAAATTCCAATGCTAAACAACATATGCAATCTAGGCTAAGCAGCCAAGAGAGTTGTGTGTCTAAAAATACAACAAATTAGAAATCAAAATCATGAACAACCTCAACATGTTGCCTTCCCCTTCCTTTTATAAGATGAGGGCTTGCCAAAACCCTAAACCACCTTCATTCATTTAACCCTTTTCACATGGAGGACCTCCTTCTAGAACCGCGCTGATCATCCAGGAGGTTCAATGCATCTGGACTGTGTTGTGATTTGGTCCTATTGACCCAGTCAAATGGCTCAATCATGTTTCACACACAAGTGGATTTTATTAAGACATCCCTGATTTTCCTCTGTTCACATTGGGCATGTATTTATTCTTTTATTAGGAGTTTTTGACCCTCCTTTACATAATTATTCTTTGAACAAAGAAAACAAAATTAAATTGAATATTCCTATTAAAATAGGAATATTACACTCAAATCCATTTACTTTACCTTTCTGGTTACCTTTCTCAGGTTTGTACTGCCACCGTCCATTTACCACAATGGACCCAACCAGTCCAACCAATGATCATAGTCTTACCTTCCATTGTACTTACTCATGCACTTAGCTTCATTTGTGTCTTACATTACCTATTGGGTACCAAACAAATCTCCCCGAGATCCATTACTTTCCTCTTTCCCAACCATTTCCCAAGAATATCAAACATAAAAGGCAAGAATGAGAAGACACAAGAGGAATACCATGAAAAAAAAAAATCAATGCGACACTGCAACAAAGTGGCATGATCATGCACTAGATGCAATCAATACTACAAATCAAGCACCACAAATCACAAAATACCAAAAGAAAAAGACTCTCAACAAACATGAAGACTCAATCCCCATGGCTTCCTAGTGCTTCTAAGGGAAAGCTAAACCTGATCCTTCTTTAAGATTCCATGTCAATCTCTTTTGCCATGCAATCCCCTGTATCATACTGCCATAAACAGATAATTGTCAGTGCACAAGTAAACATAACAATACACCAGTTACCTTATGTTGTCGTGCCAAGCACATTGCCTTGTAATTGAACACATCCATATATTATCTCTCAAGGGATTCCAATCCCTTGAAGAATCCAACCATAACTAGAAACCAATTTTTATACTTGTCAAATACATGTTCATAAATATAACACATATCCAAATAATGCTAGACAATATTAGGTTTAAGAAGACTTCCTCTATCCAAATCACTCATTCATTTGTAATTAGGGTTTCCAAATATATCCAAAGGAATTCTTACCCAATTCCTTTCTTTTACCATTTACCATGGTACAATTGAGTCCTACTATATACTATCACATCACCCATCTATTAGTTATATATACACATAAACTATTACCTTGTCATGCTAATACCAAGCATGTTTCCCTACAACTGTTCACACATGTCAATCACATGTTCCAATTATCCAGATGACATAACTATTAATTCGAAATCAACATTTTCCAAATATAATAACCATGTCATAATCAAATAATAGTAAAATTCATAATACTACAACTATCATCTACTTATACTCAAGTACACCTTAGCTTATCTCAACACATATTGCATTAGTACAACCATATTAAGACCAAATAATTTCTTCATGCAATCTTATAGAAACATACTCATATCATGTGATTAATAAAAAATTCAAAAATAAATATATGAAATAATAGAAACCAACACTCAAACACCAAATATATGACACAATAAAAATTCAAGCACAAAGTACATGACAAAAACAAACTCATACCTTAATGTATCTCGGGGGAGGCTATCTTGTTTGCACAATCAATCTAGATTAGCACAATATAACTTTGCAACACCTCAACTCAACATAAATAAGATCATGATATCCATAACAATAGCTAGATAACATGTTCACATCATAAGCTCATAAAAACTTGTCATTCATGCATAACAATTAATATGCACAATCAACCTATATTAATATGACATAATGTCACAAATAAGTTTACTCATATCTGAATGTCATAACCCTAGCCAACTGCCTAGGCCAAATCCAATTTAACATGATACATATATCATCAATATATTAATGCTATAGCCCTAATAATCAAGTTAACTAACATATAACAACAATAAGTTAACATATAACATGATCATCAACAACATATAACATAATCATCGAGCTAACTACAAGTTAACATATAAAATTCTCATCAACAACATATAGCATAATCATCGAGCTAACTACAAGTTAACATATAAAATGCTCATCAACAACAGACAACCTAGTCATCAAGTTAATACCATGCTTGACTAACCAATGCATGTACATATGATCACACCAATTAACTAACATCTATCATGTATTTAACCATAAAATCAATAGAATGAAAGGCATATACATAACCATAATGCATATCACTACACTGATCAAATAGCATTGATCACATATGTAACCATAATAATAATATGACAAAAATATAAGTAAAGCTAATGCTTACAAGAACCATGAATCACATACTTGCATGCCAAGCATACTAACTTGTATGACAAACTGCTCTTACCCCACAGTCCATTTTTGCAACTTCACTTTAATGATTTGCATCTCCTGCTCTATCTTAGCCAACAAATTAGAATCATAATATACCAATATCATCATGATGAACTAATTGCATACAATGACCTTATGCACAACAACCTCAATCAAACCAATGCAAACTTGACCGTATGCACCCACTTGACATGTATAACCAATCATGAACGACCAATGGATGTTCAACGTAAGACATGACAAAAGAAAGCATACATGGATAACATTAAATCATGACCAATATGTAACCCTATCATAAGAAATAAATGCATGTACAATATGTAAATTATTTAATCAAGCGTGCATGAAAAATACACAAACATGAGCAACACATAACTAGTCATACACTCATGAAAACATGTTGACAACAACACCATCTGTTATCACTAAACCGTATCTCTAAGGCTAAGAAAGAGTTTAAACAGAGGTAACCACAGACCAATATTTTAGCTTGGTAGCTAGCCTTACCAAACTGGAGAGGGCTCTCTCCATAATGTCACAGCCAAGAGGGCTGGATGAATTAGGGTTTTAGGCTAGGTATGAGTACAGGGGTTTGTTTGTTTGAATTGGTTTTGCTGGATGGCTGAATTAGGTCAAAGAGGCTAGGTCAAGGCTAATAAGATTAGGGTTGCAGAGATTCAATAGGGCAAGGTAGGTAGAAAAATAAAACTTTAGGGTTTCAGGTGAGATGGATCAGACTGATGAGGAGATAGAAAGAGAAAGGCTAAGCATGTATTCTTTATAAACTGAATAAAATTAACAAACTATGAATATTTTCCCAAAACAGAGCATGAGAGATGTATTATGTTTATCAACTTGAAAACTAACATATCATAGAAATGAAATGGATCATGAAACAAAACATTCATACATAATGAGACATAAGAAGAACAATTCTAAATTTCCATACCATAGGTATCCCAAAGAAATAGCTACAACCTTTTCATTAATTTCCTGCCAAATATTGATTACACTAGAGTCTCTGATCAATGCAACATCATCCAGCCTGGGAAATGAGTCAAAAAGTACAAGATATAGACCACAAAACAACTTCTCTTATCCTCAGGGGTCGAATCCTTGAGTGGAGGAGCAATTCCACCAAAAACTAAACTGATACCTAGAGTGTAGGGAGGTCAAACTGAATCATCCCTCACTTTTTGGAAACTGATTCATTACATCATCATCAAAAGTTATTATCTAATTTATTTACCCTAGGTAAGTGTAAAAACACCATAATTACATTTACATCATTGATTTATAGAGTTGAAAACTCCATTTTCCAAGTGAAACTAAGAAAAAGTGAAAAAAATTGGAAATATCATCAAACTGAAAAAACAATTGTCAAAAGCGCATCGCTAAGGTCGAAAGCCCAGTGCCATCTTCAGCTCCACTTTTGAGGGGGTTCCAGGTGTCCAAATTAAGCTTAGGATAGCTCATTGGAAATCTTGTCTAGTCTAGTTTTCTTATCTATGATTGGCTTCCAAAATGGTGCTGATTTTACCCTCCAAAAACTGATTCTCCCAAGCCTGGTAAAAATCGCAGTGCCAAGTACCTCCAAAATAGGGCAGAAAGGTCATTTTTTGAGTGTTTTTTGACCTTTTGACGACTTCTTTGACCCAAAAATATTATAAAAGTTGTTTTCTCGACTTTAAATTTCCTTATAAATCCAATTATACCTTCATTTTTTTCCATTGGAGGTCCCTAGGAAAAGGCGCTGCGCTTTTGCTAGTGTCACTATGCAAAATTGGAAAAACACAAAAATTTCCAAAAATTTCAAAATCTGCCCAAATTTCTTCAATTTTTCTGCTCTAGGATGCTGATGAGGTGTATTAGGAAATTAGAGATGCCTCAGTAAGAATTTCAAGCTTGTCCCCTTCATTTTTCTTGGTTAGGGTTTCGAGTCTTGATTTGGCCTTTTTGAGCTTTGAGCTTGCAATTTGGTTTTTCTAGAAGTAGTGTTTGGCCCTCTTTCTCAATATGTCATTGTCCTTTTTTTCCCTCTCCAGAAGCTTCTCAATATGCTATTTGGCCCTGTCAAGCCATTTCTCCTGGTTCTCATTGACAATGATGGAAAACTGTTCATTTAAAGTGAGCTCATTAGTAAGCCCAACCTCCTTTTGCCTCTCTAGTTCTGGTGCTCTTTTTAGCCATCTAGTCCTAGGTCTTCTTCTTGATACTTGTTACTTTGCCTCATTTGTTTTACCATATCTTTCATAAGCCTCATCAATCAAGGCCTTTGCTTTTTTTTCTTCTCTTTTTTCCTTGAGAAGCTGAATCTCCATGATGGCCTTATTGGTCTTGAGTTGTTCATTTTCTTGCTCATAGTATGCAATGAAAAACTCAGATCTCTCTAAGTTGGTCTAAAGCTCCCTAATTTGGGCATCCTTTTTCTTGATAATCAATTTGGAGGCCTCATCATCATGCTCCTCATCCAAATCAAGAAGGTCAAAATTTGTCTATGTCTCATGGAGGTCATCCTTCTCATAAATGGATTCCTCATGTACATCTTCCTCTACCATATTTTGTTTTCCTTTCTGTACCTTCTTTGTTGGTGAATAAGGCAGGGTCCCTCCCAGAATCTGTGGGGAAAACACCTGTCTATACCCTCTCTGATATGTCTTTTCCAATGTGCCGATTTTAGCCTCTTTAGGCTTGCTAACCTCAACTCTGCTAGGTGACTCATCTTGACCATAAAGTGGTGATGATGGTGGTAATGGTGATGGAGTAGGTGAAGTGGAATGAGTTGGAGGCATAGATGTACTTGGGTGAGATGAAGAAGGTAAATTTTCAGCATGTGGAGCTTGTGGAGCATTGAAGATGCCATTTTCAATGAAGGTGTCCCATGAGATGCCCACCTAATCAAGGTGATGGAGGACAATGATCTTGATCAACAAATGGTGGAAGAGGCTATTCATCCACTGGTCATAGTCTCTCTTTTGCACAATGTAAGCCATTTTATCTATGATCTTGAATAAAAAGTATGGAATATTGAGCAATCTTACTCTTGTGAAGTGCATCAGCAGTCTAATGTGATATGTGTAAAGCCTAGAAAACCTCCCTTCAGAAGAGAAGTACTTCATGATGATTTTCATCATGGGTGCATACCTATCAAGAAGGTATCTAAAAGGGAAAACCATCCTCCTTTCATTCCTGTATCTGGGTTTAATGAATGGTTCATAGTATTGATCCTCCAAATCTTTGGATTTAAACCATTTCTCTCCCATGTTTGGAATCCCTGTGGCAGCAGCAATGACAAATGTAGATACATTGAAGGTTACACCTGCAAGGGTCACCTAATTGTCTCTGAGGTTTGAGATGAAGACTCTACTCAACATAGGATGATGTTGGACCCTCTGAATCATGTTGCAAAAATCAAGTAAACTTGCATACTCAAAACAACTGACAGTCATGGGAGAGGCCCTAAGTTGATTTGTGTTGGTGGGATCCAGCTGTTATGCTCCTATACCAATAGGTGTCATATATCATGATTGACTTGATGGTATATGTAATATGTTCATACCTTTCCTTGTTGCAAAGGTTTTCCATATTGTCAAAAAATCAAAAAACTTAAAAAAAAATGTAAAGAGGGTGTACCCTAAAAGAAAAATCAAAGGGTGAAAAGAATAAAAATGGCCAAAAAAGTAAAAGAAAATGAACCCCACCAAAATAAAGGCCAAAGAAACTGTGCAAGTCTAAATGCCACTACTTTTTACTCTTATGTAATAAACAAATTGTGTGCAACTTGTAATTTAGGCCACAATTGATGAACAGTCAAACAGCTTAAGCTTGGCTTGTTCATGTTTGAATTTTATGTTTTAGAGATAGAGAATAAAATCTAACCAAACTATTTAATCTTGGCAGATAAGTAGTTAGGTAGAGTAAATATAAGGAGATCAATAGCTTAATATGAGCCCTTGGATGTAATAAGGTTAGACTTAGATAGATTTCTACATGTAAAAGAAAAGAAAGTGTGATAAGGGTTTGCTAGTCTAAATGCACCCTAATAAAAAAATAGAAAAATGTCAGGTTAAAGTAGGTAGGGTAGGTAGATGATGTTGCAGAATTACATGTGATGGATAATGACTCTAAATGTGTTAATATTTACTTTCATCACAAGTGCAAGGCAAACATTACATTGGAGGAATTTCAAGCAAAACAAGGTCAAATGATTAACTCCCCTTCTTTTTTTTCCCTAAAAATCTCATTAATTTCCCCTAAGTACTAAGGCATTTGAAAATTAGAGGGGCTCAGAGCATTTCTCTGACTTTTGGAGGGACTGGACCCTCAGCCCAATGATTTAAAAAGCCTAAGTACTAAAAACCATCCATAAGTTATTCATTTTACTTCCATAAGTCTTTTCCTAAGTAAAATCCTATTTTACTTAGAAAAATTACACAATATCCCACAAAAAACCCTTTTTCATTCGAGCCTAAGTTAAATACACAATCCTAACGTTTTATACTTAGTGTTTTTTCATTCATGATCATATTTTAACTTTTAACTTATATTATTTATTTCCCTATAAAAATCTACCCGTTCCCGTATTACTATAACTATGCAAAATTCCCAAATTCTACATATCCCGCCCCTTGGTTAAAATATAACTATAATACCGTGTTAATTGGGATTAATTAGTTAAATCTGTAACTAATTAAGCCCTGAACCCCCGTCACATTGAATAAGGATTAATTAACCCCCACGGTTAATTAATAACTTTCCCGACCAATCACGTTGCTCCCGATACGATTAAATAATCTTTAATTGTGTTGGGCCCGCCCTCATTAAACTCCCTTCATGTTGCCTCCTTGATAGTTGTTTGATCAAACACCCCGCATCCAACAACTGTTTTCCATATCGCATCGCGCTTCACGACCGAACGATAACGTGCGATCACGGAGTGGTTTTGTAAACAGTACCCCACCATGCGTCGCAAGATCTATGGAATTGCTGGCTCTCAGCTAAATACCGCCCGTCCCCAAAAGTGGTGCGATATCATACCGCTTACCGCCTTCCGCATACGACAAAAGACCCTTTCTTGCGTACGTCATCCATCCGAAATAACAAAACCCCCGCCAACCTTGACTTTGTAAATAAAACAAACAAATGCACGTATTTTCATCATTTTATGTTGTGACCAGTGTTCCCATGCAAAACGTCGAAATCAGGTGTTGAAGATTTCCAACTGCCACTTTGCCAAATGATTTTCAGTTGAACTAGTCAGCTATTGCCTGCACCTATTTCCTCAATATTCACTTCCTGAAACAGGTATTTATCCGAATTTCCATCGAACCCTGCAAGTCTTGGTTTTTACTTTAATTCCACAGAAAAAGACTAAAAAATAATACAATTCGGTCTTTGTTTTACCCCATAAGTTCCCAGACCTGTAATTTTTCCCATTTTTCCATTAAAAACCCAAATTCCTTTCTGAATCCACAAGAACCAGAAATGGAAACCCCTGTGGCTTTGAATGTTGCACCTCTGAATTCCCCCCATAAAGACTTAGACTATCTGCCTCTAGCGGATAGGAATTTCCAGATAAAAGACCTCATCTATAGCGAAAATCCTCTCAGAATATTTTTCCAATGCAGAGATAATTACCTAAATGGATCTGATATATTTGGACTGTGGGAATCCAATATTCCTATGTATTTTTTACCCTCAGTTCATGTCTTTCCTGAAATAATTTATCATTGCCATGCCAATTATGATCCTAATCAACGGGCAGTTATGTCCCCAATTTAAACCATTATTTTCCCAATAACTGCTCAATCCATCAATGAAATGTTACAGTTTCATCCCGGTCAAGCCTTGACTCCCCTTTCCATGGGAGATTTACTTGAAAAATCCACAAATTTATCTCAAGAAGAACTAAATCGCCTCTGTCAAACTCTTATGCTACAAGAACATCAACCCAAAGGCCCCCCTCCTTATGGACATACCTTTTTCACAGATATGGGAGGACTCATAGTGAATATGATATCTTCAGTAATGGGATTCAACACTAGTGAATATGTTGATAAGTTAACCCTAGTGTTGTTGTCAATTTTTACTCCTGGATAGCCCCTTGCTGTCAAATATGACTTTGCCTCTTATATTGCTGATAAGATTCATGACCAGTTCATGAGACTAGAAGATGAGAGATTTTTCAAATACTCCACTTTTATATACCATTTTATGCTCTATTATCAATCAAAGAATTTCCCATTCCCTGTCATGAAACTTGATAACAAAGGAAATCCAAGGTCTGTAATCTTCTGGTCTGCAATCTTCCATAATTCCTTTGAGTCCCCTTACTCTTACAATGAATTCATTGACCTATTTTTTCACCCAACAACCACCTTATGAACAAGAGTCTCCCCTCCTAGGGTCAATAGTGATATGAAGAAAATCCTCCAACTCTCTAAGCAATATAGGATAGGTGATTGGTACCTATACAAAAACCATACAGAAATTAGGATATATGGGTGTGAGCTCTGTCCTTTCAAGCTACCAAAGTATGTTCCGATGAGGCTCTTTGCCTTAGAGTACTTTAGAAAAATAATAAATTCAGACCTAGTCTATTTTTATAATGCTAAGAAGAAAGCTCAGCTCAGAATCAAGAGTCAATTAGGCCCTTTTGTCTGTAATACTAGGGATGCAGGGAAATAAGCGAAAATAATTCTAGAAGATTATCTCAAGTTGCAAAATTTTTTTTGGTGGGTACCTTATGACCCTAACAGCTTTATATGTGATAGGAGAATGAAAAACAAATTGTCACCATACCTTCACCATAGGATTCCAGAGATTGAACAATTTGCAAACATGGATGAATGGATGGAAGGGACCTTAGTAGAAAAGGATAGTGAACAGGTCAATGTTGAGAATTTTATGAAATATCTTGAGAAAATACTTGACTTGGATTCTTTTGGGTAGGTACAAAGACCAGGAATTGACCCTTCCTATGCTGGAACCTCTCAGCAACATTTGCAGGAAACTAGCGCACCAACCATAGTAACATCCAAAGGTAAGGAAAAAGAGATTGGTACACAGGCCACAGAGCAATTCACAATGTCAGAACAGATTGAAACTTCCAAGGAACAGGCCCAAATGCAGACTTCTCCCACTCAGGTCACTGTGGCAAAACCTCTAATCTTGCAAACTCCCTTAAATGAAGAAAAAAGCAAAAAGAGAGACACATAAATAGCTACCCCTATCAGTGGACCTTCAGAACAGCCTGGTATCAAAAGGAAAAGATTAAATCCTTGCTCAGAAGAAGAATTTGTTGAAGAGATCATTGATAGTTAAAGGAGAGAAGGGTTAGACAACGAACAAACATTCACAATCAGTGGGACATCCACCAACTCACAAAGAAAGGAGCTATAAAGACAAAAAAGTGCAGAGGTATCATCCTTTAGACCACCAGTGAAGGATGCTTGGGATATTAAGAAAATATTTATAAACATAAAAGCCAGAAATGATCCATTAAGACTTTAAGTTTATAATCAATATTTGAAGATGGCCCCCAAAAATCAACAGAGATTGATGTCAGCCTATGACATCAAGGAAGGTAGAATGGTGACGAGTCATTTAAAGCCTGAAGTACAGTAGCCTCAAACAGCAACAGACTAGGTTAGAACCAATTTTGAAGTCATGGAAAAGGATATTCATCCTTTGGATCAGATTGAATTACATAAACAAACTGGAGAGATGATTTATTCAACCTTGACTGATAAGTCAATGATGGCCCAAATATTACAAAATTCCTTGGATAATACAACTGATCAACTGCATCTGGAAAAATCTTCCTCCCAGGCCAAGGATAACAGAATAAAATCTTTGGAAGAAATAATTATTGGATTGGGTCATAATCCCAAAGATGTTAAGGCTACAGAAGCCTTGATCAAAAATAAATATGATGATATTGCAGCCCTAAGGAAACAACTAAAGTTTCCACCTTCAAGGCATCCACAAATTGCTGAGGTCATAAAGCAAAAATCTGAAGAAGAACTGATCGATTTTCTCTTAAAACTTAATGAGAAACTGAATGAGACTGAACAAGAACTTGAAAAATCATTAAAGGACAAGTAGGGAGAGTAGACCTCTCAACCTCCCAATGTGATACCAGTAGTCTCAACAGTAGTCCCTTCTACCCTTGTGACAACACTAGCACCAAACATCACAACAGCCACAGCAGAAGTGGTCACAGGTAAAACAACAATAGGGCAGTCAACAGGACTAGCACAGGGTAACACTGCCAATTTGAGCACTGAGGAGCTAATAAAATCAATGGAGGAATTGAAGCTCCAAGTTACAGAACTCCAAAAAGCAAAGGAACAATTTACTACTTTGGAACAAAAGTATGATCTCTCAAAGATAAATGTTGCAGAAAAGAGAAGAGAGATCAACAGGTTAGAAAAATTGGTGAAAGCATTAGAAAATGATCTCACATTTGAGAAACATTTGAAAGAAATCAAGGAAATTCTTTGGGCCAACATCACTCAATCAATAAATGATGTCTGGCCATCAATCCAAATAATGTATGAGCAAAATGATTTAGTTAAACTGGCTCTAGAAGAAGTTCAAAAGGCAAGGGCAAAATTAGGAAATATGCCTGAAGAAGCCAACGAGCTCATACAGTTTTTAAATACCAAGAACAAATATCAGCTTGAAGAGCTAGGCATTTAAGATAGAACAGGGACAATTTTGGAGGTAAAAAATATTTTTACTAAAAGAACTCTGATGCAAAACTTAGAAAGAAGGTGCCATGATATGCTGGAAGAAATCAATGCTTTTACAAAGAGATTGGATATTTTGCAGAGTAAAGGGTTGCCAAGTCCTTTAGTTACTCATGATAAACTAATGAATCATCAAAGCTATGTTGAGAAATTGAATAAGTGTGCAGACAACCAGGCAAGTCCATCGTCAAGTTCATTCGCAGCAAAAGCGTTGCCTACAGGAAAAATTCTTTATGACAGTCTAGAAAATTTGTTCTATCTCGAACATGAGGTAAAGCACTTATTTCCAATTCAGCCCACCTTTTTTAGATACACAGAAACTGATGAGACCCTAAGAAAGCTTCAAAGAACCAGAATACCAGAAGCACAATGGTGGGAATATATGTTGGACATTTTATAAAAATATCCTTGGATGAATTTTGATTATTTACTACAGTAAGTAATGGTAATAAAGGATAAGCAGAGATCAAACCGGTCAAAGTGTATCAGTACATATAAAGAGTATCAGTAAAAATAGAGCAGCCATCACAGAGTTACCAAAGAAGAAAGCAACAAGCCAAATCATAGGGCCTGCCTCCAGCACATTCATAAAAATAGGAACAGCACAACATCGGTTTACCTTTTCTCCTATCTATGAGACTATCTATCTCTATTTTCTTGTAATTTATTAATAAGTTATCCTAAAATATATCTCACTCTGTTAGGAGATATTTTTTATAATTTTTTTTGCATAAATACCCCCTCAATTAGACTATTGAGGGGGGTGGATTCTTAGACTTTGCTGTAATATTGATTATTTTGGAATAAAGTGCTATTGGACAAATTTTGCATGGCTAGCTGGATAAAGAATTGACGCAAAAGACTTTTCACAGGATTCTTGAGTCAGACAATGGATCAATAAGTCTTCTATCTCTTTTGTTTTAAAGTTTTATATTTGTTTATTATACTATCTATGTTTCATATCTGAATGATAAATGCAAAAGAATAATTCAAAAAGTGCTTGAGTGCAATCTGTTTTCAATCGTTTTTATTCTTAATGTTTTCCTCTGAACTAGTATGGACAGTGAATTCTTAATTGCTCCTGTTTCCTAGTTTATTCATTCTGATTATTTGGTAAAGAATTCTTAATTTTCCTTTATTAATAATCATTCAAGTTCCCTCTTTCGAATATGTTGAAGGATTCTTAATTTCCCTTCACCCATTTTGAGTCCATTTCATTCATTTTAGATCTTTAATTGTTCCCTATTTGATTACCTTGCCCTGTGAAACCATCCCTTGTTAAGAAACTAAATCCAGTTAAGCCATATTTCTTTGAATCCATTAGCCCAATGGTCTAAACTATTCAGTCCTACACCTCTACTATTGAATTCCATCACCCAAACACTCTCAAAATCCCTAAAATTTCATAACTAGCCTAATATATTTAAAAAAAAAAGCTAAAACTTAAAGAGAGAGCCCTCTCTGGGTACATATTGGCTATATTCTGTACCTAAAAGTTGGTTTGTGGTTACCTCGGACCCCTTTCCTCTTCCCAACAACTTCAAGGAAAATCTGAGTGATAACACCAGCCTTAGGATTCTTCCTCCTTTGTGAGGCCTTCTCCATTGTCTATCCTCCTCTCTTTTTCTACCCTCCTCTTCCATACAATATCTATCTTCCTCCATAGTGTTTTGGTGGCCTAGAAACCCTAGGGATAAGGTAGATGGGATTGGGGAGTGAAGATGGGTCAAGGGAATAGGGATAACTCTAGGAAAATTTAGGGAAATGGGGGAAGGGATTAGGTAAATGTGGGAGGTGATGGGAGGTCAAAATGTCAAGGGAATTGGAAATGAGAATTTAATTACAGGTTTAGGTAAGGGGCTACCTAGGAAGGGAGAAGCCTAGGACTTAGGGTTTTTAAGGAAAGGGACTTAGGGATTAGGAAATGGTAATGTAAGGGTAGGGATAGGGTTTTCAGATGAGTGGGAAGGGAATGCAGGGTATTAGGGCATCAATTTTGGGAATTAGGAATAAAACTAGGGTTTCACTTAGGAACAAATACCAATTTTTCTTAAGAACAAAAACATGATGAAATCATTCCTTAGGAGTGCAAGAAGACAACAAATTGAGTGTAATTACTTGCAAAAATGTGTAAGAGGCACTTGCTAAAGTTTTTGAAGAGTTTGGAGGTGCTTTGTTGAGTTTTGGTGCCTGTAGACTTTATTGAGAAAAAGCGTAGCGCCTTGCCGAGAAGCGCAGTGCCAGTGGGGATGTTGTGGATCATTATCTACATATCCTTTTTATATTTCATTTTGAAATTTCTAAAAGAAAAAAATTAAAAAAATAAGAATTCGAAAATATGCTATAGTATGAAGTTTTTAATACTTTAGCATAAAAAAGAGAGGAATTCAATGTATTTCCATTTTTATTTATATATATGAAGCGGT
The DNA here is from genome assembly GCA_034641835.2 of Pinus albicaulis. Classification (NCBI taxonomy): domain Eukaryota; kingdom Viridiplantae; phylum Streptophyta; class Pinopsida; order Pinales; family Pinaceae; genus Pinus; species Pinus albicaulis. Next base: position 1,644,834,244 of record CM076578.1, on the reverse strand, counting down.
CGTCAACCTTAGGTTGATATATATATATATTAAGGTTAAGACCCGAGCAACTTCCCGAGCGGAAGTTGAAATCATATAGAGAAGCTTATGGATATGCAATTGCGGGGGGTGAATTAGCCCGACGGTTATCAAAACCCGACCCCCCGCAGTTGACCGGTCAAATCATAGAAATGATGTGATCAACGGTTCAGATTAAATAGGGGGGGTATGGATCGAACTTCTCCGCCGTACTCACAGACCCCCCGCATGACGTCATCAGCTGAGATGGAAGACAACTGTCATCCACTGTCAACTGTTTCTTCGCGTCACTCCTGCATTTATTATGGTTTCCGTAGCCTATAAAAGGGATTCTTCCGTCCCGTTTGGATTTATTTGTGACTGTTTGCCCTGTTTAACCGCGTCCCGCCACCTTTGCATTACCCATTGCCTCGCGAATTGCTTTCAAATTCCTGTCAGCCATGGCCAAGCGAACATCGTTGTCTGGTTCATCAAGTCTCAGTCCCCTCCTAGATAGCGAGAAAGATGTTCATGATACCGCGTCGTCCGTCAACCATCCTCTCTTGCATTACCAAGTAACCCTGAACACTGACAAGTCCCCTGTGTTCTCTGCTATGAAAAGTTCGGGTGTGTTGTGTGCTTGTGTTCCAAAAACTCATTTCTTCCCTGAATTCATTTCTTGGTTAGTTTCGTCCATGTACCCTGGCAAGTGTTTCGTTATGAATTCCCAGGGGGGAAATATCCTGCAGGTTTCAACACAATTAATGCATCAAGCATTATGTTTTCCAGAAAATGAGTCTCCATTGCAGTTCTCCGAAGATTCGTTGGTTCAGTATTTCGAGGAGCTTTCAAATGAAGAGTTTAATCGCCGCATGTCGTTTTTGATACCAAGTCCAGAGAAAACTCAATTTGAAGCAGGAAAGTTCAGTTTGGAGGCGTTCAATGTTCAGTATAGGCCAGTTCTTAGCCGCATTACGGAAATTTTGGGAAGAGATGATGATCACGAAATTTATAAAGCAGTCTTGGGAATGTTCACTCTGATGATGAAACCAGGTGTGGTGCTAGACATCCCGTCTTTTTGGCAAGAAGTAGTAAACTCCCAATTGATCGCCTTCCCTCTAACAGGTTTTTTCAGATTTCCATCATTGGTAGTCTACTTATTTTTATATCAAAATGTTGAAGAGTTCATGAGTGTTGGTTTAAATATAATGGATAGTAATAAAAATAAGCAGTCAGTTTTGCTTTGGACCGATATGGTTAGAAAAGAAGAGAACGAAGCCGGGCTGTTTGAATTTGCTGACCATTTCATGTCTACTGCTTATAAAATTCTGAATGGAACTTTTCCTCCATGCTTTCTGCCAAAGGCCCAGGAGTTCTTACAGTTAGGACCCAATTGTAAATTTGGAGACTGGTTTGTTTTTGAAGATTACTCTGAGATAAGGCTGTATGGAGTTAGTATTGAGCCATATAGGTTCCCAACCTTTGTTCCCATGAGACTTTTTGCCCTGGAATTTATAAGGCAAAGTCTTAATGTAGATCAAGTTCATTTTCTGCCCATGAAGAAAGGATTAATGTACAAGTTGCCTATGAGTGTAGGCCCTTTTGTTGTTAACACAAGACAAGCTTTTGAAGAAGTATCAAAAATATTGGAAGGAACGCAGTTGTTGTTGGGAGAGAAATGGCCCTATGATCCACATGGGATAATTTCTTAGAAAAGGGTTGAGAATGGGTATGCTACTTTTACTCATGTAAGTAAACCTGATTTGGAGAAACTGGCTAATCCAGGAGGGTCAAGTTCATCAAAGACCAGTATTCAAACACCTGCAATTTTGGAAAGAATGAGCAAAAGAGGTAGGGAGGATGTTATTGATATCGATGATGAGGAGCCTCGAGAGGAAAAAAGGACCAAACTAGCAGAAGACCATTCCTCCAATTCACCTGGTTTTACTCTCCAGGTCAATGAAGAACAAGATTTCCCCTCATCTCCTAATAGACAGGAACTTCATTTGGAGAAGGCTCCTTCCATGAAGCAAGTGTTCACACAGATTGAGGAAAGGAACCAAAGGATAAAGGCCAATATAGAAGCACAAGTAGAGCAAAATATACCTGCTGACCAAACCAGATTATTGACTGTGATGGATCTGGAGAAAGATCAATTTAAGATGGCTCTGTCACATCCGACAGGAATGTCCCTTGGACCTTTGGGCAGCTTTAAGGAGTTAAATATAGTCATGTATTTTAAAAAAATCCCCTTGTGGGACAAAATGAATCTTCACATGCAGACAGGTCAGCTGATTGTAAATGATTTGAGCAGGACCAATGCTACAGCAGTCAAGACTGAAAATATGCTTGCAAAGGTCATCAAACAATGCAAAATGGAGAAAGCTAATGCCAGGGCATTAACAACTCAGAATGAAGAGCTGAAGAAGATCATTATGAAAATTGGCGTGGATCCAAATGATAAAGCCGCAATTCAAAAACTTATGAAAAGTGCAGAAGCAGAAATATCTTCATTAAGGAAAAAATTGAAATTGCCAGCTACAGAGCACTCATTGGCGGCCGAAGTAGCTGAGGTTGAAAAGGAAAAAGAGGAATTGTGACAGCAGTTGATGAAGAAGGACGAAGAACTCAATAAGGTAAAGCAGACTGCTATAACCTTACAGAATCAAATCGAGAACCATACTTGTACTTTTGATTTTTCTGCAGGTGGAGTTGATCCTCAAGCCCAGGTTGTTCAGCTAAACACATAATTAAAGATGGCGGAAAGAGATTGTAAACAAGCCCAGTCAGAATTGGCCATAGTTATCAAGATGATGCAAGGATGGGAAGGAAAAGCACATGAGAATGAGCAGAAGCTACAGAAAGCTGAGGATGAGATCAAAGAGCTCAAGGAGAAATTGAAGGGAAATATTTCCCTTATCAAAGCTAAGGATATCATCTGGAACAAGATCATTTCAGAGATGCAGTCAAAATGGGATTCCATGAACATAATTTCCAGAGAGAAAAACATTGTTTCAGAGCATGAAAAGGAGTTATTATCGGAGAAGCAGGCCGCTATTAAAAGATCGAATTGGGCCAGAAAATTCAGAAATTTTATTAATGCCAAGACAGATGAAGAGTTAAGAGATATAGGGATACGGGATAGGTACTTCTATGCTGAAGAGGTAAATAAAATGATTATCAAAAACGACCTTCTAAAGGCCTCAGAGAAGCGGTTACAGGGAATTAAAGAGATCATTAAGAAATTTGATATATCTTTTGACAAGTTGACGAGAACAAGTTTGCCCTCATGCTGGACAGAGAGAGGGGAGATTATGTCCTGGAAATTCTATGAAGATCAGTTAATATTTGCAAAGAGAAGAGCAGACGGCCGGCATGAGAAGACACAAGTTTTGAAGGGAGAAACGGTATTTAATTTCTTACAAAGGCATTTCCTTCTGCTATGGATGGTGAAGACATTGTTTACAGGTAATCTTACTCACAGTCAAGTTGTTGCATTTACACTGGAATATCATTGTTATAAGAACGCTCCGATGACTCAGGATAAACTCTGGAAAGAATGCAAGAAATTTTCTATTGACACAGAAAAGGGATTTCCAGCCAAACAGCCACAAGTAGCCGTTCAGCCACAAATAGTCATTGAGTCAGCCACTATTTCAGGAACATCAGTTCCCTTAGATTAGGAGTTATCATCTTTTATTATGTTTTAAATGAAGTCATGTAAATGTAATAGAATGTTTCCGAGGCATGTACCTCCACTACAGTGAGTAGTTAAGCAGTTAGAGTTAGTTGGAATCAGTTTTATAACTGGAAACCATTTTGGGTCATATTGTATTTAAAGACAATTTGAAGGAAAAAGAAGGTTCAAAGTTTTGGACCTTGAAGGCTAATTTTGTACTGAACAATATTGAATGAATGAAAAGTTTTGCAAGTTTCCATTATTCCATCTGTGTTGAAGAGTTTTCTTGGTTTTCATTTCATTTCCATATCTGTGAATAAAGTAGAGTGATTTGAGCAGCAGGTCTCTTGATATTTATGTATCTGAGAGTTAAACATCCTTAATGGGCGCTCCTCTATTTTAGCTTATTTGTTACTCACTTCTTCAGGATTTTATAATGGTAGTTTCTGTTTTAAGCAGCATGGAAAATTAAAATCCTTTTCTTTCTTCGTCTTCCATTCGCTCACTTCAATATAAAGGGAATATGGCATTGCAGAACTTGTAAAGATTTGATATTTGGGAAATATATTATTAATATTTGAAGGTTTAATAAACAAAGACAGACATACATTTTGTGACATAATCTTTAATGTCTTGAGCATGGATTCCTGTACACAGCAAGGAATTGTTTCTCAAGGAACAACAGGGGAGAAAGCACAACGTTTCCTACTCTAAGCACAATGCCACCCTCTGAAAGTGCAACGCTAGTGAAAAAATCAGCCTATGACCCTGCAAATCGACTTTTCCGGCTATGGGAGTGTAAACTCGATGGATGAAATGACAAATGAGCTTCTTTGTGATGTCTTGGTGGTCTTTATACTTCATGATTTGAATGAATTGGGCCTTGGGACCCACTTTTTCTTTCTTCACTTTCACTTTAAACTATGAATTTTTACCTTTGCACTTGACTTTTTCCTGGACAAATTTATCATCTAATGACTTTGAGAACTCTTTTATTTGACATTTTTAATGCTTTCGCATGTTGGAACGCTGAGTTAACATCTTGGGAATCATGATACTTATTACATTTTGATGACATAAAATTACATAGTGAAAATTAAAAATTACATCTGAAAACCAAAATTACATGCTGAAACAATTTTCTTTACAAATCATTGTCATATGATGAAGAGATGTTATTGGATCACCCTTTACTTGCTGGTATTATGAAGTGAAAATGAATTTTTATTGGACCTTGGAAACCCTAATGACCTAATGACAACCTTGAAAAACCCTAAAATACCTAATGAGACCTTGAAAGACTAAATTTCAAGATGACATGACTGATATTGACTTTATGAATGGTGTATAGTTAGCAAGGTATGATACTATGCCAACAAGTAATCAAATTTGAGGAAGAGTGATGTTTTGGACTAGGGCTACTATCAGTGACTAAAATTTTGCATGACCTAGTGGAATGAATAAAAATTTCTAAGTGGGACCCCTAAAATGATATGAAAAGTGGATTTTTGATCACTGATGGTAGGATTCAAATACTGACGCTAAAATTGGCCTTGTTGGGGATGATAGCTCTGAAATAGGTGTCAAGAACACCGTAGACCAGAAAGCCTTATCCATTTGGGCCAATACGGTCAAAAACTCAAACGAATAAACATGACTGAAAACTGATAACTTAGAAGAGATAGATTGACTCAAGACAAGCTCAAAATTGACTGAAAACTGACTCAATACTGACTTACTTGACTGAAAACTGAACTTTGAAAATGGCAGCAAATCAGTGAAGCTCCATGGCCTTCACTTCAGGCTTCTAACTCCAGTGATCTCTACTTCACACTTGCAGATAATTTAACTAATATTTACAATGAAATGGAAAACTGATTGAGAAATGTGTTTAAGAAAATATAATGTTTAAGGAGCCTACCATTGACTGGTCCTCCTAAACACTCTTGTCCATTCATCTCTTCAAGAAAATAAGCATTATGTCCCCGACAAGAAGAAATATGATATGGCCCTTTCCATAAATTTTCAAATTTGCCATGCTTACCCGCATCCTCATTTCTGGCATCCTAGCGGAGTACTACATCTCCAACCTTGAAGTTGTCTTCCTTTGTTTTCTAGTCATAGATCTTATTTATCTTGTCATGGAGTTTTAAAGTATTCTGAAATACCTCATCTCTCGTCTGTTGAAGGTGTATCATTTCATTAATCTGACGTTGTATCATTTTCCTCAGTCCCTGCTTCTTGCAACAATTTCATTACTGGGACTGCTAATGATGAAGTAAACATAGTATTGACACCATACGCAACTTGAAAATGAGACATGCCAATAGAATTATTACTACTTACTCGGTCTGCCCACAATGCATTGACCAACTTATTATGCCAATTCTTTTTATTTTCCTCTAAAATTTTCTTAATGATACTGATCAAGGATTTATTAGAGGACTCTGCTAATCCATTACCTTGTGGGTAGTAGGATTTAGAGTGTCCCAAATTAATGTTATATATGTCACAAAACTCAGTCATATTCTTAGACTTGAATGATGTCGCATTATCTGTGATAATATTAGTACGAAAACTGAAATGGGACAAAATATTAGTTTCTAAAAACCAAATGATGATAGAATCTATTGCTTCCCTGGTTGGGATCACTTCGATCCGCTTCTTAAAGTAATTTGTGGTTGTCAATATCCACTTGTGTTGTGCGGATGATGCTGGATAAATCTCACCTATGAAATCTAGGCCCCACTGGTGAAATGGTGCATGTACTGAAATAGGTTGAAGAGGTAATGGGAGTAGCTTTCTCTTACCCTAAAAAACTTGACTTTCATGGAAACTCATTACTGTTTTTTAGACATCTGAAAAAAGTGTTGGCCAATAATATCTAGCTCTTAATATTTTATTGGCCGTGGTCTTCCAATATAGGTGGCCCCCACAATCTCATTTGTGGAATTCATTCATCACTTCCTTAGATTCTTCTTCGACCAAAAAATTTAGCAACACACCTCTAGGATCCTTCCAGTAAAGTGAATTTTCCAATATGCAATATATTTGAAGCTTTGAATTTCAAAGACCTACCTTGAATATTATTCATGCACACAGGAGGGTTTAGGTGTTGCAAAACATAAACAATATTAGAATTTCGTGGAGATGACAAACATATCAAATACCTGAATGAGATTCACTTCTTCTTCATTATCGAACAACACTGAAATTAAGTTGATGTCTAGAGCATGAAGGTTTGACTCAGCCATGATCTTGGCTAAGCCTTGACCTTTGATCAGCTTAGTGGGCTTGATGTCAAGATCAAATTCTAGTAATGCTGCTATCCATCTCCCTCTCTTGCCTTCTGGGTTTGTTTGCATAAGAACTTATTTTACAGTTGCGTTAGGCACATAGGCAAGAGTATGTGAATGTAATATGTAAACTCTGAAATATTTTAGCGCTTTTACCAAATCTAAAGCCCATTTCTCTATGATGTTGTACCGAAGGCCTGCATCTCTGATATTGCGACTGAAAAATGCAATTGGTAGATCTGTTTTATCCCTTTTCTGCATCAATATTGCTGCCATGGTGTGCTCAGAAGAAAATGACAATATTATGAAATCAATAGTATAACCAAGACTTATCAAAATAAGGGCAGTAGTCAAGGCAAAAATTACTGAGTTGAAATACTTCCGGGCATGTTCAGACCACTTAACATCATTATCTTTCTTCAACATATTTTCCAATTCTCTAAGATGCTCGGCCAAATTAGGAATGAATCTACGTAAGAGATTCATCTTACCATTGAATGCTTGTATTTCCTTTTTCTGCGAGGGAAATCAATCTGTTGAATTTCTTGAACACGAGAAGGGTCAATTTGGATCCCATCCTTGGAGATGATGTGACCTAGAAGTTTTCCCTCCTCCATGGAAAAAATGCTTTTCTTTGGGTTGAGAGAGATTCTGAACTTCCTACATCTATCGAAAAAAATTGTTAAATGGTGAAAATGTTCATCATCAGAATGTGAAAACATTGTCAAGTCATCTAAATAAACAACCAAGGAAACATATTTTTCATTGGTGAATGTTATGTCCATGGCTTGCTGAAATGTGGCCCCTGCATTTTTCAAACCAAATGGCATCTTTGCATATTTGAACGTACCCCAAGGTGTAGTAAATGTTGTCTTGTCTAGATCATCCTTGTGCACCAAAATCTAGTTATATCTAGAATAGCCATCTAAGAGTGACATCCGAGAAGAACTGAAAAATCTTTGAAGGATATGGTCCATTTTGGGAAGTGGATAGTTGTCCTTCAGAGACACTTTGTTCAAGTTCCTGAAATCTATGTCGAGCCGGATTTATCTAGTCTTATTTCTTACTGAGAACAAATTTGAAACCCAATTAGAGAATATGATAGGAACAATAATACTAGACTTGAAAATTCTGTTTACCTCTTTTTCAATTGATGGCAGCAATCTAGGATTGATCCTTATCAAATTTTTCCGAAAGGGATTTTGATTGGACTTAATCAGAATAGTGTGTTGAATGATGTTGTATTTTTTCATACATCTTTAAATCTGCATATTCCCATGCAAAAACATCATAAAATTCAGAAAGTAATTTAACATATTCATCCTTACCTCAGGAGATAAGGACTTGGATACTTTAATCATCTTTGGTTTGTCTGTTGTCCCAATGTTTACATCTTCAACACGCTTTTCCGTAGGCACCAATGTAGGCTTACTTGCTACGTCATGTTGGTCAAACAATTCTTCCAAAGGTATGAGAACTTTTGGAATATTGTTGTCTTTTAGTTGTAGTATATCCATCTGAGTTGCTTCTATATCCTGGTCATCTTTATCACAAATTTCATCTATGGAACAATTCTCAAATTCCGCCTCCCCTTGGAGAAAGTTATTTACCTTCTTATCATCCCAGAAAACTTGCCAATACTACAAGTTATCGGGAACAGTGGGTTGGTGTTTCACATGAATCTCAAATTTCTTGTTTGAAAAGATGTGGATCTTAAAATTGCTTGAAGTTGTAGCCAATGAATCTACCATGAGATTTTGACTCCTTGGCACAATTATAAGTATACACTTCTGAAACATATTCAAAATATCTAGTACAACATTCCTATATTGTCTCATTCAAGGATGATTAGCATGATATTCACCTTTAACTTTCTTGATCACAAGTTCTGAATCACCATACACAACAATCATTCTTGCACCCAATTTCTTCAAGATCTTTAGGCCAGTAATCAGTGCTACATACTCTAGCTCATTGTTAGTGCAATCAAAAGCTAACTTGTATGAGTATAGTCTAAAATTTGTAGGGACCTTATTCTGATGATGAAAAGGGTTGCAGACCCAAATTCCAATGCCTACCCCATCTTTCCCCAGGGCACCATCAAATTCCATGGACCATAGACTATTTTCATCCTCCACGTACTGAAACTCTTATTTCTATTTTGGCTCAACTTTATGAATTTTTTCTTCATTATTTTCTGGAATTTCTTCCACTTTATCTAATGGTTGTTCTGAGTTTTTCTCTACCTCATCTGATGGATATTCTGATGAGCTCAACAGATTCTATTTTTCCTTTTCTATAACTTCTCTGATGCAATTATGAATCTCTAGAACATCTTCTACATCTACAAGCTTGCTATCTACATCATTTAAGCCGCTATCATTAAACAAAATGGATGACTCTAAATCTGTATGTACAAAATTTATCGGATGATTTTTAGGCTTTTGTTTGCTTGTGATCATATATTTCATATTTTTTTCACGGTACAATTTTCTCAATTTTACAAAAACAACGATATTTGGATAAGAAAATTCTAATTGCAATGTGCCTCTCAGCTCCCCCCCCCCCCCACCCCCAAAAGATCTTGACAACAACATGCCAAACCGTGGCGGTATGTTAGCTACCACCACATCCATTAGAACATTCTTTGCCGAAATCTGCTCTAGGGAGACTAAAAAATATTTAATAAGGCCAATACAATGGACTCTACCTGAATCGAAGGAGTATAAGTCATGATAGGGACGAGTGATATCAAGGCCCAGCTTTTCCATAATGGTTTTTGGCATTAGATTATGAGAGGCTCTGGAGTCTAACATGGAATTGTGTAAAATGCATTGGTGGATTCTTAGACTCAAGTAAAAAGGAGGAATCTCACTATCTTCTAACTGACCATCAATAGTAGGACCAAAAATGAGTTTAGGATGATCATCTTCGACATTTACCATGTCGGGCAAAGGATCTACTTTAAGCATATTGGAAACATGGGACTTATACTGGTTATTCTTAACAAGCTCGGTTAATGGAATAGACACTTTTAATTTTGAAATTTCAGTTTCTAGGCTGAAGGGAGTGGTTTTTTCTACCTCTTTAATGACTGTGTCTCATTGTCCATCATGGTCCTTTGATGGAGCTTCTTTCTTATGACTATCCTTTTCCTTATTTTCCGAACTTGTGGATGGTTGATTTACCTTCTTTTGATTTGTGACTACAGGCTCTTTTCCCTTAATCTAATTACCCAGAGGATTCTATTTTCTTTTAGTATCTTTCTGCTGAGATGCTCTCTTCTAAATGGGATTAACCAACACATCTTTGCTCCTCAATGAAAATTGTCTATTTTGTGAACTAAGTGCATTCAAGTACCCCTGTTGATTATCTGGTTTGGTCTCCAACTCATGATCATTGGAAAGGTTAAAATCTTCATCCTTAGGTTGATATTTATTTTCAAAATACTCTTCATCTTCCATAAAAAACATAGGCAAAACATCAACCTTGAAAAGGATATTTTCCTCAACAATTGTGTCTTTATCTTCTTCTCCTCCTTGAGCATAGTTTTGCTGCAAGGGTGTCTTGATTTGTGGTTGTTGTGCTGGTTGCTTAGGAGCCCATTGTGCTCTCTGCTTGATCCTTAACTAAGGTTGTTGTTGGCCTCTGTAGTTAGGATTTCTGACCTCAGGCTGTTTTTTAGTGATGGACATCCTGTCAACCATACTTTCAATAGTCCTTATCAAAGTGTCCATATTAGCATCGGAAGATGAGGTGGATGGTTCATATTTAATGGTGACTTTTCTCTGATTTCTAGATCTAGCTCTTTTCATCAACATACTTGTGTTATAAAATTATATATTACAGAGAAATGCAACACATAAAATATGCAGAAAACAAAAGCACAAAAAACACATAAAACCAGAGAGACACAAATATACGTGGTTCACCTAGTTTGGGTTGCGTCTACCCCGAACAGCCATTCCTTCCTTTCTATTATCTAGAAAAATGAAGAGACACAACCTACATCAGATCTGTTGTAATATCCTTTGTTCTCTCTCATAGTCTCCCTATCTGTTTCTCACTCTAAAAAACACATAAAATACATAGCCACAATAAAATACCCTCATACAAGGGAGGGGTTGCCTTCTAGGGCAAAAAAACCTAAACTAAACATAACTTCTACCATTAGATCATCCACCTAATGAACGACCCAGATTGACTCGAAATTACTATACTTTTACAAGGCAATTTTACATATGTTTTTAGCTTCGGGGGCGCTTCCCCCAAAACCCCCTGCCAGGGGGGGCTCTATAAAGTCGTAGCCACCCCCCCTTGACCCCCTAGGAAACTTTTAATTATGGGCGGCGTTGCCACCCCATTAAGGTATAGGGTTCCAACGCTGTGATACAAAATAAACAAGATAATCAAGCTCCACACCCAACAATTTGCTTCAATGATGACTGTGCTCTTTTGCATATCTTCCAATGTAGCTGGATTTCTTTCCCTTAGTTGGTAGGCCATGTTTGGATCAAATGCATATGGATAACGTATGAGAGCTAAGCCTGGAGGAGGCTTGATCTCAACGGGAATTTCATTATAGATTCTATTGAAGCGAGTATTGAAATCTTGGACTGATTCATTGAGATTTCTCTTTATGTTCTCATACTCAGAAAGAAACTGTAAATGATTTTTTTTTACCTCCCACCGGGATATAAATGCATCAACCAGCTGGGCTGGAGTGGCAATGGAATTAGCAGTTAAGGATCTAAACCAAACTTTGACATCTCTAGAGAAGCTTTGGGTTATAATCCTCATTTTTGCATTTTCAGCATCAAATTCCTCCAAATCTATAAAGTCAGTGATCTTAACAATGTGTTGTCTTGCAGACATGGTAGAATTTTCATCAAACAAGGGGAGTATTTGGCCATAACCCTAAGGTAAATCATTCAATTGAGTAGGTAAGATTAGTGGGGAAAATCTGGCCTTGATTCCTATTGAGTGAAGTGCTAGATTGAAAACAGGAGGAGTTGGCTGAATAAGTAGTGGAACAACAGTTGTAGGTACTGAAGTAGTAGGTATAAATCATGAGGTCGAGGGTGCAGATGAAAAAGAAACAATTGATTGAGGTTGAGTCGAGCTAGCTATTACCTCTTGATGGTAGAATTGGATCTAGTAGTTGATTTCAAGGTATGATTCGAGTTTAATATCTTCAAAAAACCTATCTTCTTCAAGTTTCAGAGAACTAAGATCTAATTCAGATAATGAATTGACCTCAGAGAGTCTTAAAGGATTGAATACTATGTCGGATAAAGAGGTTTCAGACTTATATCTAAACAATTACAATTCAAATTTCAGATCATATGGTATATCTTCAAGAGATATTATTTTAGTAGGCTATGAAGTAGATCTTACCAATGGGATTGGTCCTGACTGAATCTTTGTAGTTTGATATCTATGCCTCCAGAAAATATTCTTTGGATCTTTGACTGGATCAGCTGGATCATGATCGAGATTTTCTCTTGTATATCTTCTTGAAGCCATCTCTACAATATTGGCACTAAAATTATTCAATCAACCTTTCAGAAACTTAATCCTATCATCCAAAGGATCAAATTCCAATGATTCTTGTCGCACACACAGGGAAAATAAATCTTTCTTTCCCCAAAAATGGCGCCAGTATGTTATCACTCCACCGGATCTCTAAGGCTGAGAAGGAGTCCAAACAGAGGTAACCACAGACCAATATTTTAGACTGGTAGCTAGCCCTACCAAACCAAATAGGGCTCTCTCCATAATTTCACAACCCTGAGGGTTGTATGAATTAGGGTTTTAGGCTACGTATGAGTACAGGGGTTTGTTTGTTTCAATTGGTTTTGCTGGATGGGTGAATTAGGTCAAAGAGGCTAGGTCAGGGCAAATAAGATTAGGGTTGCAGAGATTCAATGGGGCAAGGTAGGTATAAAACATACAAACTTAGGGTTTTAGGGTGAGATTGATCAGACTGGCGAGGAACTAGAAAGAGCAAGGCTAAGCATGTATTCTTTCTAAACTATAGAAAATGAACAATCTATGAATATTTTCCCAAAATAGAGCATGAGAGATTTATTCTGTTTATCAACCTAAAAACCAGAATATCATAGAAATGAAATGGATCATGAAAAAAAACATTCATACATAATGAGACAAAAGAATAACAATGCTAAATTTCCATACCACAGGTATCCCAAAGAAATAGCTGCAACCTTTTCATTAATTTCCTACCAAATACTGATTACACTAGTGTCTCTGATTAATGCAACAACATCCAACCTCGGAAATGAGTCAAAAAGTACAAGATATAGACCACAAAACAACTTCTCTCATCCTCAAGGGTCGAATCCCTGAGTGGAGGAGCAGTTCCACCAAAAACTGAACTGATACCTAGAGTGTAGGGAGGTCAAACTGACTCATCCCTCACCTTTTGGAAACTGATTCATTACATCATCATCAAAAGTTTTCATCTAATGTATTTACCCTAGGTAAGTGTAATAACACCCTAATTACATTTAAATCATTGATTTAAAAAGGTGAAAACTCCATTTTCCAAGTGAAACTGAGAAAAAGTGAAAAATATGGAAATATCAGCAAACTGAAAATTTTTGTCAAAAGCACAGTGCCAAGGTCAAAAGCACATATCCATCTTCAGCTCCACTTTTGAGGGGTTCCAGGTGTCAAAATTGAGCTCAGGATAGTTCATTTGAAAGCATGTCCAGTATAGTTTCTAGATCTTTGCTCGGTTTCCAAAATGGTGCTGATTTGACCCTCCAAAAAACTAATTCTCCTAAGACTGGTAAAAATCACAGCGCCAACCTCCAAAACTGAGCAGAAAGGTCATTTTTTGAGTGTTTTTTGACCTTTTGACTACCTCTTAGACCCAAAAAATCTTAGAAAAGTTGTTTTCTTGACTTTAAATTTCCTTATGAATCCAATGGTACCTTCAAATTTTTCATTGGAGGTCCCTAGGAAAAGCGCAGGCCTCGGGCGTCGTGCTTTTTCCAGTGCCACTGTGCAAAATTGGCAAAAACACAAAAAATTCCAAAAATTTCAAAATTTTGCCCAAATTTCTTCAAATATTCTACTGTGGGATGTTGATGAGGTGTATTAGGCAATGAGATATTCCTCAGCAAGAATATAAATCTTGTCCCCTTCATTTTTCTTAGTTAGGGTTTCAAGTCTTGATTTGACCCTTTTGAGCTTTGAGCTTGCAATTTGGTTTTTCTTGAAGTAGTGTTTGGCCCTCTTTCTCAATATGTCATTATCCTTGTTTTCCTTCTCCAAGATCTTCTCAATATTTTGGTTGGACCTGTCAAGCCATTGCTCCTAGTTCTCATTGAAAATGATGGCAAACTGTTCATTCAAAGTGAGCTCATTAGCAAGCTCAACCTCTTTTTTCCTGTCTATTTTTAGAGCTCTTTTCAGCCCTCTAGTACTAGGTCTTCTTCTTGGAAATTGTTCTTATGCGTCATTTTTTTCACCACATATTTCATAAGCATCATCAAACAAGGCCTTTTCTTTTTTTTCTTCTCTTTTTTCCTTGAAAAGTTGAATCTCCATGATGGCCTGCTTGGACTTGAGTTGTTCATTTTCTTGCTCAGAGTATGCAATAACAAAATTAGATCTCTCTAAGTTGGTCTTAAGCTCCATGATTTGGGCATCCTTCTCCTTTATAATAAATTTGGAGGCCTCATCATCATGATCATCATTGAAATCAACAAGGTCAAAATCTATCTTTGTCTCATGGAGGTCATCCTTCTTGAATGGCTTCCTCATGTACATCTTCCTCTGCCATATTTTGTTTGTCTTTTTGTAACTTCTTTGTTGGTGAATAAGGCATGGCCCCTCCCACAATCTGTGGGGAAAACACCTGCCTATACCCTCTTTGATATGTCTTTTCCAATGTGTTGATTTCAACCTCTTTAGGTTTGTTGACCTCAACTCTGCTAGGTGACTCATCACGACCATAAAGTGGTGATGATGGTGGTGATGGTGATGGATTTGTTGAAGTGGAGTGAGGTGGAGGCATAGATGTAGTTGGGTGAGATGAAGAAGGTACATCTTCAGCATGTGGAGCTTGTGGAGCAGTGAAGATTTCATTTGCAATGAAGGTGTCCCATGAGATGCCCACTTGATCAAGGTGATGGAGGACAATGATCTTGATCACTAAATGGTGGAAGAGGGTATTCATCTGCTGGTCATAGCCTCTCTTTTTCATAATGTAAGCCATTTTATCTATGCTCTTGAATAAAAATTATGGAATATTGAGCAATCTTACTCTTGTAAAGTGCATCAGAAGTGTAATGTGATATGTGTAGAGCCTAAAAAACCTCCCTTCATAAGAGAAGTACTTCATGATGATTTTCATCATGGGTGCATACATATCAAGAAGGTAGATGAAAGGGAAAACCCTCCTCCATTCATTCCTGTATATGGGTTTAATGAATTGGTCATAGTACTGATCCTCCAAATTTTTGGATTTAAACCATTTCTCTCCCGTGTTTTGGAATCCCTATGGTAGCAGCAATGACAGACGTAGATACACTAAAGGTTACACTTGCAAGGGTCACTTGATTGTCTCTGAGGTTTGAGATGAAGACTCTATTCAACGTAGGATGATGTTAGACCCTCTGAATCATGTTGCAAAAAAAACAAGGCAACCTAAATACTCAAAACAACTGACAGTCATGGGAGAGGCTCTGAGTTCATTTGTGTTGGTGGGCTCCAACCTTAGGATTCTTCCTCCTTTTTGAGGCATTATCTATTGTCTATCCTCCTCTGTTTTTCTACCCTCCTCTTCCATATAATCTCTATCTTCCTCCATAGTGTTTTGGTGGCCTAGAAACCCTAGGGATAAGGTAGATGGGAGTGGGGAATGAAGATGGGTCTAGGAAATAAGGATAACTCTAGGAAAATTTAGGGAGATGGGGGAAGGGATTAGGGAAATGTGGGAGGTGATGGGAGGTCAAAATGTCAAGGGAATTGGAAATGAGAATTTAATTATAGGTTTAGTGTTATGCAAAATTATAAATTACGCATAAAACATTCTTCCCTAAAGTGGTGCTATGCATTTAGAACAACAAGTTAAAGAATTTGCAGATACTTTTCCTAACAGTAAAAGGACACACATAATAGATCAAGAAACCTACTTGGGGTCTAAGCACTTCATATTCTCCTTCAGTGGATTTTATTTAGCTTCAAATCCAAGCTAGATCGCCAAAATATTTCCTGCAAGAATGAACACTAGAAAGAAAAGAGATTGCAATATACAGATGGCTATTCAAGTTATTCAGTTAAATCAATGAAACATGAACCATATATATAAGATAAGAATTCATAATATGAAAGATAGAATCTTATACAGATACATATGTGGGAAAGTAAGAAGCAACCTTTATTAATGGATAGAAGGGGAGGTTACAACCAGTGATTTATTTGATGTCACCATCTCCAACATCATTCCAACATCATCACAATGAACATCTCTCCAGCAGCATATCACTCAAATCAAATCCTCAATTGAAATTCCACCAGCATTTCTCTACTCAATTTCTTCCTTCTCAAGCACTAGGATTTGTGCTTAATTTATAGATGAGCTTAAAGTAGTTTTACAATAATTGACTTTCTAATAATAGGGAAGACATGTTCCCAAGCTCAGAGGTATAAAATAGACACATGGATTCGAATTTTGACACATATGCACTCTTCTAGAAGGCACTGGCCAAGTGGAGATTCCGGAACCATGAGAATTTTGCTCCCAATTGACCAACACACCCTTGAGTTTCGGGAAGTGCTTTGCAGAGCACCCTTGAATGGAGGTAATTGCATATGCAACACACTTGGCCCCTTGAGAGACTGCATTGGTGAGCTCATAGGTGATATAACATATATTTCAAATCTTGGAAACCTTGCAATGGAAGTCATGGATGATTTGTCTTTGTTCTTTGTCTGAGGGCATGTAGCAACTAAAATGATAGGGGATGATAGACCGTATTCATTGGTTATGGGGATGATGTCCAGTTTAACCATGTCATTGGGAATGATGCCCAAATTTACCTATAATAGATTTCCCCCTAAAGCATGAAGTCAGAATAATAATAAAAATATTTTTTGAATGAGATGATTTACACTGTGATGCGCTGGAGCTGAAGCGGAGTGGTGACTTGCATCAATCTTACAATACCTTACATCATGATATATCCTCTTGATCACGAATTGATAAGGGAAGGCATTCCCATGCTCAACACATAAACTATCTAATAAAATGTACATAGTGTAGAAAGTTGTCTACATTGGAATGTTGACCAATACAGACATGCCTACAGATATAGGCCCATGTTCGGATAATGATCTATATGTAAGGTCACCATACAGATGATGTGTACAATAATCCCGAAGTCGTAGCCTGGATGGCTGAAACTAGATCCAAGGTCTTCTTATCTCGTTCACTCGATCGTTCGGGTACAAGTCTAGCCATGCTAATATATGATTTGTAGTTGAACATGCTAAGACATCATTTGATTACTAGCCAATGATGTGAGTTGTTAACAAATGCGAGAGAACCACCATTGATGTAAATGGCCCTCAAGGTACTGCAGTACATTTTTTAAGGTGTGAATAGATGATTTGATGTCAAACGCCAAACAAAATCTTTTAGTCAAAAGTCCAGAAGCGAGGATCCTGTCAATGCTGTAACAAGCCTCATGGTACTGGAATATGATGTTTCTAAGTGAACTTCTTGGATGATGATTTGACGTTGACAGGAAGCCACTTTATTGTGAAACAGGAGTTACTGATTTCAGAGACAAAGGATGACTTGATATAGCAATGTTTAGGGATGACTGTCATGAGAATGAAAGTTTATGAGTATTGCAGAAGGATGAGTATTCACTGGATGACTTCTCTTGAACATATTGGCGACACTGAGATGAGTTGGAAACATTGACCCAAAACCAAAGTGAAGGTATGATGAACCATAGGTATGAATGAACTGTCAAGAAGATTACCCAACCCAAACAGTCACGGTGATGGAATGAAGTGTCATGTTCAAGAGCGACCAGCTACCATAAAAAGTTCTGTTCACTTTCCCAAATTTTCCCCGGTCATTTGTCAACCAGTACCTCTTTATTTTTTAACAAGCTTGACATTAGGGGAATTTTGAGGTCTAAAATGGGCCTCCTAAGGAAATTATAAAATAATAGTGGAAATTATAAAACAAGTTTTGATTACATCATCAAATTTTAGAGGGAAAAAAGAAAAAACTACTTTTTCAACTCGTATTTTCAACTTATCTCCCAAAGTGTTTACTCAAATTTCGAGTGAGAGTACTATTTGGATGAAAAATTTAATTCCATGTCCAAGGAGTACCCTCGTTGCATACTTTCGTTGGGTCATGCTACACGAAAAATGAAAAATACATGAAAAACGTGATTGTAATCACATTTTTTTATGTATTTATCATTTTTCTTGTAGCAAGGTACATTGAAAGTATGAAACATGGGTACTCCTTGGATGATGAATTAAATTTTGCATTCAACGAGTACTCTCACTCGAAATTTGAGTGAAAATTTTGGGAGATAAGTTGGAAATATGAGTTGAAAAAGTAGTTTTATTATTTTATTATTTTTACCTTTTTAATTAAAATGGTGAATCATCCCCCATGGTTGACATCATCATCTTGAATCCTATTGTTTCTCATAAAGTTTATTTTTTTTGTACATTCTTCCTAAGAGGCCCATTTTAGACCTAAAAATTCCCCTAATGGGAGGATACATATGCTTAATCTATAATTCAACCCTTCGGGCAAACAATGTATCACTATTTAATAATTTAATGAATCTAGAGATGAGTGAAACTTGATTCTTGCCATGATCGACAAGCTCGTCGCTATTTTAAGTTTTAACGAGCCTAACGACAGTGACAACCTGATCCTTTTTCATATTTAGAGAGTTTGAAAAAGAGGACGAAAAAAAACTCCATAAGTACTTTTTTGTAAAGTTGTTTCTCAGATCTGAAAAAGTGTAAAATAATATCTGAGAGAACCTCTTTAGTCATGTTTGACTAAGGTATTCCTTTTTTCGTAAATAATATATCTCAGTCCGGAAAAGGGTTAAACTTATACTGAGTAGATATCAATTAATTTACTTTTACGAGCATGAAAAGACAAGTGATCGACAATCTTTTCACATTATCGGAGTTAGAAAAGAGCTAAAAGAAGACTCTAGGGGTTCCTTTTTCGTTGTTATTGAAGCTCAAAAAAGATATAAAAGTGTGCTTCAAGTCCTTTTTCGTTTTTAACAAAGCTTGAAAAATAAGGATAAAAGTATGCTTTGTGGTCAAATCATTCTTTAAATAAATTTGCATGACTAATATGTTCATCATTTGTAAAACTTGTTCAGAACAATATCAAATGGATTAAAAGTACATGTTTCATGATAAAAACATAATAAAACCATAGTCACAACAATAAATATTCATTGCAAAATAATCAAATGACTAACAAAAAGAGTTTTACTATTCATTTTTACCATTCAATAGTTACCATTTGCATTTTGGAGCTCTAAACCTGTTTTTTCTCTCGAACTTTAGCCGCTGATTGTGATCAATTCTGTGGACATTTTTCATCACCTTTTGATCCAGGTTAGTGACATGAACCCTCTCTTTCTTTCAGTATTCAATTCATTTCCTTTCATTGCAAATTTTTAGGGTTTTGAGCCCCTTTGGGTAAATTTTGATTCCAAAGAGGGCAACGCACCCTTGAACATTGAAAAGTGCATTGTAGAGCACCTAAATTGAAGTCTAGCTGCATATTCAACGCACTGTCCCTTGTTCAAGACTGCGTTGGGCGCAATCTCCATTTGATTCTTGCACTATGCCCAAAATTTGTCTAATTTTTTGCATTGAAAGGAGTCTAATGAGTCTTATGGTTATGTTTCAAGATTTCATCGGACTATAATGACAATTACATGGAGAGAAACAGAGCATGAAGAACAGAATATGGTTGCCCTAAATGATACGGGTACTGTTAGTATGAATCTTAATCGCAAGTGTAAAAAACAAATACCACTTTAGTTGTGCATAACAAACAACCCTAACAACAAAGATGGCTGCCAATATCTTTAGATCTGCAATTAGTTGATCAAGATAAATGCTGCAAAATTCTAGATCTATGCATTAAAAGACATTAAGCAGTGAACAAAAACATGGGTTGCTCCATGCATCAAATAGATAAGAAAAGAATATGTTGAATGAATTTTGTATTAATGGCACCTGGGAGGAAAACATAGAAGGATGTTACTAGTTCTCCTCAATGGGATGGGTTCTTGTAAGTCCTCAGCACTTTATATCTAAAATTCCTCTCTCTTGATGGTGTAGAAAACTCAGACAAAAATGGAACTCAAAGGGAGCTCACAAGCAAAAAGATAGAAAAAATACAACAGTGATGGTAGATCAAAGTCAGACCAAAAGTATAGATCCAGAGTGATCTTTAGGCAACAAAAGGTAGTGAATGAATGGAAAAACCCTTCTATTTATAACAAAATATTGAGTTAGTCTAGATATTGGTGCATAATTAAAACATTACTAACAAAATCAAGATCCAAATTTTATGGAATATTTTATTATATTTGTTGGAGGGAAAAAGAATTTGATTTGGGTCAAATCCATTTATTTGTAAATAATAAATAAATAAATGATTTATTTATTATTTTAAGGATGTGGTTGAGTAATAATCAAATAAATAATGATTTATTTAATTATTTATGAATTATTTAGTCAAATTTAATAAGGAATATTATTGAAATAAGGTTTAAATAATTATTCCTAGAAAATAATAAGATAAATAATGATTTATCTAATTAATTTTCCTGTTTTGGGTTGAATATGACCAGGAATATTAATTAAAATATTGTTTAACTAATTATTCCTGGAGGAAAATCAAACAAATGTAGATTTATTTAATATTTCCTCATCGGGTTTCCTGTTTAGACCATAAACAACTTAATAAAGGTGGTTTACTAAGTTATTTTTCATAGTGAAAGCAATTTTACCTAGGGTAAAATTGGTCTTACATGGTGTACTTAGTTCCATCTAATAGTAACAGGTTAGATGAACAAAAAATGGTGTAACAGATTTCCCCGTAGCGTGCAAGCATTAGGAGCTAATTGTATGACCGAAGTACAATGTAAGAACTAAATCACTAGACACCAAAGGGGAAGTCAAAGAGAGAGAAATATGAGATAGATCGAAGCGCTAAAAGACTAGACCTTGAGGAGGCAAGACTTACAGGTGCAACAAGTCTCTTTTATGAGTGAGTACTTGTGTTATAGGCGGCGGGGGAGGCATATCTATGCCCGCCGAGACAAAGTACAAAGAATAATGCATCTAGTAAACAAAGGATTGAACAGTATAGTACATGCTGGCATGAATATGAGCCAGGTGAAAACATGATAATGAATCCCACATACATATTATGCCTGGGATAACAGTCAGGACTTATACAATAATATATGAGTATGTGAGATACAAATACAACCCAAATGCCCCTGTAAATAGGAAAGGGTTCTAAAAATATGGCTGATACATGCAAACAAAAAGGCGTTGCAAGAGGCTGAGGTCGACATCATCAAATAGATGGAGCCGCATCAAAGGCTGTAATTAAGATGTCATCTAGGCATGTGGGGGGCTACCTGTAGGGCCACCCCCTCATGAGGGCTGAAACATCTCACACACACTCGGGAATCGCTGGTATCATCTACTACATCACTGAACCATACAGATCTCGATCATGCTGAAAGGAGCTGGAGCTGAGAAACAATCAAGTCAAAGGGAAATATGGAGTCCATTTGCCTGATCTGAGGCACCAAACAAGAGTGGAAGTTGGAACCAAGGTACACCGCCCTCTAGACCTGTCTTCTAGAATGAATGTTCTGATGTCGAAAGAGGAAGTTCTGCCATAGGTGAGGCAATAAGGAATCCTCAACTAAGGCACGAGAGAACATAGTAGAGTGACTGACAGACTAACATTAGGGATGATGATGAAATGGGGGGTACAGAGTAGCAGACGGAAAAATTCCCTTGTTAGAGCATAAAGGGCATGGATGACCTGGCAACGACTGACACAATATCATAAAGGATATGGGACAGTAGGATTGAAGGCCATAATGTGCGACACGAGAGAGGAACCAAGCAATGAAGGATGGAGGACTATAGTGGGATACAAAGGGACTCGGGATAGACTCCATGAATGCGATGATGACTCAACTCGGATGCTATAAACAAGGGCGACTTGATGATGTTGCCATACAGAAAAGGTCCGGTGGGGACCATAAATGCATGAGTACAAGATGGTTACTCATGAAGAAAATCAACACGAGCATGGACAAGTATGGAGGAAAAGTGGTGCCCCAAGTACAAGTGTTGCAAGTGAAGAAATTCGATTTTGAGGAGTGGTGAAGTGACCCTTCTTGGAAGAAATGTGTCATGATGAAGTATCAAATTTGAGGGCTCAGTGAGAGCTTTCCAACGGTACAGACAGTTTGTCAAACTGAGCTACGGTTTGGCCATAGCAGGCGAAAGAAAAATTAGGGGTTTCTCTTTTAATAAGGCATTTTCCCTCCAAATTCACTCATTTGCATGTGGAGCTGTGGTGAATGTAGAGAGGAGGGAAGGCCCTAAATCTTGTGGCGAGTGTAGAGGACAAACCGACCGTTGGAATCGAGATCCGTTAGTTGCAGGTAAGAGGCCTAACCTTGCTCTTTCATTTTAGTGGATCAAAATTTTAGTTTAGGCACCCAAAGCCCATGAACATGCCAGGTCGCACTGTTTGGGGTCTGTTCTGCGACCTGGGTAGTAGGTATTGGGCAGAAAACTGTGACCTGTCCCAGGAAATGACCTGAAAAGTGAGACCTATTAGAGAAAGAGGGTTTTAGTGCTATTTTTGGCTGAGATCTGGGATTTTTATGGTTGAGGGGCATAGGTGCCCCTAAGCATGTTATGGTTATGCCAAAATGTGTTTAGAAAGTGGGAATCTAAACACATTTTCATGATGTGGTGCACCATTTATTTTCGTTATGGTTATGTAGTTCGAGAAAGGGAGTGGAGGATTACCAATCTCATTTGGTACTTCATATATGAAGCAAATGGACTAAGTTTCTGGGTTGGCATACATGGTGTCACTATCCCAAAGAGAGGATTTGGAGATAATGAACTGGTGCTCTCCTAGAAAACCCATAGGTTGGTCAAAAAAAATGTCCAGGGGACTGGGTTTCTGATGTAAGATGAAGGAATGATGAGGGGTATCATCCCTAGAGTGATCTGAAGCGATATGGGACTCTATAGGTTCTTCTAAATGGGGAAGAATAATGGTACTAGATTCGACACAACCAGGTACACTAGGAGAGTTGTGGAGAATTGATTCTCCTGGCCTCTCAAATATGGGTGCCCCCTTACCCAAACATTGGGTGTTAATGTAATGGCCACAACGTAATATTCCAAATTGGAAAATTCAACAATATTAACCATAAAAAAAATATTTCCAGAAAATTACACTATAACAGGGGGAAATAACACTTGGATCCCTTAGAATATGTATTATGGCCCTCAAATACAAAAGGGGATCAGAAACAAATCCATTTTTCTAAGTTAAATAGACCTCTCGGGATCAATATGGCCTAAAAACACCCAAACCCCATGACTTATACCATGCATAATTTCTGAAGCACATGAATGCGTGATTTAATGAAAGTTTCTGCAAAAATATGATAGAAAACCATAGATCCATAGTTTTATTAAGAAATATGCTGAGAAAACAGAGATCCAGTCTCCTTAATACATTATGGAGATAACTCGGCAAGGGTTTCCTGAAAGCATGAGTACAAAGAGAAGATCTGCACAAGCAGCTATGAAAATAACATAGTCTTACTATAGATTTACATACATATAGCTGAATGATACAAGAAATATATGAGAATCCCCTTTGGGAGCTTTCCGAAAGAAGGATTGACCCTTTCCTTAGGGAACTAGCTCAAAACCAAGGGGTTTAACCCCAAATACAAAAATTTCGGAGTTGCAGTCTCAAGACTGAGTAGAAGCTGCATCTCAAGAACTGGATGGAGATGGTTGTCGATGATGCACAAGCTGAAAAAACCTTCTCCAATGGATCTTCCAAGTGAAAGGCTGATCCTAACACTGAAGATCTTACTCTCCAAACAATCACTGCAAACCCTCACTGTAGATGCTCTCTAAAATGACGTAGTCAAGGAGAGGGACTGTGCATTAGATGATGGAAAATGGTTGGCCTGATGCCAAATATAGTGAAATCAGCTCAAAGTCTTCCCCACTGATCCTCCAAAGGAAATAAGGCTTCCTCCTCTGAAAAATAAGCTAAGGAAGTGGTGTTGTGAAGCCTCCACTGCAACACCATGCAACACAACGTTATACTTCAGCAGAAATAATTCTATAGCTGAAGGAGGTGGCTTGGCCTGAAGCCTGGATGTGGAGAAATGAATATCAAGCTCCCTCAATAGGCCTCTCTTGAAAGGAGAAGGAATTCATAAACATAAATGCATTGTGCTAAGCAGCACAACAACTCTACTAAACAACAAGAGAATGAAAAATAGTCTAGCCAGACCATAAAATAAATAATCCATAACATCTCTTCATGGGGCTCCCTTGCCTCCTTTTATACAATTGGAAGCCCTCTCACCTTGGGTCCTACTCATTAGTGTTTCCTCCACCAAGGAATATTCCTCCCACTATCTCTGCGTTGTCTCAAAAGATGATATCCACCTCCTATCCCAACTCAGTTGACTTGGTCAAACTTGACCTTGTCCACATGAAAATGCCCCTTTTCACACATGAGGGTGTTAAATCCAACTCCTATGATGATCCATTTTCACCTTATGATGGATTTTATTCATATTTTTATTATTCATGGGCCTCCTGCTAGGTGATAAAAACAAAAATCAATATTCCAATTAGCTGCATGCTAAATTTGGAATATTACAGCCCTCCCCTCCCAAATGTTGCTTGTCCTCAAGAAACTGCAAGGATAGAACTGAGAAGCCTCCTCTTCTCCCCCTATAGCATCCTCATATGATAAAATCCTCTAAGGATCAAGATTTTTTCTCATCAATAGATCTCCAAGTTGTCCCTCCCAAATATGCAAGCTAGCTTTTGGTGTGCATCCAAAATAGCTATCATCATGTAAAATATCCATGGAGGAAACAATGGGCTGTATAAAGGCCTTCTTGAGGCATGAGGTCTGATATATATTTGGATCTACCATCCCCATATGAATCTCCCATCCCCAAGCTATCATCCATACAAAATGAGCCACTCTCCAAAATGGTAACTCATACAAATCATCATCCACCTTGAGCTCCTACAATGTAGGTGGGCTGAAAATATGATCATGGTAGACAAAATAGCCTACCCCACGCTGTCCTCCTCCCCACTTAGGATAAGTGTAGAGTATATGTTGATCTTGGGCTACAATAATAGTTCCCTCAAGTGGCAAGATGAGGAATAGATCTCCAAATATCTCCTCTCCAATGTTGTGAATCAAGCTGGCCCAAACCATACCATATATGACAAGAAAGACTTGAGCATCATATGGTACCCAATCAATCCTATGGCCCACCTCATAAATGAAAAAATGTTTTGCTGTAGTGGCCATATCATTTTCCATGCTCCCATTAGAACATGTAATGCAAAAAGTGTGGGAATTATCTTCCCCAAAGGACACATCCATCCAATGTGTCTCTCCCACAATCATGCTCCAAATAACCATAAGAACAATAGCAACATAGGGAACCATAATGAGAATCAAAATTGCTGCCATATGTAGAAAGGGGGAAGGAAAATGGTCCCTCAAATGAAACCATTGAAGTTTGACTTTCAACTGCAACAGAAAATGAAATGATGGGTGGCCTCCCCACCACTTGCTTGCTGCCCCAATCTCCTCGCAATTTTGGAGAAAGTGTATGGTGTATGGTGCAAAGTGAGCATGCTCTGCAAAAGATGCAACCTCCCCAAGTCCTTCTAGCAAGTGGCCATCATCAATACTTCTTATGGACTCAAGTAGACCATGAAGTCTAGAAGGAAGAAAGCTCCTTCCTTGAGAAATATCCTACACATATATGGTTAAGGGTTGCACATATACATTATACAAATCATTATACAAACAAATAGTACCCTTACCATATGTTTTGTCCATTCAAATGGAGTGGTTCATAGATGAGTCTCCTCTATTCCTCAAAGAGAAAAGAGGTGGTTGTGCTAACTCTTCCAAAGAGTTATGTATCTCCTCCATCTCCACATGATCCATGCATCTCCTCAAATGCTGATATATCTCCTCCTCAAAGCCTTCCCAAAAATACCCCTCCATGATGGTGTGGTATGCTCTCATAGAATAAGTGCGGCTGAAAAGGAAATCTTCATGAGCTGCTTGTTGCAACTTCTCCTTGAGCTTGGAAGCTCTAGATAAGAAGATCCTACTATGATAGTAGATGACCCCATCTCTAACTGAATATCCCTCCTCATGCAATTGGTCATCCAATATCATACAAGTAAAAGGATCCTTGGAATACTCCACCAATAGCTAGGAATTCCAATATGGATCTATCCTCCATAGTGACAGTGCTGATGAACCATCATGAAGAACATATGTCATATGGTTGTCCTCTTCTTTGACATCTCCCATGCAAAAAATGCAAGTTGGAAGGCTGCTATCCTTCTCATGTTGCTTCAGTCACAGCGCAGAATCTGAAAATGAGAGTGGGTAATGATGATGTTGAGAGAATGCTCCTTCTCTCCTTGAGTCTACCCAAGACTCGCAACATTGTACCAAGCTCTCCCAAGGTCTCCACTCCTCTGAAATAAATGAGTAATGCCTCCAAATGTGAAGCATCCCTCATCATCTGTTGATCTAGTGGTCTCCCTGGTGAAATGCCTCCATGCAATGAGACATCATCATCAAGAGTAGATTGTATATATGGATGGACAGACTTTTCCTTGCCCTCACTGCACAATCCAGTCTCCCTCTTAGGTGCATCAACCTCTTGAAATAGATAGGGGTGTGTGCTCCTCATCACATGATGTTGGTCATCCTCCCTATCTCCTCCTTTTATCTCCATAGTTTCACACCCTATCATCAATGGCACATGTAGATCATGAGTTGTGCCTTGATCTCCACATATGAGATCCTGGGGAATTCCTTGAAATGTTGCAATAATCCTTCTTTTTGGAGAAAGAGCTCCCTCTTCCTCTACACGAGGTGCTATATAAACTCTAGACATGACAGCGTTGTTGCCCTCATCCTCATCAATATGTATGGGCAACCTCCCAATGACTAGATCCTCTTTTGAAAAAGGGATCTCCATACCCTCTTGCTCAAGAATATAAGATAGAGTTCTTACCTCTATCAAGGTATGATGAAAGATATCAGCCTCCTCAATGGTTTTATGAAATGGAGTTGAGTTTATGGTTTCCTCCATCACATGCAAGGTCTTTGTTTGCTTAGGTTTGTTTAGCTCCACCACATGTGTTTCAAAATTTTTTCCATCAAATATTTCCACTAATGTCTTAGTGAACCTAGCATAAGAAGAAGTATTTTCATTCTTCAAAGAAAAAGACTCAAATATCCACCATGCATAGGCCTTACCTCCAAAATGCAGCACTGCAACTTTGATGGCTTCATCTTCATAAATTTGATGTTGTTGCAAATAGGAGTCTAGCTCCTCCACCCAAGCTCTGGCTAAACATGTAGGTGAACCATCAAAAGCAGATAAGAGAAATATAATCTCATTATAATGCTTGATTCTATCCACCTTGATCTTGCAAAACTCTGGAAAAGTGATATGATCTCTAAACTTCTGAGTTTGAGATTCATACTCTTGTATAAAATCACTAAGAGTTTCCCTCCTAGCCATTCCTTCTTCTTCCCTCTCTCTCATGGAAAATCTGGGCATGTGATTGTGCTGTGCATCATAAAGTGTGGCTACATGCTCACACTCATCATATGAAAATCTAGAGTTTGATTCAGATCCAAACTCTCATGGATATTCTATACACATCTCCCTTCTCATCTTCTTGAGATCTTCATGGATGCTCTGTAAAGTTTGAGAAAGAAACTTTGGAAGTCTCTCCTCTTTTCTTCCTCCAAAGGATGGAGTATTAATTTTGTATTTTCCATACATCTCTTCTTCTCCTGATATCATAATGGCTGAGATCCACAGGCTGAGCCAAGATTATGCTTTGATACCACTGTAATATCCCAAATTAGAAAATTTCAACAATATTAACCATAAAAACGTTATTTCCAGAAAATTATGATATAACAGGGGGAAATAACACTTGGATCCCTTATAATATGTATTATGGCCCTCAAATACAAAAGGGGATCAGAAAAAAATGCCTTTTTCTAAGTTAAATAGACCTCCCGGGATCAATATGGCCTAAAAACACCCAAACCCCATGACTTATACCATGCAGAATTTATGAAGCACATGACTGCATGATTTAATGAAGGTTTCTACAAAAATATGATATAAAACCATATATTTTTAGTTTTATTAATAAATATGCTGAGAAAACAGAGATCCAGTCTCCTTAATACATTATGGAGATCACCCGGCAAGGGTTTCCTGAAAGCATGAGTATAAAGAGCAGATCTGCACAACGAGATATGAAAATAACACAGTATTACTAAAAATTTACATACGTATAGCTGAATTATACAAGAAATAGATTAGAATCCCCTTTGGGAGCTTTACGAAAGAAGGATTGACCCTTTCCTTAGGAAACTAGCTCAAAACCAAGGGGTTTAACCCTGAATAAAAAAATGCCGGAGTTGCAGTCTCAAGGATGAGTAGCAGCTGCAACTGAAGAAATGGATGGAGATGGATGTAGATGATGCAAAATATGAACAAACCTCCTCCAATGGATCTTCCAAGTGAAAGACTGATCCTAACACTGAAGATCTTACCCTCCAAACAATCACTGCAAACCCTCACTGCAGATGCTCTCTAAAATGACGTAGTCAAGGAAAGGGAATACACTGTAGATGATGGAAAATGGTTGGCCTGATGCCAAATATAGTGAAATCAGCTAAAATTCTTCCCCACTGATCCTCCAAAAGAAAGAATGCTTCCTCCTCTTAAAAATAAGCTAAGGAAGTGATGTTGTGAAACCTGCACTGCAACACCCTGCAACACAATGTTATACTTCAACATAAATAATGTTGTAGCTGAAAGAGGTGGCTTGGCCTGAAGCCTGGATGTGGAGAAATGAAGATAAATCTCCCTCAAGAGGCCTCTCTTGAAAGGAGAAGGAATTCCTAAAGAGGAATTCCTTGTGCTAAGCAACACAACAACTCTGCTAAACAGCAAGAGAATGCAAAATAGTCTAACCAGACCATAAAATCAATAATCCATAACATCTCTTAATATGGATGCCTTGCCATCATTTTATACAATTGGAAACCCTCTCATCTTGGGTTCCACTCATTAGGGTTTCCTCCACCAAGGAATCTTCCTCCCACTATCTCTGCATTGTCTCAAAATATGATCTCCACCTCCTATCCCAACGCTGTTGACTTGGTCAAACTTGATCTTGTCCACATGAAAATGCCCCTTTTCACACATGAGGGTGTGAAATACAACTCCTATGATGATCCATTTTCACATTATGATGGATTTTATTCATATTTTTATTATTCATGGGCCTCCTTACCCATTTATTCAATTGCTAGGTGATAAAAACAAAAATCAATATTCCAATTAGCTGCATGCTAAATTTGGAATATTGCACACAAGGTGTATGTGGTTCGATTGCATGGGTTTGATGTAAGGGGGAATGGATAGTCAGGGGTGGTGATGGCTTCCATAGTGTCATCATCATAATAGAAGATGGGATGACTGGAGGAAGAAAAACTACCTAACACGGCGAAGCTACCTGACTCATCATCATGAGAAGAAAGGTTCACATGCGCATCGTCACGGAGGGTGACTGAAGAAAAAGTAGATGAAGGATCCACTGATGTTGAGCCCAAGGTGATCGCTGAAGGGAGGTCAGGCGAAACATAAGGGGAAGGCCCATGGGGGTCTTCCATCGATGATCTCATAGATGATGATAGGTAGTGGACAGTGGCCGAAGACTCTGTCATTTCAACACCCGAAGGGGGAATGTCAATAGGAGTGAATGTGTCCTCTAGTTCTGTTGAAGAAAAATGTGCAAATAAGGGAGTGGTGGACTCGTTGCGCTTGGCCTTAAATAGGCGAACTGCCGCTAGCAAGGTGCGGATGTCCTCAAGGTGGGGACATAGGTGGGTATAATGGCCATGGAGATCACAAAAAGCATAGGGGTGGTTAGTGTGAATAGTCTTGGTGTTCTTGGCTACAGTCGAGGAAGGAAAAGAGGTTTCCAGGACCGTAGACTCAGAGAACGTGACATTAACCATGGGCTTGAGATGAGCCAATTCATGACAAGTATGGGTGGCATGAATGACAACATCACACAAAGCACACTGGATAGTACGCTTTGGAGGTCGAGGAGGGGCAGCGTTTGTCGAGACAACCTTGTATTTTGATTCCTTCTTATTGGCTTTGCCCTTGTTACCTAAAGTTGTCGCAACAGGAGGAGGTTCCTGTTGAGGTGAATGAGGCACTGTAGCAGTGGGAGAAGTGATACAGACTAGTTGAACTGGGGTCAAAGCAAGATAAGGTTTGGTTTGACTAGGCGGGGTAGCGGCTGGGGGATCGAGGTACTAGACGGGAATCCCTAGTGTCAATTTAGGAAGAGTTAGGGTGGCCATAACAAATACCGAGAACACTCTAGGAGGGGAAGCTAGGAACGATATTTGACTGGAGGGGTAATGGCTATGTGGGACAGCTCCGAGATGGTTAATGCCTGGAGGAACCGTTCCAGGAGGGTAGAGAGGCTCATGGATACCAGCTGTCGGTGAAGGGCCAGGAGGAGGGGGTCCAAAATGCTGAATCGAAGGGCTAGGAGTAAGCTGTGGAGGGCGAGGCTACTGACTAGCCGAAGCGGGCTGCTTGAGGGAAGCCTGATATGATTGCATCATGCAAACATTCGATGAGCTGGAATCAGATACAAGAGGAGGAAGACTAGGGAATGTACCAAACAAAGAGGAGTCTTTGTAGACTCCAGGTGAGACACTGGTCAAAGGATCGATGGTTTTCTTATTGGCCACCGAAGAGATGATGGACTCAAGGGAGGTCTGAGACTTTGGTTCATAATATGTCAACTGGTCAATGGTGAATATATTTCCGTTATGAGGGAAGGACATCTTGCGGTGAACCGCAGATGGGACAACAAACATCGCATAGGTGTAGCTATGACCCAATATAATTTGGTAATCTAAGGGGGAATCTATGACTTCTACGTCAATGCAAACAATCTTTCCAGCAAGAGTAATAGGACAATTGCGGAATAAGCCAATGGGCTGGGAGGCATGGCCATCCCACGCTTGGAGAGTGATTGTGGAAGGAGCCAACTCAGGTGATCCGAGTTGCTTCCAAACTGAAGTAGACATCACACAGGTGGATGCCCCCTCATCAATGATACACTGGGAAACGTTGGCATTTCAGATCTTGACTGGGATTTTGAAGGTGACGGAAGCAGGGAGAGAAGGATGTTCTAACCGGTCAACATTGAAGACGATCAATCGATCATCTGAAGGATCTACAATGCCCATGGTAGATAGTAGAACTTTTCGTTGTGAAGGGCACAACTGGAGGAGTTCCAGCATTGAGATGGAAGCAGGAGATTGCGCCAAATCATCTACTATGCTATACGAATGTGAAGCTTTTCTAGAAGCAGTATTTTGGCGTAATTGTCCCTTAGGGATCCTGGTATGAACCTCAGCCTTAGGTTGAGGGATCTGCAAAGGACCATTAGGTGTTGAAAGACGCTCTGTAGAACCTAAAGAAGGGGGCTCAGGAATAGACATAGCGGGAGGCTTGTTGTACTGACGGGACCAAGTCTGAAGGTTGAGGTCTACGGTTATAGGTTGGTCAGAGTTCATCATGAGAATCTAGTAATCGAAGGTACCAGATAGAAGAGGTTGAGTTTCCACCTAACCTTTAGGTGGTTGGGTAGCCATAAATCCTTACTAAGGGAAAGGATTAGTAAACACAGCCGGCTGAATAGGCACAACACTGGGAGGGATGGAAGGAGAGGATTTTTGTCCTTGTAATGTTGTTTGAGACTCCCACATCTGCTTCATTTGTGGTAAAAGAGGAAAATCATGCATGCAATGACCATAAACACCACAACAAGAACAAGGTTTGTTCGTGTGAACAAACCTTTCCTACTTGGGCTGAGTGCCCTGTTGCTGGTTAGAAGTGTTAGGTGCATTATTTTGAGGATTAGGTCCAAGATTACCAGGAGTAGATTGATTTTGATTGCCTTTCCTCTTATTTTTGGAGGGAGGAGGATTAGTCACACCCTGTTGTGCATACACCTGCCCCCGAGGGGGCAGTGGTTGCTGTTCCGGGGGTTAAGAAGGCAAGGGAGGGGGAGGTGCTAATGATGGAGGAGCTGGAGCACCAGGCTGCGGATACGGATAATAAGGAGGTTGGATAACATTGTGGTAAACAAGAGGTTGGGCAAAAGGAGGAGGCATGCTTTATCCTGGATACATGCTATTGGGAGGGGGAAAAGTGTAGGAGGTGCTGGACCCCCCCGTAGGAAAACCATAGCCCATGAGAGGCTGAGTGCATGGATGAGGAAGAGCACCAACGATACCGTCGGTGACATGAGATGCCCCCAGTGTGTTGGCACCACCGGGTCTAGGAAGATCAGGTAGAACGGTATAAAGATAACCCGACTGAGAGTAGATCAGGTCATATTTTTACGCAATTTGGAGAGTGGCTTCTTTGGTTTGAGGGAAATACGATGTGACATCTTTTTCGATAGCAGGTAAGAGAGATCTAAGGAACCAGTCCATGTAGACACGGTCTTCGAAGGTAGGGGCTCGAAATAGGCTCTTTCTTCTCTGCCATTCCTAGACATGATCAGATAGGCGGGTCACAGCTGATTGAAGGAAAGAAGTCAAAAGTTTGGTACCAATGTCATAATGAAGAGGAAGCTGGAAATAAGATAGAAAAGCCCAGGTAAGAGTCGCAAAGGTGGTATGAGAGGATGAGGCTTGATCAACATATGATCAGGAGCTCAAGTTCGAGCTATGGAAAAAACTAAAAATTGAAAGTGTTCAAAATCACTTGCAACCTAAATGACCGGATAGGCCTCGGAGATACGATCCTAACGTCGTGAACGACACTAAAATCCGACACTGTATGTGAAAGTTATTCAAGTTTGAAAATTCTTAATTTCATGCAAAAGACCAGTTTGACGAGGTTTGACTTCCAAATTTGAAAAATTAAAAAGGAATATTCCAAGGAATATTCCTCAAAATATTCCACCTGGGCCAATCAACGTTTGATAAGTGGAAATCAATGGTTTGACATTGGTTTGACTTTTGAATATTTTGGCCAATTGGAGGGTGCCACGTGGCAAGCCCGAAGGCCGCCATGTGGCCCCAGGCTGTGGTGAAATATTGGCTATGTAAATTTTTTTATGGTCTGAAAGTTTTGAAACGACGAACTGTCGGATGCTAGCGCTCCGAACCGACCAATCAGTCCACCATTCCAACTTAACATACGATGCGGAAGGGTTTATTATGAAGTTTTAAATACGATCGGGCGGAAAGCCAAAGGGGCTAGCCCGACCATACCACATGTTTGACGACCCCATACGACCAGGGCGCAAAAGGAACATGGCTTAAATCTTAACCACGGTAGGTTTGGGCAGTTAAATATCGCGGTATGACAGGGCCATGTGGCCACTACCAAACCCAACATCTGACGATTTCATTTATGGTTAACTAACAAACATTTTATCCACCGGTCAGTTAAACGGTTATGAAAATTCGACATGTGAACGTGGAGTTTGTTAAAATGTAACATTTCACATTTCCACCAATTAAGGGTGCGGTTCCTCCATTATAGGAGGTTCCCCACTTTTAGCACTCTTAACTGGCAGTGTCTCCACATTTGGTGGAGTTTGTTTAGGGGATATTGGGCAAATACTGTTTTGGTCATAACTTATCCAATACTAAACCTTTTGGAATGAATTTTTTTTTGATTTCAGGTATTAAGAGGATTTTGGATCCATTTGAATAGGCTTCAGAGCCATTGGAGTTTATCTTCAGTCTCTTTTGCTTTAGGGAATCAATGAGATCCATCAGGGCCAAGAGGGAGTTGGAGCTGTTTTGGGCTATGCTTAACCATTTGTGGTAAAACAAAGTCATTTTAAACTTTCTTCAGCATTCTAGAGCCATTGGGATAGGTTCCAGAGGTAGTAGAAGTGTTCTACAACCATTTTAGCTTCAGGAAAGCTTTTTGAGCCATCAGGGCCATTTTGGTAATAGAGTTGTATTGGGTTGTACCTCTTCGTTTGAGGTGAAACAAAGACCATTTTCATCTAATTTCCACCTTATAAACCTAATGGAAGAGTTTTTAGAACTTTCTGAAGACTTTTATAGCCCAAAAATCTTCAGGAGAGTTTTCAGGGCCTCTAGGGCCATTTTGGGGTTGGAGCTGTTTTGAGTTGTACCTTTTTGTTTGAGGTGAACCAAAGATCATTTTCAGCTAATTTCGACCTTTTGAACCTAATGAAAGAGGTTTTAGAACTGTTTGAGGAATTCTACAGCCCAACAAGCTTCAGAGGAGTTCAAAGAGCCGTTAGGGCCTTATTGAAGAAATCATTGTTTATGGTAATTCTTCACTATTTAGTGAATTTGGAAAGGCATTCTTAGCTTTTCCATGTCTTATGAAATAGTATTTGCATTCTGATTTGTATATTGAGACACTTTTAAACTTGTATTAGCATTTTGAAGCATTTTAATACAAGAGGACAAACTCATTTTGGGAGGCTTGATCCAGTAGACTTAGCCCAGGAGGGGTGAACTGCTCATCAAAAATTTGTGTCATGTTATTCTGAAGTTATCTTGTTGTATATTTATAATTTAATATGTTAAACAACAAATTAAATTAACTTTCCTTCACACATAAAATCTTATACAATTACCAAAAACACTTTGTTTTATGCAACAAGACATGGAGAATTTTGCACACATTTAATTAATGGAAATGGATACCTTGAACACATTTTCAAGTACTTCCATTTTCAGGTTAGATGGTATCAGAGCATAGGTTGAGTTCTGGTTGAGCATTGGTTGAGCTTAAGTTGAGCATGTTTTTGTGCAAAATGTGTTAAAACAATGTAAAATATTGAGTGTTTTATTGGTTGCAAAATGGTTGTTTGTATGAGTTTGATTGAGTTGAAAAGATAGTTGTTGATAGCTAAGTCTTGGAAAGGAAAAAATTTGTAGGCTACTTCCTTACCCCAAAGTACCTCAAGATTATCTTTGGAAAACAAACCCACTTTATTAGTGTTTGCTGAAAAGCTATTGGGGTTTGTGTTTATGGCTGCTTGAATAAGAAGGGGTCTTTAAAGACATTTGGTTAAAGCTTGTCATTTGTTTGAGAGCTTTGAGAAAATTTCTTTATAATTTCCTTTTGTTAATTTGACCATTTACATAATGTCAACTTCTTCTACAAGTGAAGTTTCCTCCTTCATGAGATTCTTCAATGATGACATGAAGAATGAGTTCATTAAGGTGAAGGACATGGTGCAGATTCTCATTGAGGATCAAAGAGAAAGTGTTAAGCTTCATGCACAATTGTTGGATATGAAGGATGAGAAGGAAGCGATTCTCCAAAGGTTGCATGACATGGAGAAACAACTCTTTCAAGCTCAAGAAGCTTTGTCCAAGAACAAGCGTGAGGAAGAGGTAAACCATTCCAACTTGTCTTCAATTTCCTCTATTGAAAAGTGTGTTGGTTCTCTTAAAAAACATACAAGGGGCATCGGGTCCAAATTAATGTTTAAGATGGGCTATCAAGAAGTCAAAGGTTTGGGCAAGCATGCACAAGGCATGGTTGACCCTATTTTGGTTGTGGAGCGACCCAAGAATGTTGGTCTTGGTTATGTGCAGTTTAATGGCGAAGACTCCAAATCCTTGAATGCATGTGATGCAAATTTAAAGAGAACCTTTATTCCAAGTTCTTCTATGCATATATGTCAAAAATTTTCTATGGATGATTGTCATTGTTTTAAGCCATCATTGCAACAAGTAGAGGGTAAACATGTCGCTTATGGCGAGCCTTCAAGTTCAATCAGTTTTCAAGACAAGAACTGTGATGAAAGTTTGAAAAGGAAAGTTGTCTCCTCTACTAGTTCATAGTCTTTCGAAGACAAAAAGGATGGACATTCCATGCAGAAAAAGAGGTATAATTATTCACATGATCAATTTGATTATGTTTCAGCAAAGAATGATAATTTTTCTTGTTCAAATGAAAGAAAGTTTTGTTGCACATTTTGTGGTGGATTTAACCATGTTGCTTCAAGATGCTGGTTGAAAAAGAAAGCACACAGGAAGCAGAAGAGGCAAAGAGAACTTTATCAGAAAGTGTTTAATAGTTGCACATTTTGTCAAAGGAAGGGACATGATGTCTCTCATTGTTGGACCTTGCATCCAACAAATCGTCCAAAGCACATGCAGCTAGATGAAAACAATTTTGGCGCAAGTGGATCTATGGAGTCCATTATCGATGTGGAAATGGAAGATTCACATGAAGGTGTATTGCATCTGAAAAAGTCGCCATGGAGTTGGCTTGGTAGGAAGTGGATTAACTTCTCAATGCACTAAGTCATACTCATTTTGTACATGCAAATTTTAGATTGGTATGCATGTATTTCAGTTGAAAAGTTTGATGCAAGATTGCATGTAAAAGCAGTTTCAGTTGATGGAATTTCTTTGTTGTTGCAAAATTTTGCCATGGAGGTGTAAAAGATGAGTATGATACTCACTTATATTGCAGCAATGTCTTTAATTTCAACTCTTAGTCACCCACATGTTCTTTGGGATGATGTACTTGTTTGTATTTGAAAAGAAGAGTGGAAGTTGCACATGTACATAGAGGTTGTATGTGTAAATAGCGAACTGTATATAGTTCATTGTACATGATACATACACATGTGTTTGTCAAGATGTATCTTATTGTTTGTCGACTTGTATCGATTGTGTTACACATGATTATCGACTTGTGTCGATTGTGTCACACCTATTTGTCGACTTGTGTCGATTATGTCACACATGATTATCGACTTGTGTCGATTGTGTCATACATGTTTATCGACTTGTGTCAGTTGTGTGTACACTTGTTACAGATTTTGTGTGTCAATTGTATAGTACATTTCATTGTCAACTTGTTGTTGATGTCGTATGTTGCACAAGGTGCCTTTGGTGTCGATTGGTGCATAGAATGAAGTGTCAATGCAAAGCAGTGCAAGATTCCATGGGATGGAAATGCATGCAAGAAAAGAGGGCACAAAGTTCAGCAAGGGTCATTGCTAGTTTCAGTATGGCAGATTTTTATGGCGAGAAAACTTGGTCGGGATTCGGCACAAGTACATGGTTCATTCAACAAAAATTAGCCATGAGGACAGTTGGCAAGTCAGGAAAATTTTTGGAGGCTGAAGAGAAGAGGATGTTGATATTCTCTCAGTTTTTGTACTACAGTTCAGTTTCATCATTTCAGTGAGATTTTGGGGTCCAAAAGCTTCTCATTTGGGAGGTGTGATCAGGAGGTCAAGTTCGAGCTATGGAAAAAGCTCAAAATTGAAAGTTTTCAAAATCACTTGAAACCTGAATGACCGGATAGGCCTCGACGATATGATCCTGAAGCCATGAACGACACTCAAATCCGACACTGTATGTGAAAGTTATTCAAGTTTGAAAATTCACAATTTCATGCAAAAGACCAGTTTGACCAGGTTTGACTTCCAAATTTGAAAAATAAAAAAATGAATATTCCTAGAATATTCCTCAGAATATTCCCTAAAATATTCCACCTGGGCCAATCAACATTTGACAAGTGACAATCAGTGGTTTGACATTGGTTTGACTTTTGAATATTTTGGCCTATCGGAGGGTGCCACGTGGCAAGCCCGGAGGCCGCCACGTGGCCCCAGGCCATGGTGAAATATTGGCTATGTAAAATTTTATATGGTCTGCAAGTTTTGAACCGACGACCTATCAGATGCCAGTGCTACGACCCAACCAATCGGTCCACTATTCCAACTTAACATACTATGTGGAAGGGTTTATTATGAAGTTTTAAATACAATCGAGCGGAAAGCCAAAGGGGCTAGCTCGACCATACCACATGTTCGAAGACCCCATAAGACTAGGGTGCAAAGGACCATGGCTTAAAGCTTAACTGCGACAGGTTTGGGCTGTTAAATATCGCGGTATGACTGGGCCATGTGGCCACTACCAAACCCGACATCGGACAGTTTCATTTATGGTTAACTAACAAACATTTTATCCGCCGGTCAGTTAAACGGTTACGAAAATTTGGCATGTGAACGCGGAGTTTGTTAAACCGTAAAATTTCAATTTGTCACCAATTAAGGGCGTGGTTTCACATTATAGGAGGTCCCCCACTTTTAGCACTCTTAACTGGCAGTGTCTCCACATTTGCTGGAGTTTGTTTAGGGGATATTGGGAAAATATTGTTTTGGTCATAACTTCTCCAATACTGAACCTTTTAGAACGAAATTTTTTTGATTTCGGGCATTCAGAGGATTTTGGATCCATTTGAATAGGCTTCAGAGCTACTGGAGTTGATCTTCAGTCCCTTTTGCTTCAGGGAAGCAATAAGAGCCATTAGGGCCAAGAGGGAGTTAGAGCTATTTTGGGCTATGCTTAACCATTTTTGGTAAAACAAAGTCATTTTCAACTTTCTTCAGCATTATAGAGCCATTGGGATAGGTTCTATAGGTATTAGAGGTGTTCTACAGCCATTTTAGCTTCAGGGAAGCTTTTTGAGCCATCAGGGCCATTTTGGTAATAGAGCTATATTGGGTTGTACCTCTCTATTTGGGGTGAACCAAAGACCATTTTCAGCTAATTTCCACATTATGAACCTAATGGAAGAGGTTTTAGAATTTTTTGAAGAATTTTAGAGCCCGAAAAGCTTCAGGAGAGTTTTCAGGGCCTTCAAGACCATTTTGGGGTTGGAGCTGTTTTGAGTTGTACCTTTCTGTTTGACGTGAACCAAAGATAATTTTTAGCTAATTTTGACCTTATGAACCTAATGAAAGAGGCTTCAGACCTGTTTTATGACTTCTATATCTCGAAAAGCTTCATAGGAGTTCAAAGAGCTGTTAGGGCCTTATTGAAGAAATCATTGTTTATGGTATTTCTTCACTATTTAGTGAATTTGGAAAGGCATTATTAGCTTTTTCATGTATTCTGAATTAGTATTTGCATTCATATTTGTCTATTGAGACAATTTTAAACTTGTATTAGAATTTTTAAGCATTTGAATACAAGAGGACAAGCTCATTTTGGGAGGCTTGATCCAGCAGACGTAGCCTAGGAGGGGTGAACTGCTCATCAAACAT
The DNA here is from genome assembly GCA_034641835.2 of Pinus albicaulis. Taxonomy (NCBI): domain Eukaryota; kingdom Viridiplantae; phylum Streptophyta; class Pinopsida; order Pinales; family Pinaceae; genus Pinus; species Pinus albicaulis. Next base: position 1,644,794,698 of record CM076578.1, on the reverse strand, counting down.
TTGTGTCATGTTATGCTGAAGTTATCTTGCTGTACATTTCTGATTTAATATGTTAAACAGAAAATTAAATTAGCTTGCCTTCACACATAAACTGTTATATAGTTACCAAAGACACTTTGTTTTATGCAACAAGACATGGAGATTTTTTCACACATTTAATTAATGGAAATGGATACCTTGCACGCATTTTCAAGTACTTCCATTTTCAGATCAAAATACCACTTATAAGCTTCACCAGTAAGAGTACGTTGGAAAAAATGAAGACAGATAGAGTCATCAGTAATGGAGTCAGATGAACACCACATGTGGAAGGATCGAACATGATTTGTAGGATCTTCTCCAGAAAGGCCTTCAAACTTGGGTATGTCGGAAGGGATTTTGGTTGGCATAGCAGGCCAAATAGCATCATGGTGTATAGGGTCATTGATCAATTGGTTAAAATTGAGAATACTGAGGCCTACCATATAGGGGAGCAAGGGAGCAGGTGGGGTAGTTCCTGTTGCGGTCCCACTAGTAGTATTCCCAACATTAGGGTCGGGGCTACCACCAGCGTTAGGTCCTGAACCAAACATGGTGAAGGTGACAGGGGGTGAACTGGGGGTAGAAATAGAAGGGGAGCCCAATGAACCAAAAGAGGAGTCAGAGTGCGGACTCGGTGGATGAATATCTCAAATCCTACGCGGAGGATTAAGTCTTCCTTTCGGAAACTAAGGATGAAGGCCAAGAAGTCTCCAGGATAAATGCCTTGGTGGTGCAATGGTGACGGCAGAGAGACCAACAAGGGTGGAGAGGTGCAGGATCAATTGATTAAAATGTCGAAACAAGGGTAGAGAGGTGCAGGATCAATTTATTTCAATTTCAAAGTATTTTCTTGGCGGTGTTAATGTAATATTCCAAAATTGGAATGTCACAGCAAGCCTGTTGAAATAACGCACTCCTAGGAGATTGATGCACATAAATGATTTTACAGCCTTTGGATCCCTTAGATCAGTAGATCTGGAGTCTATATCCAAAAGGGGGGAAAAAACAAATCAAACTAAGTGTGGTAAACAGATCTCCCACCACCTAGTCTAGCTGAGAAACACCCTACAAGAGGGGTTGCAGCTATGCACAACAAACTGCTTCAGAAATAATGCAGTCTTGGAATGCATGAGTAGAAGGCCATCAAATGAGATCAAATTATGAATATGCAATAGTAAATTAGAATTACAATGAAGCTCTTTCAATATACAGTAGAATACATGAGACAAGAGAGCAAGAAATCTTCATAAAAGAAGGCTGCAACACATGTATAAACTGAAAAATGGCTTAACAACGTTATTTTATGGAGCTGCAGTAGTTGAAAATTACATATTAGATATAGGATAGATATGTGGAAAAAACATCAGATCCATTTCAAGTCTGTAATCTAGAAATACTTATTTACAAGATCCCCTTGGGGTTTTGACCAAATCATGCATTACAAAGAGTAGATCTTAGTTTTAAGTTGCAGATCTGCAAAATGATTCAAAAATTTCTGAAGATGACTTTACATTAAAATAGATCAGATCTAAATATAACATGGATCAACAAGCTAATCCATCGATCACCAAAGTGAAAGGAAAAGCCCAGCACCAGAGATCTCTCATCAAAAATGGGGTCAAAACACCCTGCAAACCCTCCACTGAAAATAATGTAGTCCCTTAAGGGAAACTGTGTTGTAGTTTGAATAACATAGATGGCCTGATGCCAAAATACAAATCTGAAGCTCAAACAGTGGATGCACTCTTCTAGGAGGTTAAAAGACACACTCACTGAGAAGAGGCTCCAATACAAGCTATATCTTTGCATATCTAGAGTTCCACTTGTTGCAGCCTACAAAAGTAAACAAACCTTCACTGGATCTGCGTTGCAGTTGGAAGTAGAGCTTGGCCCAAAGCCTGTTTGTGGATCAAATCATCAAAAACTCCTCCAATAATCCTCAATGGAAGAGGTGAAATCTATGCATAGGAACTCCAAGTACTAAGCAGCACAATTCTCCACTAAACAACAGAGAATAATATTTGTCTAAACAGACAAGATACTTAGAAACATAAAAAATCAACAACCTTCTCTTGTTGCCTTCCCCTTCCTTTTGTAAGATGAGAGACTTTGCAAACCCTAAACCACCTTGATGAGTTAGCTCCTTTCACATGAGGGGCCTCCTTCTAGAACTGCGCCATCCCTTCATGAGGTACATTGAATCTAGACAACATTGTAGATTTGGTCAAGGTTGACCTAGTCTCACAGCTCAAACCCCTTTCACACCTGCAAGTGATTTATTTACATGGCCCTTATTTATCCTTGTTCATATGGGCATTGATTTATTCATTCTTTTCAGGAGTTTTACATGTCCTGCTTTATTCATTTATTCATGCAACAAAAAGTAAAACAAAAATGCATATTCCCCTTAGCTCAGGCTAAGTAGGAATATTACAGTTCTCCCCTCCAAAATGTTGCTTGTCCTCAAGCAACTGATAAGGTGAGAGTTGTAGTCCTTCCCCTCATCCATTTATGACATCATCAATGATCAAGTCATCATCATAAGCCAAGTGCTCATAAAGCCAATACATCAGGAATTATTCCACCAAGGTCAACATAAGATGTGTATAGTCCATCCCACCAGGGGTGAAAAATTCAACATAAATAAACATGGATGGAGAAATTATTTCTCTAAAACATGTAGCATGAGGCACATAGAGAAGTTCCAATCCATGTGGTACATACAAACTGTCCATACTTCCTCCATACAATCCCAAAAACAGTACAACTATGTCATCCAAGTATGGGAGAAAAACTACATATATGCAAACATAAATTTGACCTTGAAGAGGTGGGTCAAATTCCCACATGTGATGCCAGCACAGTGCATCTCCTGACTGCATTAGATCAAGGTGTGGAAAGTGGCATTTCCCCCACACATTTTCTGCAAAAGTCATCTCAAAATAGCTGGAGATATCAAATATGTTTGGTGCATTTGGGAAACACCCATCATGAAAAAGAATCTCCCTTTGCACAACAAGGGAGTGGCCAAGTTCAGAATTCCTATTGGCCCTAAAAAAGCTATGAGATCCACATGATATATCACCCCCTTTAGGAGTCATAGCCTGAAAAAACATGGTAAAAGAATGTGATAGATCAGAGAATAAAACTTGCTTGACATGATCAGATCCTTTACCATCACAGTTCTTCATACACATGGAGTTGTGCATGAGCATTTCCCTCTTCTCAAGTAAAGGAAGAACTGGCTGAAATGAATCTTGAAAAGAGTCCATTGGCTTCCCCAATCTTCCATATCTAATGCAATCTTGAAAGTGCTGATGTAAGTCCTCTCTCATCCCCTCCCAATCAAATCTCCTCATGATCAGGGTGTAGATCTTCATGGACTGCATATGGCTGAGAAGGAATTCTTTGTGTGCCATCTGTAGTATCTTTTTCTTGAGCGAAGAAGCTCTAGAAAGGAAGATCCTACCATGAAATTAGATGAATCCCCCTTGGACTACATAGCCCTCTTCTTGCTGCAGGTCATCTAGTATCATATTGGTGTGGAGATCTTTGGAATACTCTACACGCAGTTGAGATTTCCAGTACAGATCCACACTGCTCAACAAAGACAACACTGATGATACCTCCATGGAAGTGTCTGTCATGCTGCTGATCTCTTCTCTGACATTTCCAATGCCAAAGATGTGTGTTGGAAGGTTGATCCTCCCATTCTCCTCCTCCCACAACGCATATCTAGAAAAGAGAGAAGGTGATAGTGATACAGTGAGAGGATCCCCCTCACTCTTGAGCTGTCCCAAGCCCTCCAGCGTTGTAGCTTGGTCCCCCATTGCTCCAATCCCTCCCGGATCTAGATTTGGAGTAGCACTTAGTGAGGCTTCCCCCAAAATATCTGATTCTGGTGGCCTCCCAGATGGTTTTCCACTAGATAGGAATGTCCCATGCAGAAAGCTGATGAACATTAGTGAAGGGACTATGAGATCCTTGCTTCCACTGCGCAAATCCACCTCTGTTTTTTGTGTGGAAGTGCTAGGTGAAGGATAAGTATGCATGCCTTAGATCATTTGGGGCTTACCACTCTTCATGTCCACCCACTCCATCTGCAAAGCCTTCTAATTAGTGGTGACCTTCCCCAATGTAATCAACCATTGGACACCCAAAATGATATTGGTGTCTGGTATGTCAACTACAAAAAAGTGATCCACCAAAGTGTAGGACCCAATAGTAACTGAGAGTGATGGGACATATTGCATGCATTGCATTGTCCTATCTCATGGGACCAAAATAGAGAATCCCTCAAAAGTATCAGTGGGGATTGCTCTCCTCTGCACAAGATGAGAATCAATAAAGTTGTGGGTTTCCCCACTGTCAATCAGTACAGATACCCTCTGATTCATGATTGAACCTTGTACTCTTAGGGTCAAGTACTTAGGCACTCCTCTCAAAGATGCAAGAGTTCCACATATTGGAGCAAAGGCTCCATCCCCATCCCCAGATGGTTTTGGATCTCCCTCAGCATTATCAGTGCTGTGACCCCTCCTTGGTTCATCGTCTTCATCTTCCTCCTCAAAATCTGAAAATACTTCTATGTAGTGTGCTTTCCCAGCAGCACATCTATGTCCAGGTGCCCATGACTCTTGGAAAGTGAAACATAGTCTCTTCTTTCTCAACTCTCTCCTGAGTTCAATATCAAGAGGCTTCTTGAATGATCTCTCCTTGGAAGGAGCAGCTTGTTCTTCCTTCCCTTTAGAAAATTGAGGGGCCTTGCTCTGGAAAGTTGCCTTTGCTTTTGGCAAGGCATCTTGGAGGTCTCTAGCCCTCTCAATGGCATCATTCAAAGTGATGGGCTTGGTAGATTTAACCAACACATGCAAAGGTTTATCCAAGAAATCGATGAACATGTACACCCTTGTTTCTGCAGACAAATCGGGAACCATAACCGATCTCAAAAACTCAGAGATATAAGTTTATGCATTTCCTGATTTCTTTAACTTTGCAAGGCTCATGAAAGGTGCTTCTGGATCCTTTTTTTCAAACCTCTCCACCAGTCTTCTAGTGAATTCAGAGTAGGTATTCACCTTGGCATGGCCCAATTTAGACAACCCATGGAACCACCAATTGTGTGCTTCACCTTCAAAGTGCAGCGCTGCAATCTTGATGGCTTCAATCTCAGGGGCTTTGTTCAAATAAAAGTAGATATCCAGATTTTCTACCCATGCCTTGGCAGAAATTGAGGATGACCCATCAAACTTGGGTAAAAAGAGTCTGTCCATAGAGTGGTGTCTATCATGATTATGAAAGAACCCACCATCTCTATACTGCTGCCTTGGTCTTCTTTTGTCCTTGAGGTGACAAAACTATTGGAAACTCAAGTGGTTTCTGAATCTCTAATTATGAGATTCATATTCCACAAATTAGTCTTCAAGGGATGCTTTCTCTCTACAGCCAAGAAGGTAGGCATAGTGGAGTGTTGTGGAGCTTGTGGGGCTTGTGGCTGGTTCATTGGTTGACCAGTCCAGTGATGAGACATGTCAGAGCTTTCCCTTGGCTGAAATCTCCCAGGAGATTCCCTCATTCTGTCCATCCTCATCTCTTTTATCTCTTTGGAAATATCTTGCATGGCCACCAAAAGAGTTCTTGCAAACTCTTCTCCTTCTTTATCACTTGCAGTCTCAAGGGCTTTACCCTTGTCTTGATCATCAGTAGTGTAATCAAACTTCTTGTGACTTCTGTTCTCATACCTCTTCTCCCTCTCAGTAAGAGGTTCATCTTCTTATGAATGCAACATGGTTGTGGTGCTCCAAGGAAAGCACAGGCTGTGCCAAGAAAGGAGCTCTGATACCACTGTAATATTCCAAAATTGGAATGTCACACCAAGCCTACTGAAATAACGCACTCCTGGGAGATTGATGCACATAAATGATTTTGCAACCCTTGGATCCCTTAGATCAGTAGATCTAGAGTCTAAATCGAAAAGGGGAGCAAAAACAAATCAAACTAGGTGTGTAAATAGATCTCCCACCACCTAGTCTAGTTGAGAAACACCCTATAAGAGGGGCTGCAGATATGCACAACAAATTGCTTTAGAAATAACGAAGTCTTGGAAATCATGAGCAGGAGGCCATAAAATGAGATCAAATTATGAATATACAGCAGCAAATCATAATTACAATGAAGCTCTTTCAATATACAGTAGAACACAGGAGACAAGAGAGCAAGAAATATTCAGAAAAGAAGGCTCATGCAAGACATGTATAAACTGCAAAATAGCTTAAAAGCGTTATTTTATGGAGTTGCAGCAGCTGAACATTACATCTCAGATCTAGGACAGATTTTTTGACAAAACATTAGATCCATTTTAGATATGTAATCTAGAAAGACTTATTTACAAGATCCCCTTGGGGTTTTGACCAAATCATGCATTACAAAGAGTAGATCTCAGTTTCAAGTTGCACATCTGCAAAATGATTTAGAAATTTCTGAAGATGAATTTACATTAAAATAGATCAGATCTAAATAGAACATGGATCATCAAGCTAATCCATGGATCACCAAAGTAAAAGGCAAAGCCCAACACCAGAGATCTCTAAAAAATGGGGTCAAAACACCCTGCAAACCCTCCACTGAAAGTAACACAGTCCCTCAAGGGAAACTGTGTTGTAGCTTGAATAACATAGATGGCCTGATGCCAAAATACAAATCTGAAGCTCAAATAGTGGATGCACTCTTCCAGGAGGTTAAAAGACACACTCACTGAGAAGAGGCTCCAATACAAGCTAGATATTTGCAGATCTAGAGTTCCACTTGCTGCAGCCTACAAAAGAAAAAAAACCCTCACTGGATCTGCGTTGTAGTTGGAAGTAGAGCTTGGCCCAAAGCCTGATAGTGGATCAAATCAGAAAAAACTCCTCCAAGATTCCTCAATGGAAGAGGTGAAATCCCTGCATAGGAACTCCAAGTGCTAAACAACACAATTCTCCACTAAAAAATAGAGAATAGTATTTGTCTAAATAGACAAGATACTCAGAAACATAAAAAATCAACAACCTTCTCTTGTTGCCTTCCCCTTCCTTTTATAAGATGAGAGCCTTTGCAAACCCTAAACCACCTTGATGAGTTAGCTCCTTTCACATGAGGGGTCTCCTTCTAGAACTGCGTTGTCTCTTCATGAGGTACATTCATTGACGAAATAACGCTAGATTTGGTCAAGGTTGACCCAATCTCACAGCTCAAACCCCTTTCACACTTGCAAGTTATTTATTTACATGGCCATAGTTTATCCTTGTTCATATGGGAATTGATTTATTCATTATTTTCAGGAGTTTTACATGTCCTCCTTTATTCATTTATTCATGCAACAAAAAGTAAAACAAAAATGCATATTCCTCTTAGCTCAGGCTAAGTAGGAATATTACAGTTAACCAAGCTCTTCTTCACTTAGGGTGTGTGTGTAAAGTGTGTAAATTTTAATTTTTAAACCCAGACGTTTGTAGAGAAAAAGAAAAAGTGTGTTGTATAACTGTAAATAAACCTGCAGATAACATTATATGAAACTGAAATAATAGAAAATAAACAGCTAATAATGTAATAATCTAAACCCAAGGAGGCGGGTCTCTCAACAAGTAGTCTGTAGGTGGGAAAAAATCTAGTCAAAACACACCAAAATAGCCAATAGATCTAAGGTTGGGCGGGACAGGGATCTAAAGGTTAGATCTGCTAGAAGTAGGTGCAGGAAAACAGCAAAAACTCAGAGGAAAATTTGTTGTAAATAAGGTGGTGAAAGGCTATAACCTAGAGGGAAGCGGAGGGGACCCTAGAGGAAAACCCAAACAAAAATAAAAGGAGGTGATTTGGATGGATAAATAGCCAATCTGAAGTGGATCTGAAGGTAAGGTATCAGATTTGAAAAATAACTGAACACTCTGAAAATTTCAAACAACCTGCAGCAGCTAAAACTCTTCCACAAAGTGTGGAGGGTACTGAAGCCCAAGAGGGATAGGTTCCCACTTAGATGAGTAAAAACAAATAGGTACAGGTTCAAAATAGGCAGAGACGAAGGTCATACAACCTTGAACAGAGGCGTAGACAAACCCAGAAAACTTAAAAATCCCGCAACAGACGAGGTCGTAGTTTTCGACATGACCTTCTGTAGAGGTCTAAGTTTTAAGCCTGTTTCTACACTCTGAGGTTCAGGTCATAGGTTTTGGCCCAAAAGTGCTTAATCTTCGCACTTCCAAGACTCTCGTGAGCAAGTTTCAGCTATATCAGCCATTCCCACCAAGGCCGATGTCTGTCACCTGCGCAATAGGTCCGAAAACACATGGAAGTTAGAATTTTTAATGTTTTAGGGTTTTATAGGTTAAAAAAAAACATCAAGAAAAGCAAAAACAAGAGGCTAAAGAGAAATCCTAGGGTTTGAATCAGTTGGGTATGCAAGGATCTGAAAAATGACAGTGATCGTAATCGTAAACCCGTGTGGAGTCGCCATTTTTTAGTATGAATCTTAATTCCAAGTGCACCAAAAAAGACCACTTTAGTTGTGCATAAAAAAAAAAACCCTAACAACAAAGATGGTTGCCAATATCTTTAGATATTCAATTAGTTGATCAAGATAAATGCTGCAAAAATCTAGATCTATTCATTAAAATACATTAAGCAGTGAATAAAAACATGAGTTTCTCCATGCATCCAATAGACAAGACAAGAATATGTTGAATGAATTTTGTATTAATGGTACCTCGGAGGAAAAAAAAAGAGGGTGTTCCCTGTTCTCCTCAATGGAATGGGTTCTTGTAAGTCCTCAGCACTTCAGATCTAAAATTCCTCTCTCTTGATGGTGTAGAAAACCCAGACAAAAATGAAACTCAAAGGAAGCTCACAAGCAAAAAGATAGAAAAAATATGACAATGATGGTGGATCAAAGTCAGACCAAAAGTATAGATCTAGAGTGATCTTTAGGAAAAAAAAGGTAGTGAATGAATGGAAAAACCCTTCTATTTATAACAAAATATTTAGTTAGTCTAGATATTGGTGCATAATTAAAATATTATTAACCAAATCAAGTTCCAACTTTTATGGAATATTTTATTATATTTGTTGGAGGGAAAAAGAATTTGACTTGGGTCAAATCCCTTTATTTGTAAATAATAAATAAATAAATGATTTATTTATTATTTTAAGGATGTGGTTGAGTAATAATAAAATAAATAATTTTAGGAATTTGGGTTCTGTGATCCATAAAATTGTGTAAAAAAATTTTCGGCAAAAATCACATTTCAACAGATTTTGTCGACGCGTTTCGAACCAGCTATTGTGGTTCATCATTAGGACAAGATAAGAAATCTGATCTAGGACACAGTTTAAATAGATAGGAAACTCTGAGTAGCCGTTATTCCAAAACGGATAATTAGACTAAATCAGGAATTTCAAAGATAAAATAATATTAGAGTTTTTATTATCACAAAACGGATAATTTGACTAAATCTTATTTATGTATTTTATCTTAGTGCAATTTATTTTTATTTTATTTTGTTTATTTTTATTTATTTATTTTTTAATTTTTGATATTTTTTTTAATAATTAATTAATTATATATAAATATTTATTATATTTGAATCTTTTAATTATTAATAAAATACAAATAATAATTCAACTTTTATTTTCCTTATTTAGTAAAATTATCCATTTTGTGATAATAAAAACTCTAATATTATTTTATCTTTGAAATTCCTGATTTAGTCTAATTATCCGTTTTGGAATAACGGCTACTCATAGTTTCCTATGTATTTAAACTGTGTCCTAGATCAAATTTCTTATCTTGTCCTGATGATGAACCATAATAGCTGGTTCGAAACGCGTCGACAAAATCTGTTGGAATGTGATTTTTGCCGAAAGATCTTTTACACAAATAAATAATGATTTATTTAATTATTTATGAATGATTTAGTCAAATTTAACAAGGAATATTATTTAAATAGGTTTAAATAATTATTCCTAGAAAATAATAAGATAAATAATGATTTATCTAATTAATTTTCCTACTTTGGGTTAAATATGACCAGGAATATTAATTAAACTGCTATTTAACTAATTATTCCTTGAGGAAAATCAAACAAATGTAGATTTATTTAATATTTCCTCATGGGGTTTCCTGTTTAGACCATAAACAACTTAATAAAGGTGGTTTACTAAGTTATTTTTCATAGTGAAATCAATTTTACTTAGGGTAAAATTGGTCTTACATGGTGTACTTAGGTCCATCTAATAGTAACAAGTTAGATGACCGAAAATTGGTGTAAAAAATTACCCCCGAGCGTGCGAGTGTTAGGAGCTAATCGTATGAGCCAAGTACGTTGTAAGAACTCAATCACTAGACACCGAAGGGGAAGTCAAAGAGAGAGAAATATGAGGTAGACCGAAGCGCTAAAGGACTAGACCCTTAGGAGGTGAGACTTACAGGTGCGCCAAGTCTCTTTTATGAGTGAGTACCTGTGCTATAGGCGGCGGGGGAGGCATATCTATCCCCGCCGAGACAAAGTACAAAGAATAATGCATCCAGTAAAAAAGGGAATGAAAAATATAGTACATGCTGGCATGAACATGAGCCAGGTAAAAACATGATAATTAATCCAACATACATATTGTGCCTGGGATAACAGCTAGGAATTATACAATAATATCTAAGTACATGAGATACAAATACAACCCAAATGCCCCTGTAAATAGGAAAGGGCTCTGAAAATTTGGATGATACATGCAAACAAAAATGTGATGCAAGAGGCTGAGGCCGACATCATCGAATAGATGGAGCTGCATCAAAGGATGTAATTAAGAGGTCATCTGGGCATGTGGGGGGCTACATGTAGGGCCACCCCCTCATGAGGGCTGAAACATCTCACACACACCCGGGAATTGTCGGTATCATTTGCTGCATCAATGAACCATCAAGTATATGGATCTCAATCATGCTGAAAGGAGATGGAGCTGAGAAAAAATCAAGTCAAAGGGAAATAAGGAGTCCCTTTTCTTGATCTGAGGCACCGAACAAGAGTGGAAGTTGGAACCAAGGTACACCGCCATCTAGACCTGTCTTCTGGAATGAATGATCTGATGTCGACAGAGGAAGGTCCGCCATAGGTGAGGCAATAAGGGATCCTCAACTAAGGAACGAGAGAACATAGTAGAGCGACTGACAGACTAACACCAGGGATGATGATGAAATGGGGGGTACTGAGTAGTGGACGAACGAATTCCCTTGTTAGAGCATAAAGGGAATGGATGACCTGGCAGCGACTGACACAATATCATAAGGGATAGGGGATAGTAGGACTAAAGGCCATAAGGTGCGACACGAGAGAGGAACCAAGAAATGAAGGATGGAGGACTATAGTGGGATACAAAGGGACTCGGGATAGACTCGGATACTCTAAATAAGGGTGACTTGATGATGCTGCCACACAGAAAAGGTCCAGTGGGGACCATAAATACATGAGTACAAGATGGTTACTCATGAAAAAAATCAACATGATCATGGACAAGTATGGAGGCAAAGTGGTGCCCCAAGTACAAGTGTTGCAAGTGAATAAATTTGATTTTGAGGAGTGGTGAAGTGACCCTTCTTGGATGAAATGTGTCTTGGTGAAGTATAAAATAAAATAAAAAACTCACATATACCCATTTGAGGGTTTGGTGAGAGCTTTCCAATGGTACAGATGGTTTGTTAAACTGAGCTACGGTTTGGCCGTAGCAGACGAAATAAAAATCATGGGTATCTCTTTTAATAAGACATTTTCCCTCCAAATTCACTCATTTGCATGTGGAGCTGTGGTGAATGTAGAGAGGAGGGAAGGCCCTAAAACTTACGACAAGCGTAGTGGACAAACCGACTGTTGGAATCGAGATCCGTTAGTTGCAGGTAAGAGGCCTAACCCTAATCTTTCATTTTAGTGGATCAAAATTTCAGTTTAGGCATCGAGAGCTCATAAATAGGCCAGGTCACACTGTTTGGGGTCTGTTCTATGACCTGGGTAGTAGGTATTGGGCAGAAAACTGCAACCTGTACTAAGAAATGACCTGAAAAGTGTGACTTGTTAGAGAAAGGGGGTTTCAGTGTTGTTTTTGGCTGAGATTTAGGTTTTTTATGGTTGAGGGGTATAGGTGCCCCCAAGCATGTTATGGTCATGCCATAGAGAGGGTTGTCGGGAGAGCATGGAGCAGATGAGCTAGTAGAGAGGGTTGTTGGGAGAGTAATCCTTCAGGATTTAGACATGGTTGAGACTCTGGCTGAGTTTAGGTAGCACAAAGAGGGTTTCACCTTAGGGATTCCAGATTGCCTGATCGAAGGGTTACCCATGCGACTACAATGCCATACTATAGGCATTCCTAACCGCTGGATGCGGTTACTGCATAGGATAGATAGATCTATAGAATGTTATCATAAGCATCACTAGTTTACTTTCAACATTTTGCACACGTTTTGAGGTCAGATGACCAATGTGTCTTGAGCACAAATTTTTTTAAAAACCTATGAGTATATATCTATTTGATTTCAGTGTTTTCCTATGTTTATTGCGTAATCCTATTCAATTATGTGAATGTATCTTTACATGTGTTGCAAACGTCTGTCTAAAACTTGATTAGCTAAAGAATCAGTCAATGTGTTCAAATTTCTAGAAATGTGTTGATATTGAATAAAATCAAAGTGTCTTTCCAAAATTTGAAATCTTAGGAACAAACGATGAAGTGTTGGATTTCTAACAGTATAAACACTAGTAAGTTGTAATACCACAAGTTGTGAGTCTAACCTTATAATGATGTGGTTAATACCAAATGAAAGGGCATTAGAGAGAAGTTCGATCAACACGCTATACTCAACAATATTGTTTGTCGATCTACCAATACAAATCCCTTGAAAACTCACTAGCTTGTCGTTCGGAGCGAAAATGGCCCACACCACAGAGGATAGATTCTGCATACTATGACTAGCACCATCATCATATCCAACAAATGGTTCCAAATATTCAGACATCTGTGATGAAATGTAAAGCAGATTACTAATGCCAAGAAAACTCTAAAAACAAACTAAGATAGTGAATTCAAATCAACAACATATATATAATATAATACAAAAAATCACTACGCTCATGATTAAGCATAGTAACGTTTCAAATACAACCCATTTCGGGGCTGTGCCAATGGAATTCCATCGTAATCCACCAACTCATAGGCACCCTTAGCATGAAATATTTTGACAATATAGGGGCCATGCCATAATGGCTCAAATTTCCCTGTACCTATTACATAAACTTCTTGATCATAAAGAAGAACCAAGTTGCTCTCTGAGAAAATGTGAGGCTTGAAATTTTTGTCTTATTGCGCCTTTATACGTCTCTTATGCGCTTTGTTGGCCAATTGGGCTTCACAACACGTTTCATCAATATGGATGAGGTTAAAAAGACGTGCTTCTTCTTCTGAGGTATCAGGTAACAAGTCGATTGCGAGTTTTAACGATGGTATTTCACATTGGATTGGAAAGATAGCCTCCATACCATACACCAATTGAAAAGGAGTAAATTCGATTGCATTTTTCACCGAGGTTCGATACGCCCATAAGGCCGAGTACAGGATCAAATGCCAGTTTCTTTTACGAAATCCTATCATTCGTTGAAGCATACGTTTAAGAATTTTGTTGATAGCTTCAACTTGTTCATTTGATTGTGGATAATAAGGAGTAGAATTATCATGTGACAATCCTAACTTTTTAGTCAATTCAGTCATCATGTGGTTGAAAAAATGCTTCCCATGATTTGTAACTATAGCCTATGGGACCCCAAACCGTGCAATAACATGATTAAAGAAAAAAAATGCAACTGTCTATCCTGTGTTGTTGAATGTCAGTGTTATAACAAAATTGGATCTGATAGGCTGCTTGATTAGTCAAATTCATGTAACTATTTCAAACCTAATATTTTGACTAAGGCTTAGCCTCCTTAGCCTGAGAGGGCTCTCTCAAGGGTTAATGATTTTGATAAAAATATAGATGGCTAACTCTATTTAGGCAATAAACAGATAAATGATAGATTTAGGTTGAAAATCACATCAGCATGAATACATTGGGCTTATGGAGTCAAAACAACTCAGTAATTCAGTGAATCTACTTAACATGGAAGTTGAGGCATATCAAAGTTTTAGTCATGAGGTACACACACATGAAACTGTAAAAACACAGTCAGTTCACTTATATAGGAAGTAATAGCATCTAAAAGATGAATTCTGAGTAATATAGATGAAACACCACTGTAATGAGATAATATGAGAGATGAAAATAGAATAGGAACACACTAAAACTCCTTCTGAATCTCAAGTTGGTCAAGTAGAAAATCTCTGTATTAGCTGAAAATCAGTCAATTCACAATAAGCACAGTTTTGCCAAAAATGTCCAACCCTTTACAAATTCGACCTCTTGGCCTTTAATATACCTCTTACAACCTGAGATTATTTCCTCTAGGCTAGATACATCTAATTTCTAACTACTAACACCTTGCATAATCATAAGACATGGAATTTATTACAAAAAGACACCTAATCTACTTAAACAGTCCTATTCCAAAAAGGACTCCAACTACTTAATGCTATCTATAACAACCTTATCTATTTAAATTTACATCATTTCCAAGTGTATCATCACATGGTCAAATCTGGATGATGGGATTCATTTCTTCATGACCATATTGTTGACCTCCATCAAAACAGGAAACAGAATCTTGCTTTTTAGGCATAAGATCTTTTGCACTGTTTGAACATTCTGACCATCATATATCCTTCATTTCGTGGTCCTTGGTTGTTGGAAGTTATCATAACACGTCTCACAACTCTTCCCTAGCCTCTAGCTATCTAAAACCACTTTAAACACTGTTCAAAATGTTGTAATGATCTGCACTACGAAAAGAAAGTAGTTTCGTAGCGCCTTTCGTAGCGCTGCCATTTCAACCTTTATTCTTCAAATATTTGACTTCTTTCCTCCAAGATTATTTTAATTACCCTTTAATACGTCCTCCATAGCAATTTTAGTTCTTGATTCATTCTTTAACCCTTCCAAAACTGATCAAAATAAGCAAGAAAAGCTGTTATAGCAGTTTCGTAGCGCTTTTCTTCCTTTTTACACTGAATGTGCTACGAAATTGTTGAGTATGCCATTTTGTCAAAAAATTTCCAAGTGAAAACTATAGTTGTGCCAAAAACATCAAAATATACCTATCTCCATCATTTAAAAACCATATCAACTATAAAAACACAATCATTCTAGATTTTTTGAGGTCCCTTCATTTACACTTGATTGAGCTATTGGTTCTTCTATGACTGTCATTTTAATGCCTCTGCTCTTTAACTCATCATGAATCAAATCTAGCTGCTGCTCTAAATCTCTCACATGATATTTAAGTCTTATGGTAGTATCTCTCAAATGAGTATTTATTATTTTGACAAATTTAGCTTCCTTTATTGCTGGAACTGTCCACTTGAAAAATTGCTCTGTACTACTTAGAGTTTCAGAAACAAAATCAGTCTGTCCTTCCCACAATGCCTTCATTCTTTTAAACTGAACTTTCTCAACATTGTGCTTTATAGCTCTCTTTTCAGGACAACAATTTCTTGGTTTTCTAGCCTTAATTGCTCCTCAAGGTGTTGAAACTCTATTTTCTCTTTCACTTTCTCCTTTCCCCTTTTCGTTTTGCTAATTGTATCCTTCATTGTAGGTGATGAAAGATCAATAATTTCTTTAGAGGATTCAACTGTCTCAATGGATATTTGAACTTATTTTCTACCTTCCATTAGTTTCTTAGCATGCATAGTCATATCCTTTCTTGCTTGAAATATGAAACCTGCACCTTCCCCCTCAAACTCTAGCTTCTTTGTAGATTTGGACTTTTTCAATTTATGCTCCTCTTCCCCAATGAACTCCGCTTGGAAAATGGGTATCTCTTCTATGTCAATGGCATGAAGAATATCCTCTAGATTCCCTTTTGTTACTAGGTTGTCCTCTGTAGCAACTGTCTTTCCTTTTAATGCCACTACTTGGCTTCTAGTTACACTTTTATTCCCCTCGCTGACAGCTTGTTTCTGTTTTTCATCTTTAACAACCTTTGATCTCTATTTTGCAGGTAGGAGAGTTGGAGTATTAAGCATTTTCATTTGCTCTGGCCCTTTCTCAGTTTGCTTTCTTGACTTCACTCCTGTAGTTGCTTTTGGTTTTGCAGCCACAGGTTGACTTGGTTTTGTTGGTGGTGGTGATGGAACTCCTTTAGATTTAGGGTTTCCAACTCAAAACCATTTATAAACAAGAAATATGACCAATCTCTGCCTATCTTCTGAAGTTCATCTAAAATTAATAACTTCATTAAACCATGATGAAATAAGGATGTTTCACTCCCTTCAGAATTTTCTTGCACCTTATCAGCCATCTTTGTAAGAATCCTATGCAGATAGAAAGGTAAATCAAGTGAAATATTACCAGTGAAGTGTAGAAGCAGTTTGAAATGATATGAATAAACCTTGTGATATTTGCCTTCACAGGTAAAATATTTCTGAACGTTGAGTAGCAGTTTTGAGTAGTTATCTTTGATGCAGCTTCTAGGGATAGCATTATTAAGGTCCATGTCTATGTACTCAGGCTTCATGAACTCTTTACATGGCTCCATATCAAATTTGAAACTTTTGAACCAAGTTTCTTGACCTCTTGGTATCTCAGTAACAACAACAATGACCTCTAGTGTAATAGACACACTTAGCATCCTGACCTTAGTGGTTGTTCCATTGAAATTCATAGCAAATTATTTGGATACATGTGTATGACAACCCTGCAACTTCTCACAAAATCGTAGGCAACCAACTCTTCTGAATGCTTCCATCACTGTTGGGTCTTCAATTATTGCTTTCATGTCTTCAGGTTCATGCCTTAAGCAATGTCCTCCTCTGTGAATTTTATTTTCCTTTGCTATGTTCTTGAACAACTCTTCTAGCCTCACTTGAAAAATGTAACAACAACCTCGCTTGAATAATTGTAATAGAAACCTTGCTTGAGAAACTATCAGCCTCGCTTGATATGGGTGTAGTAAAACCTTTATGTGAACCAGCCACAGGTTTGGCTTGACACTCAGAGCTCAGATATTTCGAATGGAGGCAAAAGGGAATGAGAATGACTAATTAGGAAAGATTTTGAAATTTAAAATGTCCTTTCATAACTGAATGATGCCTCATTCATAACCTATAATGACAATGATGACTCCAAACATGGGTGTGTACATTGAATTTCATCATTACATGACTCAACATGACACTATCCTACCCTTTCCCAACGGTTTCTAACATCTACCAACTCAATTGACAAGACAGTTACAAATCCACGCTTTTGTAGCACCTACAGTGTAATTTTTCATGTTTGCACTACGAAACTATCAACGCCTTCGTAGCGCAAAACGACTTTTTTCAACGGGTGGCGCTACGAAAACAAGGTTTTTTGGCTAATTGAACAATTTTGACATGAAAATTTGGGAAATGACCTACAAATGTAAAATGATAAATATTTGACATGAAAGAAATTTAAATAAGGCTTTATTTGAACCTTAGGATGAGCTTTAAACTATAAGAAATCTAAAACCTACCCTTGATCAAACCTAAATTGACTCCTAAAACCCAAATTTAACGCATGAAATTTTGTAACCTTGTCAAAATGTTGTTTTGAAATTTTTTGGGTGATAACAGTAGGCATCGCTTCAGCCCATTTGGTAAAGTAGTCTACTACGACAATAATATAACCATGCCCCCTAGATGAATGAGGGTTACAGGTCACGAAGTCAATACCCCATTTCGAAAATGGTCCCACTGTAATATTCCCAAAAGGGAAAAGCAAGAATATAGTGCAAAATGTTGGAACAATATTGTAGACCATCATTTATAAAGCAAGAGGCCAATATGGAGACCTTTCATATGTTATTACAACAGAAAAATGTACATAATAAATGGGTCATAAGATGCATAACAGGAAATATAAGCCTCCAATGAACAAAATCCCTCAACAAGAGGTTCTACAATAATGTAGAAAAGTTGGAAAACCTTAATTTATTAGCTCTGCTACAAAAAATTATTATACATCAGATCTAGAGCTGATATGTGCCTCAAAATTTAGATCTATATCAGATCTGAGCACTATACAAGCACCTCTATAGAACCCCTCAAGGGTTTTCAGCAAAACACTAAGTACAAGTTGTAGATCTAAGATCTACTGAAAAATATAGATATGGAAAGTGTGAATGATCTGATATGATCACTACAATAGCCTCCTCCAATAGATCTTCAAAGTGAAAGGTAGATCCCCTTCACTTGAAAATCAACTCTCCAAATGGTGTGCCAAACCACCCTGCAACTCCTCCTACAAAAATAACGTAGATCTGGAAGTAAACTACGTTGTAGGGATCAAAATAAGGTTGGCCTAATGCCAAGATTTGAAAATGAGCTCAAATCCATTCAATACTATCCTCCCAATGAAGTAGAAATCTCTTCCACTGAAAATGAGCACTGAAATGGCCTAGATCTAGAGATCTAGTCTCCACTTGCTGCAGCTTGCAAAAACAACCAAACCCTCAATATGATATATGTTGTATTTGAAAGAAGAAGCTTGGAATTAAGCCATATAGTGGACAATGTAGTGCAAGACTCCTCCAAGAGCTAATCAATGGAAGAGGTGGGATTCCCGATCAGGAACATCCTGTGCTAAACAACACTCTATCTCAGCTAAACAACAAGAGAAAGATATATGTCTAAACAGACCATATATTCAGAAATATAATATACATCAAAAACCTCCATATGGCTGCCATCCTCTTCCTTAAATAGAATATGAGCTTGCAAAACCTAAGCCCCATCCAAAAAGATCACTAATTCACACAAAGCATCTCCATCTAAAACTGTGTTGTCCCTCATTGATGACCACTCCTCCATAACAACGCTATTGATTTTGTCAAGGTCGACCCAGTCAAAGTGATCCGGCCCCTTTCACACCAAGGGTGCTTTAATTAAGCTGCCAAGATTTGTCTCTTTCACATTTGGCATTGATTTATTCATTATTAAGGAAAAATTTGGACCTCCTTTACCATTATATTTTTTAAACAAAGCAATAAAACAAAATTGAATATTCCAATTAGCTCATGACTAATTGGGAATATTACAGTCCTCCCTTCCCAAATGTTACTTGTCCTAAAGCAACTAAAAAGGTGAGTGCTGTAAACTTCCATCATTGGTGACACCAACACGTGATAAGCTTCCCTCATAAGATAAGTGTTCACCAATCCATCCCTCCATGAATTTCTCCTCCAAAGTTCTCATGAGATGCAAATAATCCATCCCATGAGGAGACAATAGTTCAAATGAAACAAACATGGTTTTCCCAATGTTCTCCCTGAAACATGTAGCATAGTGAACATGGAGAATCTCCATCCCATAGGGCACATACATACCTCCCATCCTTTCTCCATACATTCCCATAAAAATTAAAAGTACATCATCAATGTATGGGATCAAAATTAAGTACATAAAAACAAAAATTTGTGCATATGGATGTGGGTCATAGTCCCACATGTGGAACCAGTGCAGTAAATCTCCTGACTGCCTCAGATCATGATGTGGTAAGTGGTTTCCCCACCACTTACTTTCCTCCCAAGTCATCTCACCATGGCTGAAAGTGTGAGATATGTTTGGTGCTTTAGGAGTGCACCCACAATGATACAAAATATCCCTTTGATCTCCAAGGGAGTGGCCATGTTCAGAAATTTTTATGGCCCAAATTTGGCCATGAAGTTTATATGGAATAGTGCTCCTCCTTGGAGCTATGGCCTGCATAAACATAGTAAAAGAATGTATATGTTGTTCAAATAAAACAATAGGTACACAAGCATATCTTTCACCAAAATTCCTCCTTAAACAAATGGAGTGGTGCACAGATCTATCTCCTCTCTCAAAAGAAGAAATATATGGCTGAATTAACTCCTTTATAGTGTTATGTTTTTGTTCCAACTCCACATGGTTCATGCATCTTTGAAAATTCTGATATATTTCTCCTTCAAAGCCCTTCCAAGTGTAGCTTCTCATGATGATGTTGTAGAATCTCATGGAATATGTGTGGCTAAAAAAGAACTTTTTATAGGCCCTTTGTAGAAACTTCTCCTTGAGCTTGGAGGCTCTAGATACGAAGATCCAACCATGATAATAGATGACTCCTTCTTATATATAATATCCCTCCTCATGTATCTGGTCATCAAGTATCATGCATGTGTGAAGATCCTTGGAGTAATGCACCAACAATTGGGATTTCCAATATGGATCAATCTCCCATAGTGATAGCGTTTATGATCTATCACAAAGAATGTTTGTCATATGGATGTTCTCCTCCTTGAAATTTCCCATGCCAAAGGTACATGTTGGAAGGTCATTCCTCCCATGCTTCTCCTCCCACAACATAGAATCTGAAATGAGAGTGGGTAATGATGATGTTGGGAGAATGTCTCCCTCCTCCTTGAGCCTACCCAAGACTCCCAATGTTGTCTCATGGTCTTCTAATGCTCCCATCCCTCCTAGATCTATGCTTAGAGCATATTTTTGTGAGATATCTCCCACAATATATGAATAAGGTGGCCTCCCAGGTGGTTTTCCACTAAATAATAGTGTCCCATGCAACAATCTCATAAGCATAATGGATGGGACTGTAAGGCCCTTGCTTCCACTGCACAAATCCATCTCTAATTTCTGTGTGGAAGTTGTATGTGAGGGATAAGTATGCATGCCTTTGATCATTTGAGTCTTACCACTCTTTTTATCCACCCATTCCATTTGCAAAGCCTCCCAATCAGTGGTGACTTTCCCCAAAGTAATCAGCCATTGAACACCCAATATCACATTGGTGTCAGGTATGTCAACCACAAAGAAGTGATCAATCAATGTATATGTTCCCATGGCGATTGATAATGATGGAACATAATTCATGCATTTCATAGTTATATCTCCTGGGACCAAAATAGAAAATCCCTCAAAAGCATCAGTGGTATTGCCCTCCTTTGCACTAGTTGGGCATCAATACAATTGTGGGTAGCCCCAATATCAACCAAAATAGAGACCCTTTGATTCAAGATGGAACCTTTAACTCTTAAGGTCAAGTACTTAGGTACTCCTCTTAAAGATGCAAGAGCCCCTCCAATAGGAGCAAATGCTCCATTCCCATCTCCTGATGGTGTTGGTTCATCTCCTACAGTGTCAGCACTGTGACCTCTTCTTGGTTCATCTTCTCCTTCCTCCTCATAATCTGATAAGACCTCTATGTAATGTGCTTTTCCAGCTGCACATCTATGTCCAGGTGCCCAAGCTTCTTGGAAATTGAAGCAAAGCTTCCTTCTTCTTAGATCTCTCCAGACATCATCATCAAGAGGTTTCTTGTATTGACTCTCCTTTGAAGGAGCAACCTTTTCTTCTTTTCCCTTTGATGGAAAAGAGGGCTTATGCTGAAATGTTGCCTTTGCTTTTGGCAAGGCATCTTGAAGGTCTCTAGCCCTTTCAATGGCATCATGTAGGGTAGTGGGCTTGGTAGACTTAACCAACCCATGAAGAGGTTCATCTAACCCATCAATGAACATGTACACCCTTCTTGCTGCAGACAAATTAGGAACCATAACAGAAAGTCTTAAAAATTCAGAGATGTAAGTTTCTGCATTACCTGATTGTTTCAAATTTGCAAGGCTCATGAATGGTGCTTCAATATCTCTTTTATCAAATCTTTCCACCAGCCTTCTAGTGAAGTCTGAATAAGCAGTCACATTGGCATGACCCAATGTAGATAAGCCATGGAACCACTAGTCATGTGCTTCACCCTCAAGGTGCAGCGCTGCAATCTTAATGGCCTCCATCTCTGGAATCTTGTTCAACTAAAAGTATATGTCAAGTTTTTATACCCAATATTTTTCAGTACACTTGGATGACCCATCAAAATTGGGTAAAAAGGATCTGCCCATAGTGTGATGTTGATCATGATTATGAATGAATCCACCACTTTTATGATGATGCATTGGTATTCTATTGTCCTTTATTAGAAAAAACTCCTGAAAACTCAAGTGATATTTGAACCTCTAAGTTTGAGATTCATACTCCATAAAATAGTATTCAAGGGATTCCTGCTCCTGAAACCCTTCATTTCCCACAACCAAAAATGTAGGCATGGTAGAGCATTGGGAAACTTGTGGTTGATGCACTGGTTGATCATTCCAATGATGATACATGTCAGAACCTTCTCCAAGATGAAATACTTTAGGGGATTCCTTGAATCTATCCATCCTCATATCTTTGATCTCTCTAGCAATGTCTTGCATGGCTCTAAGAAGGATCTTAGGGAAATCCTCTTCATCTTCACCTCCAGATAAAGGGTTTTATTCTTGTCTTCTTTGTCATTTGTATAATCAAATATTCTGTGGATTCTTCTTTGATACCTCTTCTCTCTATCAGTAAGATGCTCTCCTTCTTCAGATGACATATTGGCTTTTAGAATGCACAGGTTGTGCCAAGATTATGCTCCGATACCACTGTAATATTACCAAATGGGAAAAGCAGGAATATAGTGAAAAATGTTGGAAAAATATTGTAGATCATCATTTATAAAGCAAGAGGCCAATATGGAGACCTTTCATATGTTATTACAGAAGCAAAATGTACATAAGAAATGGGCCATAAGATGCATAACAGGAAATATAAGCCTCCAATGAAAAAAATCACTCAATAAGAGGTGCTGCAATCATGTAGAAAAGCTGGAAGACCCTTATAGCGTTATTTTATTAGCTCTACTACAGAAAATTATTATACATCAGATCTAGAGCTGATATGTGCCTCAAAATTTAGATCTATATCAGATCTAAGCACTATAAAAGCTCCTCTATAGAACCCCTCAAGGGTTTTCAGCAAAACACCAAGTACAAGTTGTAGATATGAGATCTAAGACTACAGAAATACTGAAAATATATAGATCTAGAAATTTTTTCTAATCTGATATGATCAATACAATAGCCTCCTCCAATATATCCTCAAAGTGAAAGGCAAATCCCCTTCACTTGAAAATCAACTCTCCAAATGGTGTGCCAAACCACCCTACAACTCCTCCTACAGAAATAACGTAGATCTGGAAGTAAAATGTGCTGTAGCGATAAAAATAAGGTTGGCCTGATGCCAAGATTTGAAAATGTTCTCAAAGCCCTTCAATACTATCCTCCCAGAAGTAGAAATCTCCTCCACTGGAAATGAGCACTGAAATGGCCTAGATCTAGAGATCTAGTCTCCACTTGCTGCAGCTTCCAAAGCAACCAAACCCTCAATAGGATCTGCATTGTAGTTGAAAGAATAAGCTTGGCCTTAATCCAAATAGTGGACAATGTAGTGCAAGACTCCTCCAAGAGCTACTCAATGGAAGAGGTGGGATTCCCGATCACTAACACCCTGTGCTAAACAACACTCTATCTCAGCTAAAAAACAAGAGAAAGATATATTTCTAAACAGACCATATATTCAGAAATATAATATACATCAACAACCTCCATATGGCTGCCATCCTCTTCCTTAAATAGAATATGAGCTTGAAAACCTTAAGCCCCATCCAAAAATATCACTACATTCACACAAAGCATCTCCATATAAAACTGTGTTGTCTCTCATTGGTGACCACTCCTCCATGACAACGATGTTGATTTGGTCAAGGTTGACCCATTCAAAGTGATCTAGCCCCTTTCACACCAAGGGTGCTATAATTAAGCTGCCAATATTTGTCTCTTTCACATTTGGCATTGATTTATTCATTATTAAGGAGAATTTTGGACCTCCTTTACCCTTTTATTATTTAAACAAAAAATAAAATAAAATTGAATATTCCAATTAGCTCATGAATAATTGGGAATATTACACCCACAAAGACAACAGGATGCATTGGTGCTGGTGGTTTGCGGATTTTACGATAAAAAATCTAGCACGCATGACAACTTCTGACCGCGAGGATGCAATCACGAAATATGGTAGGCCAAAAGTAACTGGCACAGAGTATCTTCTGCACGGTAGTGTATCTAGATAAATTTCCACCACAAGCCCCAACATGACAATCATTTAAAACATTTTTGGCCTCCTCATGAGTGAGGCCCCTTCTTAAAATAGTATCGACACCACAAAGATAAAGTATATCACCGACGATCAGATAATCTTTGGCTTGGTATCGAATACGTCATTGTTCAGAGCGAGAGGTATCAAGTTGAAAATTTTTGATTTGGAGATAAACAATAAAATCTCCATACCAAGGATTAGATGATCCTATCAGAAACAGAGACTCGGCAGGAATTGAGGATTCCAACGTAGTAGCAGTACTATCTGTGGGAAGGTCATAGAGAAGCTCTGCCAAAACTAAAGACTTCTTTGACTTGGATTTGATGAATTCCAAATCAGATTATTGCAAAATTAAAATCCATTTTGAATACTTTCCCCCCAGCAATTGAGGTGATAAGATATAAGTCATGGGGTTGCAATCTGAAAAGAAAATGGTCTTTCGGAATAGGATATAGTGGTGAAATCTTTGGACAGCTTGAACAATTTCCAAGGCAATATTTTCTATGTATGAATACTTGACTTTCGTATCATTGAGATTACGACTCAAATCATAGATCAGATGTTCTATCCCATTTTCTACTTGGACCAATACCATAGCAATGGTCGTATCAACCCCGACGATATATAAGAAATAATCGTTCTGATAATTTGGGGGATACATTAATGATGCCCATACAAGAGTATCCTTGACAGCATCAAAAGAAGCTTATGTAACTTGGTCCCAATGGAAGGGAACCCCCTTTTTCAAGAGTCAAGTAAATCCTTTAGCCATTTCGGTGTAATTGGGTATGAACCTCCTTAGGAAGTTAGCTTTTCCTTGAAGTTTCTATATATGAAGTCAATTTGATGGCACAGGTAAATCAATAATGCCTTGGACCTTCAATGGGTCTATTTGAATTCCTTCTTTTGAGACTACGAATCTAAGAAAACAACCAGACCCAACACAAAACACACATTTATGTGGATTGAGGTGTATTTTGTAGTGTCAGCATCGTAAAAATATGGCTCTCAAATGCATCGGATGATCATTTCTATTTCATGAATTTGAAAGTAAATCATCTAGATAAGGTTGAACAATATGTTTGATGTCTGTAATATTCCAAAAATTTAGCCTCAAAGCTAAATGGAATATTATATTTGTTTTATTACTAGGTCTGTAAATAAATGGGCAGGGAGGCCCATAAGTCTCTTGAGCAGCAATAAAAAAATTTCAAGTGTGAAAGGAGACCTTTGTAGCAGCTAAATAAAGCTCCTCCAAGTGTGAACAGGGTTTGGGTCATGTTGATTCAGTCAACTTTGACCAAGTCAACAGTGCTGATAAGGAGGAGTGGAGTTCAATTAGAGAATAATGTAGTTTTGGAGGGAGGTGGATCTCATAGAGGAAATGACCTAATTGAGTGGGGCCAAGGGCAAGCAAGCTCACATTCTATTTAAGAAAGAGGATGACAGCCATTTGAGTTTATGTTTTTAGATTATTTTGAGATTGGTCTGCTTAGACTATTTCTTCCTCTTGCTGTTTAACAGGGTAGATGTGTTGTTTAGAACCGGATGTTCCCGAGCATGAATCCCACCTCTTTCCTTGAGGAGCCTCTTGGAAGAGTATTTTATTCATTTCCACATTCAGGTTTTTAGGCCAAGCTACAGCTTCTTCATCAGCGCAGTTTCTATAGGTTATTGTGCTGTGTTGCAGGGTGCAACAGTGGAGGGGTTAGAACCCCACTTTCTGAGCTATTTTATCATAGGAGGAAGGTTTCACTCTCTTGGGAGATCTGTTTGGAGAGTTCTTGGGCACATTTCAGATCCTTGGCATCAGGCCATACATTCCCCATCATTCCCAGCAATGTTCCAGCTAGGGAAAGCATTATTTTTGAAGGAAGCTTTAGCAGATGTTCTGGTGGTTCCTTTGTAGTGTTTCCTTATGATTGAAGGGTTCATCCTTTCATGGGAGGAGACATTTGAGGGGGCCTACTTCATATATATCATATTGCAGCCTTTTACACTCTTTTTCTTCAGTTTGTAGTGTATCTTCAGCCATTGGGCTTTAGATCCCATCTTGTATAGCGTGTATTTCTGAAAACCCCTTTCCGGGTTTCTTGTAGGAGTTTACATTGAGCATAGATTTGTATTGAGCACATATTTTGAGGCTTATAAAAGCCCTACATATTTTGTACATAATTTTGAAGTAGCAGTGTGTTTTTTACTACGCTGTAGCAATCCCTGGCCTTCTTATATTTTGACAACAATTCATTTGTAGAGTGATTTCTTATGGAAGGCTTGTTCCTTCATGGTATATGATCAATGCCTCATTTTTATGTATGGATTTTCTGATATAATACATGAATTAATGTCTCCATTTTGGTCTCCCATTTTTATGAGTTGATTTACACTACTCTTTCATTATTATGTGCATGAATTGTTGTAGCTTCACTTTTGGAATATCTTAAGATATTCCCAATAGTGCTGATTTTCCCTATTTTGGGATATTACAGTGGTATTAGAGCATAGTCTTGGCTTAGCCTGTGGAATCTCAGCCATTCTTCTATAAATAGGAGAAGGAGAAGAAGATATGTACAGAAGGCACAAAGATAAGGCTCCATTATTTGGAGAAATGAAGTGTAATATTCCAAATTTTTCCTTCAATAAATTGGAATATTAAATTTTGTTAATTTCACTTATGAGTTGAATAATTGGGTGAGGAGGCCCAAACACAATAAAAACATGGATGAAATACCTCTTAGTATGAAAGGGGATCATCAGTGGAACTAGATTTCACACCCTCATGTGTGAAAGGAGACATTTGCAAGAAGACAATGTCAAGTTTGACCAAGTCAGATAGCGCAGAGGTAGGAGGTGGAGAGCATCTTGTGGGACAGCGCAGTGAAAGAGGAGGGAATTTTCCTTGATGGAGGAAACCATAAAGAGTGGGACCCATGGATAGGGAGCTCTCATTTATTTAAAAGGAGGGCAAGGCATCCATTGTTACTCATGCATATGATTATTGATTTTATGTCTGCTTAGACTATTTGCAGTCTCCAGCTGTTTTGCTGAGATGTAGTGCTGTTTAGCATGAGGGATTCCTGTTTAGGATTTCCTCTCCTTCTTGAGAGGCCTATTGAGGGATTTCAATTCATTTCTCCACATTCAGGCTCAAGGCCAAAGCCATTCCTTCAGCTACAACATTATTTCTGCTCAAGTGTAATGTTGTGTTGCAAGGTGTTGCAGTGGAGGTTCCACAACACCATTCCTTGGATTGTTTTTCAAAGGAGTGGGCCTTATTTCCTTTGGGAGATCAGTGAGGGAGGATTAAGAGCTCATTTCAAATCTTGGCACTTGGCCAACACATTATATTCCATCTACAGCGCAGTTACCCTCTTAGACTGCGTTATTTTCAGAGTTCACTTGCAGTGAGGGTTTGCAGTGTTTATTGGAGGGTGAGATCTTCAGTGCTAGGATCAACCTTGCACTTGGGAGATCCATTGGAGGAGTTATACTTCATATTGATCATAATATTTAGCCATCTACATCCAGTTCCAGTTTTGAGTTGCAGCTGCTGCCCAACAACTCTAGCATTTTTTCCATTTTGTATATTTCAGCCAATCCTTCTCAGGATTGTTGTATTATTATTTTCAGGGGTTGAGAGCTTGATCCCCCTCATTTCTTGAGCCATAAATTGTTATATATTTCCATTATTATTCAGTATGATGCATTTTTTCTTATAAAATGTGTCCTCATAGCCTGTAGAAATACATGTGTAGCAGTGTTTCTCTATTTTGATGTATATGTTCCATTGGGGCTGTATTGCTTTGCTTGAGTGACTCTTTCCTCAAGGATTTGTATAACATTTCTACTATAATATAAATTTTTTGGCTATATGCATCTTCATGTGCCCAGGCTTAGTAAAATAACACTGATTTTCCATCTCTTGTTCAAGAATTGTTGCAGTCCCTTCATCGGGCACTTTTCTGAAGACAACTAGGTGTGGGAGATATGTTTAACCCACCTAGAGGTATTTCTTTTGAGCCTCCTCTTGGATTTCAGTCTTAGATGCATTGATCTAAGGGATCCAGGTCTTGGCTTCAAATATTGTAGCAGCCATTCCTAGAAAATGTCTTTTCCAGTCATGCCTTGCTAGTTGTTCCAAATTTGGAATATTACATGAAGGAAGAGAGGATTTCCCAGCTTCTTTTCCAAACTATGAAAATTATCAAAGAAGATCTCAAGGAGATGAAAAGGGAGGAGTGTAAGAACATTACAAGAGGGTTTTAAGGTGAAGCAAGCCCTATTTATTCATATGATAGGTGTGAGCATTCAGCCACACATGCAGATCCACAACGCAGTCTATTACCCACATTCACTGCAAGAAGGATGGAGGAAGGAGATGCACCAAGGGAGGATACCTTGAGTGTCTATCTTCAAGAGTATGAGTCTCAATCATGGAGATTCAAAAAGCACTTGGAATTCCATGGGTTTTTCCAACTCAAGGAAGGTAGAAGATCCAGCAACCATCATAGATGCAAGAGAGGTAGAATATTTCTATCTAACTTTGATGGATCAGAAAAGTGCACAACCAAAGCTTGGGTGGAGGAGCTAGATTCCTATTTCTAGCTACACCAAGTTTTAGAAAGGGAGGCCAACAGATTAGCAGCACCGCACCTCAAAGGTATGGCCCATAATTGGTGGTTTAATAGTTCTTCTTCATTTTATCATGCAAATAAAAACACTTATGATGGGTTCACTAAGGAATTGGTGAAAAGATTTGACACTAAACATTGCAAAACATCTCTTGTGGAGCCCAAAAAATTAAAACCTTTGCATGATTTGGAGAGATCTATCTTGCCAACTCCACTCCATATTTCAAATGAAGGGGACAAAAACATGCATGGTACCTTGCCAGGGGAAATATCCCCACCTTTTGGAAACCCCTCTTCTATTGGTGAAGACATGGAGAAACCTCCTTCAAGAGAAGACCAAGGTCAAGTGTCTCTCATTGATGATGAGGCATTCCCACATATTGATGAAGAGGATGAGCAGAGAAGAGCCAATAGCACTGTACCATTGGGAGAAGATCCATCACCACATGGAGATGGGAAGGGAGCTATTGCTTCCATTGGAGGAGCCCTTGTGTCTTTGCAGGGAGTTCCAAATGATCCAACATGTGGGAACCAAACCAGAATTCCGGAGCAGCATGCATCAGTTATTTTGGGTTGTGAATCTTGACATATGGAAGGAGAAGGAAGGAAGGATCAGCATCAAGGGATGATGAGAATTCACCCCTATCTATTCCGGGAGGTTTTTGTACAAAATAAGGAGACTGTATTGTACAGCGAAGAGAGGGACAAATCAGTCCACACATATATACAGTCCAATTCAGATTTTGATGTCTCACTACATGGGAGCATTCCACCTAGGAGACCACCAAATATAGAGTTGGTGGGAGATATTTCATCATCTAGTTCACAACTCTTAGATTCCAGAGAGGTGAAGACTTTGGAGGAATCCAACACAACGTAGAGAGTTTCAGATAGACTCAAGGAGGAGAGAGGTACTATTTCATTTTCTGCATTACCCACTCCCATGACATATATTGCACTGAAAAAATTTGCTTTAGTGATGGGGGATGGCACCTTGATGGTGCAAGGGAGCTGCTCCATGGTTTTGGAGAAACAGAGGGTACTTACCTTGAGGAAGGAATCCTCCATACATTGGAGTAGATGGAGGCCACTCATGCTTGGAGTGGCTAAGATTGGGAGATTTTTATTGGATGGGAGCTTCTCATGGGAGGCCAACTTCCAAAGATCCCTATTTATTTTTGAGCATGAGCAGTTGTATGATGGGCATGGCAACAATTTGGAGGATGACTTTGGCATGAGGGATGTCAAAGGAAAAGACTGTAATATTCCCAAATTTTTGTTGGGAAAAATACTAAGAGGGGGGGGGGGGTGAATCAGTATTTAGGACTTACTCTAATTTTTTTACTTTTTCTTACTTCAAAACACATACGCGACTTTCCTGAAGCCAACTCGCGTATACACGCGGATATACTTAATAAAACATGTGTATGTCCAGCAATCTTATTATGCAGATAATTCTTCACTTATATCATTCCATCATTCATTCATTAGATGTTCAATAAACAATAAGCATGTGCAGTAATAACAGAATAAACCATCACACATAAGCAACACACATGAACACCAGGATTTTAGGTGGAAACCCAAGTCGAGAGAAAACTACCGTCGTTGTCTCACTTTTAATATTTTATTATAGAGAAAACATCTTACAACCATGTATCAGCGTTGTGACTCATACCACAGCATGCGTGTGCACCCACCCTGTATACAACCTTCTCTCATTTACTGCCCTCTCCCGGAAGGGAGCTAAACCCTCGCTCTCGCTAATGCCCTCTCTCCCGGAAGGGAGCTACGACCCCCTCGCTCTCGTTTACCGCCTCACCGGGAAGGAGCTACAACCCCTCGACCGAAGGCTACAACCTCGCAAGACCACCATGGACCACGTTTCATCAATTTTCACACTGGATCCAAAGCTTCCTTTAGAACACAACTTGCAGGCCACGTTTCATCATATTTTCAGACTGGACCCACTCCATACATTTTAGCTCAATCATACATCATCAACAGATAGCAGTAACACAGCAGAACAGATCAGACATTTGATACTTCATACTTCAGCAAACCCTAATCTTCATATGCGCTTTCCTTTCACTGATCCTGCGTATATACGCGCCTTCGACCATACAAACCCGCGTATACTTCTGTACATATTACAGAGCTAATTTTACTGCCCATACGCGCTTTCTCTTCAGCAAACCCGCGTATATACGCGCTTACTCTGCGGTGAACTAGCGTATAGTTCTTCAGACATTTAGGTCATTGCAATTCTTCAGAACAGATACATCACTCAGATTTTACCCTTTACTTCAGACAGATGTTCACCTCATCTCAGATCTAATCATTCCATAAATAGATCTAGCAAATACAAATACATTTCAGATCTAGATTCCCTTCTTCATTATTTATTCATAGGTGCATCTTGCTTTCAGATCTATCCTTCAACAGTTACCCTTTCCATTCAGATATACTTCAGAGAGAAGTATTCATTCAAGCTCAGACATCTTGCACACATTTTCACAATGAATTTCTTCTCTTTATATAGGTTTACCCTTTTATCAATACCATGAGCCAAAACCACATTACTTTCGATGGTATTCCTGGACGGGGTCATATAGACGAATCATTACTCAATACAATGGGTCAATACCATGGTGGTTACCCCTGGTTTTACATATTTAGAGCGCTTTTTCCCATACGCGACTTGGCACGTTATTTCCCGCGTGCATACGCTACTTTGTCTAGAAAAATCCGCGTATGCCTTGAGACATACTCTTTTCATCATGTTCTAGCACATACTGACAATCCTTCCATCATTACCTTCTGTACTCATTGTATATTCATCAGATTTACACCATTTAACAAGTTCATCAAGACATATTCCATCAGGGACAACTTCATCAAGTAGGTTGCCATCATCTTCATCAAGTGGGTTGCCATCAAGGACAACACTCAGCATCATATTGCCAACAATCTCCCCCTTTGGACTTGATGGCAACCTCGAAGGTGTTTTATCACCACAACAGATAGATACATTGATTATAATCATTACACAATAACCATGTTACTTTCCTCTTATTCAAACACTATGTCACTCTCCCCCTTTGACATCAAGGGCAAAGGGCGGATCAAAACCAACAGAAGGTTTTTCTCCTCATGTAGAAGGAAGCGCTCTGCAGATCTGATGTGCACTGAGGTTACCATGCTCCCCCTGAGTTCATGCTGAAAGTTCAAACATATTTTTCAATGAAGTACATGACTCTATGACCTTCCTATCACCAAGGACTCATACATACATCAAAGATCCAACCAAGTGGATTTACATAAGAGACTCAAATACCCAACCAAAAAGGGTTTACACATTTTGACTCAACTACCCAACCAAGTGGGTTTACAAATTTGAACAAGTCCTTACATGACTGAATATTACAATTTTACATCATAGGTCTCAACATGACCTTTTCATCAAATTACAAATATGACTTTTCATGACCAATACCAGAAAGACCTCAAGAGAGATCATATTTCAGAACCATCATAATGCCAACAATGCATTATACTCAGCAAGACTAGTGCTCCCCCTAAAAATGTGCATCCTTTCCATATGTCCAAGGCTCCTCCTTAGCTTGTGCAATCTGAATACTTTTAACAACAAGTCATCAGCAACAATCTTTGCATGATCTGTCGGGATCTCCAAATCATAGGACTTCCATCATATCCAAAAGATATTCTTCATCAAATAAGCAATCCGGGCTCATCCATAATCTTCACCATAAGAAACCATGTATCATTTCATTAGCATGAGTATAACCAAAATAATGTTAACAGTAAAATCATTAGCAGTCAGACTGATGCTCCCCCTAAACCTCTGCTCCTGTTCTTCAGCTATCATCCCAATTCTCTTATCATCAATGCATACGCGACTGTGTCTGCTAGAACTCACGTGTATACGTGGCTTTAGTTCACTGAACCCGCGTATGGAAAGTGAATTATAGAAAATTTCACAGTCCTCCATATCCCCCTGAATTTGTCCTTCCTGTACCTGTCTTCTTCATGTCAGATGCTCTGTCAGTAATAATCATAACCAGATTTGCCAAATCAACCATGAGAATCATCATACATCGCTCCCCCTGTGACGATACATTACTCGCTCCATAATGTATCTCCATCCTTACTGCGATCATTAAGAGAAGTAAACCGAAGCGATGAGCTAGGTAGGGTCAGTATTCCCTACGTTTCTGACCGGTCCTCCTTCTTTCTCCAAATTTTCTTGAGCTTTCTAATTGTGTGCTGGAGATTGTCCACTTTCCCAGATCTGTTCATCCTGCATTCTTTTTCTATATGTCCATACTTGTTACAAGCATAACATCTCATGTGGCCAGAGAAATAAGTATAAGAATCATAATGAGCTTTTCTATTCTTCCTTCTATTGCAATCAACAGCTTTGTGACCATACTTATTGCATGAAAAACAATATCCCTTGAAGAAACTAGAGTACCTTTCTATGTAGGATCTTTTTGTTTGTGGTGAAACAATGCGCCTGCAGTGGTGCCAACATGTCCATGATTATGACATTTAAAGCATTCAACATTATTGAATGATTTCCTTTGATAATTCATGATTGTCGGTTGACCTTTTGCTTCTTTCAACACTTAGGATAGGGCTTTGCATTGATATCCTTTGAATCTTTGCTTCCTTGTGAACTAGATTCTCCTTCCGCAGTTCATGAAAACCAAGACCAAATTTAACAGAAGGAGACCTTTGACTACTAAGAATATTGTCAAGAATCTTAGTACTATCTTGAAAGCTCAAGAGTTTATCCTTTTCTTCTAATTTACCTTTGCGAGTTTACCTCAACCTCCAATTTTTGGCATTGCTTCATCATGCTTTCTTCAACCCTGTTTCCTTCTTTTACTTGATCATTCAAATTTAATATCTCTTATTTCAACCCATTTTCTTGCTCTTCAAAGATTTGTAAAAGTTCTTCATTCTTCTTATTTGATTTTTCGGATCTTTTTTTGAGCGAGATGATTTCTGCTTCACGTCCTTCCTTTTCAAATGATTGTAGAAGTTCTTCATTCGTCTTATTTGATGCTTCAAGGTCTGCTTTCAGAGAGATGATTTCTGCTTCAAGTCCTTCACTGTGATTGGTTACTTTGTCCTGAGTCTTTGATACATTTCTATCTGTCCCTCCATTGTTTCTATCTGTTCATTCAATCTAGAGATCACATCCTTGAGGATAGATTCCCTCCTTTTAAATTGGTCCCAAAAATTAATTTCATCATTGATCTTGAGATTTTCTTCTAGACTTATACTGTTACTTTCAATATATTCATCATTGCATGCACAAGTGAGTGTATTACAAGAAAAACAATCAATACCTGTTTCTTCTTCTTCATTTTCTGCTGCACATGTTTTCTGAGGTATCTTCTTTTCTTGAGTAGCCTTCTTCTTTTGCTTCTTTGCCATGAGTACTAGCAGATCTTGGTCAGAATCTTCTTCATATTCACTTGAAATTTCATTATTATATTCATTTGCATAATAACTCTTTCCCTTTATCATGATTTTCTTCATAAGGACATTTAGCAGCATAATGACCAACTCTCCCACAAGTAAAACACTTGAAGGGTAGCTTACCTCTGAATATTCCAGTACTTGGTTGGAGTCTCCTTACAAAATTTTCTTCTTCTTCTTCTAATATATAACTTGATTCCTTGACAACTTCCTTTTCTTTTCCTTTTGCACACGCCTTAAAAGCAACTTCTTTGATTTCAGAGGGACCTCCTTGTCTCATTTCATAAGCAGTCAGAATACCATGTAGTTGGATAATAGTAAGAGTTTGCAAATCTTGCCTTTCTTCAATAGCTGACACTTTTGACTCAAATTTTGAAGTTAAATATCTTAAGACTTTTTTCACCAGAGTAGTATCGATTATGGTTTCACCCAAACTTCTCATACGATTTACAATATCATGTAGACGTAAAAAGAAACTGGTAATACTCTCATCACTATGCATCATTAAATTTTCATATTCAATTCTGAGAGTTTGGAGTTTTGCACTTTTTACCTTTGTATCTCCTTCATAGCTCAGAATGATTTTGTCCCATATTTCTTTTGCTAAATTTAGCTACATCACTTTAGAAAATTCTAGTTTAGACATGCTTCCTAATAAGACATTGATGGCTTTGGCATTGATTTCATATTTCTTCCTTTCTGCTGCATCAGTAGGAATACTTTCAGGATATTGATAACCTCCTTCCATGATTGCCCATACTTCTGCACCAAGACTTTGCAGATATGCTTTTGTTCGTATCTTCCAAAATAATAGATTATTTCCATTGAATAGAGGTGGCCTTATAGACATTACCCCTTCTTGACTTCCCATTTTGACAGATCTCCTTCAAGTGATCAAGCTTCTGCAGAAAGACCTGCTCTGATACCAATTGTTGGGAAAAATACTGAGAGGGGTGAATCGTGTTAGGACTTACTCTAAAAATTTTACTTTTTCTTACTTCAAAACACATACGCGACTTTCTGAAGCCAACTCGCGTATACACGCGGATATCACTCATAAAAACATGCGTGTATTGTCCAGCAATCTTATTATGCAGATAATTCTTCACTTATATCATTCCATCATTCATTCATTAGATGTTCAATAAATAGTAAGCATGAGCAGTAATAACATAATGTAATAACATAATAAACCATCACACATAAGCAACACACATGAACACCAGGATTTTAGGTGGAAACCCAAGTCGGGAGAAAACCACCGCTGCCGTTGTCTCAGCCTTCAATATTTTATTATAGAGAAAACATCTTACAACATATGTACTGGCACAGACTCATACCAGTATGCAGGCACCCACCTGCGCTCTTTTACGAGCCTCTCCTGGAAGGGAGCACCGACCCCCTGCTCTCGTTTACCAGCCTCTCCTGGAAATGAGCTATGACCCCCTGCTCTCATTTACCAACCTCACCTGGAAGGGAGCTACAACCCCCTGACTGAACGCTACAACCCTCAGTGCCTCTATGGACCACGTTTCATAAATTTTCACACTGGATCCAAAGCTTCCTTTAGAACACAACTTGCAGGCCACGTTTCATCATATTTTCAGACTGGACCCACTCCATACATTTGAGCTCACATCATCAACAGATAGCAGTAACACAGCAGAACAGATCAGACATTTGATACTTCATACTTCAGAAAACCCTAATCTTCATACGCGCTTTCCTTTCACTGATCCTGTGTATATACGCGCCTTTGACCATAAAAACCTGCGTATACTTCTATACATATTACAGAGCTAATTTTACTGCCCATACACGCTTTCTCTTCAGCAAACCCGTGTATATACGCGCTTACTCTACGGCGAACTAGCGTATAGATCTTCAGACATTTAGGTCATTGCAATTCTTCGGTCGTATACATCACTCGTGATTTTTTTATCCTTTACTCGCATGTATGTTGCAGGTGCTTCATCTGCATCTAATCAGTCCATAAACAGATCTAGCAGATACAAATACATTCCAGATCTAGATTCCCTTCTTCATCATTTCTTCATTGGTGCATCATACATTCAGATCTTTCATTCAACTCTAACCCTTTCCATTCAGATATGCTTCAGAGAGAAGTATTCATTCAAGCTCAGACTTCTTGCACTCATTTGCATAATGAATTTCTTCTCCTTATATAGGTTTACCCTTTATCAATACCATGAGCCAAAACCACATTACTTTCGATGGTATTCCTGGACGGGGTCACATAGACGAATCATTACTCAATACAATGGGTCAATACCATGGTGGTTACCCCTGGTTTTACATATTTAGAGCGATTTTTCCCATACGCGACTTGACACGTTATTTCCCACGTGCATACGCTACTTTGTCTAGACAAATCCGCGTATGCCTTGAGACATACTCTTTTCATCATGTTCTAACACATACTGACATTCCTTCCATCATTACCTTCTGTACTCATTGTATATACATCAGATTTACATCATTTAACAAGTTCATCAAGACATATTCCATCAGGGACAACTTCATCAAGTAGGTTGCCATCATCTTTATCAAGTGGGTTGCGATCAAGGACAACACTCAGCATCATATTGCCAACAATTTTTACATTACATTTGGAATATTAGAGTCCTTGATTTTCTTAATGAATTAAGTAAATAAAAGGGTGGAGGGACCCACAATCCTCAATAAGAATAAATATCCACTTTGTGTGTGTGAATGTGGATTAATTTAGACTAGATCTGCAAAAAGAGGTAGTTGAGCAACTACTAATGTGAATGAGATTGGAGATCATGTCTCATTTAATGAGAGAGATCATGGAGGGTTGATTTAGTCAACTAATATCTTGAAGATGTCAAACAAAGGGTCATTGAGCATTAATGATCAAGTGGTGGAGGATCATGTGCAAATGAAGCACACATGATGGAGGAGGTGTACATTGCACCTAGACTGTTTGATTGATTTGGTCAAAAAACATAGTCTCACTTGGAGGATCTTGTCCACATGAGACAACGCAGTTGAGATTAGGGCCAAGGCTTGGGATGGATCAATACTTATAAAGGAGATGAAGGCAAAGGTGAAAGGCATCTTGGATTATTTGATGTATGATCTTTTATATCTGGGATTGTCAAGTGACATTCCACTGCATTCTTGGGCTGTTTAGCAGAGATTGCAGGTGTTGTTTAGCATAGGGTGTCCCCGGGTGGGAATCCCTCCCCTTTATTTGAGTGATCTCTAAGGAAGAGTTTTGTAATTCACTATACATCATGCTTTAAGTGCCATTTCCTTTTTCTACTTTCTGCAGAACATTCACATTTAGAGAACTGTAGTTTTCTGAAGATCGATTTGGAAGGTGGAAGTTGTCTTCAGTACTTCAGCTGGAGAACAAGGGTGAGGGGTTATTCCCATCACTTGGGCTTATAGATCAGCACTCCCAGAGCCACATTGCAGATTTGGCATCAGGAAAAAAGTTATTAACCTCCTAGCAGTAGTATTCTCCTCAAGAATAACGCTGTCCATATTGCAGATCTGAAAGGAGGAAGGAAGTTGCTAGTACTTCAGTTAGCAATCCAGTGGAGGATCATCCTTCACATTTCCATCAGTCTTGCCATCAAACTGGAGTTTACTGCAGCATATTTCAGCAGGAAGAAGGCCTCTCTTTCCCTCACAACGTATTTTTTGGAGGCATTTGTGTTGCAGCAGCGGCAGTCATCTTTTGGAGGATTGGGAAGCTAGATCTAGAGCTTCTAGCTCATAGATCTGAGAAAGGGATTAGACCTTCAAGAATAGATTTGATCTGAGCACATATTTCAGCCATCTATTCTTTAGATCTAGCTTCAGATCTATATTTCCTAGCAGATCATGGATCAAACCCTGGGGAAGTGATTTTTCCAAAGTTGCAGATCTGGAAAATCCTTTCTGGGTTATCTTGGGAATCCATCACAGTGGCCAGATTTTGAATCTTGGCATCACTAGAGCTCCAGTTTTTAGTATATCTACATTTCTATTTTCAGCCTACAACTCCATGTTTATATTCTGCTGAAGAGACAACGCAGTATTTGCTGCATGTTGAGATTGCAACAAGATGATGAGCTTAGTGAAAAGAGTCACCTTCACTAAGTGGGCCCGCAGGCTATTTTTGGCGCAAAGTCTATTTTTAGAATATGTCTATTTTTAGACATGTCGATCATATTCTATGAGTTGTAGGATGCCATTTGTGGATGGTTGGTCAAGTTGGAAAAAAATAGATGGACTTCTATTTTTAGACATATTGGGCGGAATCTATTTTTAGATTTCCAGTCTAAAAATAGATATGTCTAATATTATTAGCTCTTAATAATATTTGGACTCTAAACATTATCTTATTCTCTTGGAGCACTTCAGTTAAGTGCACAGATGTGGCACAGGAGCTGACAGAAGGAATTACGCTATTCCTGAGGGTTAAGTGGAGCTATTGCATGGAGACTTTAGTTAGAACTCATGTGACAGAGTTTGGTGGAGTTATAGAATAGTTGGTGGAGTTGTGTTCAGTTTAACTTAGTTAGACACAGTTGAGCTAGTTGTATCTAGTCTAACTGATTGATACACTAGTGAGAGTGGTGTGAATTAATTAATAATTAATTCACTAAATATTAACTCATTAATCAACTGAAGAATACATTAGTTAACTACAGTGCATGGATAGTTTCAGTGGAGACCAGTGGAGAGGTAGGTGAAAGAGCAAGTGTGACTATAATGTTGCATGAGTTTGCACCACACATTGATGGAGATGCTAATGAGGATTTTTCAGTGCAAGCCATGTGGATTCGAGTTCATTCAGAGCCATTATTTAGTAGGGATTGTGCAGTAGAGGCAGGCTAGCAGGTGGCAGAGATCGGTGCATGGATTTGCAAGATCAAACCTGATTAGTGTGTAGCGATTGTATTGTAATGAGAGCTTGACATGTTCAGATTTTTATGAGGATTGTTACATGATATCTATGACATATATTATATAGAGATAGTTGGGGTTTTTAGCTTCAAGCTTTCTTGTTAAATCACTGTGTTAATGTGTGTGAATTTTTATGGTTTCATGTGTGCATTGCAATTGTGTTTATTTCCGCATGTGATGATCAATGGTGGAATAGATTAGGTATTGTGCATGAAGTTAAAATAGTGTGTGATCAGGAGAATCTTGGACATATAATACATTAGTTATATAATTTCTACATGGTATCAGAGTAGTTTATCATTGGAGCCATTGCAAATTATTGAAACAGTTGAGTTTTGTGCTAGTGGAATTCGAATTTGCTGCAGTGTTTTCTTGGTGTCGAAGTTGAGCATTCATTGAAATGTCTTTCAAAGGATTGCGATTGGAGTATGCCATTGAGGGAAGCTTGAATTATATTGCATGGAAGGACAGGATGGAGGCAGTGCTAGAGGATAATGGGTTGAAGGAGTTCATAGATGCAAAAATTCCAAAACCTGCTTCTAGCGATGCTGTCGCACTTGACGCATGGAAAAAGAAGACAACAAAATGTCGAAGGATTCTGTTGGGAGGTGTGAAGGATCAAATAGTGTCCAGAATTCACATTAAATCTTCTCCATTCTTGATGTGGAAAGCTTTGACAGAATTTTTCCAAAGAAAAAGCGACCAGAGGAATTTGGCGCTTAAAGACAAGCTCAGAAAAATAAAAATGGAGAAGGGCGAGAGTATACCCAAGTACCTCACGAAGTTTTTCCAGTGCAGGGATGAGCTGGGAAGTGTGGG
Source organism: Pinus albicaulis (assembly GCA_034641835.2). Taxonomy (NCBI): domain Eukaryota; kingdom Viridiplantae; phylum Streptophyta; class Pinopsida; order Pinales; family Pinaceae; genus Pinus; species Pinus albicaulis. The sequence continues at coordinate 1,644,754,604 of CM076578.1, read as the reverse complement.
GGTTACTGTATATGAAGAGGACTTGGTGAGCTTGGCTCTCCTTTGTCTTTCGAAGATTTTGCATTCCTACGAGGACTTTGTCAATGGTTGGGAGAAACTGCCAGGATGGGAGCGACTTTGGTCAGATCTTGTGTAGGAGGAGATAAGGCAGAGTACCAAGGATGGATCTTCATCAAAGAATGAAGATGAAGAAAATTTTGGTTGCCAAAGCAAGGAAAGGGAAGGGAAAAAAAAAATCCTTCTCAATCCGGTGCGAAAGGCAAGAAGCAGGACATGTCCAAGGTGAAGTGCTTTCATTGTCACCAACACGGACATTATGCCACTAATTGTCCACAGAAGAAGAAAAATAAGCAGGTTGCTAGATCTACAGCTGGAGAGGCCTTAGCCTCGTAGTTTGAGCTGAATTTTTCGCTGATCGCATGCTTAGTCTCAAGTGTGATGGGTTCAGTGTGGTTTCTTGACAGTGGTGCGTCTTTCCATATGACCGGAGACAAATATTTGCTTACTGATCTGGATGAGAAGGATCTTGGAGTGCACATCGAGATGGGCGATGATGGTAGATATAGTGTGACTAGTATCGGGACCATTTCCTTTGAGAGGGAGTCTGGTAAACCTTTCATATTGAAGGATGTCATGCATGTTCTAGGATTGAAGAAGAATCTGATCTCTGTGGCTATGTTGGAAGACAACGGATATGATGTTGTCTTTAGTGAGGGAAAGGCTTTCCTGCGTAGTAAGGCAACTGGTGAAACCTGGAGGATAGGGGTTCAAGTTAAGAACCTTTATCAGTTGCAGGTATATGGCTGCGCAGCAATGGTAGGCAAAGCAGAAGGAGTGGTGAGCCGGGATGAGGGCGAATTGTGGCACAGGAGATTAGGCCATCTTCACCATGACGCTTTGAAAATTTTGCAGCAGAATTCTACCAGGATTCCCAAGGGTACACTTGCGCAGTCAGATCAGTGCAAGGGATGTACTTTGGGAAAATTTGTGAAAGCCACCTTTCATGAGAAGGATAGTCGCGCCACAATGATCCTTGAGAGAATTCACATAGACGTGTGTGTCAATAGCTTCGACAACAAAGCACAAGTATTATGTGATATTTTTTGATGACTTTTCTCGTAAGTGCTGGATCTTCTTCATGCAGAAGAAGAGCGAGACATTCTCAAGGTTCTGTGAGTTTAAGGCAATGGTTGAGAAAGAGTCGAGGAAGCAAGTGAAGGCTCTTAGGAGCAATAATGGTGGTGAATTCATCTCTGGAAAATTCAAAGACTTTTGTAGTGCAGAAGGAATTTGAAGAGAGCTCATAGCGCCTCATAACCCACATCAGAATGGGGTCATGGAGTGAAAGAAAAGAATGATCGTGGGTGCTACATGAGCGATGATGCATGATCAGGGCCTTCCCATACACTTGTGGGCCGAAGCATGCAACATTGCGGTTTATGTGCAAAACCGTTGTCCTCATAGGATACTTCGCATGAGTACACCCGAGGAGGCTTTTTCTGGAAAGAGGCCTGATATTTCTCATTTGAAGATTTTTGGCTCACCTGTTTACATTCATGTGATGAAGGATTCCAGGAAGAAGCTGGAGCCGATTGCAGAGGTTGGGATATTTGTGGGGTACACAGAAACACCCCACAACTATCATGCGTATTTTCCAGACAGTCGGAAGACTGTTGTGTGACGGGATATCAAATTTCATGAGGAGAAAGCCATGAAGTGTTCACTTGAGAGGGAGCCACACTTGCATGCATATGAGGAGCTATTAGCTCCTAAGGATGAGCCTCTGGATGTGGATCAGCCACAAGAGGAGGTTCATGGAGTGGAAGAAACCACTCATGCAGTGCCAAACATCAGAGGGCGGAAGTGCACTACAGAAGCTGAGCAACTGAATCTTGATGTAGAGAGGAATGTAGGAGCACCTACATCACAGCGCAGACAGAGACAGTCACCTAACCGATATACTAGATACATGGCTCTGATGAGCAAGTGTATCGTGACAGATCCATCCTCTTTCGAGGAAGCTGTGGAGGACCCTGCATGGGTAGATGCCATGGTGGAAGAGTATGATTCGATTGTCAGAAATAGTGCATAGGAGATTGTCCCAAGGCCGGAAGGGAAATTAGTGGTAGGTTCGAGATGGATCTACAAAGTGAAGCAAGCTGCTGATGGGAGTGTCGAGAAGTACAAGGCAAGATTTTTTTCCCAGGGCTTCTCACAGACTGAGGGGATTGACTATGAAGAAACCTTTGCACTTGTCGCAAGGTATTCTTCCATACGGAGCATCCTTGCTCTCTCAGCGCAGATGGGTTAGCACATTCATCAGATGGATGTGAAGACTGTGTTCCTCAACGGAGTCATTGAGGAGGAGGTGTACATAGAGCAGCTTGAAGGATTCGAAATCTTCAGCAGTGAGTCGCATGTGTGCAGGCTCAAAAGAGCGTTGTATGGGCTGAAACAAGCACCTCGTTCTTGGTACACACAGATAGACATTTATTTCACCGGACTTGCTTTTACCAAGAGTGAGGCAGATCCCAACCTGTACCAGATTGTGGTTGAGGGTAAGTTGCTGATCATTGTACTTTATGTAGATGATTTGATACTGACTGGTGATGAACACTTGATACTCTCATCCAAGGCTAATCTTGCAAAGGAGTTTGAGATGAAGGACTTGGGCCTCCTTCATTATTTCCTGGGATTGGAAATTTGGCAGCGGAAGGATGGACTGTTTGTGTCTCAAGGCAAGTATGCTCAGGAGATACTGGAGAAGTTCAACATGCAAGGCTACAAGCCTATTGACACTCCTCTTCCTGGTGGTTGGAGCAAAGAGGATGCTACATCGGCAGAGGTAGTGGATGCCATTGTTTATCGATAGTTGGTTGGTTCACTCATGTATCTAGTCAATACACGATCAGACATATGCTACGCTGTTAACCAGATTTCACAAGCTATGGTTAAGCCTACCAAGCTCTTTTGGAAGGAAGGAAAGCATGTATTAAGATATCTCAGACGCACATCGGGATATGGACTGTGGTACAGACAATTGGATGAGGTGAAGCTGCATGGCTTCATAGATGCAGATTGGGCAGGGAGCCCAACGGATAGAAAGAGCACATTTGGAGGGATTTTCAGTATCAGGTCTACAGCAGTTTCTTGGTACAGCAGGAAACAGAGATCCGTGGCACTTAGTTCAGCGGAAGCCAAGTATATGGCAGCAAGTTTGGCTGCATGCGAGGCTATATGGATGAAGAAGATCCTGGTCGAGGTGTTCGGTTCACACTTAGATCCTACTGTGATATATTATGATAATTAGAGTTGCATCAAACTCTCGGTTAATCTAGTATTTCATGATAGATCTAAAAATATTGACATCCGGTACCATCATATCAGAGATTGTGTGTAGCGGAAGATCATGTTACTATCTTCAGAGGATCAGGATGCTGATATTCTAACGAAGGCGCTCACCAGGAGCAAATTCGAATACCATAGAGATAGGATCGGGGTGGCAGATAATCCCTATCTTATTGAGAGGGAGTGTTGAGATTGCAACAAGATGATGAGCTTAGTGAAAAGAGTCACCTTCACTAAGTGGGCCCGCAGGCTATTTTTGGTGCAAAGTCTATTTTTAGACATGTCGATCATATTCTATGAGTTGCAGGATGTTATTTGTGGATGGTTGGTCAAGATGGAAACATAATTTTATATTTTATTATATTGCTTAATCTATTTTTAGATTGCCAGTCTAAAAATAGATATGTCAAATATTATTAGCTCTTAATAATATTTGGACTATAAACATTATCTTATTCTCTTGGAGCACTTCAGTTAAGTGCACATATGTGGCACAGTAGCTGATAGAAGGAATTATGCTATTCCTAAGGGTTAAGTGGAGCTATTGCATGGAGACTTTAGTTAGAACTCATGTAACAGAGTTTGGTGGAGTTGTAGAAGTATTTGGTGGAGTTGTGTTTCGTTTAACTCAGTTAGACACAATTGAGCTAGTTGTATCTAGTCTAACTGATTGATACACTAGTGAGATTGGTGTGAATTAATTAATAATTGATTCACTAAATATTAACTCATTAATCAAATAAAGAATACATCAGTTAACTACAGTGCATGGACAGTTTCAGTGGAGACCAGTGGAGAGGTACGTGAAAGAGAAAGTGTGACTATAGTGTTAGATGATTTTGCACCACACATTGATGGAGATGCCAATGAGGATTGTGTGAGAAAGGCTGGGGAATTTTGAGTTCATTCAGAGCCATTCTTTAGCATGGATTGTGAAGTAGAGGTAGGCTAGCAGGTGGCAAAGATCGGTGCATGGATTTTCAAGATTGGGCCTGATTAGTGTGTAGCGATTGGACTGTATTGAGAGCTTGTGAGAAGCTTTGTATGAGGATTGTTACATGATCTCTATGACATATATTATATACAGATAGTTGGGGTTTTTAGCTTCAGGCTTTCCCGTTAAATCACTGTGTTAATGTGTGTGAATTTTTATGGTTTCATGTGTGCATTGCAATTGTGTTTATTTCTGCATGTGATGATCAATGGTGGAATAGATTTTGTGTTGTGCATGAAGTTAAAATAGTGTGTGATTAGGAGAATCTTGGACATATAACGCATTAGTTATATAATTATACACTGCAGAGCCTCAATAGTTACGCTGTACCTGCTTCACACATGTTTTTCAGGGTGATCCTAGCTCATCTTTTTGGCTAGATCTACCTATATCTTGTACTTGTGTAACTGTTTCATCTCTAATATAATAAAATGGCTCAGCTCTTTTTGCATATTCTGATTTGTACTTAGAGTTATTTTTTATCTTGTTGTAAGTTCTTATATTGTGTGAAGTATTACTGCATTCTCCCTTTTGGGGATATTAAAGTGGTATCAAAGCATGATCTTTGGCTCAGCTTGTGGACACTTCATCTTTTTACATTGAAAGAAGAACAAATAGATGAGATCTATCATGGAGGATGTAAGATCTGTCACTCCTTTCTTCAGATCCATGCAAGATCTTGCCAAGGAGGTCAATCAAATGAAGGAGGAAGAACAGAGAGAAGATCCAAGAAGAAGATCTGATGAGGAAAGCACTTTCTATCAGCAGCAAAGAAGACCGGAAAATCCTAGATCTCCTCATAGATCCACTATTCCCACTTTCTTTGGAGGAGGTGAGAGGTATAGAAGTGAAGAAAGGAATGAACCTGAGACTCATGAGAATCTCATTCTATATCTTAAAGAGTACAAAGCACAATCTAGAGCTTTCAAGGAGAAGCTAACTCTCCAACAATTCTTCCAAATTAGAGAAGAAAGAGGATCCTATAGCAGCAATAGAAGGAAGAGGCATAATTGATTCTATTTGCCTACATTTGATGCATCCTCCTCAAGCAATGTCAAGGCTTGGAGGAAGGAGTTAGATTCATTTTTCAAGCTACATCTTGTGGCTAAAGAAGAGGTTGTTCAAATTGCAGCACTTCATCTCTTAGATGAAGCAAAAGATTGGTGGTTTAGGCACCTAGAGCATGAAAAGGTGACCAAGTATTCAAATTTATTTCACAATTTGAGGGAGAATTTTGATGTGGAGAAGACAGAGTTGTGTTACAAAGGGGCATCTCCCAAGGAAACCAAGGAGAATGTTGATCTTGTCACTCTAGACAAGAGGTCACTACTTTCACCACTTGCTGCAGAAGTACTTGTATCTGGAGAAGAGACACTTGCATCTTTGCAAAGTAGTCATGAGCTCTTGACTTATGGAGTCCCATGCATGGAACAAGAGATGCATGAGGAAGAAGAGGAGGAATATACTAGTGCCGGTACACTTGAAGAAAAGAGGCCATCACTCTTACCAATAGTTGGAGATACTATTGTCCCGGTTGGAGGAAGTCTTGTGTTCTATCAAGAGGTTCTCACACATCAGTTGATCCAAGGTATGCATAAAATTTCAGCACATATTGTTTCAAGATCAATTCATGACCAAGGATTAGGATAAGATTATGATTTGAAGTAGAAACATATCACAGCACAGAGGACCCTTGAACTAATCAAGGAGGAGACTGAAAACCATCCCTGTTCATCATTATTGAGCTGCATTCAACCCACTGAGTTGATATGTAGAGTTTCAGAAAATGGGATTAGCATTATCCTATTTACAATGATTGGTTGTGAGATCAGTGTTGTAACTTGCTTTGAGACAGTGCATGTATCACCCTGCAGATCTACAATGCTGTCACTTAGTAGCTGTGACAAGGAAATTACTTCATCATTCTTGGAGCATTTTGGAGTTAGCTTCATTCATGAAGCAATGGAAGCAAAGATGATAAATCGTAGACATCTTGAAATGAGAAACCTTTTCCCCCTTCCAGATGACCCTTTCTCAATGAGCCTCTCACTGCTCAAAGAGAAACTTCTACTTTCTTTAAATCCAAAACTTCTTTGGTTTTGGAGGGCCTTTGATGGAGAGAGAACCTCATTAAGAGATCTCATTAGAGATGCATTTCAACATTTCATGAAATGCAAAAGTCTTCAACAGTTTGGGAAGGATGGAATTCTACAAAGGGAGGATGCCATGATTATGTAGTACCTCATTCATCATCCCCATGGGAGTGAATGGGTAAGGATTATAAGCAAGGGGTTGCAAAGCCACTTGCAGATTTGTATGGGCCAGCATGCTTGGTTATGTTGGTTTCCATTGGGAGATTTTTGTCACTCTCCAAAGGCACCTATTTTTCTGATCCATGCCTTGAAAAACATGTATGAAATGAAGAAGAAGGCATGGCTATGCTGTTTTCTCTTGGGTGAGTATGGATACCACCCAATAGCTCATCACTTTCTGAATCATGCCTTGTGTTTCAATGGAGAATTGTAGCAAAGGAAGGCATGTTCATTTTGGTTTCACTTGAGAGAATTTGGCCACCACATGACATCTCCTATGTCTATGTGTTTTGTATTGTGTAAAACTTGGCATAATGATCTCATGATGTGCATTGATGATGGTTCTTTGTATGGGGCTGATGTGACATCTCATATGTCCATTAGTATGCTTTTGTTTCATGATGCACATGAGGAGGAGAGGAAGTAGCAAGATCTCTTGTTCCTTGGATTGATTTTGGGGGAGTTTGGCTTGTCCATCTTACATAGAGGAGATGGAGGATGGAAGAAAAGGGCCTTACTCTGGTGGTTATTGCTAGGAGAATATGGTTTGACATCTTTGTCTACCCATATTACATCTTCCCTTCTTCTTTTGCATAACCTTGGAATGATGGAGTTTGGGTCCAACAAGGCAAACAGGGCTAAGTATGGGAGCATATCAATGCTCAATCTAGTTCATGAAACATGGGATGAAGGAGTATATTGTATGATGAAGCTTTTCCTTTGTGGAAAGAGCTACTTTATCTTATGTCTCTCATGTATTTTTGATAATGTTGGACATCATATGGTTTTCACTTGGTGCTTCATGATGGAAGGAGGACATATAACCAAACAGTTGGAGGTCATTCTTTATGTTTTTGAAAGACAACTTTGGAACCAAACATACATAACCTATTGCAGCAAATGGAGGAAGCCTTCCTTATGTGGATGCCATATGGAGGGGAATAGATGGCCTTGCATCTACTTTGGAGTTGCTTGAGGACAAGCAACATTTTTCCGAGGGGGACTGTAATATTCCCAAATTTTCACATTACATTTGGAATATTAGAGTCCTTGATTTTCTTAATGAATTAAGTAAATAAAATGGTGGAGGGACCCACAATCCTCCATAAGAATAAATATCCTCTTTGTGTGTGTGAATGTGGAAAAATTTAGACTAGATCTGCAAAAAGAGGTAGTTGAGCAACTACTAATGTGAATGAGATTGGAGATCATGTCTCATTTAATGAGAGAGATCATGGAGGGTTGATTTAGTCAACGAAGATCTTGAAGATGTCAAACAAAGGGTCATTGAGAATTAATGATCAAGTGGTGGAGGATCATGTGCAAATGAAGAACACATGATGGAGGAGGTGTACATTGCACCTAGATTGTTTGGTTGATTTGGTCAAACAACACAGTCTCACTTTGAGGATCTTTTCCACATGAGACATCGCAGTTGAGATTAAAGCCAAGGCTTGGGATGGATCAATAATTATAAAGGATATGAAGGAAAAGGTGAAAGGCATCTTGGAAATATATGATGTATGATATTTTAGATCTGGGATTGTCAAGTGCAATTCCACTGCATTCTTAGGTTGTTTAGTAGAAATTGCAGGTGTTGTTTAGCACAGGGTGTTCCCAGGTGGGAATCCCTCCTCTTTCTTTGAGTGATCTCTAAGGAAGAGGTTTGTACTTCATTATACATCAAGCTTTAAGTGCCATTTCCTTTTTCTACTTTCTGCAGAACATTCACATTCAGAGAACTGCAGTTTTCTGAAGATTAGTTTGGAAGGTGAAAGTTCTCTTCAGTACTTCAGCTGGAGAAAAAGGGTGAGGGGTTATTCCCATCACTTGGGCTTATAGATAAGCACTCCCAGAGCCACATTGCAGATTTGGCATCAGGCCAAAAGTTATTAACCTCCTAGCAGCAGTATTCTCCTCAAGAATAACGCTGTCCATATTGCAGATCTGAAAGGAGGAAGTAAGTTGCTAGTACTTCAGCTAGTAATCCAGTGGAGGATCATTTCTTCACATTTCCATTAGTATTTCCATCAGCCTGGAGTTTATTGTAGCATATTTCAGTAGGAAGAAGGCCTATCTTTCCCTCACAATTCAGTTTTTGGAGGCAGTTGTGTTGCAACAGCTGCAATCATCTCTTGGAGGATTGAGAAGCTAGATCTAGAGCTTCTAGCTCATAGATCTGTGGAAGGGATTAGACCTTCAAGCATATATATGATATAAGCACACATTTCAGCCATCTATTCTTCAGATCTAGCTTCAGATCTATATCTCCCAGTAGATCAAGGATCAAACCCTGGGGAGGTGATTTTTCTAAAGTTGCAGATCTGGTGTAATGTTCCAAATTTTGCAATAAATTATTTGGAACATTAATTTTGATTTTATTTTAATAAAAGGAATAAAATGGGTGAGGGAGCCCATGTAGTAACTTAATAAACACTCCTAAGGTGAAAAAAGTCACTTAAGTGGCTTAAGTTAGCAGCCCAAGTGTGAAAAGGGCCAAAAGCAAGTCAGCTAAACCATGGTTGACCAAATTCAACAATGTACCCAAGAGTGGAAGCTTGCACAAGAAGATTGCGTAGTTGTATGGAGGGAAATTCGAAATGGGAGAAACCCTAATGTGAGTGGGGTCCATGTCAAGGAAACATGCCTTGTATAAAATATGAAGGAGAGCCATTGTTGGGGTTTCATCTTTGGAGATAGAATTTGGAGGTTGAAGCTCTCTTCAACTTTGTGCTGCTTAGCACAAGAGGGATTCCTATTTAGGAATGCCCTTCTCTCCCATGGGAGGCCATGGAGCGATTGTTATTCATCTTCCTCACATCTTGGCTTGAGGCCAAAGCAGTCATTTGCAGCTACTGCATTATTCTTGCAGCAAGAGAATGCTGGAGTTGCTGGTGTTGCAGTGAGGGACCTTCACCATCTCACCTCCAAAGTTGATTTGTAGAGGAGGGGCCATCTCTTTCTCTAGGAGATTAGCAAAGGAGATCCCAAAGCTTCTATTGCAGATTTGGCATTGGGCCATATGTTTTCTCTCATGCCCAGCATAGTCTCCTTCCCTTACAGCGTTATCTTCAGAGGTGGCTTGCACAAGGGATTCATTTTGTGCACTAGTGAGTGCAATCTTCAGTAAGGGGATCAGCCCCTTCACTTTGGAGATCATTGGATGAGGTATCATGGTTTATTGTAGCATCTATTTCCTTCTCCTATGTTGTATTATATTTGAGTTGCAACAGCTACACTGCAACTCCGACATTTTCCAGTTTTATGTATTTTAGCTAATCCCTTGGAGGATTGTTGTAATAATGTTTTATGGGGTTGAGATCTTGCTCCCCCATATTTATTTGAGCTTTTATTGTTGTATCATCTCATATATATCAATTTGCAGTCATTTTCCCTCATAGACTGCGCAGTTATAGAGTTGTTGGGTTATGTAGCAGTGTATTCTCTTGTTTTATGTACATTTCCTATTGAGGCTGATTTGAGCTCACCTTGAGAGGAATTTTCCTCAAGGAATTTGTATTCTATTTGCTGCTATAGCTTATATATCATATTTTCACTCTTCTTACAGTTCATGAGACATTATTTCACTGTTTTCACATATTGGAGTTTTAATACTGCTGAAGGTTCTCTCATTAAGCACTATTCTTGTATACTTGTTGGTGGGAGATCTGAATAACCCCCTTAGGGTTATTTCTTTGGCTTATATTCTGCAGGGAGTTTATATCAGATGTATTCCAAGGCATCCTAGCATTGGATTGCCTTATTTTCGCATGGGCTTCCTTATACATCGTCCTCATGGACAACTGTTGCAGAAATTCCTTGAACGGAAATATTAGCTCTTGACAAGTTCTATTGGCAGAGTCTGCTAGTGGGCCAGGTAGCCTCTGGATCTCATCCTTCCTTGTGAAGGTGACATATCTAGTAAATGCCCCTAACAGTCAATCTCTGAGATAGTTCAGTGTTGATTTTTTATACTCCTGGAGTTGGAATATTGGAATATCTTAAAATATTCCCAATGAAGCAGAAATTTCCCCATTTGGGATATTACATCTGGAAAATCCTTTCTGGGTTATCTTGGGAATCCATCACAGTGGCCAGATCTTGAATGTTGGCATCATCAGAGCTCCAATTTTGAGTAGATATGCATTTCTCTTTTCAGCTTGCAACTCCATGTTTATATTCTGCTGAAGAGACAACGCAGTATTTGCTACAGAGCCTCAACAGTTACGCCGTACCTGCTTCACACATGTTTTCAGGGTGATCCTAGCTCATATTTTTGGCTATATCTACCTATATCTTGTAGTTGTGTAACTGATTCATCTCCAATATAATAAAATGGCTCAGCTCTTTCTGCATACTCTGATTCGTACTTAGATTTATTTTTTATCTTGCTGTAAGTTCTTATATTGTGTGAAGTATTACTGCATTCTCCCTTTTGGGGATATTACAAAGACATCAGCATGTGGGGAGCTTCACATTGCAGATCATCAGTGTTGTCTCTTAGGAGGATTGATCCATATTGGAGGTCTCAACTTTTGGTAGAGTACTCCAAGGATCTTGGTGCTTGCATGATACTTGATGACTCAGATGGAGATGATAGATACATGGTGGTTGGTGAGGTCATCTATTCTTATGGGAGAGTCTTCTTGACTAGAGTTTCTGAGATCAAGAGGAAGCTACTACATGCAGCACGTGTGGACTTTCTTTCCATGCACCTTGATGCATTTCATTCATTGATGGAGGAGTTCACTTGGGAGGGCATCCAGCAGGATATACATCAGCATATGGAGAAATTCATAGCCCGGATGGTGATGGAGAGGTTGGCACAACCACTTCCCTACTCATTGAGAGTGAGGGAGAATTTCCAGTTGAGCCATTTCAGCTCAAGGACCAAGGTACATATTAGAGGATGTACACTTATGCACCATGATTTGCATTCCTTTAGCTTTTGTGAGCAGCATATTGTACCAAGGAGGATATTTCCTTCTTGTATATTGTATTTTCATGTACTTGAGGCCATTTGAAACATTGATGTTGGCCATTCTATAGGTGGTTTGTGGGGGAGGCCACATGATTCTTGGTGTGCACCATTGACACCACATTGTACTTACATGCTTCTATCCTATAGAATTATTGTGGCAGAAAACAAGTGGCTAGGAGAGCACTTGTTCTTACTTGTTTTGATGCAGGCTAGGGATGCTCTACGCTGGTTCCATGAGAGGAACTATGATCCACTCTCCGGATGTCTTATGGTAGCTTGTTTTCATTGGTTTTTGCTTTCATATTTTGCTGATATTCTTATGTTCATGGGGAGATTTTTTTGGAGAGTGCTAGATGAGTTGGAGATGCCCATTGGGAGCATGATTCTCCCTACTTTACATGTTGTGTGTTTCAGGAGAAAAAATGGGCAAACCATGATTTCCACACCTCACTTCTTGTCTTCACATGGGAGGGGACATTTCAAGAACTTGTGTTCTTGGAGGAGGCATTTCATGGCTGATTTTCTTTGTGGGGTAACTTGGGCCAATCTTGGAGGCCATGAAATTTCAGCCCAAGATCAGCAAAAAACCCATACTTACCATAAGTGGAGAGAGAAACCACTTGAATGGAGAAATCTAATCTCTCCATGCAACCCCAACACATTGCATACACCGGGGTTTGAGGATTATTTTGATGAGCTACCTAGAATGGCTCATTTCATTTGGATGATAGCATGGGTTTGGGAGTCTCTCATTGGTCATGAGATCCCTATGCTTGTCATAAATCCTATCTTGAGGAGGCCATTGGATAGCAAGAAGGTTTCCACTTACACCTTCCACCTTTTCATGATGTGAGCCATTTGGTTTTGCATGCTTGGGAGGGAGTATTGGAGGATAGATTTATTGCAGATTGTTTTGAGCAGTGGTGGGAACTATTGATGAGGAGGCCACAAGAGGAGGGGAGGAATTTTTCTCTCCTTATATAGTTGCTTGAGGACAAGAAACATTTTGGAGGGGAGGACTATAATATTCCAAAACTTTAGCCTCCAAGCTAAATGGAATATTATAGTTGTTTTATTACTAGGTCAATAAATAAATGGGTGGGGAGGCCCATAAGTCTCTTGAGCAGCAATAAAAGCACTTCAAGTGTGAAATGAGACCTTTGTAGCAGCTAAATAAATCTCCTCCAAGTGTGAACAAGGTTTGGGTCATGTTGATTCAGTCAACTTTGACCAAGTCAATAGCGCTGATAAGGAGGACTGGAGTTCAATTAGAGAATAACACAGCTTTGGAGGGAGATGGATCTCATGGAGAAAATGACCTAATTGAGTTTGGCCAAGGGAAATAAAGCTCACATTCTATTTAAGAAAGAGGATGGCAGCCATTTGATTTTATGTTTTTAGATTATTTTGAGATTGGTCTGCTTAGACTATTGCTTCCTCTTGTTGTTTAGCAGGGTAGCTGTGCTGTTTAGCACCGGGTGTTCTCGAGCGGGAGTCCCACCTATTTCCTTGAGGAGCCTCTTGGAAGAGTATCGTATTCATTTCCACATTCAGGTTTTTAGGCCAAGATACAGCTTCTTCATTAGCACAGTTTCTGCAGGTTATTGTGCTGTGTTGCAGGGTGCAGCAGTGGAGGGGTTAGAACCCCACTTTCTGAGCTATTTTCTCATAGGAGGAAGGTTTCCTTCTCCTGGGAAATCTGTTTGGAGAGTTATTGGGCACATTTCATATCCTTGTAATTAGGCCATACATTCCCCATCATTCCTAGTGTTTTTCTAGCTAGGGAATGTGTTATTTTTGAAGGAAACTTCAGCAGATGTTCTGGTGGTTCCTTTGTAGTGTTTCCTTGTGATTGAGGGGTTCATCCTTTCATGGGAGGAGACATTTGAGGGGGTATACCTCAGATATATCATATTTCAGCCTTTACACTCTTATTCTTTAGTTTGCAGTATATCTTCAGCCATTGGGCTTTAGATCCCATCTTGTATAGGGTGTATTTCTGAAAACCCCTTTCCGGGTTTCTTGTAGGAGTTGACATTGAGCATAGATCTGTATTGAGCATATATTTTGAGGATTATAACGGTCCTACATATTTTGTACATCATTTTTCTATAGCAGTGTGTTTTTAACTGCATTGTAGCAGTCTCCAACATTCTTGTATTTTGACAGTAGTTCATTTGTAGAGTGATTTCTTATGGAAGGCTTGCTCCTTCATAGTATATGATCAATGCCTCATTGTTATGTATGGATTTGTTGATATAATACATGGATTAATGTCTCCATTTTGGTCTCCCATGTTTATGATTTTATTTACACTGCTCTTTCATTTTTATGTGCATGAATTGTTGTAGCTCCACGTTTGGAATATCTTAAGATATTCCCAATAGTGTTGATTTTCCCTATTTTGGGATATCACAATGTCATTGAAAGCATAATCCATTACTCTCTGAAAAGTAGCCCCGACGTTCTTTAAACCAAAAGGCAGTTTCCTATAAGCGAATGTGCCCCAGGGACAGATGAATGTTGTCTTATGTTGATCCTCTTGGAGGATATTGATTTGATTGTAGCCGGAAAATCCATCCATGAGCGAAAAAATTTCATATCCAACACAATCATCAATAATCTGGTCAATAAAGGGAGTAGGATAGTTTTCTTTTGGAAAAGCAAGATTAACATCCTGATAATCGACGCCCATTCTGATGGTTCCTTTTTTTTTGATGACAAGAACAATGTTGGAAACCCACTCAGTTAGTGGAATAGGGTATATGAAAGAAACATGCAAAAAAATTTCAACTTCTGCTTTAATGGCAACGACCTTCTTCAGATGAACAGGATGAAGGATTTGACGCATCGACTTGACATCAGGGTACATATTATTAGTGTGTTCAACAATACTAGTGTCAATACCTGGAATCTCCTCATAAGTCCAGGCAAAGATATCCCGAAATTCACGAAATAGAGAGCGATATGTTTCAACTTCTGATGGAGAACAAGACATGCCAACATGAATATTTTCTAGCATGCCAGGTTTGGTCGAAATATCAATAGAAATAGTTTCTTCAATATTTGAAAAATTTTGCTCGGAATCGATTGCATTAATAGGTAAATAATTCGAAAATAAATTTTTGATAGATGGGTTATATAGTTCACTAATTCTTCATAATCAGGAAGATGGGAATGATGATGATAATCTTCCCAAGGTTCTCCTTTTGACATCATGGTTTCCAAAATATTCTCATCTGTCAAGAAAGTTGAGGAAAAAGGATCAGATGGAGTACCAAAATCTAAGGAATGATCAACCCAAACAAATGGCGACGTTGATTTCATATTCGCTTCCCAAGCCAGATAGATTGATTGCTATGCCAGCTCAATAGGGCTGGGTGGAAAAAACTCATCCAACGTAACAATTTCAGAATCACCCGTACTCTTCCTTAAGCCAGATGGAGTGCAAGAGATCATGTAGCAGGTCTCTATACTTTCAATTTCTGCCAATGTCACAAGCGGCGGTAATGAAAAGGTTCCCATGAGAGTGGAATCCTTTAAGAGTCCTACACCAATGTTATGAAGTTCTAGTTGGGGTGCGTGAACGAACATAACACTTCCAGTTACCTGTGAAGCGGAGGCAAATAAGGATAGTTGATTAATGACTGTGATGGCACCTTTATATGGAAAGGCGATCATTCTAAAATATGTAGAAAAAATTGCAGTCATAGCATATATCCATGGCCTTCCAAGTAGAATATTATAGTCAAGGGGCCCGTCAACGACCTCGACATCAACATTCATTGTTTTCCCCCCTAGTTCAACATGCAGGTTATTGATAATACCACAAGGCTTATATGTACGTCCATCAAAAGCCTTCAACGTCGTTGATGATTGAGATAAGTGCAACGAGCCAAGTGACTTCCAACAGTTTAGAGACATAATGCACATAGATGCTCCCTCATCCATAATAGTACAATGAACAAGGTGATTGAGAACATTTACTTGTATAGAGAATGCCAATTCTGCTGGTAATTGTGGCACATAGCCCGTATGATTAAAGACAACGAGATTAGAATTAGTTGGATAAATTCCACCTATAGCCGACAATAAAGCTTGTTCTTGAGAGGGAAAATTTTGTAATACCTCAAGAGCTGACATAGCTGAAGGGTATTGAGCCAAATATTCAACTATATTATCATTTTGAGTAGCTCTTGCTCAAGGATTATATGTCGATTTATGTACGACTCCCTCTGGTGGCTTGATTTTCAATTTAGGAATTGCAGTAGGCGGTACCGATTCCGTAGATGGATTCATAGTCCAAGTAGTAGGTTGATCAGTGGCCTGACTACCATAATATTTATTACGTTTTGACACCAAAATATCTGTTGAAGGTTTTGTGATAGATAACATAAGCACTTGGGAGCTAGAAGCCGGATCCGTAGCAACCAAATTTGTATCTAGATTCGGAAACAGATCGGTCAACACAGCTGACGCATGTGAAGTTTTAACCATTTTTTAAACTTCAGCGCGGTGAGGACAATCCCGAAAAAAGTGTTCCTCATTACAAATTATGCATGGATAATGAGGTTTCCTAGTTCCAGATGATTGATCAGATGATATTTCCTACGAGTTAGAAGTTTTCTTTTTCTTTGATTTCTCGTTTTTCTTACTTCTGGGTTGCTTGTCACTTTTGCCTTTGTCAATTGACATAGCATTAATTTTGGAAGAAGGTGCAGGATCAGATGTAGTAGTATGATGTGTTCTTGCAGTACCAATCATACCGTCTCTGGCATGAGAGTCCTTTAATTGAGGAGGAACAGTAAAATTAGACCATGGCATGTTTGGAATTTTTTCATAGAGCATACTAGACTGAGTATAAATAAAGTCTAAATATTGTGCACGAGCAATGACCTGCTCTTCAGTGATGATGCCACCCTTAGCCACATCCTCAGTTATAGATGGTAATAGGGACTTAATGAACAACTCAACAAGGAGATGATCAAGAACAAATGTCTTAACTATTCTACGACGACAACGCCACTCATGAATATGATCAGAAATGTGAGTAGCATTATTCTGTTTAAAATTAGTCAAGAGTTTCATTCTAGTTTCATATCATATGGGTAACTAGAATTGAGTCAAAAAGATAGTAGCTAGGGCAGTGAATTTATCAAAAGAAGCTCTAGGTAACTCAATGTACCATTTTGCAGTCAGACCCATGAGCGTACGATGGAAAGATGTAATCAAATAGAGTCATCATTCAGGGAGTTTGATGAACACCACAAATAATAAGTCATAACATGAGTCGATGGGTCTTCCCCAGGGTTTCCATTGAACTTAGGAATATATGAGAGTAATTTATGAGGTATCACCAACCACCAAGGAGCATAGTTTATTGGATCATTGGTTAGCCGATTTAAATCTGGTAACTCTAAAGTTGCAACAAAAGGCAACTGTCGATTAAGGCCAGGTTGTGCATAGCCAGGGTATGATGGAATTTATTGAGCAATAGGCCTTTGAGCACCAGCACAAGGAATCTGCTGCTGGTAACCTAGATAGGGGTTGTTTTGATAAGCAAACGCTTGAGGATTCTGTTAACCAAAACCTAGATATGATACTTGTTGAAATTTAGTTTGAGGCATTTGCACCTGAGGCTGCCAAGGGGTCTGTCCACCAATGTTATAACCCAAATTAGAATAATTTGGATTAATTTGAGGATAATTATAACCTGGTTGTGGCTGTGACATCCCGTAATATGGTGAACCAGCTTGTGAATAAATGATTCTAGGTACGGGCTGTTGTTGTAAATTAACCGAAGGATTTGGAGTCTGTGGGCCCAATACTTGAGGGTATTGAGTTGAAGGACTCACCTAAAATGGTTTTTGTATAACGGTTTGATTCTATAACAGGGGTATGGTTTGATTCTGTAACAGGGGTAAAGATGTATTAACAAGTGGAATTGATGTGGGTGCAACAGATTGAACCGGTTGATATGAGTGTACAACTGTTTTTGGTTGGATAGGAAGAGTGGTCAGCCATTGGAAAACATTCATTTCGGCTTTAGGTTGAACAAAAAATGATGGAGTACTGTCAAAGTGGGTGACCAAAGGTTTCCCCCTAGCATGAGGAGGATAATAAGATGGAAAATATTTCTCTCCAAATGCAGGGACTCTAGTTGATATGGTACTAGAGGGAATTGACCGAGAAGGACCAGCTTGATATTGCCTTGATGATGTGTATATAGAATCAAGCCGTTCAGTTGACTATAGGTTTATCAGTTAGAATACCAGACGATGACATTGGTGAAGTCCATGGGTTTGAAGATGCACCAGAGAAAATTCCAGACAAATATTTATAGCCTAATGGAAGCAAAGGATCTCCATGTAAATATGACTCTGGTGAAGTTGTAAACATCGATGGGGTAGCGAGGGTAGGTGTTGACTTAATTGGAACAGATGGCTTAATCGAAGATGTTGGTTTAGGAATGGTTACTTGACCAAATGTGTACCCTTTTGAAATGACGAGAATTTGAATAGGCACAGGATCAACAAAAGCAAAGGGTGGTGATTGAGGAAAAGACTCGTACAAGAAAAGATCCTCCCCAAAATGGGTTAGAGTTAAAGGTGTTTCATCTTGTGGGATTTTTTCAATCGAAATCAAACCAGGTGGAAGTATTTCACCGTCAGGCCCAAAGTATATTTCAGGAGGTTGACTGTGTGATATGGGAGATGTTGGGTATGTGTTATATTCTTTCCACAAATAAGCACGCGCGGGGTGGTAAGAGGGGGGGCGATAGCCCCCCCTTTGCGTTGGGCGCAACGGGGGGGTCACAGGGGGGGCAGTAGCCCCCCCTGTCGGGGTCCAGGGCAGTGCCCCGACGAAAATTTTTGGTCCTTAATTTCCAGTGGGTAGTCCGCGCCCATGGTTTTGTGCATGGTTTTGCACATGGTTTTGGGGTACGATGGTTTTCGGCCCCTGGTATTTTTTTTAGATCCGGTCAAGGGAAATACGGTTATGTTCTAATCCAGGGTTAATGGATTGGGGTTTATGTATGCTTCGACATGTATATATATGTGTTGTAACACTAAAAGGAATATAATGAAAAATCAAGCTGGTCATCCCAATTTGGGATCTAGTGGAAAATATTTGTGTTTATCTATTTTATGTTTTATACTCTCGCTATTGTTTATTTTCTGTTATAAGATTTGTGTGTAGATAATTTTTGTTCAGGGTTAAATCCTACATTTGGTATCAAAGCAGTTTCGGCTTCAAGGGGATGCCTTTGCTGCTGAGGGTTTTTTTCTCTGGCCTGAGGTAGACCCTATTCAGTGGGAGATCTGCGAGATCGATTCTTGCAGTGAAAGAAGATGGCGAGTGGCGGGAAGATAGAGATTGAAAAATTTAATGGTCAGAGTTTTGATTTATGGAAACTCAAGATGGAGGATCTACTGGTGGATAAAGATCAATGGATCGCGGTAGATCCAGGTACTAAACCAATGGCAATGTCAGATGAAGACTGGAAGAAACTGGATCAGAAGGCTAAGAGAAAAATATGGTTGTGTGTCTTAGATTAAGTATTTTTGAATGTATCTGGGGAAGCTACGGCAAAGAATTTGTGAGAAAAACTTGGGACTTTGTACCAATCTAAGTCTCTAGTGAATAATTTGTTCCTGCGGAAAAATCTGTATAACCTGAGGATGAAGGATGGAGACTCGGTGACAGAGCATCTGAACGCCTTCAATACTGTGGTAAGTCAGTTGTCATCTGTTGATATTAAAATCTCAGATGAAGATAAGTGCATCAGCTTGTTGTGTTCTCTACCAGATTCATGGGACAGTCTGGTTATTGCAATAGGTAACAATACAACTACCTTGAATTTTGATGACATTGTCTCAGCCTTGCTGTCGGAGGAAATGAGACGGAGAAATATGGAGGGTCAGAATGGAGATGCCTTATCTCTACGAGGAAGGTCCCAGAACAGAAACAAGAATAAGGTTTCGAGTGGGAGATCTAAATCTAGAGGGAGATCTAAATCTCCTGGAAAGTTTGTAAAGGTGTGCTAGAAATGCGGAAAGGAAGGACACTACAAAAAGGAATGCAGATCTAAAGCTCCCGAGAAAGGAAAGGGATCTGATGAAGCTCCTTCTACAGAGGAAAAAACCACCTCGGATGAAGGTGGGGATGTGTATTTGGCTTCTTCTTCAAATACACATGTAGATCATGAGTCATGGTTGATTGACTCAGGTGCATCCTTTCACTTCACTCCCAATAGGGAGTGGTTCTGCGAGTATGAGAAATATGATGGTGGTGATGTCTTCCTAGGGGATGATAGGAAGGCCAGAATCGTCGGACGTGGAAAGGTCAAGCTGAAGCTGCAAGGTGGGAGGATTAGAACACTTCCTAGTGTTCTGCATATTCCTACATTGGCCAGAAATCTGATTTCTGTAAGAAAGATGGATGATGCAGGTGTAAAAACAGTGTTCGAGAAAGATGCCTGCAAGATGGTTCGGGGAGCACTGGTATTAATGCGGGGAGTTCGGACTGGAACTCTATACAAGCTACAAGGTAGCACTGTTATTGATGGGTGTAATAGTTCTATGGTTCTTGAAAGTGGAGCGGAAAGCCTAGCTGTCTCTGGAGAAAAGACCATGCTATGGCATCAAATGCTTGGACATATTGGAGAGAAGGGCCTTCAGATACTGCATAGAAATGGTATGGTAGAAGGTATGTCTAATTTCTCTCTGGATTTCAATTTCTGTGAACATTGTGTATATGGGAAGCATAATCGGGTGAGTTTTCCTTCTGGTGCTAAGAGGGCGAACAAGATATTAGAACTTGTGCACAATGATGTGTTTGGACCTGTGTCAGTTCCATCACTGGGAAAGTCTGTGTACTATGTTTCATTCATAGATGACTTCTCAAGGAATACATGGATATATTTCTTAAGGAAGAAATCTGAAGTCTTTGACAAATGTAAAGAATTTAAGGCTCTGGTGGAAAACCAGACAGAGAAGAAGATTAAGGCGTTGAGGACAAATAATGGTGGGGAGTTCTACAAGAAGGAATTTGAAGAGTTCTGTAAGAAGTGTGGTATAGCACGACAGAAGACTACTCCATACACACCACAGCAAAACAGAGTTGCAGAAAGAATGAACAGAACGCTGATGGAAAAGGCAAGAAGCATGCTCAGTGGTACCAGGCTAGGACAAGAATTCTGGGTAGAGGCAGTGGAGACTGCATGTTACTTAGTTAATAGATCACCTTCATCAGCGTTGGAGGATAAGACTCCAAATGAGGTATGGACTAGTAAGAAACCCTCTCTTTCACATCTAAGGGTATTTGGATGTGATGCATATTTACATGTTCCAAAGGAGAAAAGGACCAAGTTGGGTAATAAATTTGAAAGGTGCATCTTTATTGGGTATAAGGATGGTTTAAAGGGTTACAAGCTTCGGAACCCAGAAACAAGGAAGGTTGTGTACAACCGAGATGCGGTGTTTAGAGAGGTGAAAGATGTTGTTACACATGAATTCCTACCAAAGGAACCTGAGAAGATAGAGTTTGAGCTAAAGGAGGATGAATCAGACTCTACAATAGAATAAGACTTAGAAGAGGAAGAGCCACAAACTTCAGCTGTGAGAAGATCGGCTCGGGAAAGAAGGCAACCAAAAAGGTATAGTCCATCTGCTTTTTGTTCAGGTTTTTCCTTAACTATAACTAATGATGATCCCAGAACTGTCAGGGAGGCAGTAGATTCAGAGGATGGAAAACTCTGGAAGGAGGCCATGATTGATGAAATGGCATCCTTGCACAAAAATGAGGCATGGGATCTGGTGGAGTTGCCCATCAGGAGCAAATGGGTGTTTAAGAAAAATATGAATGTAGCAGGCAAGGTGGAGAAATACAAAGCTCGGTTGGTAGCAAAAGGTTATTTCCAAGTGCCGGGAATTGATTTTGGTGATATTTTTTCTCTTGTCGCCAAAGTAATCTAATAGCGCCAAAGTTACTTCTATTAGATTACTTTTATCTATTGCTGTTGCATTTGATTTTGAGATAGAACAGATGGATGTGAAGACAAAATTTCTTCACAGGGATCTAAAAGAGGAGATCTACATGAAGCAACCTAAAGGATTTATGGTGAAGGGTAAGAAATAACTGGTATGTAGGTTGAAGAAGTCTCTGTATGGGTTAAAACAATCACCAAGGATGTGGTATCAGAAATTTGATACCTATATACAGGGACTTGGCTTCACCAGAAGCAAGGAGGATCACTGTGTTTATTTTAAATTAATTGGTGCCCGTGTTATTTATTTGGTCTTGTATGTGGATGATATGTTGTTGATTGGAAATGACAAAGAAATTATCCAAGATTTGAAGACCCAACTGTTCTCCAAATTCGACATGAAGGATCTGGGTGCTGCACAGGGATAATTTTAGGGGCGAATTTTAGCCCAAAGGCGAATTTTAAGGGATTTTCAATTTTAATAGGGCTAATTTTTTACATAAAACCCATTTTCTATAGTTTAAAAATTTAGCCCAATAAATATTTTAAAAATAATTAATTATTAAGTATTAGCCCACCAAAAAAAAAGGGCGCATAACACTGGAAAAATGAAATTCGCCCCGATTTTTTTCTTATGGAGCAAATTTCCATGGCATTCGCCTGGATTTACAGGGTCCAAATGAGGAGTTACAGTGATTCGCCCCAATTTTTTCAATGGTTAGGAGAGGTGGCTAGCCGCTGAGCACCAATCTTCTTGCTCGCTGAGCCAGGCCGACCCTCTCTGGTCCGTTCGTTGTTAGGGCCCTTCCATAGTTGGTATATAGCAGAGATATACAGTTCGAAAAATATGGTATTGGTGTTCACTGTTGTGGGAGATAACACTCGCCAGAGCCGACACGCTCGACCTCAAGCGCACGCCGCATTTACAAGCTCGCTCGACGCTCTCAGAGTCCAGACTCCAACGCCGCTTTTCGCCAGTCTGTTCAAGGGTTTGCACCTTCATTCCCTTTCTTGGAGTGATTTGGGCTTGGATGTTGTTTAATATAAAATCTATCTGACAATATTTCTGCACGGGATGTATTGCATGTCCTATACACAGCGGAATGTTCTCCCAAATACAAGTGTCGATCTTAACATAATGGTCAAAACCTTCAAGGGTTAAGGCCTTCCTATAATTATTGTGGGCCGTGGAATCGCAAAAACAATAAGTTCTATCATGTTCCTCCTCTTGAGCTTGTGCCATATAAGCCCACATAAGTTGCTTATATACCACGAATGCCAATTCAAACAGAATGGAAATACACAGCCTTCTTGCTCGAGACTTTGACCATGGAAGAAGTCTTTCCATATAAATATCCTGATTAATTTATTTTAAAAGCCTTATCACACTTCTCTGAAGTTAATTCTATTAATCACTGGAATAAAGATTGGTGTGATTACAATACTTGGGGATATATTTCTTATGATGTCTTCACAGTCCAGCAAACCAAATAGTAATGGAAGCATGGTATAATTACAATACTTGGAGCTATATTTCTTACTATGTCGTCATAGTCCAGCAAACCAAATACTAATGGCAGCATGGCTTGAGAATGGAACTTGAGACTTGCAGTAGACAATTTAATTGTCTTTGGTGTTTCACCACATGTTCAAGCCCTCCTACAACTATTATGCAGAATGGGCTTTGAGCAATGAGAGTAAGCCTTTCTAGTCATATTTCGCAAAATACCTCTTCTACTGCTGCTAAATATTTATTCTGTTTCTCAAAAGATGTGTATGTTTTGATGGAAACTCCCAAAATCTCTGAATATTTTTATTTTCCCATCTTAATCTTCTGGAGGAAATATGTTTTGTACAACATTTAACTACAGCATTCCACTAGGCCATGCTTGAAAACAATGTGTAAATGGAACACTCAATTTGAGAATAATTTCATGATAATCAACCCATAGATTTTTTTGTACAAGAGTCATTGCAAGTCCCGAGTTTGACAATGCAGCTTCAGTTTTTCTGTCACTTCCTTGAATTCTTATAGCATCTACCAGTTTCACGCCCAAGCAATAAATACTGATTAATATCCCAGCTAGAATTCTTCCTTAAAAGGCGTGTTCTTCTTCAAGTGCAAAACTTCAGAAAATTTAGAAAACCAAAAGATATATATGATATTCAAATTTTTATGAAACAGTTATAGACAATTATATTGCCGGACAAGCTGATGATTATTGCATAAAAATAGACATATACTTATGAAAGCAATCAGGTGAAAATTTAAACATACATCATTGTTTAAATAGGCTGAAGGCCTTGAATCCGTTTTGAAAGAGTTTGCTTAATTTATATGTACTCACTTGTTCGACCCTACAGTAACTAATGTTGGCTTTAATAGCAGGAAACAAACATACATTCAAATAGACAGGAAGATTGGGGGTTGAGAAGAATAGACAAGTTAACCATGGTAGTGATGGGAGTGGATTTAATTTCATTTTGGATATTGTTGTAAATCTTAATGAATCATTTCATGAATTCGTCTACGTTTTCATATGTTTTTTTTTCACCATGGAAAAATCTGTGAGATAGTATTGAAAGTCCTTTTTATCACCCCATTGAGCACAAAATGTTATTTCCAAGCTATCAGAAGAGTGCAATTAGTTAGAAGGAAGGGTAAAAAATCATTTTTTTACATCTCCTTCAAGTGTTTGCATGAATAATATCATGAACACATCCTCATCTTCTATAATGAATTTGTCGGTGAAGTCTTGGAATGTGCTGACATTTTCCTCAATGGTACCTTTTTCCCTGCCACTAAACCTGGGTAAAAACTTCAAGTAATTCTCGGGCATGTCATGTAATACCGAGGAAGAGCCAATGGGGCATATCATGTTCTTACCCAAGCCAATGGTTGAATAGGTTGGTTGGGTTGATTATGGGGTTGATCTTGTCCTTCCATGATGTGCTGCAAGATCACGTCCCTTGAAGAAAATGATATTGGAGTTATATTTCATGTCGTAGTATTTAGATTCATCCTTTTAGATTTATGTCAGGGAATTATTGACTCAAAGTGTTCAATTTTTTTTTGTGAAGGTATGGTGTTCTTCTGAATTGCCTCAAAAAAGATAACTGAGAAATTACTGTTGAAAACGATGGAGATTGAATGTTGGTAATTTTACTTCCTGGGTTGTGTAACAAGGTATATAAACATCAAGGTATTAGCTTTCAACTTGATTTGCACATGACCATCGTCTTCAACACAGTGCTCCCTGTCCTTGCCTAAAACCACTGTATTGACCTGGGTTATCTCCCACACTGAACAAATTAATGATTTTTGTTAGTCTCATGTTTAGCTGCTTTGAAATAAAAAAGTTGATCATCTGTCGACTTACCCCACTTCTATAGTGCTATAAAAGCATAATACTAGGCTTCTCCAAATTCAAAAACGTTTTCTTGTTTCTCCTTGATCTGCTCTTGGTTGTGTTGGTTATCCCAAAACCACTTCCTGTAATTATTCATCATATGCTCATATTTACCACCGTAAAAAATTTTAAATCCTTAAATAATTTATGTAGACCTGAAAGTTGCCTCTGCTGCTTTTGCTTTCTTTTTCCTTTAAATTTGGTTGCAAAGGCACTCTTGGATGCTCCACTATTGGCTGCAAAGGCACTCTTGGATGCTCCACTATCACTGCCACTTCCACATTGCTCTTTCCACTTATCACAAATCAGATTATATTGAGAAGGACATGTTTTTTCTTTCCATGACCAAGCAGAAATTTTAAGATTGATGTTAATTTTTTCGAAAAGAAACTAGGCACCTCTGTCAGTAACACAATTTCAGAAGAAGCAAAAAGGGAACATGATCCTGAACCAACGATGTCAAAGGAACCCTATCTGGCAACAATCTTGTTCATGACAGAGACCTATTGTGATAGACAGTTTTGTGGCTAAGATCTTTGAGCTTGTGTCAGTGGGACATACATCTTATATTGGAAGTAACCTTAAGAAATAGTGATTATGTTGACAAAACTTATGACAGTGACCCTCAAATGTGTTTGATGAGGCAGTAACCTTCAAAACTAGCAAATAAATGGTATGCCCTGACTTGACTTATGCATAGATAGTAACAATTGCCTTTTTGTTACATGGATTTTGTGATTTTATTTATGACGTAAATATACCATATCGTTGTCCATGGTTTGAGAAAAAAATCTAACAAAATTCCCACACTCTATAGAGTGACCTTCCAGCCTCCGAGAACTATGTCTGCAGTCTCCTTTTTCTACTGTCCTCTCTGTAGCCAACTGTGAAGTCTACTCTCACTTTCATACAAGTTGTAATGTTTAAGATGATAATGGTGTAATGTAAGGTTTGTGTTAAATTATGGGTTGATAAATTGTTTCTAGTGAAGGATTAGTTAATTCCATAAAAAATGTTATAATTATGTAGAAATTACATAAGTCCTACATCTCAGGCCATGAATTGCAGTTTTGGAAGTTCAAATGTAAACAAGAGATTGAAATATATGTTGGGCACCCTGCACCAGCATAACATAAGTTCTTTGTGCACCGTCAATTGAGGCATGTGAGGGTTGTTTGGGAAGTATATCAGAGATCAACGCAGAGGAAGCTCAAACCATGAACTGTAGTTTTACATGTAAAATATAGAGAAGTAGTGGAAATATAGGTTGAGTATGTTGCACCACCAATGGCATAACATGAGCTTTCCATACACTTTCAATTGAGGCGTGTGAGGGTTGTTTGGGAAGTATAGCAGGAATCAGAGCACACGAAGGCGATGGTATCCCAGGTACGTTGGCAATAACCAAGGATGACCGCATTTGGAAATCCATGGTCAAACTTGTGCAAAATCTAAAGTCAACATAAGAGCAAGGGGCATAGTTCCAGTCACAGGTGGAGTTAAAGCTAAAGAACCAAAGTCCAATACCAACAAGTCCCGAGTAAAAGCATGTAGAGGATGAACGTAGATAGTATTGATAATTTCCATCGACCTAAAGGGGAAGGATTGATCTGCAATTACAATGTAGCCATATAGGCATTGAGGCCATGATGACAAAACTATTAGGGAGATAACCAACCTGTGATACACGTACTTTATCATAGCTATACATGTATTTATTAGGTTAGTACTGATAGGTCAACCTTTAGATGATGTTACTTATAAAATATCTGTGCTATTACTTATGCCGAGTGTAATGAGAATGAGACAAGCAAGTGATTAGGTAAACAAGCATGGTTAGAAAGAGTCATGTGTAACTACTATGTTCTAATTCCATAGCTTGTCATAAGCTTAGATAAGGTACAAAGGTGACAAGCTAATCAATATACAACATGATATCCCGGGGTTCTAGCTCTTAGTCATTCCTATTATATAAATACCTTTTTTCTTATTGGTATATAGAGTACCGTTCTCTCCATAATCAATACATATGGATAGACTGTAATCACTGTATACGCATATGCTAATGTAACAAGCTCTATTTCCTCATTACTTTGATTTCCATGGTTCTACTTATGGCACTGATTCAACCATTTGTAATGATTACACTCTACTCTATAGGGTAAGTACATATTGAATAGACCTGCTTATTACCTGTATTCCCTAATCTTTAACAGGTATAAGGAGAATGACGTAATTCATACATGTTTACATACCTCATTGGTTTAGCTGTATAGAGCTGTTGAAAGTAATGGTGATCATTATGGTTACTAATGTGTATCATATTACTAGGGGCCTATAGCTTGAACTTGGTATCAGTAATCACAGTATTCAGTGGAAGCTAATAGTACTAATTCCATGGATCTACTTAAGCTGTGTGATTGGTATTAAGCTGTAACCTATGATATTACTTATAGCTAATAACTTACCTTGTAGCTTGATGATTTGAACCCAGCTTGAATGGTAATCATTAGACGTACACTAGTCAAAGCTTTATGTACAAAGAGCTGTATTACTCATAAGGTACCAATAGATATGGAAAGTACAGTAATCATGCTTAAGCTCACTCTGTTCAATATGGATAGTTATGGTAATAAGCCTAATCATTAGTGTAAAGGTGAAACTAAGCACATATGACATAATACAGGTTCTATTCCAGTCATATAAGTGATTGTTACTCGTATTAACTATACATTCAGTGATTAACTATACAGGTTCTGGTCATTAACAAGTCAGTGATTGTTACTAAAAGCATGTGGAGGATGAACGTAGATAGTATTGATAATTTCCATCAACCTAAAGGGGAAGGATTGATCTGCAATTACAATGTAGCCATATAGGCATTGAGGCCATGATGACAAAATGAGTTATGGGAAGATTACATTTATGAAGGAAACAAGAATTATGAAGGAGAATGTTGGATGTTTCTAGATTTAGTAATAATGCAAACAAAGACATTCCCCGAATACATCAGCTGACAACTACTTGATATAAATTTAGAATATAAAACTCAATTCTTAAAGTGTTAGTTCATTTTAAAATTTCTTAAATATAAAGTGATATCACCTTAGAATATAGACCTTGGGTTTGAAATTTTATTTTATTAACTTTAAATTTATACTTTCAAGTAAAAAAAAAGAAGAAGACAATTTCACTTACACCTAAAACTTTCTCCAAAGAGCATAATTTTGAAGCTCCATCTAAATAACAATTTTAAAATTTCTTCTAAATTTTTTTCATAATTCAGTACTCTAGACTTTACTCTAGACTTTTAGCAATGTTCAGTACTCTCGATTTTACTCTAGAATTTTGAACCTCCATCTAAATAACAATTTTAAAATTTCTTCTAAAATTTTTTCATAATCACAGAGACCTATTGTGATAGACAGTTTTGTGGCTAAGAGACCTATTGTGATAGACAGTTTTGTGGCTAAGATCTTTGAGCTTGTGTCAGTGGGACATACATCTTATATTGGCAGTAACCTTAAGAAATAGTGATTATGTTGACAAAACTTATGACAGTGACCCTCAAATGTGTTTGATGAGGTAGTAACCTTGCCACTATTAAAGGGTTGCCTTATTAAAAAGAGACATGGACCTAAAGTACTATCAAATTATGTCTATTGCAGTTTCAATTTTGAAACCAGTACTTAGACCAAATCCAATTTCCACTGACAGACTTGTTCTTAAACATAACCATCTTTCATATACATATTATTGAAGCGTATGGAGGCAAGCAGCGTAGAAGTGAAAAATATTAGAATGGTCTAAAATTGTAGTTAGCAATGTGAATAAGAAATTAGTATTGGTAGGCTTGCACAGAATTGGACCGTACATTAAGCAATAGGGGAGTAATTTTACTTGTAAAGGACCATCGGTTCAACTTCATCAATTACTCAACCAAGGCTTATTTATGGGTATTATGGAATTCATTTATCTTTTGGCCTCAAGCCTTCTAGACTTAGTCATGACCACAGGATAAGGCTATTGGAACCAACACATATTCAAAGGATAAAGCTAATTTACATTGTTGGATGTTGCATTGGACAATTCATCTTTTGACAGATTCAATAACCTTTTCTCTTCCAATGCTAATTATACCATTCTAAGCTTACTGGATAGTTTAATTTTCTTATGCGAAACAATAATTTTGATGCACTATCTACATTGCCAAGCTCATATTCTATTAGTATGGGGAATTTTAAATTTTGATTACATAATGAACTGCTTAGCATATTTATCTTAAAAATCTAATTCATATGTCTAAAATGGCTTTCAGGCTCTATACCATTGCAAGATCTGAAATCCTAGAGTCTTGCAAGCCCTTCTTACTCCATTAAAGTTAAGTATGCAGAAAACTAGCTTTTTTTTCAGTCTCAGATAGCATTTTTGGTCTCAGAGTAGGATTGATTTTTTCTTCATGACAAAAGAACAAGCTAGAGTTCAGAGCAGGGCCAAGGCAAATGAATTTACTTAAAATGAATCAAAGAATGACCTTAATAATGTACTAAGAATAAGTCAGGGTTGTGAACGGTCAAGTTATAGGCTTATGACTCTGATAAGTATAGTTGCAAGATTTGAGATATTTACGAGCTAGTTTGAGAAATAAGAACATGCAGAAAATTTAACTAGTCTATGAAGATAGTGTTCAAGATCCAAACTTATTTTTAAATGAGGGGACTCTGTAAAAAGAAACAAAATAAAAGTAAGAGTTTCCTGGTTTTAAAAATAAGATTCACCTTGTAATCCTAACATACGCTTTAAAGAAAAGAATCAGATGTCTGAGTATTTCTTCAAACTACCCCCAATAGACTATGTTATCACTTCTCAACTTCTTTGAAAGTATCTCAGTTCGATTATTCTTGGAAACATAGGAATTCATACTGGCAAAATTGCATTTCACTTTAACTTGTCGTTCCTTTCAAATATAGAGGAAAAGTTTAATCTGCAATGTTCAATCTGCAGTGTTCAAAAAAAAAGTGAGTTGGAACAGTTAAACAGAGAGTTAAAGTTTGTCTGCATAAGTACAGATCTACATCATATGGAGATGCCCTCCAGTCTCACCTAGAGTGGCAAGTGAGCATAATAAATGGCAGCAAATAAACTGCAAATGGAAAGCCTAGTGATGTGCTTCCAGACAAACTCCAGCAAAGAATCTAAACACTTTTCCATAAAGTTGAAGATGGCTAGATTCTCCAAAATAATAAGATCAATTTCAGACTTACAAACCTGAAAATAAAGGTTCCTAACCTATGGAAAACAACACAAAATGTTATTCAATTAAGCACTCAACAGAAATGCATATCAAGGTTACCCATCCTCTACAAAAAGAATTCATGTTTAGAAATGGAAAGTTTCAATATGGTTAAATATTAGCATACGATATTTTTGAAATATTCTTTACAGAAACAAACATAAAATTTCATGACAGGCATAAAGAACATAAGAAATGAACAGGATACATTTATATGTAGAGTACCCTATGGACATTATCCAGCATGAAGAAAACAGACAAGAAGCTTCTTGGATAAAACATGCAAAACTGCTTTGAAAAATCTCATCTGTACAGAAACTACATTACTGAAATCTCGCATCATCAATGCTTGACTCTTCTGTTGTTTGCTATTAATAATGATACAACAAGGTGTCTATCCCTCAGCCACTAATACCTTCTAATTTCTAAAAGGTACAGTACTGACCAAGAATAAGTTTTGTCAATCCCACCTGAACAATCTGGCACATGAGTCCTTTCTTTAGCATTATTCCTTTTTCTTGCCATGTTGACGATAAGTTCTTGATAACCATGAACTTCATTGAGAGACATCCTTTTTATGGTAACTGGTTGGGAAAAGCAATATACATTTTCCCAAGTACATGAAACAATTTTATGGCATTCTAACCAATTTTGCTTCTGATAGCAGACAACAATGGCTATTCAGATTCTTTCTTAAGAGGGAAAACTTTCATCTTCTCTCTCTCAGCCTCCTTCTCAACTTTCTTCCGTTCAAACTCTGCTTGCTTGCAATTCTCCTGGTGGACTCGCTTAAATATTGTCATAAAATTGACAAGAGTTGTAACCACTGCATATTCAATTGTAACACAATTGATGAGTTTCAAAGAACACAGGGTAAAAAGATCTTGATTTGACAAGTATAATCTGGTTTTTATCATCTCTTCCCATAGTTCATCTTCCTCTCTTCTCTGATCTAATATGACTGGGTGCATGTCAATTTGATTGATGTATACATATAAGCAATACCCATTATTTTCTCTAGCTTGTAAAAAAAATAATAAAGATTTCAAAGCAACAAAAGAAATGACAAATATTGAACTCTGCTTGTGCGAAACCTCTCTTCTCCAGTCAAAGCGGGAAATATCTTTCTGAAAATCAGTGAACAATAATTACGTCTGTTATCAGGTTTCCTAGTTTTCATTCCAAAGCTTTTTACTGTCACAACTGCAATGAGGAATAGCTACGTGAACAGATCATGTATTTGTTTAAATTTCAACACTAAAATTTCTACTCTGCCAACATACATTCTAATAGTAAAAATATAGCATCCTCCAGAACAATAACATATTCCGCCCATTCTCTCTAGTAATTTTATCCAGATACAAACAACGATAATAGTCCATTTTTGAAAAATTACAAATTCACTGAAAATAACACCCGAGACATGAAAAGCTAAATGTATAAATTTGAGAGAATGGGATGAAAACAAAATAAGTCAAAAGAATACCCTGTTCATATGGGCAACGTGCAGGATCTTCTCCAAAATAAAGAGCGAGGGCATCTGCATTCCGACCCTGCAATTCAGATATGATGCCAGTTAATAACAAGACAGATCACACTACCAACAGACACATACCTCATTTCTTCAAAAAATTACATATGATGTGACGTATAAAGGAGAGAATCCATACCACTTCCGAATAGAGAGAAGTAAGAGACCTTGCATCAGCTTCAACAGTATTAAGGAAGCCCTTGAGTATCTACAAAAAATATTAAGTTACAAACAAACAGTTAATACTTATGATGAGAAACAGAAGGAGATAAGAGGTTCGCATAATCAAAATCTTGTCCACATAAACTTCAGCAATATTAAGGAAGCCCTCAAGTATCTATAAAAATAGAAACAAACAGCTGACAGTTCTGAATCCTGATAAATAAGGCAGGGAGCGAAGAAGATTCTTGTCAGGACTCGGAACAATTTGATGCAAGAAGAAATCCACATCAAGGAAGAATTTTAAAATGAACATGAATAAATGCACTGGAAAGTCAAACATCAAAGAAAAGCAGAGAAAATGCTTTTAGCAGTGATCTATGCAATATTCAACAATTAGATCATATGATCAAAAGCATGAGCATTACACTTATCCATGAATTTGACGCAACCAGAGCATGTAAATGGCATATTTAATAAAAATAATACCAACATTAAACAATCACAGAGAAATTTTACTATGACAAGAATGTGATGATAGTGATATAGCCTCATAAAAGTAACTACTAAAATAGAACCAACTATGATTTTTGACAGTGTAGTTTAGGAGTCAAAATTTATAGAATCTTCTGATTCAAAAGAGTCCATGAGCAACATAATTTGGAATTTGGAAATATGTCTAATGCTATTATATTTTAGGTCTAGATTGAAACCTTCGAGGCAAGAAGATCGAAAAGCTTCTTGATTCATTTATATTAGGTATCTTAAAACAAAAGAATCAGATTTTTCATCATTTTGAATACCTTCCTAAATCCTTCAGACACTGGACCATCATTCTCTGATGCAATTAATTCCTGTTCAACCTTCCCTAAACCTTTACTTATAGATTTCATCTCCTCTGCCAAGGTCTTCAGTTGGATCTGATCGAACACAGAAAAAGAAATTGCAGCTCAAGGTTATGAATAAGAATATAGAAGACATGAACATATATCATTCTGCTGCACAATTTACCTTTGAACCAACTTCTAAATGAGGAAGATCCTTGTCAAAGTCAAGAAGTTCTGGTAACTTATCTGCAAGCACCTGCCATAGAACAATGAATTCAAATTCAAACAAGGAAATCTGAAACAAATGGTCAAACTGCTAGGAAATACAGATCACAGTTGAAAAATCATAACACTTCAAAAGCATGAAAATAACTAAAGCTCAACCATGCTGATCGTTGTGGCTTAAGCAACAATAATTTCTACAATGCTTCAGATGTATGATAATAGCAGAAATTTGATCACACTGAACATCATGACTCAGAAAATTAAACAATTAAGAGTTACAGGTGAAAAATTCATCCAATGTGAGTAGTAAACATGTTCAACTTCAACAGAAAAAATCTAAAGAGAAAATCATAGAATACACTATAGATAACAGTAGTTTGGCTGATTTCAAAAAATATTAACATTGTTGTTTTTTTTAGTCTTGAACAGGTACAGTATGACGAAAGAATGGAAAGTGATATTTTCCCCACATTTTATAAACAATTTATAAATTATCATTGAAATCAAACATCTAATTCAAAAATTATTTGTTCAAAAAAAAAGTGGGGAACTCTCTATGATCTATAATATGAGTAGAGGAACACTAAATCTAGATATCCCAGATTTGGGTTCCATATAGGATGACTCATGTTAGATAACACACATTATTAATGATGATACATCTAACACAACATAATTTCACATTTGTGATGCCACATAACCTAACATGCAAAAACTTATGATAACCCAAGTGATATGTTAGAAATATCATAGGCCACATGTGATGTCAAATGCAAGTGGACAAGTGGGTGAGTTGGAACTGAGTAGAATGATTCAGATATCCCAATAATTAAGGCAAAACATTATAGCAAGGAAAACTCATAACTTAGAAAATTTGAATCTGGGTCTTTCTTTAAAATCTAGATATTTGAATATTTGGATTTTAAAGAAAGGTCCATATTTTGGATATCATTATGATAGTGCAAATAACACAGTATGCATATTTCATATTTCAAGAGTGCGTGACAGTTGAAATGTTGGTGTTAAGTGGATAGAGCAAAAATTGGGATCTAGATGTTGAGTGGTAGGTAAAACATTATGGATTCTAGGTGGTAGGATATGTTTGGGCCACATGAAATGGATTTTCAAGCCGCTCAAAATGCAAATGACAGAGATTCCTTACATTTGGAGGTAGATTCCTTTAGAAAATATCTTTAAGAAAAGTAAATATCAATGAAAGCCTCCTCATGATTTCATCGTGACTTGAAACACCAGTTTGATACTACCATAGAGAAGTTAATAGCTTACATTGAGGAATTCATTTAATATTATACTTTGGAAATTGTTCCTTGCATGGAGAGATTGTCTTATCTTGATACAAGCCTCCTTTTTTCTTATTAAAAAATAGAATGTAGTTAATTCTCATAAGTGAACCTGGTTCATAGATGTTTTTTTAAGCTTGATTTTGATTATGGAAATTCGTTGGAAAAATAAGCTATAATTTCTTTGGACATGTTCCTCAGAGAAATATTCAATTACGAAGAAAAGGAAGTAGACCTTATAAATGAAAAGTAAATGTGATGAATTCAAATAAAACCTCAAAATGAAGAATAAATTAGGGAATTGAAGGACCTTTTATGTAAATTTTATGAGAATTTTAAATAAATGAGAATGGATAACAAAAAAATAAGAACTAATATTGAGCAGACAGAAAGAAAATTGTTGTCAGTTAGAGAAAATATGATATTTAAGACATCTGATATTTTTGTTTCTTGTATCATGATGATTGTTTTATTTTCCTTTTTAATTCGATCTTTGAGATATCTCTTCTTAATCTAGTTCCTTGACATTTTGTAAATGGCATGTATACGCTGGCAATGATGGCAGTTATACAATTGTCGTTCATATTCTTCATTTCTCAAAAGTAAAAAGCATTTGTTTGATGCACTTAGTTTCTTTTTTGCATTCATAACATTAAAGGAACTGAAAAGAAAAACTTGCATTTGCATGTAGGATTGTGTTTTTTTGCAAAAAAGGAACATTAGGAAATCTGCATTTAGTTTTGTGCTAAATGTTTTCTTTTGTTCATTGATTTGCTTGCTCACAAAATTATTTGCTCTCTTCCCTTTGTAGCTAGGTCTTTCATTGAAAAAATAAAAGTGAAAAGTTTTCTTATCATTCTTATTTTGCATTTAGGAATTTCTACATACATCATCGCGGTACCATTGAAAGGCAAATTGTTAAGCAAGATCAACATAAAATTAATCTCAATTTATCTAAAAATGCATTGGAACCATAACGATAACATTTAGAAGGTCTAGGCTAGAGACGTGTTCTGGCGTCGTAAAACATAGCAGCTGTCGTTAACTTGTCTGCGATACATTCCGAGTGTGATATCTCACCCCATGTACGTAAGTATATCGTAGCACGTCCCTTGGGGCGGCGTTACAGTACGATAAGTATATAGGTGGTGCTCTCACTGTGTGGTTTCGCATTAGACAGCGTTATTACGGACTTGGGCCTCCACGTACCTTCGGGTATATTTGGGAGGAAAAATTTTAGGTGCTATCCATCCATAGTGAACCGAGTCGGCCGCCTTTAAATTGTGATACACCGAACACAACATTCGGGGAGATTGCCTGCCCGTACTTCTTGGCTTGCCAGGAGGTATTCTGCAGTTCACAGTTTACTGGTAAACCCTTTTGCCTAGCATTACCCTCTTTTTGTTTATTTATTTTTGGTGAAAATTAATCAGCAATCATGGAAGAACATAATCCTACCCCCCGTCGTTCGCGTAGATTAGCTTTAAAACCACCTTTACCACTAGAAGTTACTTCTAGTAGGCAAAGGCGATCAAAATCTGCCCAACAGTGATGTTGATGTTGTGGATGATATTACTTGATGCTTCATGATGGGTGTTCTTTCTCACTTTCACATAATCTTGTTATAGCCTCTGCTTTATGCTTTTGTTGCTATGGTCATGTCGGGCATTAATTAATTGTCTTCAATGTTCAATGTGTGAAGAGTGCAAATGTTCCCTTGACGCGGTTTAAACTTTAAATTCAGGCACAATAGACTGCTGTTATGCACCATGTTTCCCTGGCTCCTACATATTGGAATATGCCCAAAATGATTTTGGAGAGTGATATCCATTCATGGAAGGATATTTGCACTCGTCTTTCATGGAAGTTTATTTTCACTTGTCTTTCATTCTCTCATGAACCAAGTGAAATTTCTTGGGGAATTTCTAATCAACAAGTTTTAGGAGTTTGTGTCAGATTTGGGTAGACTCATAGAATGATTAGCTTGTGGCTGCTATAAACTCTTTTTGTCAACCCATGGATGCATGGGTTAAATTTTCACTTGATTTTCAGTTTCCAATGATTTGACACTAAGAATCATTGGCTGACTATGGTGATTTGTTGACTTCTTTTCTTCTTTTTGCCCCTTTCCCTTAGATGGTCATTCATGGGAGGGGAAGTTCCAGTGAATGTATGATTTGTGGTGTGCATTTATCTATTGGTTAACTCTTTGGTAACATCCCATGACTGTTATTTCAATGGAACTTGGTTAAATAACAAACACTAAGTGCTAATTAGGAGTTTTAAATGTTTGATACAATAACTAATTTTGCTTTATAGGATCCCAAATGTGCTTTTTTGGGCCTGAAACTTTACATGGCACCCGTGTGTTTACAAATCATGGAAAACATTTGAGTCTTTTTAGGTTATTTCATGGTCATATTGGACGTGTTTCACTATGGAAAGGAAATTATGGTCAACAGGAGGACAATGTCTTAAGGGATTTCTTTCCATTGATAAGTAAAAGAATCACTAGTAACTGACTAGTTTCCTTCCTCACTTTTATCATGGAAAATGATAGAGGATATGTTTCAAATTCTTATAACCAATTCTTTACAACTTAAGGGAGAGGTGTTTTGGAAAGGATGATTAAATTTATTGTAATATTTTGTTGTTTTGTTTAAAGCTTTCAAGTGTTCATTAGGTGATTTGGAGATATGATTTAATTTAGTGGAATTTTTTTTTTATATTTTATATTTGAATGATGTTCTTTGTTTTATAGATGATGACTCATGATGTTATTGTTTTGTGTATAATGATTTATTTTTGCTTTTGGGCTTGGGCCTTGGCACAACATTTTAATAAAAATTTGCATAATGGTTTTTGTGAACATTACACTTATTTTACTTTGAAAGCTACTTACAAATCTAGTAATTCTCAAATCTTGGAAACTATTGATGCAGGTTTCTAGATCGATTTGAAATTTTACTTCTGGAATATTCAGTGAGATGTCAAAATCTAATCCTGGGAAGAAACTATCAAGGCAAATTGATGTATTATCATACTTTAAAAAGTCTCAATCCAAGAATACACATTCTCTTCATGCTTCAAACTCCTTTGAACAATCTGTTACTGAGAGAGATGTTAACTCTTGTGAAAATGCATCTGATATCCATATGATGGATGAAATAATAGGTTCCTCAAGTGATCAGGGTGAGATAAATGCAGTTTCAACAGAAATTAATGATGAAAATGTTAAAGATATTTCCTTGGAAGGTGACACAAACCATTCACGGAAAAGGAAAAAAGGCCAGTGGACCATAGGGAGAAAATTCCAAGATGATTGGCTCTCAAGTTTTCCATTTATTGAAGAAATACCTTCCACAAATGAGGATTTACGAGAAGTTAAATGTCTTGCGTGTAGTTGGAAAATTTGCAAGGTAGTGAAATTTCAGATGAAGCTAGATACAGTACAAAAGCATGCAGGAAACGTTTATGAAAAGAAAATTGTAGATGGTAAAGAGAAATCTATTGTCAGATGGAAATATTTGGAGGAATGCCGACATAGCCAATGTGTGGAAGAATACAAAAAATATTTAATAAATAAGAAGAAACTTGAGGCAAGTGGAGGAACCATCATATCTCAATTTGAAAAGACGATGGAAAGAAGTTTGTTATCCAAGACGATACAATTGAGCATTGTATTTCACATCTTATGTAAAGGTCGTCCTATGACAGATTATCCAGATCAGATGAAATTTCTATCTTTTCTTCACGTGCCAAACTTTCCATCTTCTCATTGGTCCGTAACTAGTGGTTGGGAATGGGCAAGATATCTAGCTCAAGTAGAAATTGATGATTTGAAACAGGAGATTGCAAATGCTAGGTTTTTGGCATTGTCTTTGGATGAGGTTACATCTATTGATAATACTTCATGGATTTGCATGAGAATTTATATGGTTAATGACCATATTAGGCATTCCTATCTACTTGGGATTAAAAAGATGAGAGAGACTTCTACAGCTGAAAATATTTATGAACTTGTTCTTAATACTTTGAAGGAAAGTGGTATGGATCATTTAATGATTGCAAAAAAGTTGGTATGTGTTGGAGCAGATGGAGCATCGGTAATGCAAGGACAAAGGAATGGTCTTTGTGTTCGACTACAACTATCAGCTTCGCCATATATGATTAATATTCATTGTATGGCTCATAGGATGAATCTTGCATTTAAAATAGTAAGAAAGTTTCCATTAGTTTCAAAATTTGAAGATCTTGTACGTGAGACTCATGCATACTTTTCTCGTAGTCCCAAACGATATTTAGAGTTTCAACAATTTGCATATGGTGTTACGGATGGAAAAAAACTACTGAAAGATGTTGATACAAGATGGATCTCATTAAATGGACCAGCTCAAAGACTATTTAGTGAGTTCAAATCTTTGGTAGGGTTGATGTATGAAAATCGCTACAATGTAGACAAAGCTCAAGATCTTCTTTTTCGACTAGCTGATATAGAAACATTATTGACATTGGCTGGAATTCTTCCTATGCTACATGAAATGAATGTCCTCGTGAAAATGTCTCAGAATCACACAATGTATATTGCCGAATACACAAATGCGAGAAAGTCAGCATGCCTTGCATTGGATAATTTGTATATGATGCCGGACTCTTTTACTGGTCCAGAGTTTACAAGTTGGACTAAGATCATCAATATAGAAAATACTGAAATTTTTTTGATGTTTGATGAAAAAGGGATACTATGTATCACAGTGCATGGGTATATGGTCCCCTTTCATTATATTAGTAAGACGGGACGAATCACCAAAGATTGCCCCGTGTCAAGAGACCAATTTGATAATATTGTGATCTCAGTGAGACAAAATTTGATAGAAATTGCAAGATCACTATCATCAGAGATAAGAGAACAATTTCCTCGAGATGAATTGTTGGAGGCCATGTGTGTGGTATACCCTCAATATTGGAACAATTGTCAATGTTCAAGAAATTTAAAAGCCGATTTTCAAAAGAGATTAAAATGTTTAGTAGACCACTTTTGCAAGAAAGTCTCGATACATGGAGAATAGATTGAAGGTATTTTAGATTCATCAAAATTGTATCAACAAGGTGGACGCTTTGCTGAAACAATGTGGAAGCAATATCCTTTTTTGGAGAATCCTAATGAAAACGGTGCTATAACAAGATTATGGAATACTTTAAGTGCTAGCTAATACCTGCAAGAAAACATATCAGAATATTTTAAATTAGCAGATTTGTGTCAAACCATGATTTTGGGATCAGTGGAGGATGAGAGAATGTTTAGTGCACTATCATTTTTGAAGTCAAAGTTGAGGAACAAGCTTGATAAACATGTGGATACATGTTTAAGATTATATGTAACAAAGTATGACGTTGACAATTTTCCATATGAAAGAGCACTAGCGCTTTGGCGATCATATTGTGATAGAAGGGGAGAAAACAATATAACAAATTTATCTAATGAACTTGATACAGAACATAATGTTTTGGAGGCTCATAATGATAGTACATCTGGAGAAGATCATGTTCAAAATGTAGAAAATGATGACCAAGATGACAATTGGGAAATTGAAATACCCTAGGACTCTTATTTTGGTATACATGTTCCGTTGATCATGCAAGATTACTACATGTCAAATTCAGGTAAAAATGGGTTCTATATTTTGTATTTTTCATTGTAACATTGCAGCTACATTTCTTTCATGTGTGTTATTTTAAGATTGATGTTTCATATTTAATCCTTACATTGTTTGCTTCTTATTTGTGACAGGAAATGAAGCAGTAAGCTGGATTTGATGATTTTGGGACCTATTTTCACATAGATAGCGTTTGACTAGTATTAAATGATAAATAACTAATTTAACAAGACTAATGCAAAGCATCAATGGGCTCATTCAAGTACATGAAACTACCTTGATGTCTAGCTTTGACATCTTAGAAAATTTTAATGGTATATATATTGCTTGTGTTTGGGGAATTTTGCTGAGTTTCGAGTTTTATATTTTCTTGGAAAATAATTATTGATATTTGGAAAATGTGTGATTTTATATTGGTATTGGAAACGAAGCTAGTTTTGATCTTTGATTGGAAATGAAATCAGATTTGATGAAGTTGGGACCTATTTCTTTTCACATAGATAGTGTCATAGTATTAAATGATAAAGAAGTAATTTAAGAAGTCTAACGCTAAGCAACAATGGGCTTATTCAAGTACATGAAATTGTGTTAATGTCTAGCCTTGATATCTTTGACAATTTTAGTGGTTTGTTTGTTGCTTGTTTAGAGGATTTTGTTGAGTTTGAAATTAGTCTCTTGAATGCTTATGGTTCTCATATCATGCATATATCGATAGATCGATAGATCCAGTTCTATTATTATAATCATTATTGTTTTCTTTATATATTTCGTGGTTTGAGGAAAGATATTTTATTTTCTTTCACTTTGTGGCATGATTTTGACATCTTCACCTTTTAGAATATAGTAAAATATTTTTCTTATTATAGATTTTTCTTGGAAAAGAATTATTGAGAGTTAGTTGCAAATGCACAATGTTGTGTAGCATTAGTGTGATACATATGGGATAGTGCAAAGCATAGTTTTGAAGATTAGTCTAAGTTGACTCGTACCTAATCAACTCAGTCAAGTTGATTGTTGGTTGAATAGCTAATTGTTGGTTCAATGGACAGAAGGTCTTGCAGGCACAAATACCAAAGGGAAAAATGGAGCCCATCATGGGGTACTCTTTGTAATTCTCCACCACTGCTACCTTTCCTCAAACTCCTCTCCAACCTCAATATCAGTGCTAGTAGTAGCATGACAAACAACACTACGCTTAGTAGAACTAGAAGAACGTGTTTTCCAAACTACATGAGAACTACTTCCCTCACGAGTCACCATGTGACATGCTTGGTCTCGGTGGTTCTCTTCCTTCTACTCCTGGTTCAATTACCATATCTTCATTGGAACCAACACTCCGAACTCCACTAGACAACGATTCACCATTTTGTAGTAGTGATTCGCCATTTGTACTGGTGATTCGCCAATTATATATACATATTATATTATTAATAAAATCGCCTTCCATTTTTCTTATGTATCATGGGGATTTGCCTATTTTATATATATATAAATTTAGGGGGGTTCTTAAAATTATCCCTGGTGCTGCAAACTATATTTTGGGCATGGAAATTAAGAGATATCGGGCAAAGAGGAAGCTCTGGTTAAACTAGAGGAAGTATGTCGAGACTATATTGCAGAGGTTCAATATGTAGGATAGTAAACCGGTGAATGTTCCTATTCCTGTAGGTGTAAAGCTGTCTGCTGAACAGTGTCCCAAGTCACAAGAAGAAGAGGAGTATATGTCCCATGTTCCATATGAAAGTGCAGTGGGTAGCCTGATGTATGCAATGGTTTGTACTAGACCAGACATTGCACATGCAGTGGGAGTATTGGGCAGGTTTATGTCAAACCTAGGGAAGGAGCATTGGACATCAGTGAAGTGGGTTTTCAGATATTTACATGGCACTAGTGATTATGGCTTATGCTACCAGGGAAGACCAGGATTGGAAAGAATGATGGACATTCGTGGTTTTGTTGATGCAAACTAGGCTAGAGATCTGGACCAAAGAAGATCTACAAGTGGGTATGTGTTTAGCCTATTTGGAGGTGTAGTTAGTTGGATGAGTAAAAGACAGTCTATAGTGGCTCTTTCAACTACAAAGGCAGAATACATAGTAGCCACTCATGCAAGCAAGGAAGAAATTTGGTTGCAGAGATTGTGTTCAAGTATGGGGTTGGTACAACAAGCTACAAGGATAGACTGTGATAGCCAAAGTGCAATTTTCTTGGCTAAGAACCCTGCTTATCATTCAAGGACAAAGCACATTGATGTTCAATATCACTTTGTTAGAGATATGGTTGAGGCTAAAAGGGTGTTGCTGGTAAAGGTGGACACTTTGAATAATGTTGCAGATGCATTGACGAAGTCTCTGAGCACTCAGAAGTTCTCTTGGTGTAGAGAAACAATGGGTGTTGAAGAATTGGGCCAATGACTAAGCTCTCCTGTGGCCCCCTGCGGAAAGAAAACAACAAGTGGGAGAATGTTGGGTATGTGTTATATTCTTTCCATGACTAAGCATGTGCGGGGGGGGCGATAGCCCCCCCTTTGCATTGGGAGCAACGGGGGGGTCACAGGAGGGGCAGTGCCCCGGCGGAAATTTTTGGTCCTTAATTTCCGGTGGGTAGTCCGCGCCGATGGTTTTGTGCATGGTTTTGCACATGGTTTTGGGGTACGATGGTTTTCAGCCTCTGGTATTTTTTGTAGATCCGGTCAAGGGACCTACGGTTATGTTATAATCCAGGGTTAATGGATTGGGGTTTATGTATGCTTCGGCATGTATATATATGTGTTGTAACACTAAAAGGAATATAATGAAAAATCAAGCTGGTCGTCCTGATTTGGGATCCAGGGGAAAATCTCTGTGTTTATCTATTTTATGTTGTATGCTCTCGCTATTATTTATTTTTTGTTATAAGATTCATGTGTAGATAATTTATGTTCAGGGTTAAATCCTACAGGAGACTCAATGGCTACAAAAAATTGTGGGATGACCAATGGAGGAAAAACTTCCGGTCGTTCAACTTCGAGATTCAGATGTTCTGGAAAAGAAGAGACAGGATGTGGATCAACTTCTGGTTGAACAACGTTAGGTTTTGGAGGTATGGTCTCACTGATTGGATGGATCGTGACCACGGGTAGTTTTGAGGAATCCATCTTGACAATAGTAGACAAACCAAGATTTGTAGAAAACAAATTGTGCTGACTCTAGTATATGGGAAGATGATGCTTCACCAGAGGTACTAATAGTACTGGTTTCGGTAGAGTGATGTCGCCTTCCGACCAAGCGTACCTTCCAGTGGTAAAGGTGGTTTC
The DNA here is from genome assembly GCA_034641835.2 of Pinus albicaulis. NCBI lineage: Eukaryota > Viridiplantae > Streptophyta > Pinopsida > Pinales > Pinaceae > Pinus > Pinus albicaulis. The sequence goes on along the minus strand of CM076578.1, from coordinate 1,644,711,283 downwards.
AATGCTAATCTATGCGAACGATGGGGAAAAGGATTTTGTTCTTCCACAATGACTAATTTATTTTAACCAAAAAAACAAAAAACAAAATATAAGGGTAATGTTAGGCAAAAGGTTTACCAAGAAATTGTGAATTGTAGGATACCTCCTCGTGAACCAAGAGGTACGGGCAGGCAATCTCCTTAAATATTGTGTTCGGTGTATCACAATTTACAAGGCGACTGACTCGGTTCACTATGGATGGATAAAAACCTAAATTTGTCCTCCAAAATATACCCGAAGCTACGTGGAGGCCCAAGTTTGTATTAGCGCTGTTTGATATGAAACCACACAGTGAGAGCACCCCTTTATACTTTTCGTACTGTAACACTGCCCGATATACCCGAAATTACATGGACGAGCTATGATATACTTACGTATGTGGAGTGAGGTATCACACTCGGAATGTATCACAGACAATTAATGATAGCTTCTATTTTTTATGACGCCGAAGCACGTCTCTAGCCTAGACCTTCTAAATGTTATCGTTATGGTTCCAATGCTTTGTTAGGTAAATTGATGTAAATTTTAGTTGATCTTGTTTATCAATTTTCCTTTCAAGGTTCACCGTGATGATGTGATGGAAATTCCTAAAATGCAAGCTAAAATGATAAGAAAACTTTCAATTTTAGTTTCTTCAATGAAAATCCTAGCTACTAGAGGGAAAGAGCAATCAATTTGAGAGAAAACAACAAAGAGCACAAACTAATATGCAGCTTTCCTAATTTGTTCCTATGCAAAACATACAATCCACTACATGCAAATGCATGTTTTTCTTTTCAGTAAATTTTATGTGAATGCAGAAAAGGAAAATAAATGCATCAAATCGATAAAAACAAATGCCTTTTACTTTGAGAAATGAGGAATTGAACAAAAATTTCTCTTTTTAGGAAAAATGAAGCTTTTAACTACAATTTCTCCTATCGGAAATGAATAATTTAACGAAAATTTCCTTTTCAAAAGAAAATGGATCTAATGAGTAACGAAAATACTTCGAAATTAATTTTTCAATGATAAAGAAAAATACTTTAAATAAACATTCAAAAAAAATTTCTTTCAAAGGAGGAAGATTCAGGTAAAGTCACTGGTCTCTATGAGGCAATAGGCTCTTGAAAATACAACAAACAAAAGGCTGAAAGAAAATGCAATGAAAAATTCAGTGGGAATTTGGTTGGATCTAGGGGGAAACACAGTCTCTAATGGGAGACAATGCATTGCAACTCACCCTTGAGTGGGAGACAGTGCTATGAAAGGCACTACGTCCTGTTCAACAGTGCGTTGGGCGCAACAGAGAACAAAAACTCAAGCTATTTAACAACTTCTAATGCAAATTTTGATTTCAAAAAACCTAATATTTAAGATTAAATGCTATTGGGTGGATAAACATAGGCAAACACACCAAGGATGAAGGGTAAACTCCCCAGCAGAGTCGCTAATTTGTTATGTGGAATTATGAATTACGGATAAAACATTCTTCCCTAAATGTGGTGCTATGCATTTAGAATAATAGGTTAAATACTTTTCAGATAATTTTCCTAACAGTAAATATACACACAGAATAGATCAAGAAACCTACTTGGGGTCCAAGTGCTTCCTATTCTCCTTATGTAGCTTCAAATCCAAACTAGATTGCCAAAATATTTCCTGCAAGAATGAACACTAAACAATAAAGAGATTGAAATATACAGATGGCTATTCAATTTATTCAGTTAAATCAATGAAACATGAACCATATACATCAGATAAGAATTCATAATATGAAAGATAGAAGATTATACAGATACATATGTGGGAAAGTAAGCAACAATATTTATTAATGGATAGAAGGGGAGGTTACAACCAACGATTGATTTGATGTCACCATCTCTAGCATCATCCCAACCTCATCATAATGAACATCTCTCCAGCAGCATATCACTCAAATCAAATCCTCAATTGAAATCCCACCAACACTTCTCTACTCAATTTATTCCTTCTCAAGCACTAGGATCTATGCTCAATTTATAGATGAGATGAAGGTATTTTTACAATCAATGAATTTCTAATAATAGGCAAGACATGTTCCCAAGCTCAGAGGTATCAAATGGACACATGGATTCAAAGTTTGACACATATGCACTCTTCTAGAAGGCATTGGCCAAGTGGAGATTCTGGAACAATGAGAATTTCGCTCCCAATTGGCCAATTCACCCTTGAGTGTTGGGAAGTGCTTTGCAGAGCACCCTTTAATGGAGGTAATTGCATATGCCATGCACTTAGCCCCTTGAGAGACTGTGTTGGTGAGCTCATAGGTGATATAACATATATTTCAAATATTTGAAACCTTGCAATGGAAGTCATGGATGATTTGTCTTTGTTCTTTGTCTTAGGGCATGTAGCAACTCAAATGATAGGGGATGATAGACCCTATTCATTGGTTATGGGGATGATGGCTAGTTTAACCAGGTCATTGGGAATGATGCCCAAATTGACCTATAACATTTAGGGAAGGGGATACCTAGGAATGTAGAAGCCTAGGACTTAGGGTTTTTAGGGAAAGGGACTTGGGGATTAGGAAATGGTAATGTAAGGGTAGGGATAGGGTTTTTAGATGAGTGGGAAGGGAATGCAAGCTATTAGGGCATCAATTTTTGGAATTAGGAATAAAAATATGGTTTCACTTAGGAACAAATACCGATTTTTCTTAAGAACAAAAACACTATGAAATCATTCTTTAGGAGTGCAAGGAGGCAAAAAATTGAGTGTACTTACTTGCAAGATTGTGTAAGAGGAACTTGTTGAACTTTTTGAAGAGTTTGGAGGTGTTTTGTTGAGTTTTTGTGCCTGTCGAATTTACTGAGAAAAAGCACAGTGCATCGGGCAAAAGCGGAACGCCTTGCCCAGAAGCGTAGTGCTAGTGGGGAGAAAGTGCAGCATTGCCTGCTCTAAGTGCAATGCCACCCTCTAAAAGCACAATGCCGGTGAAAAAATAAGCCTCTAACCCTACAAATCAACTTTTTTGGCTATGGGAGTGCATACTTAATGGATGAAATGACAAATGAGCTTATTTTTTATGTCTCAGTGGTATTTATACTTGTAATATCCCCAAATGGGAACAATTAGAAATATTAAACAATACTGCTAAGAAAATAACGCAATTCAGAAAAGTAAGAGCAGGAGGAAAATATGGAGGATCAATATGTACATTTACAACAGAAAATCAGAGTTATATTGAAGCCCATGAGTTATAGAACAGAAAATAAAAGGCTTTACATGAAGAAATCCTCAAAAATGAGGTGCTGCAACCATAGAATATGACTGGACAAGCTTGACAACATTATTTTATTGGCTAATAATAGTTGTAGATTACAATTTAGATCTAGAGTAGATCTATGTACAAAAATTTAGATTTATATCAGATCTGTACACTAGATAGGCTCCTCTACAAATTCCCCTTGGGGTTTTTAGCACATGAAGTAGATCTGAGATCTTATGCAGCAGATTTGCAGATTGATTCAGAAATTCTGAAGAAAATACAACAATATTCAGATCATATCTGAATATGACATGGATTAGATCTGAAATCCATGGATCACCACAGTGAAGGGTATATTCCCTACACTAGATATCTCTCCTCCAAAATTCTGCCAAAACACCCTGCAACTGTACACTTGCAAATAACATAGCACTAGAAGGAAAACTGTGTTGTAGGCTCTAGAAAATATGTGGCCTCAAGCCAAGATCTAAAATCAGTGCTCCAATCATCCAATAATCTCTTGTCAAGGGGATGGAAGACTTTCCCACTGAAAAGAGGCACTAGAATGGCCTAGATCTAAGTAGATCTAGCCTCCACATGCTGCATCTTACAAAGACAACCAAAACCTCAATGAGATCCATGTTTTATTTGGAAGAAGAAGCTTGGCCTTCAGCCTGATAGTGGGCAAGAAATGCAAAACTCTTCCAAGAGGCCTCTCAAGGAAAGATATGGGATTCCTAAACAGGAAATCCTTGTGCTAAACAACACTATTCTCTGCTAAACAACAAGGAGAATATGAAATGTATAAACAGACACAATCTTCATAAAATGTTAATCATCAACAGCCTTCTCATGTTGTCCTCCTCTTCCTTTTATAAGATTGAGATCTTGCAAAACCCTAAACCATCTCAATGATTTAGCTTCTTTCACATGTGCCACCTCCAAATAAGACTGCACTGTGCATCAATGAGGATCACTTCTTCTAGACAGCACTGTTGATTTGGTCATGGTTGACCCAGTCAAAACATTTAGCCCCTTTCACACCTAAGGGTGCTTATTTACATAGCCTAGATTTAGCTTTGTTCACATGTGGCATTGATTTATTTGCTGATTTAGGAGTTTTTATTGTCCTCCTTTTCACATTTATTCATGCAACAAGAAAATGAATAAAAAATGAATATTCCCATTAGCATGGGCTAATTGGGAATATTACAGTCCTCCCCTCAAAAATGTTTCTTGTCCTCAAGCAACTGATAAGGTGAGTGCTGCAACACTTCTCCTCCTCCATTGGTGACATCAAAATGAGTTAAGCAACCTCCATAAGCCAAGTGTTCACCAAACAATCCAACCATGGCTTGCTCCTCCAAAGTTCTCATGAGATGCAAATAGCTCATCCCATAAGGAGACAATAGATCACATGAAACAAACATGGTTTTCCCAATGCTCTCTCTGAAATATGAAACATAAGGTACATGGAGAGTAGCCATCCCATAGGGCACATGCATACCTTCCCTCCTTCCTCCATACATCCCCATAAAAAGTATAAGTACATCATCAATATAGGGGATCAAAACAATGTACATACAAACAGAAATTTGTGCACATGGAGGTGGGTCATAGTCCCACATGTGGAACCAACGCAGTGCATCTCCTGCCTGCATCAGATCTAGATATGGTAAGTGGTTTTCCCACCACTTACTTGTTGTCCATACCATCTCACCATAGCTGAAAGTGTGAGATATATTTGGTGCCTTAGGGAAGCACCCATCATGTTGCAAAATCTCCCTTTTCCTTCCAAGGGAGTGGCCAAATTCAGAAATTTTTGTGGCCCAATAATGGCCATGAGGCTTATAAGATACAATACTCCTCCTTGGAGTCATGGCCTACAAAAACATGGTGGAAGAATGCATGAAATCAGAATATAAAACATGTGTAACAAGAGCATTTTCTTCACCAACAATCCTCCTCCTATCAATGGAGTGGTGCATAGATCTATTCTCTCCCTCAAAAAGAGAAAGAGAGGGATGATTTAACTCTCTCATAGAGTCATGTTGCTGCTCCATCTCCAAATGGTTCATGCATCTTTGACAATGCTGATATAGTTCTTTTTCAAAGCCCTCCCAATAGTAGCTCCTCAAGATGATGTTGTTGAGCTTCATAGAATATGTGTGGCTGAAATAGAACTCTTCATAAGCCCTTTGAAGTAACTTCTCCTTGAGCTTGGAGGCTCTAGACCAGAAGATCCTACCATGGTTATAGATGAATCCATCTAGGATTGAATAGCTTCCATCATGTAACAAGTCATCTAGAATCATACAAGTGTGAAGATCCTTGGAATATTCCACTAATAGTTGGGATTTCCAATATGGATCTAATTTTCCCAACAATGACTGCACTGATAATGTGTCATCTGAAATTTCTGCCATGTTTCTGCTCTCCTCCTTGAAATTTCTCATGTCAAAGGTGTATGTTGGAAGGTCATGCCTCCTATTTTTCTCCTCCTTGACATCGCCCATGCCAAAGGTATAAGGTGGAAGGTTGCCATTTCTTCCTTGCTTCCTCTCTTGTATATTCACATGGTCAATAGAAAATGGAAGTTCTTGGAAGTTAGTCTCCCATGGAAGGCTATCATCTACCCAAAACCTCCTTGGCCTTTCCAATGTATGCATGTGTGACCACCATCTCTCATCATGTATGGAAAAGTGTTCTCCAAACAAGTTTGTCTCCTGATTCAAGGATTGCATTCCTTGCTCCATGATGGTGTCACCCTTCATTCTTGCAACATCTTTTCTTAGCGTAGTATGAGATGAAAGAATGGATAATGGTGATAAGGGAAAAATAATTTCCCTCTTCTTAAGCCTTCCCCATACTCTCAGCAATGTAGTATGGTCTTCTAGTGCTCCCTTCCACCTTGGATCTATGAAAGGAGCTTCAATGCATGAAACATATTTCATCAAATCTGAATTAGGTGGTCTCCCAGGTGGTATGCCATAAGATAATAACATCTCATGGCTCATCCCCATGTGAAAAATAGATGGGAACATCTTATGACTGCTTCCACTGCACAAATCCATCTCTCATTTCTATGTGGAAGTATCATGATAATGGGGTATCACTCTCATGGATGCAAGAGTGCTTCTGTTTGGAGCAATTTCCCCATATTCTTCTCCATCACCCACCTTCTGCAAGATCTCACAGTCTAAGGTTCTCCATTTAGATGTAGTTAACTGATGAACACCCATCATCTCCTTGGTGTCAAGAGTCTTGATCACAAAGGGCTGATCTGCCATAGTGTGTGTTCCCAAAACTGGATGCAATTTTGGGACACATTCCTTCCATTGTATTGTCTCATTGTCTATCATCATAGACACATGTTTCTCATTCTCTTCATGTGTAAGATCCTTGGGCCCTTTTTGTAAAGATACAAGATCCCTCTTAGGGGAAGCAATGGCTGCATCTCCATTTCTCAATAAAAATAGATCTCCTCCTATTGTCACAGCACTGGAGGATATTTCCAGCACTTCTTCTTTCTTCTCCTCATCAATGGAGCATGCCTCATCAATAAGAGATCCTTTCTCTTGATCTCTCCTTGAAAAAGGAACACTCATGTCTTCCTCTTGAGAAGAATGTTCTTGCTGAAGTGGGGCCTTTGCCCTTGGAAAATCATGTAGCATATCTTTAACCCCTTCAACAATGTTCTAGAATGGAGTTATACTCATGGATCCTTCCATCTCATGCAAAGGTTCTGAATTCTTGGGCTTATTTTGCTTACCCAAGGAAGTTTCAAATGGATCAACATCAAATCTTTTCACTAACCTCCTAGTGAACTTTGCATAAGTAGAGATGTTTACATTTTTCAATGAAGAAAATTCAAATAACCACCAGGCATAAGCCTTACCTTGGAGGTGCAGTGCTACTACTCTTATGGATTCTTCTTCAAAAACTTTATGTAGTTGGAAATATGTGTCTAGTTTCTTTACCCAAGACTTGGCTGAGCTCTCGGGTGATCCATCAAATGTAGGTAGAAAAGTCCTACCCAATGTGTGCTGCATGCACCCTCTTCTTTTATTGTATATAATGGATTTTATTTCTTCTTTAAGTTGAAAAAATCCAGGAAGATTAGATTCTCTTTGAATCTTTTAGACTGAGATTCATATTCTTGGAGATAGTCACCAAGAGTCTCCTCTTTAGGTGTCTCTTCTCCTGCTTCTTCTCTGTCTAGGAATGTAGGCATGCTACAATGTTGTAGATTTGGTTGTGTGGCTGAATGCTCACACATATAAGATGAAGAAATGGGGCTTTCTTCATGTGAAAATCTCTACAAAGGATCTGCAATTATTTCATTCCTCATTCCCCTGATTTCACTTTTCAGCTCATGCATAGCTTGGAACAGATTTTTTGAGAACTCTTTCCCTTTCATTCTTCCAGATAAAGGGGTTTGAACCTTGTCTTCTCTATCATAAGTGTAATCAATATTCTTCTTCTGCCTTCCCTTCATTATAAAATACATATTGGCTTCTTAGAATGCACAGGCTATGCCAATATTATGCTCTGATACTACTGTAATATCCCCAAATGGGAACGAGCAGCAATATTAAACAATACTTCTTAGAAAATAACGCAGTTCGGAAAAGTAAGAGCAGGAGGCCAATATGGAGGCTCAATATGTACATTTACAACAACAAATCAGAGTTATATTGAATCCCACGAGTTATAGAACAGAAAATATAAGACTTTACATGAAGAAATCCTCAAAAATGAGGTGTTGCAACCATAGAATATGATTGAACAAGCTTGACAACGTTATTTTATTGGCTGATAATAGCTATAGATTACACTTCAAATCTAGAGTAGATATGTGTACAAAAATTTTGATCTATATCATTTATGTACACTAGATAGGCTCCTCTACAAATGCCCCTTGGGGTTTTCAGCAAAACACCATGTACATGAAGTAGATCTAAGATCTTATGCAGTAGATCTGCAGATTGATTCAGAAATTCTGAAGCAAATACAACAATATTCAGATCAGATATGAATATGACATGGATTAGATATGAAATCCATGGATCACCACAATGAAGGATAGATTCCCTACACTAGAGATCTCTCCTCCAAAAGTCTGCCAAAACACCCTGCGACTGTACACTTGTAAATAGCGCAACACTAGAAGGGAAACTACGCTGTAGGCTCTAGAAAATATTTGGCCTCAAGCCAATATCTGAAATCAGTGCTCCAATCATCCAATACTCTCTTGTCAAGGGGATAGAAGACTTTCCCACTGAAAAGAGGCACTAGAATGGCCTAGATCTGAGTAGATCTAGCCTCCACTTGCTGCAGCTTACAAAGACAACCAAACCCTCAACAGTATCTACGTTGTAGTTGGAAGAAGAAGCTTAGCCTTCAGCCTGATAGTGGACGATAAATGCAAGACTCTTCCAAGAGGCCTCTCAAGGAAAGAGATGGGATTCCTAAACAGGAAATCCTTGTGCTAAACACCACTATTCTCTGCTAAACAACAAGGAAAATACGAAATGTCTAAATAGACAAAATCTTCATAAAATGATAATCGTCAACAACCTTCTCATGTTGTCCTCCTCTTCCTTTTATAAGATTGAGATCTTGAAAAACCCTAAACCATCTCAATGATTTAGCTTCTTTCACATGTGCCACCTCCAACTAAGATTGCGCTTTGCATCAATGAGGATCACTTCTTCTAGACAACACTATTGATTTGGTCATGGTTGACCCAGTCAAAACATTTAGCCCCTTTCACACTTAAGGGTGCTTATTTACATAGCCTAGATTTAGCTTTGTTCACATGTGGCATTGATTTATTTGCTGATTTAGGAGTTTTTATTGTCCTCCTTTTCACATTTATTTATGCAACAAGAAAATGGAACAAAAATGAATATTCCCATTAGCTTGGGCTAATTGGGAATATTACAATACTTCATGATTTGAATGAATTGGGCCTTGGGGCCCACTTTTTCTTTCTTCACTTTCACTTTAAAATCTGAATTTTTACTTTTGCACTTGACTTTTTCCTTGAAAAATTTATCATCTGATGAATTTGAAAAATGTTTTATTTGACATTTTTAATGCTTTGTCATGTTGGGATCTCTGAGTTAGCATCTTGGGAATCATGATACTTATTACATTTTGATGACATAAAATTACATAGTGAAAATTAAAAATTACATATGAAAACCAAAATTACATGCTGAAACAAGAATTTTTCTTTACAAATCATCTTCATATGGTGAAGAGATGTTATTGGATCACCCTTTACTTGCTGGTCTTATGCAGTGGAAATGAAGTTGTATTGGACCTTGGAAACCCTAATGACCTAATGGCAACTTTGAAAAACCCTAAAAGACGTAATGATACCTTCAAAGACTGAATTTCAAGATGACATGACTCATATTGACTTTATGGATGGTGTATAGTCAGCAAGGTATGATACTATGCTAGAAAGTAATCAAATTTTAGGAAGAGATGTTTTTGGACTAGGGCTACCATCAGTGACTCAATTTTTGCACGACCTAGTGGAATGAATAAAAATTTCTGAGTGGAACCCCTAAAATGATAAGAAATGAAGATTTTTGATCACTGATGGCAGAATGAAAATACTGACACTAACACATCAACACTTTCATGGCGACACTAGTGCCACAACGGCCAACACAACACAGATGCAACAAGAGCATACACCATAGGTATGAGAAACACATATGCAACCAACATAAAAGCATGACTAACACACCACCGATTCAGTACAAGGGTTGAACCATGCTCTGATACCACTTTTTGGTATCAGATACCACACAAAGAGAACATAAACCAAACACCACCCAAGGAGAGCGCAACCATGCTTTGATACCACTCTGTAACAACCCCTTCCCACATCTACCCAAGTTGCTGACAAACCAAGGTAAAGATGTGAAGAGAGGATACTATAATGAGATTCAATCTCCTAGGTGACCTTAAGGAAGTGGAATCGACAGAAACACAACATACAGACCTTGTTCATCAACAAAAACACCCACAAGAGGTAACCCAACCTTTCATACCTCTTACCCCTGGGTCACATTGACATTTTGACCTCTTTGAGCCATAGACGTAGGCATAAAACTACATTCCAATAGCCAGGAGGCTATAGCCACAGGAATAACACTACATGTCAATGGCCAGGGCCCGAAATACTCAGTTTGTGCCAGTAGCCTAAGGATTTGAGCCACCTTTTTAGGCCTAGAACCCAATGCTCCGCCTAGAATTTCATAAGAGTTGAAAGATTATAAATAATAATAGGACAATATAAAAACAATCCATTAGGGGAATTTTGAGGTCTAAAATGGGCTTCCTAAGAAAATTATAAAATAATAATGGAAATAATAAAATAAAATTTGATTACATCATCAAATTTTAGAGGGAAAATATTAAAAAAAAACTTCTTTTTCAACTCGTATTTTCAACTTATCTCCCAAATTTTTTACTCAAATTTCAAGCGGGAGTAATTTAATTCCTCATCCAAGGAGTACCCATGTTGCATATTTTTGATGGATACTTCTACATGAAAAATGATAAATACATGAAAAACGTGATTGCAATCACGTTTTTTCATGTATTTTTCATTTTTTGTGTAGCAGGGTGTATCAAAAGTATTCAACATGGGTACTCCTTGGATGAGGAATTAAATTTTTCATCCAAAGAGTACTCCCACACGAAATGTGAGTAAAAAATTTGGGAGATAAGTTGAAATATGAGTTGAAAAAGTAGTTTTACTATTTTATTATTTTTTAGTCTTTTTACCATTTTAATTAAAATTTGGTGAATCATCGATCCCCCATGGTTGACATCATCATATTGAATCCTATTGGTTCTTATAAATTTTATTTTGGTTGTACCTTTTTCTTAGGAGGCCCATTTTAGACCTCAAACTTTCCCTAATGCACATAAATAAGAACTCTTATAGAACCCTCGAAGCCATGAAAAGCATTTTTTCAAACATGTCACAAACATTGAAACTACAGGTTTAAAAAACAGATATGAGCATAGAGGTCTAATAATTATTTGAGAATTGCTAAGAAGAATTTGACTCTTACATCATTACCTGCAATACAATCTATTTTACTATAGCTACATTGTGCATTCATTTACAAGTAAAAACATGGATAGAGCCATACATCATCACTGATAAAATACATGCTTATAACCAACATAATAACAATAGAAACACCATGGATACAACAACAATAGAATCCACAAATAAACCAATGCACTGATACATCAAATACCAAAGGAATGATCTCTTCATTAATGATTGTAGAAAACCAAACGGAGATGGAAATTCCATGTTCCTGCACCCGACCATAGATTCGCTGAGCCAAATATCTCTTCAGCTAATCACCCCCATGCCATATTCCAAGCATGAATTTGGGATTCATAACCAACCAAAAAGAACCAAACAAGCACAAATGCTACCAGAGTTCTTCGCTTACACTGTGATGAATTTTCCTGTCTCCTAGTCTCTTAGGCTTTATCGTAATCCACAGTCTAAATGAAGGATCACTAGGCCCTAAACCGAGACATAATCTTCAGGCTTTACCATACATCGCATCACAGGACTACTAGGTAAAAATATAGAGCACCCACCTCTCATGCTTTACCACATTATCCATCCTGGATCACTAGGCCCTAAACTGAGGCAAACCACATCTAGCCTTTATCGTATATCCCGCCATTCATAGGAAAGGATTCCTAGGCCCATCAAGGGAAAACACTATATGGATTTTACTGCAACCCAAAGTCTGATCAAGGGGTTACTAGGTCATGTGTTGTATCAATTCAAAGATCCACCTCACTCAGCTTCGAATCCAATTCGAAAATCTAGCTCAATCGAAGTATGAGAACCCATCTCATCGAGTCTATCCAGAAATGAAAAGGCTAGGCTGAAAATGCTGTCATACCTGGAAAAAACCCATGCCAAGACAAAAAATAACCACATGCAATACCATGCATGCCAGATCTAGCAAGGAAATCACACATGAAAATCAATATCTGCAAAAAATCCTGTTGTAGTTTCTTGATCCTACGTTTCCTTGATTTTTTTCCTTTCTTTCTCCAATGCCAAAGTGCTCCCAGAAAACTCTGAGTGTCCAGGAGTGAGTGAGAGAGAGAGAGAGATAAATGAGAGATCTCCAAAAATGAATTAAAAAAAATGTTACCAATTGATCCTCAGAAGCCTTTTTATCAACGAGGCCTCTATTTGATTCATTTTCCATTATTTTCCTTTGTTTTCCTCCTCACATGTAACCTGTGACCTTTCACCTTCCCTTTCTCCTAATTTCCATTATTTTCATAAATAAATGTGCCAAAAATACTTTTGCCTCTCTAAAGCCTTAGCCATTGCCTTTGTCAATTTTTTTTAGCCATAATAACCGAAATGAACACCCACTAGGACATTTTTTCCCAACATTCAGCTTGGAATACGTGTCCCATCAACTATGGTTATTATTTTAACTTTATTACAGGAATTTTCACCAAGGTTGTTACACAATTGCCAAAAATAAGTTTTGCGAAATCCATTGGTTCGTTGTGTCCGTTCAAGGGAGTAACATTATGTTTCATGTATCGTTCCGAGTCTACTCAAATATGGTTGTTTCTGCACATATACGGAAGCCATAGGTGTGAGCATTCCATAGCAAAGTATCCTTGTAACTTACTTGACTAGTCCATTCCTAACAATAGTAAGTATGCTTCTGGTATATCTATTATCACTATGTTTATGCATTGGTGAACTTGTTTGTCGGATGATAAAAAAATAATCACGTCTTTGAGTTCACCAAATGCATGGACAAGAGTATTTTCTAGCTGAATAATTTGTGAATCTATTTTATTCCATTTTGCATTGATTTTCTTTGTGATAGACAATGGAATTATGTTTACTGATGCACTAGAATCAACCAATCAATTGTGTACACTGAAGTTGAATATTTCAAACGTTAAGAGAAAGGGAGGGAATAGTGTATTTTCTTCCATTTTTAAAGCATTAAGAATTGATTCGAGGGAACCAAAAGACATACATGATCCCTTATATGAAGTGGAGAAATTACCTGTGGAAGATTACGCAAGTGTGCATAAGAGAATGTCCCACTGACTTGTGATATTTGTTAACTAAAACATTGAAAGTTTTACAGGAACCTTCTTCATGTATTGAACTATGTTATAGTCCATAGTGGGAAGGATGGCCGAAGTGTCTAGGGAAGTGGATTATTTTGTGACTTCCAAAATGATGGTCTTATATTTTCTATTTACGGAAGCACTTTTCACTAAACCTTCTTTCCCAGACTTGCTCTGAGTGTTCTATGTTGACTTGACGAGTGAACTAATTTTTCTTAACAAGCCTTCTTTGAGTTTCTTCTTTTTCAACTCTATTTTAGTGGCTGACCCTTGAATTCTCAAATTGTAATGGTTGGTCTCCTTCTGGGGCGGAGATTCACTCAGAGATTATTTCTTAGTTTTTCTCTTTTGGGCTGGGAGTACACAATTGAACATGTTCACTGCATTCCCGACACTTGGAGTTTCTTTGGTTACAATAGTTTCTTCCTTTTCTTCTTTAGGCTTGGTCTACTCATCAGCCATTATCGCATCCCAAAGATGCATAGCAAGAATTCTCATGACGTGATTCCACTATGGGAATGTTTTCTTGGAATGGAAAACTTTATTCTATGATTAGTATGTGTCCATGCCCAACCTGTCAAGATTCAACGTGACGTTCAAGATCTCACAGAATTTGTCGGTTGGTTATTGCTGCTACCCGAATTCACAATTCTTTTGAGGAAGTTGAATTGCGAAGGCTTTCTTCTCACGATAGTCTCACTTCACCTTTGTTTGAGTTTTGCAATCTCATTTGAGATATTCTTAGCCATATGAGTCAAGTTCTCATTAGAAAACTTTTGAGGTATAAAATGGTCGTCACAAGAAAAATTTAGAACCAAAATAAAATTTATAAGAACCAATAGGATTCAAGATGATGATGTCAACCATGGGGGATGATTCACTATTTTTGGGGTAAAACAGTAAAAATATTAAAAAATAATAAAATAATAAAACTACTTTTTCAACTTGTATTTTCAATCTATCTCCCTAAGGTTTTACTCAAATTTTGAGCTTGAATACTGGTTGGATGCAAAATTTAATTACTCATCTAAGGAGTACACATGTTTCATACTTTCGATGGACCCTACTACATGAAAAATGAGAGATACATGAGAAAATGTGATTGAAATCACATTTTTTCATGCATTTCTCATTTTTTGTGTAGTAGGGTCCATCGAAAGTATGAAACATGGGTACTTCTTGGATGGAGAATCAAATTCTGTATCCAAAAATTGATACAACTCGAAATTTGAGTAAACCCATAGGGAGATAAGTTGAAAATACGAGTTGAAAAAGTATTTTTTTCTTTTTTCCCTCTAAAATTTGATGATATAATCTAATATATTTTATTTTTTCCACTATTATTTTATAATTTCCTTAGGAGGCCCATTTTAGACCTCAAAATTCTCCTAATGCAAGATTGGATGTTTCTTTCTCTTTGGCCTCGCTCACGAAGGTCTGAGAGCTTTTACCTGTGTATTTGGAGTCCTTTGTTGGTTGATTGTATGAGATGACTCCGATTGCGCACAATTCATTCTCAACCATGATACCCTCTTCATAGTTTTCCATTAATGTTGGTTTCGTAATTTGCTTCACAAACTGCACAATGCTCACTGGCAAGGAAAAAGTGTAGTAATATATTGTGATGGAGTCATGAGGTTTCGTGGCTTCAGTAAATCTGTTCAAGACTTGGTTGAACCTCTGATTGAAGTCTTTCACTTTCTCTTTCTGCTTCATCTTTATATTACCTAGCACTTTTAATATCATGGTGGGGGTCTTATCATTAGCATATTGTTCAAGGAAAATTTTCTTAAAGCCCCTCCAATTTTGGATGGAGTTCAGAGGGAGTCTGTGATACCATACAACTAATCTACCATCCAAGTTACATGGGAAAATTCTACATTCAATATCAACATGACGTACCTCTAGTTTTTGCAGGTGTAGGTAAAAATTTTCTAGATGATCTTCAACCTTCACTATTTTATCAGGGTCATATTTGTGCAACACACGTGAAAGTTCAAGTGGGCCTTGAGTCATCCAATCTAGATCTTGGTCTGCCATGTCTTATTCTTCTCTATCCTTCTCTTCTTTGTTAGATTATGATGGCTCTTATTCTTCGTCCTCATCGCCCAACTCGTGAAAATTTATGCCTGAGAGTATGAGGTTATCTCCGTTACCACCACTAAAAACTGGAGGCTCTTCCACGCTCTCCACAGACTCTAATAATTCTTCAAAGGTGGAAAGGAACACATCTTCAAGGGAGGAAACCACTATCCTTGTAGGAGTGGTTTTTTTCTTCTTTGGAGAATATGGAAGAATAAGTACTACCAGGATCAATCCAATTTCTTTCATGAACTGGCGGGTTATAGGACAGATAGCCCGAATTTGATTGTATGAGATTTCACAAGTTCGTGTAGGCTATGGATTGAAAGAGTCACAAACTTCAAGAAAATGTGTAGGGGAGGTGAAATGAATGTTTTTTCCTTGATAGAAATATGTGATGTTGGGGTTGGTGGGGTTATTAGCCATAAAAGACTAGCGACCCTCCTTCTAGCACCAAAAATGTTGACGGTGTTGGAGCCACCAACATTAAGGGGATCTCCCCGATATGATGTCCCAATTATACCTCACACTTTTTGGTGTAGAAGTCCCATTGTGAATAAAGGCTCGGTTTCCATATTCTTAAATATATGCCTTGGCTCTAACTGTCAGCACGAGAGAGGGGTGCAGATGTAGTTTTGAAAATCAAGGGGGTGTGCCTGGGGAATGTCCAATTGCAAGTGTGTCAAGGTTATACTACTGCGGTGAAGAAAGAGAAGTGAGCCTCTAAGAGAGAGGTAATAGTACCACCAAAGAAGAGACACACATGAACAAAATGATTTCATCTAACATCCAATGGAATAGTCTACAAGGGATATGATGGTCAACCAACAATTGAGAAATATATGCCTAATATCCGATGCAATAGTCCACAAGGATGGGACAACAATAACAACAATTAAAAAACATTCTCAATAAGATAAACACTAAAACAACCGAAATAGTTCAACTATATTAGTACATGTGAAAGAAAACATGAAATACAAACATCCGAAAAATAGTCTTACAAACTGTAACATACACCTCCCCTCACATCTACCCAAGTCAAGCACACCCAAGTAACCAGCCAACTGGGGTAAACATGAGCTGAGGGAAGTTAAGAGTAGAATCAACCACCTTGGTGACTTTAAGGAAGTCGAATTGACACAGAAAACCATAACACAGACTCCTTGCACTTGCTACAGGACTCCCATAGGTTATCCCATCCATCAAGCTAACTTTTCCCTGGATCCCATTGAATTTTTCTAAATAAAAACCCCAGATGCTCCCTTGATATGGGCAAGGGTACATTTGGGAGGCTCTAGATGCTCCCACAACATATTCATGTGTGCATCTAGGGACTCAATTTCCCAGACCTATGCCTATCGTGGGATTTAAGACACTTTTAAAGCCCATAATCCCGAACACTGCCCATAAATTCATGTACATTTTAGAATCCATTAAACACATGATGAAAATGAAAAATAGCAAAAAACTGACCCCATGACTAGGCCCGACAATCCCTAACTGGGACTGACATTCTATAAAAAAATTGACATGAATGAAACCTACAGGTCTAGGATACAAGACAAAGTATGAATGACTAAAAACTCTTATGAGACATTACAAGAAGGATCAACACCCTCTACCTTGAACATATATGACATCAATTACATACTACATCCATTATTTTAACAATTACATGTAAATACATGAAATAACCATGACATGAACTAGTCATTTAAACATGCTTATAACCAACATAAAACCATGGAAATAATATTGAGATAACAACCATTAAATCCACATATTAATAGTTAAAAATAAAGAGAGCTTAGCTTCCATCAAACATAGTCAATAACCGACCAGGTTTGGGACTTCCATGTACCACCCGACCATAGGCATGGCTGAGCCAAATCTCTCTTCATCCAGTTACCCCCATGCGATATTCCAAGCATGAATGTGGGATCTCATGGATAAACCAATCCAAAAATAACCAAGGGAATCCAGAGGTTAAACCACCTCCACCCTAAGTATACCATGACCACACTAAAATTGATGCCTCAATCATAAAACCAAACCAAACTTGGAATGCCATCCGTAATCCATCACTATCCTTGAGGAATTTTATGTGTCCTTGTCTCTCAGGCTTTACTAAAATCCAATCTTGGATAACTATGCCCTAAATCGAGACACCACCCTCAAGATTTACCGTGTATCCTGCCAAAACTGGTCAAGGGATTCCTAGACCTTTGGGAATTTTCCTTGAGACCACCTCTGCCCTGGATCCTGAAATCCATCCGACAATTCCAAAGCTCATAACTGAGATCAAAATCCAAACACACCATGGAATTCGAAAAAAGGAAAGGAAAGACTGAAAACCACTATAAAAACCTAGCAAAACCATGCCACTGACAATAAGAGAACCAAATACCAACATGCAGAAGCCATGCATGTCCAAAAAAACTAGGAAATCACACATGCAATATGTTACCTACAAGAATTCCTACTGAAGCTGCTAGATCCTGCTCTTCCTTTCTTGATCCTTCCTTTCCTTTCCTTTCCATGTCCTTCCTTTGCTTACTATCCACTTTCTTGGCTCAATGTTGAAATGCTCCAAGAAAAATATAAATATATAAGAGTGAGAGAGAGAGATAATAATGAGAGAGCTCCAAAATTGAATTGAAAAAAGGTACTAATTGATCCTCAAAAGCCTTTTTATATCAACGAGGCCTTAATTTTCTTCATTTTCCATTATTTTCCTTCATTTTCCTCCTCACATGCAACCTCTGACCTTTTACCTTCGTTTTATCCTAATTTCCTTTATTTTCATAGATAATGTGCCAAAAATACCTTTTTCCTCTTTAATGCCTTAGTCATTTCCTTTTCCAGTTTTCCTTATCCATAACCACATATCCAGTAATGCCCACTAGGATATATTTTCCCAACATTCAACTTGGAATAAATTTCCCTTAACCGCGGTCTTATTTTTACCTTATTAACTTTTATTACATGAACTTTTTCCCAGGTCTATTACAGAACCCTCCCCCTTGGGGAACACTGTCCTTGGTGTTGAACCACACCTACATATCAACAAAACTACTGAAAAGAAAACATAATTCTCATGGAGCTTTATAACTTAGCTCGATGCAGTATTTATAATGAATAAATTGCTCAAAAGAAAAAAACCACGATAACATGACCATATAACATCCATATCGCTTATTGGAGATTTATAACTTATCTCATGGAAATATTAACATCCATATACATAATTAAATATATCAAAACATCACCAAAACATATGCCAAACATATACCAAACACAAAACCAAAAATACTTTGCCTCAATTGGAAAACAATGAAGGATACATGCCCCCCATCTGATCCTTCATATCCCATGTAGCTTCATCGGGCCCAAAGTGATTCCATTTCACTTTAACTTAGTCGATGGCTCTGTTCTTGAGCATGAGCTGCTTCCATTGCCATATGCACTGAGGTTCCATTTGAAATTATCCTTCTTGCTCCACCTGCAATATAGACCAATCAATAACATTATCAACATCCTTTATATACCTTTTAAGTAATGAAACATGAAACACATCATCGAATTTCACTGTTGGAGGCAGTGCAAGTCGATAGGCCACTGGTCTAATCCTCTCAAGGATCTCAAAAGGCCCACAATATCACGGTGCCAACTTGGCATAAGATCGAATCCTCAAGGAGCTCTTCTTGGGCTTGATACGCAAATAAATATGTTCCCCAACCTGAAACTCCCTAAATACCATGTGTTGGTCTACATAAATCTTCTGTTTGTCTTGTGCTACCTTTAGATTCTTCTTTATAACCTTCATTTATTACTCCATGTCTACCAACATGTCTGGTCAAATCAACACCCTATTAACTGGATCACTCTAACTGATAGGAGTATTACATTTCTACCCATACAGTGCCTCAAAGGGACTCATCCCCAATCACTCTTGATACCCATTGTTGCATGAAAACTCAACTAATGGTAGGTACTCTTCCCACTTTCGTTTTTGATGTATCACATACATCCTCAACATGTCCTCCAAGATCTTGTTGACCCTCTCAGTTTGTCCATCTGTCTACAGATGATAATATGTGTTGAAAGCCAACTCAGTGCCCAAACCTACAAATAATTCCTTCCAAAACTTGGAAGTGAACTTTGCATCCCTGTCTAACATAATATTCTTTGTAACACCATGATATCTAAATATGTCTTTGATGAACACTTGTGCTACATCACTAGTTGAATACGTAGTCTTCACTAGGATGAAGTATGCAACCTTCATCAACGTGTCCACAACAACCATGATAGAATCATGTTGTCTCACTATCCTTGAAAAAATTGTAATAAATTCCATGGAAATGACCTCCCATTTCCATTCTTGAATCGCAATAGGCTGTAGTATGCCACCTGGATCCCTACACTCTGCCTTTACCTTCTGACAATCCAAAAACCTAGCCATGAACTCTGATACATCCCTCAGATTCATCCAATAATAGAATATCTTCATTGCAGTAAACATCTTTTGGTAGCCTGGGTGACATGAATATTGTTTCACATGAAAATCTCTTAAGATCACCTTCTTTAACTCACTGTTGTCTGGCACATATATCCTATCTCTGAACTTGACTGTAACACCCCCTTCCCACATATACCCAAGTAACCAACCAACTGGGGTAAACATGTGACACGAGGCTACTATAATGAGATTCAACCTCATGTGCGACCTTAAGGAACTATAACTGATGGAAACATAATATACAAACCTTGTACATCATCAATGACACCCCCAGGAGCTAACCCAACCTTTCAGGCCTCTTACCCTTGGGTCATACTTACATTTTGACCTCTTTGAGCCATAGCCGCGAGCATAACACTACATGCTAGCGACTAGGAGGTTATAGTTGTAGGCATAAAATTGCATGCCAGTGGCTAGGGCCCGAAATTCTCAGTTATGTGCCTACGACTCCGATATTTGAGTCACATTTTCAAGCCTAGAGCGTCAATATTCCAAAATGGGAAAAACATTAATATTGAACATAAACTGGAAATTGTAGTAAATATTAGTACATCAAAAACATGAGAAAATCATAAGGCCATTTAATTATGTATAATAGCATAAATGTGTACAATATATTGAGGAAAAAGATACTCAAGTTGGGAAAAATGAGCCTCCAATGATCCAATACACCCAAACAATAAATATTGTTGCTACACAAAATGCCGGAAGGCCATGAATGCGTATTCCTAGTGAGACTAACTGCAGCTGGAAAATAGGAATACAAGGAGCTACTGATCTAGTGCTCAAAAAATGAAGGGATCGGAGATCTAGGCTCTCTAGAACAATTCTAAGACAACCCAGAAGGGGTTTCTGGAAATACACAAAATGAAAGTTGCAGCCCTAGGGCTGAATAATGGACTGCAACTGGATAGATTTTAGGAGGTGGCTGATATGATTCAAAATTTATGGATATTCCTCCTAATAGATCCTCCAGATGAAGGGCTACTCCCCTCATTGGAAAATACACTCACAAACTTAGGCACTAAGCCCTCCACTGCAACAGCCCTCCAAAATAACATAGTTTCTGAGGGATAATGCACTGCTGAAGATGGCTGAAGATTGGCCTAATTCCATATGGTGGAAATGAAGCTCAAGGAACCTCCCAATAGGTCTCTCAGATGAAGGGCCACTCCCCTAACTGGAAAATAGGCTCACAAACTTGGGTACTTGACCCTCCACTACAACTTCCCTGCAAAATAATGCAATTCCTGAAGGAGACTGCATTGTGGTAGATTTCTGAAGCTTGGATTGATGTCAAATGGTGGAATGAAGCTCAAATGTACCTCTCTTGAGTGGGCACTCAAAGTCTCCCAAGGATGAGGGTGGTATTTATGCCCGAAAACACCCTTGTGCTAAACAACACAATAGACTCTGTTAAACATCTAAAGCATGCAGAAAGTCATAAAAGAAAAAGACATAAACAATAATCAAAATTCCTTCTATGGCTGCCATCCCCTTCCTTATATGCTTTGTGAGCCTCCTCACCATTGGTCCCACTCATTAAAGATGCTACTCTCATGGAGACTCCCTCCCACTATGACTGCGTTGTCCTCCAATAAATCTCCACTACCTCCATAACAACGTTGTTCATCTGGTCAAACTTGACCTCATCCACATGTTTAACCTCTATTCACATCTAAAAGTGCTTTATTCAACTGATAAGATGATCCACATTCACATTAGAAGTGTTTTCATTCCTACTAAGGAGATTTATGGGTCTCTCTGCCCTCTTATTCATCTATCTAAATGACAAAAGCAAAAATTAATATTCCAACTAGCTGAAAGCTAATTAGGAATATCACAATCCTCCCCTCCCAAATGTTTCTTGTCCTCAAGCAACTGCAAGGACGACTACTGCAAAATATCCTCTCCTTCCCTTGTGGCATCCTCATCCAATACTCCTCCACTGAATCAGATGTTCTCCAATCAATCTGCCCCTTAGTTGCCCCTCCCAAGTGTCCAAGTTAGCCTTTGGTGATAAAACCAAATGGATCACATCATAAAGAAGTGGGAGATCCATGGTGGCAACTATCTATTGTTTAATGGCCTCATTGAGGCATGGAGCATAATTTTTTTTGGAGTTATCACTCTCAATGAGAAGCTCCAACCCATGTGCTACTCCTCCAACAAGGTGGATCACCCTGTGTGGCCCATAGAAAAATTCCTCAATCTCCTTCTTCTACAATATGAATAATCTATATGGCCGAAAGTGGAGATAGACCAAAGTTTCCACCCTATGTTTTCACTCTTCTCATCCATGATCTATGTAGAAGTCCTATTGATCTCAGGTTGTAGCAATGTTGTCCTCAAGAGACCAGAATACATCCTGACTCTATAGGATCCAATATTTGGTTCTAAGAACCTTTCTTACCCCAACCATTCTAACAACAGTGACTAAAACATCATCAACATATGGAATAAAAAAGAGAGACACACTGACTGCCATATGGAATACCAGATGGTGATAATAGTCCCTCAAGTGGAACCAACGCAGTTCTGCTCCTTGCTGCCCCAGAACACATTGCAGTAAGTAGCTTCCCATCCACTTTATTGTTTCCCCTATCTACTCATCTTCCTGGGGTAGTAACTGATGTTTGGTGTCAATTGAGTACACCCTAAACAAGACAACATCTGCCCAAAGCCTTTAGGAAGTGGCCCCCCCATCACTGGTTGTTGTTCCAAGAAGACCATGAGGTCCAAATAGAGGCTTGCCCTCTTGTGGAGATATGCACTATACATGAATGGAAAAGGAATGAAAATAATTTTTTAGTTGATCAATAATTACAAAGACACAACCTTTACCATGTACTGTTGGCAAGCTGGTGATGAGGTCTTAGGATGAGCTCTCCCATCTCTCGACCGAAAAATTAAGTGGCTCTAACAACCTTGCAGGATGTTTTCTTTCCTCCTCCTCATTCTTCAGGAAAACTGCACATTTTCTGATATGCCGGAGCACATCCTCCTTGAGACCCTCCCATGAGAATCTCCCCCAAATGGCCTGATATGTCCTGATGAAATCTTGGTGACCGGAAGGGACTGAATCATGTGCTGCATGAAAAACCTTCTCCTTGAGCTTAGAATATCTATTCAAGAATATTTGATCCTGGTAATAGATGAATCCATCCATCACTCTATACCTCTCATCAGTCACCTGCCCATCAAGCACTTCACATGTGAAGTGGTTCTTGGAATACTCCACCAATATTTGGGACTCCCAATCTGAATCTATGATCATCAAAGATAGAGCTGCTAGCCTCTATGATAAGGCACATGTCTCCTTATTGCTCCCATATTTGAAATACTCAATGCTAAAGGCACATGCCGAAATACTGCCACTCCACCTTTGCTTCTCTCCTTGCAGCTATTTTTTCTCAAGAGAAGATTGATGTTTATGGTGGTTAATCTTTGCTTGGAAGTTATTTCTCCTCCAAAACTTCCTAAGTTTGGAAAATGAATGTATGAGTGCCAAAAACCCCTTACCATATATGGAAGCCTCCTTCCTATATGGAAGCATCTCCTGACCCTCATAGGTTATGGAGTAGTCCCTATGTACCAAAATTGTGCCATCATCCACTCCTGAAACATCACCTCTTAGCGCAAGAAGCTTGGTGATAGTTGGTGATATTGACACCGAAAAAATAACCATCTCATCCTTGAGCCTATCAAAGGCCCTCTGCATTGTGCTAGACTCACCCAAGGCTCCCTTCTTAGCCAGATCTATGAATGGTGCAACTTGTTGTGAGAACTATTTAACCAACTCCCGGTCCGGGGGACTTCCTGGTGGAATGCCTCCAAATAATATAACATCATGGTTTAGAGTAAAATTCATATCTGAGTGGGTTGATGTGTCCTTGCTCCCACTATGCAAATCAAGCTCCATCTTATGTGTGGAGGCTTCCTGAGGTGGATAAGTGTGCATGCCCCTGACCATATGATGCTTACCACTCTTCTTATCTACCCATTCCATCTGCAAATTCTCCCAATCTATGGTGACCTTCCCTAATGTAATCAACCATTGCACACCCAATATCACATTGGTGTCAGGAATTTCGACCACAAAGAAGTGATCAGTAAAAGTATATGTCCCCAAAGTTACAGAAAATTCTGGGAAATAATTCATAAACTACATGGTTTGGGCTCCTGAAACCTCGCCCGAGAGTCCCTCAAAATCATCAGTGGGTATTTCTATCCTCTACACTAACTGAGCATCAATAAAATTGTGGGTAGCCCCACTATCAATGAACATTGATACCCGCTACTCCCAAATGGTACCTCGGACTCTCAAAGTTAGATACGTGGTTACTCCCTGAAAAGATGCAAGGGCCCCTCCAATTAGAGAAAATACCCCATTCCCACCTCCTGGTGGTGGTGGATCCTCCCCTATTATCACAACACTGTTGTCTCCTTCTAGCTCCTCTTCTTCCTCCTCCTCACTATCAAAGAATACCTCTATATAGTGTGCCTTCCCTGCAGTACACCAATGCCCTGGTGCCCATGGTTCTTTGCAAGTGAAGCAAAGCTTCCTTCTCCTTAAATCTCTTCGAATATCATCACTAAGGGGTCCCTTTTTCTAGTTCTCCTTTGGAGGAAGAACCTCACATCTTTCCCCTTTGACTGAAAAGTGGGCTTTTGCTGAAATGGAGCTTTTGCCCTTGGAAAAGCATCTTGCAAGTCTCTAGCCATCTCAATGGCATATTGGAGTGTTGTTGGTTTAGTTGACTTAACCAACCCATGCAGAGGCTCTGCTAGCCCATCAATGAACATATAAACTCTCCTAGATGTAGATAAATCTAGCACCATAACGGAAAATTTTAGAAATTCAGAGATATAGGCCTCCAGATTACCTATCTGCTTGAGCTTGACTAGCTCAACAAAAGGTGCCTCTGAATCTCTTCGATCAAATATTTCCACTAAAATCCTAGTGAATTATGCATATGCAGTCACATTTGCATGCCCCAATGTAGAAAGACCATGAAACCACCAATCATATGCCTCACTTGCATGGTGCAGTTATACTATTTTAATGGCATCAATCTCCAGTACTTGGTTCAACTAAAAATAGATGCCTAGTTTCTCCACCCAAGACTTGGGTGCGCACTTGGATGACCCATCAAAAGAAGGTAGAAAAAATCTACCCATAGTACACTACAAATCATTATTCTGCATGTACCCTCCACTCTTATTTTTATTTCGGGGTCTCCTATTGTCCTTGATCTAACAAAACTCCTAAAATTTCATATTATATTTGAATCTCTGAGATTGAGACTCATACTCTAGAAAATAGTCTTCAAGAGTCTCTTTTTCTTTGGGTCCTCCACCCCCATTTCCCACTGCTAGGTATGTAGGCATAGTGGAGCATTGGGAAACTTGCTTCTTTACTGGTTGTTCATACCAGTGATGTGAAATGTCATAGATTTCTCCATGTAGAAACCTTCTAGGGGATTCTTTATGTCTCTCCATCCTCATCTCCTTGATTTCTCTGGAAATATCCAACATGTTTTGGAGAAGAAGCTTGGGAAACCTTTTCATCCATCTCTCCTGATATTGGGTTTTTTCCTTTGCCTTATTTGTTGTCTATATAATCATATCTCTGGTTTCTATTAAGATACTGCTTCTCCTGCTCTATGAGAGGCTCTCCTTCTTCTGATGACATAACTATTGTACTACAAAGGCTAGCCAAGATTATGCTCTGATACCACTATAATATTCCAAAACAGGAAAAACAGGAATATTGAACATAAACTGGAAATTGTAGTAAATATTAGTACATCAAAAATATGAGAAAATCATAGAGCCATTTGATTATGTATAATAGTAGAAATGTATATAGTATCTTGAGGAAAAAGACACTCGAGTAGGGAAAAATAAGCCTCCAATTATCCAATACACCCAAACAATAAATAATGCTGCTACACAAAATGTTGGAAGGCCATGACTGTGCAATATTAGTGAGAATAACTACATCTTGATTATAGGAATACAAGGAGCTACTGATATAGTGCTCAGAAAATGCTAGGATCAGAGATCTAGGCTCTCTAACACAATTCCAAGACAACCTAGAAGGGGTTTCTGGAAATACACAAAATGAAAGTTGTAACCCTAGGATTGAATAACACACTGCAACTAGATATATGTCAGGAGGTGGCTGATATGATGCAAAAATGACTGATACTCCTCGCAATATATCCTCTGGATGAAGGGTTGCTCCCCTCACTGGAAAATACACTCACAAACTTGGGCACTAAGCCCTCCATTGCAACTACCCTAAAAAATAATGCTTTCTGAGGCAGAATGTGATGCTAAAGATGGATGAAGCTTGGCTTGATTCCAAATGGTGGAAATGAAGCTCAAGGAGCCTCCCAATAGGTCTCCCAAATGAAGGGCTGCTCCCCTCACTGGAAAATAATCTCACAAACTTGGGTACTTGACCCTCCACTACAACTGCCCTACAAAATAACACAATTCCTGAAGGAGACTGCATTGTGGTAGATGGATGAAGCTTGGCCTAATTCCGAATGGTAGAATGAAGCTCAAATGTACCTGGGCCAGAGTGGGCACTCGAATTCCCCCGAGGACGAGGGTGGGATTTCTATCGGGAAACACCCTTGTGCTAAACAACACAGTAAACTCCACTAAACAGTTGAAGCATGCATAAAGTCATAAAAGACCAAGACATAAACAATAATCAAAATGCCTTGTATGGCTGCCATCCCCTTCCTTATATGCTTTGTGAGCCTCCTCACCCTTGGTCCCACTTATTAAATATGCTACTCTCATGGAGACTCCCTCCCATATTGATTGTGTTGTCCTCCAATAACTCTCCACTACCTCCATAACATCATTGTTGATTTGGTCAAACTTGAACTCATCTACATGTTTAGCCTCTATTCACATCTAAGAGTGCTTTATTAAATTGATAACATGATCTAAATTCACATTAGAAGTGGTTTTATTCCTACTAAAGAGATTTATGGGTCTCTCTACCATATTATTCATCTATCTAAATGACAAAAGAAAAAATTAATATTCCAACTAGCTGAAAGATAATTAGGAATATTACAATCCTCCCCTCCCAAATGTTGCTTGTTCCCAAGAAACTGCAAGGATTACTGCTGCAAAATCTCCTCTCCTTCCCCTGTGTCATCCTCATCCGATAAACTTCTCCACTGAATCAAATGTTCTCCAATCAATCTGCCCCTTAGTTTCCCCTCCCAAGTGTCCATGTTAGCCTTTGGTGATGAAACGAAATGGCTCACATCATAAATAAGTGTAAGATCCATGGTGGTAACTAATTGTTGTCTAATGGCCTCATTGAGGCATGGATCATAAAAAATGTTGGAGTTATTACTCTCAATGAGAAGCTCCAAGCATTGCTCCCTTACATCATTAACTACAATACAATCTATATTACCATAGATACATATGCATTCATTAACAAGTAAAAACATGGATAGAGCCATACATCATCACTAATAAAATACATGCTTATAACCAACACAATAACCACAAAAATACAATGGATACAATGATAATACAATCCACATAGAAACATGTACACTTGCATACCAAATAACAAAGGAATGTGCTCTTCATTACCGAATGTAAAAACCAACTAGAGATGGGACTTCCATGTTCCACCCGACCATAGATTGGTTGAGCCAAATTCTCTTCATAAATCACCCCCATGCCATATTCCAAGCATGAATGTGGGACTTAAACCAAAATATCCATCCAGGGCATCCCGAGGCTAAATCACCTCACCCTCATCAATTTAAATCAGGCTTTACCGTGATCCATCTCAGATCACTAGGCCAACCCAATAAATATGTCATAACCAGATTTACCATGATATACACCCAATCACTAGGCCAACACAAGCATGGATATCAATGGATTCTATCTGCCTAAACTATGAGGAATTTTGTTGTATCCTATTCTCTGAGGCTTTACCACAACCCACAGTCTGAATTAGGGGTCACTAGGCCCTAAACCGAGACATAATCTCCAGGATTTACCATATATACCAAACCCGAGATTCCTAGGCATGATGGAGAGAAAACAACCTCTAGGCTTTACCATATATCTCGCCATTCACTGATCGAGGATTCCTAGGCCCACCAAGGAAATAAACTATATGAATTTACCACAACCCACAATCTTGCTTAGGGGTTACTAGGCCACGTGTTATATCTATTTAGAGATCCACCACACTCAACTTCGAATCCATCTGGAAATCTATCTAAACCAAAACATGAGAACTCCACAACACCATGGCTATCCGGAAATGTCAAGGCTAGGATGAAAACACTATCACACCTGTAAAAACCCATGCTAAGAAAGAAAATAACCACATGCAATACCATGCATAACATATCTAGCAAGGAAAATACACATGCAAATCAATACTTGCCAAGAATCTTGTTGTAGCTGCTTAATTCCTACTCCTTCTTCATGCTTTCTTTCCTTTCTTGCTCCATTGCCAAAGTTCTCCAAAAAAATTTAAGTGTCCAAGAGTGAGAGAGATAGCTCCAAAAAATGCACTAACAAAAGGCACCAACTGATCCTTAGAATCCTTTTTATATAAGAGGCCTCTATTTTCTTCATTTTCCATTATTTTCCTTCATTTTCCTCCTCACATGCAACCTATGACATTTCATCTCCCTCTTCTCCTAATTTCCATTATTTTCATTCCATTTCTCCTTTCCAAAGCTTTTTCCTTTTCCTTTTCCAATTTCCTTAGCCATAATAAACCAAATGAACACCCACTAGGATGATTTTCCCAACATTGAACTTGGAGTAAGTGTCCCATTAGCCGTGGTTATTATTTTTAACTTTTATTACATTGAATTTTCACCAGGGTTGTTACAGAACCCCCCCCATTTGGGGACACCATCCTCGATGTTCAACCACACATATACCTCAGCCAAACTATTGAAAAGCAACCATACTTCCCATGGAGCTTTATAACATAGATCAATGCAATATTTACAATGATCACCCTGCTGAAAAGAAAACCAACATGACATCATAATAACATGACAACCATAATGAAATGATACAAATATCACTTATTGGATATTTATAACATATATCATGGTGGTATTTACATGCATACACATATGTACATATACCCAAACATCACATCAAAACATATATGAAAACATCACCAAAACATATGCCAAAAAAATACCAACATGACACCAAAAATTATTTGCCTCAACCGAAAAACAAGGAAGGATACATAGCCCACATCTAATCCTTCATATCCCATGTAGCTTCATCGGGCCCAAATTTCTTCCATTTCACTCTAACTTGTTCTATTGCTTGGTTTCCGAGCATGAGCGCCTTTTTCTGCAATATACACTTAGGCTTCGATTGGAATTCTCCATCTGGATCCACCTGCAATACATACCAGTCAATCACATGATTAGAATCTTTAACGTACTTCTTAAGAAATGATAAATGAAAAATATAATGTACTTTCACTGTGGAAGGTAGTACAAGTCGATAGGCCACTATTCTTATCCTGTCAATGATCCTCAAGGGTCCACAAAATTGTGGTGCTATCTTGGCACATGATCCAATCCGCAAGGATCTCTTCTTGGGCTTGATGAAAAAGTACACCTGATCCCCAACCTGAAACTCCTTGAACAACCTATTCCTGTCTGCATAACTCTTTTTCCCATCTTTTGCTGCCTTCAAGATCTTCTTGATCACCTAGATTTCTTGTTCCATTTATGCCAACATCTCTGGTCCAATCAATATTATGTTAACATGATCACTCCAACTGATATGAGTGTTGAAACTATGCCCATACATAGCCTCAAATGGAATCATATTCAATAATAAGCATTGAATATGCAGGCTATGAATCCTTCCATGTTTTTTGATTGAGGAAGAGCAGTTTTGGTGTGATGTTGGTATTTCTTTGGCATATGTTTTGGTGATTTTTTGATGTGATGTTAGGGTATATGTCCATATGTGTATGGATGTAAATATTTCCATGAGATATGTTATAAAGGTCCAGTAAGTGGTATGGGTGTGATGTCATTATGGTTGTCATGTTTTTATGATGTCATGTTGGTTTTCTTTTCATCAAGGTGATCATTATAAATACTGCATTGAGCTATGTTGTAAATTTCCATAGGTAGTATTGTTGTTTTTCAGCAGTTTTGATGAGGTATATGTGTGGTTGAACATCGAGGATGGTGTCCCCCAAGGGGGAGGGTTCTCTAACAACCATGGTGAAAATTCCATGTAATAAAAGTTAAAAATAATAACCACGGTTGATGTGACACTTACTCCAAGTTCAATGTTGGGAAAAACATCCTAGTGGGTGTTCGTTTGGTTTATTATGGCTAAGGAAATTGGCAAAGACAAAGGAAAAGGATTCAGAAAATAAAAAGACATTTTTGGCACATTTTTTTTATGAAAATTAAGAAAAAATAGAGATGAAAGGTCACATGTTGCATGTGAGGAGGAAAAAGAAGGAAAATAATGGAAAATGAAGAAAATAGAGGCTTCTTCTATAAAAAAGCTTCTGAGGATCAGTTGGTACCTTTTTTCAGTGAATTTTTTGGAGCTATCTCATTATTCTCTCTCTCTCTCTCTCTCTCTCTCTCTCTCTCTTTCTCTCTCTCTCTCTCTCTCACACACACACACTCTTGGATACTTAGAGTTTCTTGGAGCACTTTGGCATTGGAGCAAGAAAGGAATGAATGTAGGAATTAGGAGGAAGAAAGAAAGGAGGAGCAGGAATCAAGAAACTATAACAGGATTCTTGGCAGGTATCGATTTGCATGTGTATTTTCCTTTCTATATTTGGAATGCATGGTATTTCATGTGGTTCTTTTCTATATTCTCTTGGTTTTTTTCCAGGTGTGATAGTGTTTACAGCCTAGCCTTGCCATTTTTGGATAACCATGGTGTTGTGGAGTTCTCATGTTTTATTTTAGCTCGATTTCCAAATGTATTCAAAACTAAGTGGGGTAGATATATGAATTGATATAACACATGGATTGGTAACCCCTAAACAAGACTGTGGGTTGTGGTAAGGCTAGATAATGTGTTGCCTCGGTAGGCCTAGGAGTTCTCGACCGGTGAATGGAGGTGTTACACCATTTTTTGGTCATCTAACCTACTATCATTAGATGCACCCAAGTACACCATGTAAGACCAATTTTACCTTAAGAAAAATTTCTTTCACTATGTCAAATAACTTAATAAACCACATTTATTAGGTTGTTTATGGTCTAAACAGGAAACCCCAAAAGGAAATATTAAACAAATCTATATTTGTTTGATTTTCCTCATGGAATAATTAATTAAACAAAAATTTAATTATTATTCCTCATCATGTTTAACCCAAAACAAAGAAATTAATTAGATAAACCTTTATTTATCTTATTATTTTCTAGGAATAATTATTTAAATCTTATTTAGATAATATTCCTTGTTAAATATGACCAAGTCACCCACAAATAATTAAATAAATCATTATTTATTTGATTATCCTTCAACCACTTCCTTAAAAAGATAAATAAATCATTTATTTATTTATTATTGACAAATAAAAGGATTTGACCCAAGTCAAATACTTTTTCCCTCCAACAAATATAATAAAATATTCCATAAAAGGTGGATCTAGATTTGGTTAACATTATTTTAATCATGCACCAAGATCTAGAATGACCCAATATTTTGTTATAAATAGGAGGGTTTTTCCTACCATTCTTCACCTTTTGTTGCCTATTAGATCACTCTGGATCTATACACTTGGTCATATTTTTCTACATTATTTTGCTGCGTGAGCTCCCTTTGAGTTCTATCTTTGTCTGGGTTTTCTACACCAACAAGAGAGAGAGATTCTAGATCTGAAGTGCTGAGGACTTCCAAGAACCCATCCCATTGAGGAGAATTGGATACGCCTTCTTGTTTTCCTCCCAGGTGCCCTTAATACAAAAATTCTTTCAAAATTTTTTCTTGTCTTGTCTATTGGATATATGGAGAAAACCCTTCTTTTTACTGCTTAATGTCTTTCTATGCATAGATCTGGTTTTTTGCAGCTCTTTTCTTGATCAACTAACTGCAGATCTGAAGATATTGGCAGCCACTTTTGATTTTAGGGCTATTAGTTATGCGTAGCTAAAGTGGTCTTTTTTCGTACACTTCGACAAAGGATTCATACTAACAGGAGGGATATATGGTAAATCCTAGAGGTGTTTTTCTCTCCATCAGGCTGAATAATCCTGAGTTTGGGATATACGATAAAGCATAGAGAGTATGTCTTAGTTTCAGGCCTAGTGACTCCTGATTTAGATTGTATGTTGCGGTAAAGCCTAAGATACTAGGAGACAGGAAAATTCCTCACGGTTTATGTCAAGAGAATCCAGTGATATCCATGTTTGTGTTGGCCTAGCTGTGATCGAGTGTAGATCATGGTAAAGGCGATTATGACATGTTTATTGTGTTGTCCTAGTGATATGGGATGGATCATGGTAAAGCTTGATTTCTATTGATGAGGGTGAGGTGGTTTAGCCTTGGGATGCCCTAGTTGGTTCTTTTAGTTTGAGTCCACATTCATGCTTGGAATAGCATGGGGGTGATTCGCTGAAGAGATATTTGACTTAACCAATCTATGGTTGGGTGGAGCATGGAAGTCCCATCTCTAGTTCATTTTTAAATTTAGTAATGAAGAGCTCATTTCTTTGGTATTTTGTATGCAAGTGTATGGGTTTCTATGTGGATTCTATTGTTGTTGTATCCATTGTATTTCTGTGGTTACTATGCTGGTTATAAGCATGTATTTGATCAGTGATGATGTATGGATCTATTCATGTTTTTACTTGTAAATGAATGCACAATGTATCTATGGTCAAATAGATTGTATTGTAGCTAATGATGTAATGAAGAAATGATTCCTAGTGATTCTCAGATAAGTATGAGACCCCTATGCTTAAATATGATGTTTACACCTGTAGATTCAATGTTTGTGACGTGTTTGAAAAAATGATTGTCGTGGCTAGGAGGGGTCCATATTAGTTATTTTCGATGTGATTTCTTCTGTATCATTTTCCTATTGTTATGTATCATTCCCTAAGTTTTCAAGAAGTTATGGGTAGTGATCCGGGCTCTGGGCCTGAAAAGGTGGCTCAAATCACCCAAACCGCAGGCACATAACTGAGCATTTGGGGCACTAACCGTTAGAATGCAATGTTAAGCCTGATTCGATATCCTCCTAGCTGTCAGCATGCATTTTTATGATTGTAGATATGGCTCAAAGAGGTAAAAATGTCAGTGTGACCTGGGGTAAGAGGCCTGAAAGGTTGGGTTACCTCCTGGGGGTGTTTTTGTTGTTGTACACAGTCTGTATGTTGTGTTTCTGTCAGTTCCACTTCCTTAAGGTCACCTAAGAGGTTGAATCTCAGTATAGTAGCCTCTCGTTGCATGTTTACCCTAGTTGGATGGTTACTTGGGTAGTGTTGGGAAAAATACTAAGAGGGGGAAGGGGGGCCGGGGGGGGGGGGGGATAAATATTAACATTTAACAATACACACTATCTTTTATTTTCTTTACTTATTTATATATGCGACTTTAATTAGTAAAAATAGCATATGCACGCAAATTTACTTAAGGAAAAATGTGTATACCCAAAGAAATTAATGTTTAGATAAATCTTCAGAAACTTTACTTAGCCTAGTTCATTAGTTATGCATCAGATATTTAGTTAATTAGTAAACATGTGCAGTAATAATAGAATAAATCATCACACAAAGGCAACACACATGAACACCTGGATTTAAGGTGGAAACCCAAGTAGGGAGAAAACCATCACTTTTTTCATCTCAACCTTCAATATTTATTATATAGAAAACTGCTTACAATGTTATACTAGTGCAGACTCATACCATCACACAGACACACACCTGTATAAGGGTGAAACCTTCTCTTGTTCTCCAAATGCTACTAGAAGGGATCTCCAACCCCCTGATCTCGTTTACCAGCCACTACTGGAAGGGAGCTACAACCCCCCTAAATGGTCACCAGCTCCTACTAGCAGGAAGCTTCGACTTCCACATTGAAGGCTCCAACCCTCAGATTTACTGCAAACCATGTTTCATAAATTTTCACACTGGATCCAACAACTTCAACACAACAAAATTTGTACATTAACACTAATAACCATCAAGCAATCTTCAAATAGAACAGTGAGATCACTGTAACCAGATCAGAACACTAAACCCAAATTTCTGTATCAACACGTAAAATCAACTTCAACCCTGATAATTCATAAAAAAATTGTATACACTACTTTACTTACTACAACCAACGTGTATATGCTCTTTCCCGTGGACAAAATTGCGTATAGATATTTATATACTGAGAATTAGAGTTCTGACCAGACTTAGAACAGATCAAAGATATTCACATACATTTTGTCATATTTACAGAATCCTTGTACAGTCAGTAGCATCCATAATTATTAATCAACCAATCACCGATCATATTTATACATAATCAACTAGCAACATAAAAAATATTCAAACAATCCATATCTATATGAAGACTTCATTGACAGATAGCACAAACACAACATAAATGATCAGACATTTTCTTCAACAATCTTCAGCAAAACCCTAGATTCCATACACGCCTTTGCTGAGCTGAACCCGTGGGTATATGCACCTTCAATGTGACTAAATTGCATATAGATATGTAAATACTACAGAGCTACACAACACTTCAAAGCTACAAACTTACTTATATCATATCCTTTACTTAATTATGCACCAAACCACAAATCTAATAAGATCATAAACATATCATGCAAATACATAGTCATTTCAGGTCTAGAGATCTAGATCCATTATTGTATTCATGAGTGCATCAAAATATTCAATTTATTTATTTATTATAGCCCATTCCATGCAAATATACTTCAGATTGAAGTACTCATTCAATTCACATTCTCATTCACACATTTTCACTATGATCTTCACCTCCTTATATAGTTTGAGCCCCAGCCAATACAAAGAGCCAAAACCACACAAATGTTGATGGTATTCTTGGATGGAATAAAATAACCGTCACTACGGTCAATACTGTGGACTAATACCATGGTAAGGACCCTTGGTATCATATACTGAGTGTGCGAACACATACGCGACTTTGCTTCTTCTTACCTGCGTGTATACAAGACTTTTCCTTGACCAACTTTGTAATATCCCAAAATGGGAAAGACATGAATATAGAACATTTATAACATTTATATGAAGGAAATAACCAGAATGTAAGCACACAACTATAAAATGTTGGAAATTCTAGAATATAACATCAAGACATTAAAAATTATCAGAAACAACTAAGCCATATCATTATGTGTCCAAAGCAATGTAAGTACACAATGCTCCAAAAGGAATGCACTCAAGACACAAGATGGCTGAAATACACTACTAAAACCTAGCACTGGAAAGCATAAAATGCTACTTTTGGGAAGAATATCTATGTGTGAGAGGCTTCTGGAATGCTAAGAAAGATCTAGGATTTTACCCACAGATTCAACTCGAAAAACTCAGAAAAATCAAGAAATGGTCTGGCAAGATTTTGAGTTTGATATTTCGGGCCTTTTGGGTTGCAAACTACACCCTTGTTGGCTAAGTTACGCACTCCATGGAAAAAACTATTGATATGGGGCTAAAATAATGATCTATCTACTGCAATAACACCCACTCATCTCACTAACTAAAGGGCTGGTCCCTTCTCTCGATCCCAAGCTGAGAAACTTAGGATCTAGCTCCTCCAATGAATATGCAGTTGTTGCATGCACAACTGTTGGGTAATACTACGTTTTCTAGGAGGGATGATGATGTATTCTGCTGATAGATAATACAATGTCGATCCTAAGCTGTTGAAGTGATTCCTAGAGTGAAGGATTAATCCCTAACAAAATTCCAAGTTGAGTTACTTGGAACTTCCTCTTCTCCTCGAACTCTCACTGTAGAATTACGTAATTCCAGCAGGAAATGTTGTTGCATAGGAGAATTAGATGGATGGCCTGATGCAGGATACAAAAATTAAACTACCAAAATACTACAATGAATCCACAGTGTGAAGGGTTGATTCGTCCACAGTTTTCTCAGCTGAAGTACTGAGAACAACCTTCCAACTCTCAAAATCTAGTTCAGGAATGCATAATTCTTATAGTTGGGAGTGCATATGATAGTGGATGAGAGTGAAACTAATTTCTAGATGTTGAATTCTACCCAAGAAAACATTCCCAGAGTAGGCACTCGAAGTCCCCCATGGGTAAGGGTGGGATTCTCGCTCGGGAACACCCGGTACTAAACAACACAACATACTTAGCTAAATAGCTTAAGCGTGCAAAGAAATATCTTATGACACTCAAAAATAAAAATCTAGAATCCCCTTCCTTTGCTACCCTCATCTTCCTTTTATGGTTGTGAGCCTTTCCTAGCCTTGGCCCACCTCATAACTGCGCTGCACATGTGGCCACTAGCCTCCATAAATACTGTGCTGTCCTCCATGATCTCCATCACTACTACAATTAATCTCCACTTCCTCCATCATCTCCCTCATTAATGCTCTATGACCTCCACTCTTTCTTCATTATTATGGTGATCCACTACTCCATAATGCTACTCCACTACTAAATTAAACCACATTCACACTATAGAAGTGGATTTTATTCATCTACTGGGTTCATGGGTCCCTCCACCCTTTTATTTACTTAATTAAATAAGAAAAGTAAGAACTCTAATATTCCAATTAGCTAATGGAAAATTTGGAATATTACAGTCCTCCCTGCCAAAATGTTGCTTTTCCTCAAGCAACTGCAAAAGTGGATGTTGCAGAAATCCATCTCCCTCCCAAGTGGCATCCTCATATGGAAGGTTTCCCCATCTGCGCCAATGTGTTATGAATGCGTAGCTCCATAGCTGCCTCTCTAGATTTTCTAGAATGGCCTCCAGCTGTGTAGCTAGATGCCTCTCCTCATCAATGATTCCCCAAGTGGAAACCATTTGTTGTCCAAGATCCTCTTCTGTGCATGAGATATGTGAAGTGTAGTGGTTCCTTCCCCAAGTGGGAAGTCCCAACTCATAGATTATCTCTCCAAACCATGCTACATGGAGTAGGTTGTGTCTCTCCATGCTCCAATCCTTGGCCCTAGTGGCCTTGCTTGCTCTAAGCATCATCTCAACACTGTGAAAATTAGAGACATAAGAATTGATGCCACATCACATCATCATCATACCAAGTATGGTAGCCATACTCTCCTAATAGAAGCCAACGCAGCAATGCTTCCCGTTGCCATCCCACATCATCATTATGCAAGGTATGGGAGAATGTCAATCCATATTCTCCTGAGAGTAACCACCACAACAATGACTCTTGATGCCACCCCACATCATCATAATGCAAAGCATGAAGTAATGATATACTAATTTAAATGTAGAATGTCACACCAAACCAACATAGTTAGGCTTCCTGATGCCACATCATATGAGTATCATGCAAAGTCCCAAACAATAACATACCCATTGACATGTGATATGTCATGTGATGGAAAAACTATCTCAAAAGCAACTAGCGCAGCCATGCCTCCTATTGCTGCATCACTTTAGTATTGTGCAAGGCATGGAACATACCAATCTAAAATGTTGGGTGGTAACCATACTCACCCAAGAAAAGCTAGCGCAACAATGCTTCTTGTTTCCATGTGTCATAGATATATAAGTAGCTTTCCATCCACTTGCTCATCATCTCCATCCATCCATCCAAATGTGGGTGATGACTCATATCATACACCAGCTTGATATCTACCCAATGGAGAAGCTACCACCAAAAACCACTCATACAATAACTGTTCCCATCACTATATATGGCCTTGGGAAGACAATGAAGCATGAAGACATCCCAGAATGATAATCTGGTCATGGGTGAAGAGATGCACTATGTGTGTTAGTCATCAGTAATTTTTACTTGTGTAGATGACTAAATGTTTATCCTTGATTTCTAGAAACAAAATTCATGAATCTTATGAGTTCTAAGAAATCTCACTGCCTTCATTTCCCTTAGGAATATTTTTTCATTGTTCTACTACTCTATCAAGGGATGGCCAATCTCTCACTCCTAGAAGACCAAATCATGGACTTATGTCCCTCATTCTCACTATGTTTTCCACCTCTAACTTTACCACTCTGTTTCTGATTGCCTAAGCCTTCTACTTTTACACCTTGGTTTTCCAAGTAGCCTAAACCTTTTCCCCTATTCACCAAGTGCCTCAAGAAGTGGCGATTTTAAACTCCCTTTCTAGGCTCTTTAGATAAATCAATCAAAGATTTCATTTTCTAGGATTGCAATGCATAAAGGTTTGTCAAAACCCTGTTTTCACCTCCAAACCCTGATTCAATTTTTTAGCCAAAGACCAAGTCCAAGAGATATCCCAATAGGTCATATAGGGTCTCCTAAGTTATGCATTGCTTTGGCTTTCTAAACTCACTATTTTGCATATTCCCAAAGGTGAAATCAAATGAAAAAGAAGGTGAGCTCATGATCGACCAAAGGGTAACAAAAGCCTTCAAAAGGACCTCCTTGATCAAAGCATTGAGTCTGAAAAAGGACAATAGCCTATCTTAAAAAATTTCTGTAGGAATGGTTTATAAGGGTTATCAACAGAAGAAAGGCATGGTAAGAAGCCAAAATCCTCAAGGACAGTCACAACAGAAGAGAAACAACATGCCCAAGTAAAAACTAGTATCAACGATTTTATGACTGATTGGCTATGAGGTGTTTCCCAACAAGAGTTCCATGCAAAAGGTTAAAAGGGACAGAGATGCATCAACACCATCAAACATAAAACTAAATTTTCTAGGAATGATAAATAAGAAAAGGAAAAAGGCCTTTAAAAGCTAGAAGTCTAGAAAGGTAGGCAAAAGTGACCTAAAGGTCATAAAACTCCATTAAAAGGTCAGAAGGCTTTCAGAGGACATTTGAAAGGAGGCCTCCATGGTTGAAATAATATAAAAGGGGTTTTATTTGTCACTACAGCAAAAAGGACAAATTATAAAAAGAGTATCAGTGAAGGTTGCCTAAGTTTTCTATCAGATAAGAAAATCAAAGCGAGCATGAGTTTCTACTATTGGGTAGGTAAGGTATCAAAACTCCCAAAAGTTTGAGAAGACCAAAACACTGTTTTAGGGCACCCCTAGCAAGCTGAAGTGGCCAAAGGGAGGTAATGATAAACCTGATCAAAAGACTAAGTTTACTATGCAGGACATATTCATCATGCCTCTAGAAAGTCAGCAAGAGGAGAATAAAATAAATTTTCAAGATCACCCAGCAAGGAATCATCTTTTATACTTAAACACACCTCCTGCACAAAAGAAAGGAAATGTCAATAAAAAGATAAAAATACCAAAAGGAAAACATTAGTTAAGGTGGGTTATTGTTTTTAATTTTTCAAAAGGTATAAAAGCATCACAAGTATCATCACTCAACACCATTTCTTCATATGCAAAAAGAGTGGAAGGATTTCAGGGTTTTCATAGTTTTCTGGCAAGTTTTCGAGCAAAAAACCTCTGTGCTACGCTCTTGAAAGGCTACGCTACACGCCTGTGCATGCTGCATGTGTATTTTTCAACGGGGCACTACGCGCCTATGTAATGGCGCTGCGCATAGAGCCATGCCCGACCCGACTGCTTGCATGACCACTCGACGCTGCACTCCTGTGCATGCAGTCTATGCCTAGAGGACTCGAAACCCCACTACGCTATGCGCCCAGGCGTGCATAGGTTGCTCGGCACCTCCTGCAGAGGGCGCTCGACACTCCACCACGCTACGCACATGCATCTCTCAACACCCAATCCGAAACCTCGTGCAGATGTCGCCTGACCCGACAGTCTGCGCTATGCTCCTGTCTGTTTAGGGCTGCTAGGAGGACCCGAATACCCGTTCAGGCCTTACCTGCACTATGCTCCTGCATTACGTTTAGGGAAAACCTGACACGATGTGCAGAAGTCACCCGATTGGCCTGTGCTGCACTCTGTGTCTCTTTGCTTCAGTTGTGAGGCTTTTTGAGAGGTATTTAGACATTTTCCACCTTTTCCTATTGTCTAAAGGTAGAATTAAAAAAAAATGTGAAGGATAAACTTAAAGAAAGAGAAAAAAACCCTAAATGAAGAAAGGTTAGGTCCCCATGTTTGCAAGAATTGCTGATTGAAAAAACTCCCATCCATTTACACATTGAAAATACATCAAGGCCAAAAGTGTCCTTCTTCACTCCTCTTTTCCCCTCCAAATTTGTAGATCATTGCCTTCCTCATTAACCTCTCATTTTCCCTCTCCATGTCATCTCCCAAGCAGGTCAGGGTTTTGTTTTCAAAGGAAAAAATAAAGGACAAAATGCCTAGAGAAGGCAATGTTGACAGTGGTGAGAGAGGCCAAGGGCCTAGAGAACAACAGAGGAGGGTGGGAATGAAAATATGTTTGAGCCTATAAACACTAAAGAATTGATAGCCTCTCCTACTATAGTTTCATATTTCTAAGAGGTAGGATGCTATGAGTTCTATGAGAAAGTACAGAGAGTCCAAATTCACCCTTAGTTGACCAAAATTTTTGTCCTTAACCTCCATGACCACCAAGTACATCTAGCTGGAGTAAATTTTGAGTTGACCACCAATGGAATCTCTATGGCCACTAGAATACCTTGCATCGGAGAAAAATGGTTCAAACAGGTGTATCTGGACCTAAGCCATTATCAGTCCTTCTTAAAACCAATTTTCCAAGCTGATTGCAAGACTATTTTCCCCTTTTCTCATTTGTTGGACAGATATGCTCCTTTAATGAAAATTATTATGAAATACGTCACCTGTGAGGGTAGATTTTCTAGATTGTACTCTTACTACATAAGACTGGTCATGCATTTCACTAGAGCCAAACTACTAAATTTTCCCTACTACCTTTATAAAAGTATTGATAAAATGTCATCCATTGTGAAAAGGAGACATCCTTCATAGAAAATGCAAAGTCTTTTCCACCATTCCCTCATCAAAATTATTGTCTTACACCAATTAGAGCAACAAGGCATCCCATGGGAAGTTTTCATCACCCATGGTGTTTTCACAAATCCACAGCCTCTTCCTCTACAAAGTTTAACCTCATCATCCCATCCATCTTCCTCCACACCTCCATCACCCCCCACTGACTATGATTCATCCTCTTTCCATGAATCCTCTCCCCAAACAAGCCTCCCTCTTTCACCTTCTCCTAAATCCTCATAACAGGAAGAAAGTGTTGAAAAACATGAATAAAGCACTGACAAAGAGGAACAAAATAGTGGAAAAGAGGAACATGGCGGTCAAGAAGAAAATGACAGTCAAGAGGAAGAAAAAAGTAATGAGGAAGAGGAAAATGAAAGTGAAGAAAGTGATTGTGATGATGAATAAGACAAAGAATAAAGTGTTGAGGAGGAAGAAATCAGTGACAAGGAGGAAAATCAAAGTAGTGACAAAGGCAGTGAAACAAAAAATGAACAAGAAGACAAAGGAAGTGAGCTAGATGAAGATGAAGAAACCAATGACAGTCTAGGGACAGAGGCAGATTTTGATGAGAAAAATAATGAAGGTAAAGAAGAAAGCAATGAGCCCAATAACAATGATAAAAGGAGTGGTGACAAAGATGAAAATAGCAGTCAAGAAGAGACAGAGTTTGAAGGAAATTGCAGTGAGAAAAACAGTGAATACAATGAGCCAAGTATTGAGGGAGAAATAGATGAAGAAAAAATCAAGACAAGTGATAGTCATGAAGAAGAAAATAACAGTCAAAATGAAGGAGAAACTAATGAATATGCCTCTAACAGTGACCCCACAGAAAATGCTAGCAATGATACAGAGACTGAAGATGATGGAAAAACAGAGGCAGATTATGAAGACAAAGATAGTAGTGAAGAAAAGGCAGATGAAAGCAGTGATAATGAGGAGTAAAATTATGAAAACAATGAATATGTAGAGACAGAGGCAGAGTTTGAAAGTGAAGAAGGTGGGCCAAACAGTTTAGGAGCTAATAACATCCATAATGAAGAAAACCTAATGACTACTAGCCCTAAAAAAAGTAACAACAGTGATCCCATGAACTCAAAGGGTAGCCAAGAAGATGAAGATGCACTAAGCAGTGATGAGGGCACCTCTAACCATGACAAAAAATAAAATGATAATGTTGCAAACATGGAGGATGACAATGCAGAGGACATGGAGGAAGATGACAATGATGAAGATCAAGGCAGTGATACTAGCAAGGGAAAAAATGAAAGTGCCTCTCCAGAAAGCAGTCTTGAGATCACCAAAGATGAAATGAAACGTGTTAAATATTGTACTCTCACTTATCAAAGAGGATACATGCAAGTGTTTGCTGCCTCAAAGAGGCAAGGGACCTTTCCATCTACTTTAGCTCAACCACTGGACAAAGGTAATAAAAAAGTGGAAGAAGAAGAGGAATATTGTGAAGAAGAAAGAGAGTTTGAACTTATTAACATAGACAGTGAGAATGAGAATGAAACAAGAATTTCAAACTCCCTCCTCCAAAATAGGAATGTATAAATCAAGGACTTGGAACCTGAATTAGAAAGATCAAAAGATGTCATTCACTTCTATTAGATGCAAAACAAGCAAATGAGTGCCCAACATGCCATCCATGAAAGAAAAACACTCAGGTACCGGAAGGAGGCTCAAAGGGCATAGGTGAAGTTGGAAGAATTCATGGGCACTTATGAGGAGAGTAGTGATGAGGAACGTCAAACTATAAGGAGACATATAACTATGGGTCTAAAGAAAACATTGACAAAGTAGAGGGAAGAAGAATCAGCCCAAGTAGAAAAAATTTCTCTCCAGGAAATCATTGCACTAGAAATTGAACATGATAGGGAATCATGGCTTGAGAAGGCCAACATACACCTTGAGGCCAAGTTGGAGAAGGCTAACAAAGACTTGGATTTACAAAGAATAATGACCAAGCATTATGCCCAAAGAAACCAATTTGCAAGGGAAAAACTCAAAAAGGCCCAAATTGAGATCCAAGCACTAAAAAGGGAAAAGAGCCAAGCTAACCTTAGTATTTTGGCTCAAGATTCTCTACAGGTCTCCCAAGACCCACGAGGCATACTTCCACCAAATTTGAGGGATTTTTGACAAATTTCTGTTTTTTGCAAATTTTGAGGATAGGAGTGCAACACACCTGGTGCTATGCTCTTTTTTAGGGCATATTAAGAGGGGAGGCTTACATTTTTGGATTCATAATCACTCATATAACATGATCAGAAAGTTTCAGATCAATTGGAGTTGTTTTGGTCCCCCAAAAGGGTAAAAAACACTCACTTTTTCATCATACTACCTACTTTTCAGGACATGTGCTGCACTCCTACCACTCTTGGAATTTTCACTTTTTGGACAGGTTTCAGAGGTTAGTTTGGAAAACCAAGGGTAGATATGGAAATTAGGCTTCAATGGATTTCCAATGAGCCATCAGGGAGCCTTTTCCGGCATCAGGAAGTCCTTCAAAATACTGATGCAAGAAGACCCATTTTTCTTGTTCCTGTGCTATGCTCCTGACATAAATTTTCATTTTAAAACACAGTGCTACGCCCCTGTGGTTGAAAAGTAAAAATGTGCATTTCGAAAGTTTTAGGAGGCTTGTCAGAGCCTAAAGGTCAATTTATTTGCTATAAATGGCCGAAAAGATATTTATTTTAGATATTTTGTGCCTTGGGCCTTGCAAGGCGTCAAGGACAATAGAGATACTTCTATTTAGCCAATGGGCTTCTAGACATTCTATTGTGTTTTTCTCCTCCTTGATTGTTATATAGAGCATGAGGATTCATTTTAATTGTGGGCTTTTGATGAGTTTTAGAGCATTACATGGTTTTTGGAGGTTAAAGAGCAATTTGGTGTTGTGGAGCTTGTGGATGATTTTCCTTGATTGATGATGATGAAGGCTTACTTGAAGGATCTCTAAGTTTAGTTAATGGTGATGTATCTATTATTTTTTCATGTTTTCTTGTTGATAATATTTGCATATTTCTATATTGAAATAGCTTAGAAGAGTATAGGATGAGAAATGTTGTTTGAGGCACCTCAGTCCTCCTGTTTTCCTATTGTCTTTATGTTTTCTTTTGCTGGGTTAGCTTAAGGAATTCTTATTTGCTCCTTAGGCACACCTAAGCTTGTCTATTTGATTATTGGATTAATATGCTAGTTTACAAATATGATTCATGGTAAGCCCTGCTTGTTTGATGCTATCTAAACTCTATCTTGAAATCTCTCTTTGATGTATTGATTATTAGGTTAAGCCAAAGAGGTCTTGTTTCGATCTTGCCCTTTGTACATGCTTATCAGTTTGCCTCAAAGTTCTTTATAGTTTAATGAATGATGTTTAGGACTTCCCTCTTCATTTTTTGATGATATTTGTCTCTTATATGTTTTCAAATCTTGAAAGTAGAATCGTTGAAGTTAGATAAGTTTTCTTGCTTCCTTTGTTCCATTAGATTGTTTATCTTGAATGTTTATTTTTTTTGAAGTATTGTCATTAAGTAAATGGTTTGCCCTATCTCATGATTAGTATATTTTTCTTATCAATATTCAAGAACTTCTTGT
Source organism: Pinus albicaulis (assembly GCA_034641835.2). NCBI lineage: Eukaryota > Viridiplantae > Streptophyta > Pinopsida > Pinales > Pinaceae > Pinus > Pinus albicaulis. Next base: position 1,644,666,519 of record CM076578.1, on the reverse strand, counting down.
TCATAGGTATTTGACAAAGGATTCTTAATTGCCATTTTCCCTACCTTGTTTACCCAAAGTTAATGTCGATCTCACCTCACACATAAATTTTAAAGATCCATTGACTACACTAGATTTGCCCTGTGATGTACCCCAATTCACTATTGAGATATCAATGAATTGATAGACTCCATAGACCAATGTTTGACAACCTCTCATTCCACCTATCCTATTTGATCATCTTACCTCAACCAAACAAACAAAAAAACCCTACACTTAACAACTAGCCTAAAATCAACCATCAAAAGCAAACAAGTTTACATCCTTCACACATAATAGAAAGAGCCAGGCTCCGAGTCTAGGAAGGCTAGGTCCTAGGACTCCAAAGACTGGTCTGATGTTACCCTGTGCATTTGGTCTACCAATCTGCTAAATCACAGGACCCAAACATAATGGCGATCAAGGTGGGACCTTTTGAGTTAGTGACAATCTAAGTACCCCTTAGGACTTCAGAATCCATTTTTAAAGAGTATCTAGTGATTTATCACCACCTCATCACCACACTAACATAATGGTGATCACGGTGGGACGGAGTACATAGTAGCCTAAGAACTCTTATAGACTCTTTAAACCCTCAGTTAAACTTTGAAATCCTGTGACTTGTAATCACCTCATCAATATCACTAACACAATGGTGATCATGATGCAAAATCTGATGTCAGTGACAATCTAAGTATCCCTTCAGACTTCATAAACCCTTGTCAAATCATAGAGAACTCAACTGATAGCTAAGAGTAGAACCCGGTTGTTTCACCATGCTAGCAAAATGATGACCCGGTTATAGTACACTCATATAAATCTTAGAGTTACTTAAGAGAACTCAGAAAACCCCAAAATATTCCTAGATTGGTTTTTGTCAGCTATTGGTGGTGGATCATAGACATACATCCTCAAAACAAACTAAAAACATCCACCCTGCAACTCCACTTACCTCTAGTAAGCCTTCTTACTTTTCTAGTATCCATAAACTCCCTTGGGATTGTGTCAAATCAACCCCGAGAAGTTTAGAAATATAGTCACACATTGTGTGAGTTTAGAAAAAACTAATAGAGGTAAAATTTTCAAAAAATTAAAAAAAAAATTCAGCCTTTCTAAATTTTGAGTTTGAAATATGGCTTCGCGAAGAATCAATACCAGATCTCATCTGGACCCAAACCCTCCTACTATAGTTGATGACCTAGAAAGGATTTTGTGGCAAACTTCTGAAACTGGAAACTTAACTATTGTTGGAACCATTCACAAAGAAAGCTCTATCCCTGAACAACTCACAGCCTTGCAAGATTCTCAGCTTGACTTGCACCATATGAGAAACCTTTTGAGAACCAAGTCACATAGTGAGATTTACCATACTGACCTCAAGCCCATATATTTGCAACAAAATTCTAGTAGAGAAGCCTCTCCTTCCACCCCACCTGGTTTTCAGCTTCTTCACCACTTTAACTCTTTCCATACCAAATCTTCTCTGAATCAGTCTGTTGGTCCAAGTACCTCCACTACACCCATCCATACCACCACTATGAAAACCACCCCACTTCATCCTACACCTCCCCTCACAAACCCTCTACTTGTAAATCCACCATTAGCTCCTATCATGGCATCTTGGTATGCTCCCCTGTTTTTACCACAACTTTTGGTACCTTTTCCAAATGACTACCAGTCCAGAATCCCTCACTTTACTGGGGCTGAATCTACCACTACCCAACAACATGTAGATATAATAAATGATGCTTTTGACTACATGGAATTATAAGAGGAAACCATGAAGATGAGGATGTTTTCCCAAAGCCTAGGAGGAGAAGCTAAAAAAAGGTTTAAGAACTTGACTCCCAACAACATACATGATCTCCCTTCCCTTTACCAAACTTTCACAAACAAGTGGGAAATCAAGAAAACCCCCCTCCAAATCCTTTATGAATATAAAAAACTTAAGGGGAATATGGGGGAAAGCATCCAATATTATTACACCAGGTTTAATAGTGTCTACAATGCCCTCCCACCTCATATGAAACCCCCACTAGGTATTTCCTTAGCTAAATTTCTGGAAGGTTTCAACCCAGACATGGCCTATTAGCTAAGAGAAAGAGAGCCCCTAACTTTAGAAGACATGCAAAAGGGAGCTATAAGTGTAGAGGCCAACTTAAATGAAAAGAGAGCTGGGCTAAGATCAGAAAAGAGGGTAACCTACAAATATGAAACCATGCCCTCAACCTCCTCATCAAATTCCAAGATTGAAAACCTACTTAGAACCATGGAGAGAATAAGCATAAATGAAAGAGCACCCCCTAGGGGGAACCAAACAAATCCCCAAAACAGAAACCGAAATCATAACTTCAGAAGAGACCCACCTCAAATCAGACAAAGGGAAAATGATCAACAAATTAGGCCACCTTTCCAAGATAACTATGTAGATGAAGGGGAAAGAGATATTGAATAGTCAGATGAAAATCACCTAAACTTAATAGGCTCTGATGATGAGGGTGATGTTTTTCTCACAGAAGAAGAACAAGGTTTTTTCTCCTCAGATCTCAATAAAAAAAGCTATGAAGACTCTAAAGACCGTGAGTTGGGATTGGAAAACGCCATAATGGAATTCCATAGGAAATATGATCTTAGGAGTAGGAAAAACCAAGACAACTCCAAGAAGAACAACGTAGACACCGTTGTTAGGAAAACCCCAAAAAACATTCTTAAAATAATAACAGACAATACCAACACCATGGCTGAGAAAACTGATCCTAACAAAGACAAAACTAACCAACCAAGTGGTGACAAAAACTGCCCTAGTACCACTACTAGTGGCCCCGAAAAAATTTTAGTGTCTAAAGCCCCAAATCAAAATCAGCAAATTAAAAATGTAGAAAAATTTATGGCTGATAAAACTGATGTAAATATGTCTAAAACACAAATTCCTTTCGGTTTTGAAGGAGAGATTGCTAAAATTAAGATAACCATGCCTCTCACTGAACTGATTACCCAAGGCACATACAAATCTCAAGTTCTGAAAGTTATAAACATAGGGAGTGATACCGATAATTTAAACTTGGCTGATGACACACTTGAACTATTGTTTGGACCCAAAATAGAAGGAAAATATCAAGAAGGAGCCATTCCCCCTTTCTATATCAGCCTAAACATACATGAAAAAATCTTACATAATGCCATGCTAGATTCTAGTGCCTCACACAACCTCATGCCTAAAGTTGTGATGGATATATTAGGCCTAGAAATAACTAAGCCTTACAAGGACTTGTACTCATTCGATTCAAGTAGAGTCAAGTGTTTGGGCCTAATAAAGGACCTTTGTGTAAATCTAGCACAAGTACTGGCTAAAAACCTAGTTATGGACATAGTAGTGGTAGATATTCCCCCCAAGTATGGCATGCTTCTGTCCAGATCATGGGGAGCCAAGCTTCAAGGGAACCTTCAACTAGACATGTCCTATGCTACCATCCCCTTTTTTAACTAGACAAGGAGATTATACTGAGAGTCACACATGAAGTATATGGTTAGAAGTCAAGAAAGGCCAGACAATACGCCACTTTATTCCATACATTCAGGTCTTGATTCTTTCATCTTATATAATGAATAGGACATTGATGAGCATGTAAGTGAAGTTGAGATAGATCTAGGCACACTACAATAGTAAAATTAGTCCCTCTATGATGAGTTCGACAGTCAAAACTATCAAGACCCTGAACAACCACATGATGATAAAACTGAACTTAACTTTCTGCAAACTGAAAATGAGATTTCAAAAACAAAAATCAGTTTAGTATATGAAACAGGTTGTTCAAGTGAAGAAAAAACCCCAAAAACACAACTATCTCCCTTTGCCAATCCAGAAGTACTAAAATACCCTCACAAAAGAGAAATCTTTGGGAATTTGGATCAAGATAGTCTTATGTTTTTGCCTTACCTAGATACTTCATCATCCAAGAGTTTTGTCCCTTTAGAAGAGTTGTTAACTCCCACAAATATTTCTATGGATCCCAAAGAAGGCTCTGCTAAAGCTGATGTAGAGGAGTATATTATGGGTAGTCTTGAAAAACCGAAAATGATTGAATTATCTAAAATTTTGTCACTACACAGAAAACAAAAAAATACAAGTTTGTACAAAAAGTTTCAGGATGCTTGTGTATGTGAGGATGCAAGCTTAAAACCTTATAACACAGACATTATTCTAAGAAACACTCCTTTAAAGAAAGACCATGAGAACCTTGAAAAAATTGTATTACTTAGAAAGAAGGCAAAGGGACATAGGCTGTGTATAGGCTTTAGGTACCTAGATCAACCCTCCCTGAAGTACAAATACCCTTTTCCCAATGTAAATCATCCTATACAAAGAGTAGGAATTTCTAACAAAATGTCTTCACTTGGTAGTGTTTCAGATAACCATCAGATGATACCACTTCAGATCAACCAGCATAAAGCCATTTTCAAAGTTCCTTGGAGCAACTACATGTTTGGCCAAATGCTTCCTGGATTAAGGAGTGCTGAAGACACCTTCGAAAGAGCTATGGCCCCTATTTCCAACTTCTTCACTATGATATACAAAGATGACATCATTATCTATTGTAAAGCTGATAAAGAGTACCTTTTTTTACCTAAGGAGGATCTTTGACAAACATAAGTTTTGGAAATGAGACTCAAAGAGGAAATGCCAAGGAGAGCATCGCTTATTTGAAAATTTTTGGAAAATTTCTTATACCATGCTTTCAAATGGAGGTAACTATGATTTATGTTTTCAAGAGCTGAATGGACAAAGAATGATAAGAGATCATTTTGAAGACAGGATGCTCAAGTACCATTGTTGTAAAAACCCTTAGTTTGAAAATTTTCATTCATTGTACATAAAAATTCCATGAGAAAAATAACAAAAATACAAAAACAAAGAAAAATAGAAAAAGAGGGCATATTTGAAGAGAAGGTATAGCCCCATACCCAAAAAATAGTAGTACTGAAAGTGTGCAAGCTTAAATGCCACTACTGGTGCAAAAAGAATGTCTTGTTCAGTCATCCAGCCTAATCATGGCTAAAACATGTCTTAAATTTATTGTTGATAAGTTAGTGGAAGAATGTTGGTCAAATCATTTAAGCTTGACTTGTCAAAAGAAAATAGATTAGGAATGAAAGACATTGGTTCCACATGCTTAAATATGAGCCAAGGAGAAGGATAGGTATGATTAGCAAATGATGAAACATAGCCCTCACACCTTCTAGTTTTGTTTTCTTATGAAAATAATGTTTGTGTGCAGCTTGTCTTGATGCCACAACTCATGATGAATCAGATTGTCTAATCCTGGTTCAAATCATGTTTTAAATTTCTTGTCAGTAGCTTAGAGAATGAGGTCCGTCATACTACTTAATCTTGACATTCAAATAAGTCTAGGTAGAGAATAAGGAGAGTTCACTAGCATAATCTGAACTCTTGGAAGAAATAAGTGTAGAAGTCGCCAGTTTTGTTTTTGCTTTCAAAATAAATATGTCAATGGGTTTTCCCATTCAAGTGCACCCAAGGAAGAGAAAATGTTAGGAAAGTAGGTTGGGTAGGTAAAGATGAAGTTGAGCTAATCATGCTTTCAGATTATCAAAATCACTACTTCAGGGAAGCGGTAGAAAAAGAAAAGAAGAAAAATCTGCCCAATGGATGAGGCAATAGTCTTCATAAACCAAGAGATCTAAAATTTTGGACACCTCCTGAAATTGAGCTGCCCTCCCCAAGTGGAGCCACTATTAGTCATAAGTAATTTTTACCTGTGTAGATGACTAAATGCTTATCCTAGATTTCTAGAAACAAAATTCATGAATCTTGTGAGTTCTAAGAAATCTCACTGCCTTCATTTCCCTTAGGAATATTTTTTCACTATTCTACTACTCTATCAAGGCATGGCCAATCTCTCACTCCCAGAAGACCAAATCATGGAGTATGTCCCTCATTCTCACTATGTTTTCCACCTCTGACTTTACCACTCTGTTTCTGATTGCCTAAGCCTTCTACTTTTACACCTTGGTTTGCCAAGTAGCCTAAAAATTTTCCCCTATTCACCAAGTGCCTCAAGGAGTGGTGATTTTAAACTCCCTTTCTAGGCTCTTTATATAAATCAATCAAAGATTTTAGTTTCTAGGATTGCAATGCATAAATATTTGTCAAAACCCTGTTTTCACCTCCAAACCCTGATTCAAGTTTTTAGCCAAAGACACAGTCCAAGAGATATCCCAATAGGTCATATAGGGTCTCCTAGGTTATTCATTGCTTTGGCTTTCTAAAATCACTATTTTAAATATTCCCAAAGTTGAAATCAAATGAAAAATAAGGTGAGCTCATGATTGTCTAAAGGGTATAAAAAGCCTTCAAAAGGACCTCCTTGATCAAAGCATTGAGTCTGCAAAAGGACGGTAACCTAGCTTAAAACATTTATGCATGAATGGTTTATAGGGTTTACCAGCAGAAGAAAGGCAGGGTAAGAAGTAAAACTCCTCAAGGACAGTCACAACAGAAGAGAAACAACATGCCCAAGTAAAAAAGAGTATCAGTGGTTTTATGAATGATTAGCTATGAGGTTTTTCCCAGAAAGAGGTTCATGCAAAAGGTTAAAAGGGATAGAGATGCATCAACACCATCAAACATAAAACCAAAGTTTCTAGGAATGATAAATAAGAAAAGGAAAAAGGCCTTTAAAAGCTAGAAATCTAGAAAGGTAGGAAAAAGTGACCTAAATGTCATAAAACTCCATTAAAAGGTCAGAAGGATTTCAGAGGACATTTGAATGGAGGCCTCCATGGTTGAAATAAGATAAGCGGGGTTTTATTTTTCACTACAGCAAAAAGGACAAATTCTAAAAGAGTATCAGTGAAGGCTACCTAAGTTTTCAAGAACAGTCAAAGGATTGTCAAAAGCAGTATGAGGGAGCCTAAGTTTTCTGTCAGATAAGAAAATCAAAGTGAGCATGAGTTTCTACTATTGGGTAGGTAAGGTATCAAAACTCCCAAAAGTTTGAGAAGACCAAAACACTATTTTAGGGCACCCCCAACAAGCTGAAGTGGCTAAAGGGAGGTAATGATAAACCTGATCAAAAGACTAAGTTTACTATGCAAGACAGATTCATCATGCCTCTGGAAAGTCAGTATGAGGAGAATAAAATCAATTTTCAAGATCACCCACCAAGGAATCATCTTTTATACTTAAAAACACCTCTTGCACAAAAGAAAGGAGATGTCAGTAAAAGGATAAAAAGACCAAAAGGAAAACATTAGTCAAGGTGGGTTATTGTTTTTAATTTTTCAAAAGGTATAAAAGCATCACAAGTATCATCACTCAACACCATTTATTCATATGCAAAAAGAGTGCAAGGATTTCAGGGTTTTCAACGTTTTTTGGCAAGTTTTCGGTCAAAAAACCTCTGCACTGTGCTCCTGAAAGGATGTGCTACACGCCTTTGCATGCTGCCTGTGTATTTTTCCACAGGGCGTTGTGCGTCTGTGTAACAGCGCTGCGCACAGATCCACACCTAACCCGATCGCCTGCACGACTGCCCGACGCTGCGCTCCTGCACGTGCAGTCTCCACCCAGAGGACTCGACACCCCACTGTGCTATGCACCTAGGCGTGCAGAGGTTTCCTGTCACCTCGTGCAGAGGGCACCCGAAACTCCACCACACTACGTACAAGCATCTCTCAATGCCCGACCCAACACCTCGTGCAGAGGCCACTCGACCCGACAGTCTGCACTACACTCCTATCCATTCATGGCTGTCAGGAGGACCCGAATACCTATTCAGGCCTTGCTCTCGCTACGCTCCAGCATCACGTTCAGGGAAAACTTGACAGGACGTGCAGAAGTCGCTCAACTAGCCCGTGCTGCACTCCTGTGTCTCTTTGCTTCAGCTGTGAGGTTTTTTGAGAGGTATTTATACATTTTCCACCTTTTCCTATTGTCTAAAGGTAGAATTATAAATAAATTTGAAGGATAAACTTAAAGAAAGAGAAAAAAGCCCTAAAGAAATGTTAGGTCCCCATGTTTGCAATAATTTCTGATTGAAAAAACTCCCATCCATTTACACACTGAAAATACATCAAGGCGAAAAGTGTCCTTCTTCACTCCTCTTTTCCCCTCCAAATTTGCAGATAATTGCATTCCTCATTAACCTCTCATTTTCCCTCTCCATATCATCTCCCAAGCAGATCAGGGTTTTGTTTTCAAAGGAAAAAATAAAGGATAAAATTCCTAGAGAAGGCAGTGTTGACAGTGGCGAGAGAGGCCAAGTGCCTAGAGAACAACAAAGGAGGGGTGGGAAAGCAAATAGGTTTGAGCCTGCAAACACTAAATAATTGAAAGCCTCTCCTACTATAGTTTCATATTTCCTAGGGGTAGGATGTTATGAGTTCTGTGAGAAAGTACAGAGAGTCCAAAGTCACCCTCAATTGACCAAAATTTTTGTCCTTAACCTCCATGACCACCAAGTACATCTTGTTAGTCATCAGTATTTTTCACCTGTTGTTGATGACTAGATTCCTAGCTGAGTTTTCTAGAAGCTGATCTCCATATGTCAATTTGTCATCTAGAAAACCCCCAAACAATTTTTTTCTTTCCTAACCCTTCCTGTCAGCCTATGATTAGAGCAATCTTTAGTTTTCAAAGTCATGTCTTGTTTAAGAAAAATATCCCTGTCTATAGCTGTCTTGGTCTTGCTGGTCTACTTTCATTTTCCCCTTGGTTCTCATGAAACTCACTATCCAATATTTGAAAAAGTGGCTCCCTTCCTATCCTTGATCTTCTTGTCAAACACAATAAGAATCAATAAAATTTTCCCCTAAGTTAGGTAGTGGCGCTTTAGAGAATCCCTTCCTCGACAAAAATAGCCTGAGCCAGAATCCTTTGTTCAATACCAACCAGCCCTGAATTAGCACTTAATCTACAAAAGAAAACCTTGATATACCCCTAGGTCGCGCCACTAAGAGGTCTTGTTGTCTCAGTCCGAGAGAAATTCTACAAAGATCTAATACAGAAAGAGATGAGCATGTGCACAGTCTAAAAGAATATGCTTAAGATTGGGAAAAATATCCATAAAGCACTGAAGGATCTTTCAAAGGTTCAATGTCATATTTTTTGCATCTCTGCAGGGTGAAAATCAAATGACAAACTAAATCCACACAAGAACAAAGAGACAAGTCCAAATAAGTCTCTCATGTTGAAGAGATTTTCCATCAGTAAGCAAATGGAGAGCTGCAATGAAAAGAATGCAGAAGTACATGTTTCAAAATCCAAACTGATATAATGATTGATTTACAGTGTTTTAGTGTCTCTCTCAGAAGCAGAAATGTATGAGTATTCCAGAAAACATCATCAAACTAAACATAAGAAGACATCTGCTTCTTATGTTGCCTTGAGCCTGGGATGAAAACACTAGTCAAAGAGAAAATCCAATGTACCTCTGCAAACACAGTAAAAAAAGGTTAGTAAATGATGACTAGCAAGCAAATAATCTACAAATACATGTCATGTGGTTTCTCATTTAAAAGTTTCAAAAAGATATTTGACAAAGGATACATATTTCAAAATATGCCTCATATAGCATATTGTCAATTTTTCACTTGTTACTGTGATACACCAAGCAGAGATAGGCAGTGAAAGGAAAGATGACACAATTTGAAAAGAGATGAAATAACATCACTGTGTAAAACATCCTCCAAACATGAGCATATGGTTGGGTCACTTGTTGCAAACCTCCTCCAAACATGAGTAGATGGCTGGGAATATTATGCTGGCCTCCTTCATTTAACAAGCAGAGGGTCAGGAACATAGGGGTTGCTTCATTCAAAAAGCACAAAGCTAACAATGCTGGAAATGGCCTTAAAAACCTGTTTACACCTTGTTCTCCAATGGATGAAACCACTAACACAGCAGTGGTGTTTCAAGGATTTCTTATATGGTTTCACTGTTTGGAAGACAGATTTGAAATAAAGTGGGAAACAATTGGATGATTATGAGTAGAAACTGGTGTTAAGAATATGGCCAAGAAATGGTACTATAATAATCAAAGAGGTTTGGTTTTTCTTCTATCAAAGATCTCCTTCAAAAGAAACCTGAAGCTAAAGTGAACAAAAATTGAACAGGCTCATCAATGTGAGGAAAGGGTATGACACCATGATTCAAATTCAAGACAATATTCAAAGAATCAAGCCATATCACTATCACATTCAAAGACCTTTTATGAAACATGTGAAAAAACCTTGTTGTTGCATATGATTGCATTAAGGGTATCTAAAGGCCTTTTTCCTTGATGAACGGATATAGGTAGAATCTAGGAAGTGCAAATGAGGTTCTTCACCCACAATCAAAAGAAAATCTCAAAGGGCACCTGACAGTTTTGATCAACTTCACAATGGGCATAATCATCATCAAACACCAATAGAGTTGAAATTGTCAAAGTAAGTTTTAGAATTGTGAAATATCTCCTTCCAAGATATGGCAAAGGATGCATCAAAAATCTTGGATCTGACTCTTAAACAGTGCTCCTTTAAAGGTCAGAAATAAACAAAGGTGACAGGGTTATTTTCTAAATGAAGAAACAATGAAAAGGCAGTGAAAGGGTTTTGTTTCTTAAAGGAGCCTTTTTATTTCAAAAAGAGCCATGACTATGGTGTCATTCAAAAGTAGCATCCACAGCATTTAAATCTTGGTCGAATATGAGTCTTTGTTATGTTTTAAAAAGACATTTTCTTTATGTTTTGTTATGACCGAAAAGCCTTTTCAAAAGGCATCCAAAACCCTTGCAAATAGATACAAATGTTTTGAGTTCATTTAAAGGTAGAAGAGACTGTTGAAACAGCCCCTTGTGCAAATTAAAAATGCAAACCATGCTCCCCTAGCTATCCACTGGAGAAACGAGGTTCTCAGGCAACGAATCTCAAAATTTCAAGGCTTCAAGCCTGCGCGGCACACCTATGAGCGAAATTACAAAGGGATTACATTGCTACGCAGCGCACCTGTAGTAGCGTGCGGTGCACCTGTGTGCACGTTCACCCCCTGCCCGAAGGTCAACCTGACACCCCTCACTGCACGACGTTCTTTTCAGTGAACGTGCCACTCCTATTTAAATGTCCAAAATGCCTTAAAAGAGTCTTGGGAGCTGCTCAATCAATCAAACAAGGGCCATAAGCATTATTTTGAGGTATTCTCCATTGCTTCTTGCTAGTTTTCGAAATATTAAAGGGGTATTGTTGCCATTTTCTCCAAGGAAGAAACAGTGATAAAGAGGGTATGGTGTTTGAGAAAAATCAAAGGTTTTTGTTGCTGTGATTGCCAAAGATTAGTACAGTGATAGGTGAGGTGTTTTTAACAGTATTAAAGGACCTTAATTTCCTTTAAGAACAGTGATAGCCCACAGTTAAAACAGGGAGTAGACTTTGTTAAAACTCAAAGGGGAAAAATAGTGATCATAATCTGAAGGCTTTGTCATTATAAAGTGTCCTCTCTGTATTGTGAAATAGTGAACTCTGTGCAGCCTCCATAGTTAAAAAAGCAAAATCTGTGTTGAAAAATATTTTAAGTCAATTGAAGGATGTTGGGTCTAACTTTGTAAAGAACAGTGAATAGAAAAAAGAGCATTGTTTGAAGAGAAAGGTGTTCTTATCAAAACAAAGGAGATCCTTGTTCAAACAAGAAACCACAAGCACCTCTTTTCAAGACCTTTGCCCAAGCACAGTAATAAATTGATTGTTTTCTTTCATTTTACAAACACTTGTTGATTGGCATCAAAGAGGATTAAATAGTGAATTATAAGGAGGACAGGGGTGTTGTTGAGAAACCATTTAAATGACCATTTGAGACAACTTGTTTTTGTCAGTTACCAAAGAGTATCCAAAACAAAATGCCTCCCAGGCAAGACAGTAGAAGTGGCCTTCACAGGAGATTTGAACCTGTTTCAACTAAAGAGGTAAATGCTCATCCATGAGTCCTATTTAAATTTCATGAAGTTGGATGTCTAGAGTTTTGTCAAAGGGTGCAGGAGGTGAAAAGCTATCTCCCCTTGACACATATTTGTGCTTTGAGATTTCAAGGGAAACACTTTCAGCTGGCAGGCTTGGATTTCAAGTTCTCTCCTAGATCCATTTCCAAAGCCACCAAAATCCCTTGTGTCAGAGAGAAATGGTTTAAACAAATCCACCTAGACTCATAACAGTACAAACCCTTTTTGAAGCCTGAGCATTGGGATACATGTCCATCCATCTTTCCTTTCTCATATCTGTTGACTAGTTATGCTCCCTTAATGAAGATAATCATGAAATATTTCACATGTGAGGGAAGGTTCTCCCAGGTCTATGCTTACCATGTCTGGTTACTCATGCATTTCACAAGAGCCAAATTGTTAAATCTCCCCTTCTTCCTCCATAGAAGTATTGGGCCTCCACTATTCAGAAAAGACCTCCTTCTCAGCAGTCAGCTTTCCTTTTCCATCATTCCCTCATCAAGGTTGTCATTCTTCATCAGCTTGAGAAGAAGGGAATCTCTTGGGACACTTTCGTTGCACATCCAGATTTCACCACTGTTCCTTCATTCCATGCATCTCCTTCACCTTCCACTCACCATCCTTCACCTTCTTCAAGTAAGCCCATTCCCAAGAAGCTCAAATTTCCCGTGATTGAACAAGAAGAAGAGCATGATGATGAACAATAGCAACATGATGAACAACAGCATGATGAAGAAGGGCAGCAAGGTGAAAAAGAGCATAGTGAGGAAAGGTAGCAAGATGAGGAGGGGCAGCAAGATGAAGAAGAACAAAATCGTGAAGAAGAATAGCAGCATGATGAGGAAGTGCAGCACAGTGAGGAAAGGTAGCCTCATGAAGAAAAACACAATGATGATATGTAGCACAAAGAAACTCAAAATAGTCATGAAGAAACTAAAAATAGTGGCAAGGATGATGAGGGAAGTAGCAAGGGAAAAGAACAAATAGAGCATGTGCTAATTGCTTATCCTAGGCAAGGGGCCATGCTTTCTTCTCCAAAAATGACAAAGCCCCGGACATCAAGGAAAAGGGTGCCTAAAAATATAATTCCAAATGTCACTAGGGCCCTCCGAAGCAAGGGGAAATCGCCCAAGCAATCCATTGTCAAATTACCCAAGAGGAGGAATACTAAGAAGGCCACCCAAAGCAAGGGAAAGGAGAAAGAAGAAAGCAGCCATGAGAAGGAAAGGGAATTTGACATAATTCAGATCCAAAGTGATGATAGCAACAATGAGGCCTGAATCCTAGAGACTCTCTTGATCAATAGAGAAAAACAAATTCATGCTTTGAGGACAGATCTAGAGAGGTCTAGAAACTTCAATCACTTCTTGCAAACGCAAAATAAACAGATGAGTGTCCACATGGCGGTATATGAGACACAGGCCATCAAATATAAAAAAGAGGCCTCCAAGGCGCAAGTTAAGTTGAAATAACTCATGGGCGAGTTAAATGATAGCAAAGATGAGGATCAACCAAGAAGAAAGAGGCCAAGGACCATGGGACTCAGAAGAGCCCTTGAGAAACAAAAGGAGGAAGAAGCTACTTTGTTCACCCAAGAGATAGAGAACAATCGAGAAGCATGGCTCGAGAGGGTGAATGATCACTTGGAAAAGAAGTTGGAAAAGGCCAATAGATATTTTGACCTTCAAAGGAGGATGACTGGGCACTATAAGAAGCTCAATCAGTTCGCCCGACGGAAATTGAAGGCCACACAGGAAAAAATCAAAGAAGCTCAAAAGAGGCGCTCGGCACCAAAAATGAAGAAAGACACCTCAAAGCTCCAAATTTTGGCCTCATATTCTCAGCATGTTTCTAAAAACCCTTGAGGGTCATGCTCGCCAAATTTGGGCGAAATTCAACAAGTTTTGGTTTTTTGTCATTTTTGGGTTTTTGGCTAAAACTCATGGGCATTGCCATTTCTGTTTGGGACATCCTCAAAGGATGAAAATGGTATCATTGGATGCCATAATTTTAGGGGCATCTACTCAGTATTTTTTAGATCAATTGAAGATGATTTTATCCCCCAAAATGGTGAAAAACACTCACTTTTTCCACACTTTGCCCTGTTTATCAACAAAGTCTATTTTTTGGGTTTTTTCACACAGGTCAGCTTTTGAAAGAGTTATATTGATTAGTTTGGATCAAAATAAGAATTTTCAGAAAACAGACATTCAGAGCTTTCCAACGAGCCATCATGGGACTCATTTGGATATCGTAAAGACATCCACAAGTTGCCCGCAAAACAGAGGACTTTCTGCTGATATATTTCTCAAGTATTTTTGTGAAAAATGTACTTTTCTAAAGTGACTTTTCCTCATGTGCGTTTAGCTATTTTTGGGCATGATTAGTTATGAAAAGTCAATATATTTTCCTTTTTTAGCATTTTTGAGATATTTTATTAGATATTTTGTGCCTTGGGCTTTGCAAAGCCTCAAGGACAAAATCAGATATTTTTGATAGGCCAATGAGATTGCAAGTTGCACTAGGAGGTTTTCCCTCATCTTGGCCTATATATTCCAAGAGAATTCATTGTAAATGAGGATGAACTTGATGAATAGAGCAATGTATGGTTATACAAGCTTGGAAGAAACACTTGTCTCATGCATTGGATAGTTTCTTGAATGTTTTTGGATGATGAAAGAGGACTGTTGTTGGATTCCTTGACTTCGTAGAATGGTAGTTATGTTTTATTAGTCTTCATTCATATTTCATGCTCTTGCTTGCTATAAGATAATAGAGAATAGATTTGAGACATGCCCTTGGAGGCACCTCAGATTTCCTGTTTCTTTATAGCTTCTATGTTTTCTTCCTTCTTAGTCACATCAAAGAATCCTTGATTGCTCTTTGATAACTAAAGAAATTGTTTTCTTGTTTCATTTATGGTTTTATGCATGCTAAGTATGATTCACGGTATGCCCTGCTTACTCATGGATAGTCATAGCTCCACCTGTAAAACCTTTCTTTGATTGTTTGATTATCATTAGTTTAACCAAGGAGGTTTTGTACTGATCTTGCCCTTTGCCTAAAACTCTGCAATCTTACTTTAAAGTGCTCGATAGCTTGAAATACTATGTCTAGGCATTTCCTAATAGTAATTTGAGTTATTTGTTTGTCTTAATTGTCTTTCCCCAATGTCTGATAGAAATTTCCTATAGTTAGAGAGTCATATATCTCTATGTATTGCTTGAATGTTTAATTCTATGCATTGATCAGTTTATAGTTACATTTCTCATGATTAATGGTTAGCCCTAACATGTTTATTTCAGATATTGAACTATTTATGTTTGAAATCCTTTGTTATTCACAAATTTAGTGTCCATCTCACTCCATTTTGCCCAAAGATCCATTTTACCTCTATCAAATCAGCCCTTCAACAACCTTGTATCACCATCTGAAAGTTTTCTTGACCTTTTCAACCCCATAGCCCAGTTAATCTGACAATCTTCTTATCTATCTTAGTCTTTGATCAGTTCATCCCTCACAAAACTTAAAAACAAAACCAAAACCTACTTCATAACTAGCCTAAAAGTAGAAACACAACAAGCAAACACATAGATATCCCTTACACAAATAGAGAGAGCCCTCTCTGAGTCTAGGAAGGCTAGGTCCTTGGGCTCCAAAGATTGGTTTGATGTTACCCTGTCACTTGGCTTGCCAATCAGCCAAATCATGGGACACTAACACATCTAGTTGGAGTAAATTTTGAGTTGACCACCAATTCAATATCTATGGTCACTAGAATACCTTGCATGGGAGAAAAATGGTTCAAACAGGTGTATCTGGACCTAAGCCATTATCAGCCCTTCTTAAAACCAAGTTGTCAAGTTGATTGCAAGACTATTTTCCCCTTTTCTCATTTGCTGGACAAATATGTCCTTTAATGAAAATTATTATGAAATACTTCACCTGTGAGGGTAAATTTTCTAGATTGTACTCTTACCACATAAGACTGCTCATGCATTTCACTAGGGCCAAACTGCTAAATTTTCCCTACTACCTTTATAAAATTATTGATAAAATGTCATCCATTATGCAAAGGAGACATCCTTCACAACAAATGAAAAGTCTTTTCCACCATTCCCTCATAAAAATGATTGTCTTACACCAATTATAGCAACAAGGCATCCCATGGGAATTTTTCATCGCCCATGGTGTTTTCACAAATCAACAGCCTCTTCCTCTACAAAGTTTACCCTCATCATCCTATCCACATTCCTCCACACCTCCATCACCCCCCACTGACACTGATTCATCCTCTTCCCATGAATCCTCTCCCCAAACAAGCCTCCCTCTTTCACCTTCTTCTAAAGCCTCACAACAGGAAGAAAGTGTTGAAAAACATGAAGAAAGCAGTGACAAAGAGGAGAAAAATAGTGGCAAAGAGGAACATGGTAGTAAAGAAGAAAATGCCAGTCAAGAGGAAGAAACAAGTAATGAGGAAGAGGAAAATAAAAGTGAAGAAAGTGATTGTGATGAGGAAGAAGACAAAGAAGAAAGTGTTGAGGAGGAAGAAAGCAGTGACAAGGAGGAAAATAAAAGTAGTGAAACAAAAAATGAACAAGAAGACAAAGGAAGTGAGCTAGATGAAGATGGAGAAACCAATGACAGTCCAGGAATAGAGGCAGATTTTGATGAGAAAAATAGTGAAGGTAAAGAAGAAAACAGTGAGCCCAATAACAGTGATAAAAGGAGCAGTGACAAAGATGAAAATAGCAGTCAATAAGAGACAGAGTTTGAAGGAGATTGGAGTGAGAAAAATGGTGAATACAGTGAGCCAAGTATTGAGGGAGAAACAGATGAAGAAAAAACCAAGAAAAGTGACAGTCATGAAGAAGAAAATGACAGTCCAAATGAAGGAGAAACTAATGAAGATGCCTCTGATAGTGACCCCACAGAAAATGCAAGCAATGATATAGAGATTGAATATGATGGAAAAATAGAGGAAAATTATGAAGACAAAGATAGTAGTGAAGAAAAGGCAAATGAAAGCAGTGATAATGAGGAGTCAAATTATGAAAACAATGAAGATATAGAGACAGAGGCAGAGTTTGAAAGTGAAGACAATGGGCCAAATAATGAAGACAGTGGGCTAGATAGTGAAGAAGCTAATAACAATCATAATGAAGAAAACCTAATGACTACTAGCCCTAACAAAAGTGACAACAGTGAACCCATGAACTCAAAGGGAAGACAAGAGGATGAATATGCACTAATTAGTGATGAGGGCACCTCTAACCATGACAACAAAGAAAATGACAATGTAAATGATAATGTTGCAAACATGGAGGATGAAAATGAAGAGGACATGGAGGAAGATGACAATGATGAAGATCAAGGCAGTGATACTAGCATGGGAAAAAATGAAAGTGCCTCTCAAGAAAGTAGTCTTGAGATCACCAAATATGAAATTAAACATGTTAAATCTTGTACTCTCACTTATCAAAGAGGATCAAGGCAAGTGTTTTCTGCCTCCAAGAGGCAAGGGACCTTGCCATCTACTTCAGCTCAACCACTGGACAAAGGTAAGCAAAAAGTGGAAGAAGAAGAGGAAGATCATGAAGAAGAAAGAGTGTTTGAAATTATTCACATATATAGTGAGGATGAGAATGAAACAAGAATTTCAATCTCCCTCCTCCAAAACAGGAATTCACAAATCAAGGACTTGGAAGCTGAATTAGAAAGAGAAAAATATGTCATTCATTTCTATCAGATGCAAAACAAGAAAAATGAGTGCCCAACAAGCCATCCATGAAACAAGAACACTCAGGTACCAAAAGGAGGCTCAAAGGGCACAGGTGAAGTTGGAAGAATACATGGGCACTTATGAGGATAGTAGTGATGAGGAAGGCGAAACTAGAAGGAGACCTAGAACTATGGGTCTAAAGAAACAATTGGCAAAGCAAAGGGAAGAAGAATCAACCCAAGCAGAACAAATTTCTCTCCAGGAACTCCTTGCACTAGAAATTGAACATGATATGGAATCATGGCTTGAGAGGGCCAACATACACCTTGAGGACAAGTTGGAGAAGGCTAACAAAGACTTGGATTTACAAAGAAGAATGACCAAGCATTATGCCCAAAGAAACCAATTTGCAAGGGCAAAACTCAAAAAGGCCCAAATTGAGATCCAAGCACTAAAAAGGGAAAAGAGCCAAGATAACCTTATAATTTTTGCTTAAGCTTCTTTATAGGTCTCCCAAGACCCATGAGGCATACTTCCACCAAATTTGAGGGATTGTTGACAAATTGTTGTTTTTTTCAAATTTTGAGGTTAGGAGTGCAACACACCTGGTGCTACGCTCTTTTCAGGGCATCTTCAAGGGGGGAGTCTTGCATTTTTGGATTCCTTATCACTCATATAACATGCTCAGAAAGTTTCAAATCAATTGGAGTTGTTTTGGTCCCCCAAAAGGGTAAAAAACACTCACTTTTTCATCATTCTGCCTACTTTTCATGACATGTGCTGCGCTCCTACAAGTCTTAGAATTTTCAATTTTTGGAACGGTTTCAAAGGTGATATTGGAGAACTGAGGGTAGATATGGAAACTAGACTTCAAGGGCTTTCCAACGAGCCATCACAGAGCCTTTTCCGACATCGGGAAGGCCTTCAAAACACTGATGCAAGAAGACCCATGTTTCATGTTCCTGTGCTACGCTCATGGCATAAATTTTCATTTTAAAACACAATGTTGCGCTCCTGTGGTTGAAAAGTAAAAATGTGCATTTGGGAAGTTTTAGGAGGCTTCTTAGGGCCTAAAGGTCAATTTATTTGCTATAAATGGCTGAAAAGATATTTATTTTAAATATTTTGTGCCTTGGGCCTTGCAAGGCCTCAAGGATAATAGAGATACTTCTGTTTAGCCAATGGACTTATAGATATTATATTGGGTTTTTATTCTCCTTTATTGTTATATAGAGCATGAGGATTCATTGTGAGTGTGGGATTTTGATGAGTTTGAGAGCAATACATGGTTTTTGGAGGTTGAAGAGCAATTTGGTGTTGTGGAGCTTGTGGATGATTTGCCTTGATTGATGATGATGAAGGCTTGCTGGCAGGATCCCTGAGTTTAGTTAATGGTGATGTATCTCTTATTTGTTCATGTTTTCTTGATGATCATATGTCCATATTTCTATATTGCAATAGCTCAGAAGATTATAGGATGAGAAATGTTGTTTGAGGCACCTCAGTCCTCCTGTTTGCCTATTGTCTTTATGTTTTCTTTTGTTGGGTCAGCTTAAGGAATTCTAAGTTGCTCCTTAGGCCCACCTAAGCTTTTTTATTTCATTATTGGATTAATATGCTAGTTTTAAAATATGATTCATGGTAAGCCCTACTTGTTTGATGCTATCTAAACTCTATCTTGAAATCTCTCTTTGATGTATTGATTGTTAGGTTAAGCCAAAGAGGTCTTGTTTCGATCTTGCCCTTTGTACATGCTTATCAGTTTGCCTCAAAGTTATTTATAGTTCAATGAATGATGTTTAGGACTTCCCTCTTTATTTTTTGATGCCATTTGTCTCTTATATGTTTTCAAATCTTGAAAGTAGAATCGTTGAAGTTAGATAAGTTTTATTACTTCCTTTTTTCCACTGGATTGTTTATCTTGAATGTTTATTTGTTTAAAAGTATTGTCATTGAGTAAATGGTGTGCCCTATCTCATGATCAGTATATTTTTCTTATCATTATTCAAGACCTTCTTGTTCATAGGTATTTGACAAAGGATTCTTAACTGCCCTTTGCCCTACCTTGTTTCCCCAAACTTAATGTCCATCTCACCTCACACATAAACTTTAAAGATCCATTGACTACACAATATTTTCCCTGTGATGTACCCCGATTCACTATTTATATATCAATGACTTGATAGACTCCATATCCCAATGTTTGACAACCTCTCATTCCACCTATCCTACTCGATCATCTTACCTCAACCAAACAACCAAACAAACCCTACACTTAACAACTAGCCTAAAATCAACCATCTAAAGAGAACAAGTTTACATCCTTCTCAACATAATAGAGAGAGCCCTCTCTAAGTCCAGGAAGGCTAAGTCTTAGGACTCCAAAGACTGGTCTGATGTTATCTTGTGCATTTGGTCTACCAGTCTGCTAAATCATGGGACCCTAACAGTGTGAAAATGTCGAAGCAATGTGCATGCGTCAACAACAGATCAATGTCGACAATACCATCCTCCATAATCTGATGACAATATTTGCACTCCATGATATGTTGAAGTGCATCCTCCTTGGGGTCTCTCTATGAGAACATCTCTCTGATAGCCTAGTAGAACCTATGAGGTTCTGAACATGCTGCATGCAGAAACTTCTCTTTGAGATATGAGGTGCTCATCAAGAAGGGTATGTCCTGATAATGGAAGATGTTATCCATTACATGATGTCTACCATCTACCATCTTCCCATCCAATGCTTCATAAGTGAAGCAGTCATCATAATGCTCAAATAATAACTAGGACCTTGAATCATCACTGCTCCTCAATGACAGCGCTGCTGATCTCCATGATAGTGCATCTACTATCTCATGGCCCTCTCCATACATAATGTTGAACTAATAGTCCTGCATTGTACTGATATACCATTGCTGCCTCTTCTACAGTTGCTCATCCTCCTCAAAAATATGTTGGAGACTATGGTGGTTGGTCTTCACCTGAAATCTACTGCTAATAAAAAACTGCTGGAATTTTACCAATGCATGCATAATGGCCAATATCTCTTTGTCATAAATAGAATATGAGAGCTCATGCGACAGTAACTTCCAGTTATCAAAAGCTATTTTAAGCTTCCCTACATTAGTACTGTGCTAATCCCATCCTCAGAAACTCCACACTCCAACACAAAGTCTAGTGTGCATCTCAACAATGTCAAACTCAGATAGCTATACATATTCTCCTTGAACTAGTCAAGGGTCCTCTCTATAGTGATAGTCTGCTGCTCCAAATCAGCAATGTGCTATAACCCTTGGTCATGCAATTGCCCTGATGGCATGACCCCACAAATCTCAAGATGATGTGTTGAAACAATCTGGGGTGGAAATGTTTGCATACCTTGGATCATCTTATGCTTGGGAACATCTTGCAAAGATAAAAGAGTTCCTCCAACCGGTGCAATTTCTTCTCCAACTGCTGGTGATGGTGATGGTTTCTCCTCTACTGCTGCACCAATGCTGGTATCTGCTTTCTCTTCCTCATGAACCTCCTGAATATGCCTTGGAATCTCAATGTAGAAGTCTTGGGAACATCTTTCCAAACTGCAAGTGCTCCTCCCATTGATGAAAGTACATCTACTACAACTAGTGGTGGTGGTAGTTTCTCTTCTCCTATTGTATCAGTCCTAACATCTCCCTTCTGCTCCTCATACACTTTCTCTTTATTGTTGGAGAATTTCTCAATGGAATGTGCCTCCGGGTTTCTTCTATCAAACCTCTTTACCAATATTTGAGTGAACTCTACATACACAGTCACCCTTTCATGTTTTAATTTGCTAAACCACCAATCATTTTCTTCACCCTCAAGGTGCAGCGTTGCAATCTCAATGGATTCATTTTACGCTACTAAGTGTAGCTGGAATAAATCATCTAACTTCTCCATCCAAGCCTTTGGCATGATTTTAGATGACCCATCATATGTAGGCAGAAAGAATCTATTCTACATATGCCATATTCTTCTATTGCTGATGCAGGGTCTCTGGTTCTCTTTCATCTAGAAAAACTGATGGAAATTCATATTCTCTTTGAATTCTCTAGATTGAGATTTGTACTCTGCAAGATAATCATTAAGAGTCTCATGCTCCAAATATACTCCATCTCCATGCCATTCATTTCCTTCTGCAAGGAAGGTGGGCATAGTAGGGCGTTGTGGAACTTTCTGCACCGTTGGTTGCTTATACTGCTAATAGGAAGTGCTTGGACCTTCTCCATTCTGAAACCCCCTTGAGGTTTCCTTTTGCATTTCCCTTCTCATTTATTTGATATCCATGGTGAGATCCTGCATAGATCTAAAGATAAGTGTGGAGAAACTTAATCCTTCCACCCTTGTATACTTATTCTTTTTATGTTTCTTCTTATTATTCTTCTGATGTCATGAAATGCCCACAAGATGAGCCAAATATCATGCTCTGATACCACTGCAATGTCCCAAAATGGGAAAGACAGGAATATAGAACATTTATAACATTTAAATCAAGACAATAACGAGAATGTAAGCACAAAACTGTAAAATGTTGGAAATGCCAAAATATAACATCAAGACATTAAAACATTAGCAGAAACAATTGAGCCATATCATTATGTATCCACTTTTGGCTCCTCGTGATTTGCAAGATTGGAAAGAACAAACACTACAGGGAACCAGATCAGAACCACTTTGGAATCCTAGGACATAGCCTTCCTAGACTTAGAGAGGGATCTCTCTATGTAATTGTTTATATATGATATGTCTTTGTGCTTTTTTTTATGATATTAGGATAGTTATGAAGTTCTAAGGACTTGTTTTTTTTTATTGATTGATTGATAAGTTGATAGATAAAATGGTGTGATTAATTGAGGGAGTGTTTTAGTTGAATAGATAGACCATGAGAAATATTAATCCATTGGGCTATGGAGTCATAAAAGGATTTAATTGTTCATCAACTCTGCAAGGGTTTTCATAGGGAAAGCTAGCTATATCAAGTGGATCTTTTAGATTAGATGTGATCTGAAATAACAATAAGTTGTGAAGGCAGCAAAACTAAAAGTCAGTTAAGAATCTTTTAATTCTACTTCAACAAGAAAAGCCTTTTAGGTAACTGTTTGAGGCAAACCAAAGGACAGGGCATACCATAGAATTCTTTGGCCATAATTTAATAAGAAAACCTTTTAAGACAACAATCCAGCTATCCTAAAATTACTTTTAGACAAATAAAACATTTAAGATAACAGTGAGTGTAGCTAAATAGAAAGCTAAACCTATCTTCTTTAAATAAACACTCTAAAGACATTCAAAGCAATAGTTTGAGGCAGACCAGAGGACAGGGCATACCATAGTCTTCCCTGGTTTAGACTCTACTAAGTATACTTCAAAGAAAGGCCTTAAAAAAAATATTTCAAGCTACACCAAAGGGCAGGGATTACCATAGACTTCTTTGGCTTGACTCTAGTAAATCATTTCCAAGACAACAAGCTAGGTGGAACTAGAGAGCAATGAAGAATTATCCAATCAAACCTTGCAGAGGAAAACATTAGGATAAAGAATGTAGACAGAAATAGGGTGCCAAGACAACATATCCTACTCTAAAATTTATGTTCTTTTATCAGAGAAATAATGGACAAAATGGAAAACAGAAGGAAAACATTGACAAATAAGGAAAACTTCACCATTAACATAGCTCAAGAATCCTATGAATGTGCTTGTATTACTGATGTTCAAAATAGTTACACTACTCCAATACAATATATCTCTGCAACTCAGAGCTTTATCAAATCCGGCCTAGCAATCCTCAACTAGATCAGCAACAGAAAATCAGTCAACTAACCAACCAAGAAACACTAAAAATGAAGCTTACATGTAGTATTTATCTGCAAAATGAGGAGGTGATCCTAAGCTATGGTTTCAAATGTCATTTATTACAGATTTAATGAGTTTTTGACCTTTGAGACCATGCAAGGCCCAAGGAAAAATATCTGAGAGTGTTTCTTTGAAATAATAACTCCTAACTTAACTTTTGAGCTAATTTTGGGAAATATCTGACTTTAAAGCTTTTTCCATAACTTTTACAATAACTGTTGGGTAGATGAAAAATATCTCTGACTGTTTGTAATAAATTTTAATGTTTCATTGAAAGAAAACATGTTGTAGGTGACAAAATATGTTTCTGAAGAAGTAGATGCTTTGGGTTGACTCATTCGAATTTATCTCTGTGCAGATCTGCCTATGTTTATCCTTTAAAATTTGTTTTAGGATTTAAAACTTGGATTTATCTTAATTTTCTGCCTTAATGTCTGTTCCTTTGATTCTGCCTTTATCCTTAGTTTATGATTAATCTTTTGATTTGTGTTTAATCCTTTAATTTTTGCTTCGTGGCTAATCTTTTTGATTTGTTCTTTGATATATGATTATCCCTTTAACCTTTACTGTTGCGGTCTTCTGACTATTTTTCCTTCTCACTGTGTCTGTCTCTATCTGTGTTTTCCGTGCAGGGGGTATTCTTTCATTGCTAGAGGTTTTCAATGATCACCAATGATCTAAATTCATTGGGATTTTTCATGTTTTGACACCTCTGGTCCATTAAAAATAAACAAACCTCTGGATCGTCACCTAGAAAATTCATTAAAATATATCCGTACCTTTGGAATGCATTTTCTGCATTCTTTCCATTAAACCTACACATCGAAACAAACAAATTAAATTTAAAACCTGTGGGGGAGGGTTTTTCTGCATTTATCTGGGGTTTTTGGGGCTTTTTGGATGTTTGCAGAGGTTCATGGTGGAGGAGGGCTTCATCAAAAAGGAGGAAACTTGTGGGAATTTTGAATCGAAGAGGTGGTATGGAGTTTTGGTGCGAAGGGAAAAAGTGGTTTTTGGGACCGGAGAAGGTGTTTTTCGCATTGGCAGAGGGGCAGTAATGGTTTTTGGGAATCGGGTGCGATTCCATACAGAAGGCGATGTGTGGCAAGGGAATACCACTTATTTCACGCATTTTGAAAATGCTAACCCTGACACAAATAATGTTGCGACATCAATTGTGGGCTGTTGGATCTCGATGGAGGAGATATATGACGATTGGGAGTCTGGAGAGATAGGAGAGTCAGAGCAGGTAGGGCCCAAGTGAACAGGTGGCAGGGTATTATTAGAGCGTGGGGCTTAAAAAATATTTAAATAGAGGGTTTAAACATTAATAAAGGGGTTGGGTTAAAAACATAAAAGTAAAGCCTTTATATTAAAAATAGAGTTTTAAAAATAAAATAAAAGGTCTCTATAGGTTAATATTTCGATTTAAAACAATGTAAAAGAGGGTCTTTTACATTGTTTGGATAAGGTAAGGAAAAAGGATTAAGGTGAGGAGGTTTAAGGGGTTTTATGGGATAAAATGAGTGAACATGAGAGTTTTAGTATGGAAAGAAGGGTGATAATGAGGGAAGTAAGCCCAAAAATTGACCTTTTAAGAGCAGTTAGGTGTTTTGAGAAGGCAAAGATGAAATATAGTGAAAAGGCTTATAGAGGATAATGAAGGCAGTGAGATTTATAAAGATAGATGATAGGCAAGAAATGCTATCTTTAGCTGCTTGTAGAAAAATACATAGTCACCTAGTGAATATGTAGAATATAGGAGTATAATAGTGGCTCCAGTTGGGGAGGGCAGCTCCTTTAGGAGGTGTCAAGAACCTTAGAGATCAAATCTCTGGAATTTGTGGACCAGTGTCCTTATTGTACTTTGGCAGACTTCTCTTTTTCAATTTGTTGATTTGTTGTTGTTCTTTGAAGCTGTGATCTCTAACATCTGAAAAACATGATTTCTTCAATTCAACTCTACCTACCCATCATACTTTTCCTAGCATTTTTTCTTCATGTGGGTGCATTTAGATTGGAAAACCCTTGACATCATTTTTCTTTTGAAAACATGAAACTATCTACTCCTACACTTATATCATCCAAAGGCCTATATTAGACTGATGAGCTCTTTTATTCTCTACCTAATCTACTTATCTGTCAAGATTAAACAATTTGATAGATTTTCATTCTCTATTCTATCAACATGAAATTGAAAACATGATCAAATCAAGATTAAGAAGTTTGATTTGTCATGAGCAGTGGAATTTTAGACAAGCTGCACACAAAATTTATTTTGTAGAAAGTAAAACAAAAAACTGAGGGCTATAATTTGGAATATTTCATTCATCCCCCTCTTTTTTCTTGGTTCAGATTTGAGCATTTAGAACTAATATATTTTCCTAACCTAATCCACTGATAAGCTAAGTTTAAACATTTTGGCAAATCTTCATTCACTAACTTATCAATAGAAATTTAAAACTTGTTCAATCATGATTAGGTTGTATGACTGAATATGACTTCCTCTTCAAAAGTAGTGGTATTTGGACTTGCACACATTCATAAATATTCTTTTTGGTATGGGGCTTTACCTTTTATTTTTATTTTCCCTCTTTTATTCTTTTCTTTGTTTTTATGTTTATTTTTCTAATATTTTATTCAAACAATGTTATATAAAATGAATAAAGCTTTAAACTGAGTATTTTCAACTGAAATAATGCTTGAGAATCCTTCCATTGACATGACCTCCAAATAATTCTGTTCCAGTCATTTCTTGTAGGAAAAATGCATTGTTACCTCTTGCAGAATGGATGATGTGGGGAATTTTCCATAGATTTTCAATTTTTCTATGTTTACCTTTGTCCTCTCTTGTTGAATCCCATTTCAGCACTTTGTCACCAATGTTGAAATCATTTTCCTTGGTTCTTTTATCAAATAGCTTCTTGATGTTTTCCTGCACTTGTTGTGTTCTGTTATATACCTCTTCTCTAGTTTGTTGCAGCTGGATAGTCTGGTTTATTCTTCTTAGCATGTCATTTTCTTCAGACTAAGCTTCTTGGATGAGCTTCATGACTGGCACTCCTAAAATTTTTGGAAAAATTGCATCTGCTCCATACACTAGTTGATATGGAGACATTCCAATTGATTTTTTATTTGTTAATCTGTCTGCCCATAGTGCATGTACTAGTTTGCTATGCCATGATTTATTGTTCTCTTCCAACAAATTTTTGATGATGTTTACCAAACTTTTGTTTGAGGATTCAACCAACCCATTACCTTGAGGGTAATAATTTGTTGAATGTCTCAATGTAATCTGATATTTGTGGCAAAATTTCACCATTTTCTTGGATCTAAAAGTAGTGGAATTGTTAGTGATAATATTTATAGGATAGACAAATCTAGACAAAATATGGTTTTCAAGGAATTTGATGATTAATGAGTCCGTGGCAGTCTTATAAGGGATGGCCTCTATCCATTTTTTAAAGTAGTCAGTTGCAGTGAGGATCCATTTGTGTTGGGCAGAGGAGGCAGGATGGATTTCTCCAATAAAATCAAGGCCTCATTGTTGAAAAGGAGCTTCAACAGAGATAGGATGCAAAGTTAATGGCAACAGTTTTCTTTTGCCTTCAAATATTTGGCACTTATGACAAGCAATTACCATTTTATGGATGTCTTGAAAGAGGTGGACCAATAGTAACCATCTCTAAGGATTTTGTTGATAGTAGTTTTCCAATAGAAGTGGCCTCCACATTCTCCCTCATGAAACTCATGCTTGATCTTATCTGCATCATTCTCAGGAAAACATTTAAGCAATATACCAATAGCATTTTCCAATATAAAATTTTATCTACAATGCAGTAGTTTACAACCTTTAACTTTAAGAATCTAGCCTTTGTTTTGGACAAACCAGGGGGAACATTAATATTAAGAAGCACATATAAAATATCAGCATACCAAGATGAATTCAGAAATGATTCTTCAATAAGTGGAGTTGCCAACTCCTCCTGTTCATCAATTGCATCAATCATGTTTATGTCCAGTGCTTGAAAGTTTGTATCAGCCATGATTTTAGCCAATCCTTGTCCTTTGTTTAGTTTAGTGGGCTTGATTTCTAGATCATATTCTAGTATAAAAACAATCCACTTGCCCCTTTTTCCATCAGGATCTTGTGTTAATATGTATTTTACCATTGAGTGAGGCACAAATACAATGATGTGTGAGTGTAGAATATAAACCCTGAAATATTTCAATGCCTTGATTAAGGAAAAAGCTTGTTTTTCCATTATGTTTTATCTCAGAAGTGCATCTCTTAATGCCTTGCTGAAAAATGCAATGGGCTACTCTTGTCCTTTTGTGTTTTTCTATAGTAGGACAACAACGACTATATGTTCTAATGCAAAGGAGAAAATGAAGAAGTCTTTGGTAAAATCAGGATTGATTAGAACTGGTGTTTGGGTAAGGGCTTGTTTTACTAGTTCAAAGGATTTCTTTGCTTCTATGGTCCATTTGACTCCTATTTCTATTTTTAGCATGTTTGTGATGTTTCTTAGGAGTTCTGCAAGGTTTGGTATGAACCTTCTTAAGAATTTTATCTTTCCAATGAAAGGTTGCAACTCTTTGATATTTCTAGGATGATTTATTTGCAATATTCCTTCAATCCTTTTTGGGTCAATCTTGATCCCTTCTTCAGATATGATATGACATAAAAGTTTTTCTTCTTGAAGGCCAAATAGAGTTTTCTTTGGATTTAAAGATAAACCATACTTTCTACATCTTCAAAGACTTTCCTTAAGTGAGCTAGGTGTTCTTCATCATTTTTTGAATAGTCTGTTATGACATCAAGGTATATCACAATTACGTGGCCTATTTCTTCTGAGAAAGAAATTTCCATGGCTCTTTGAAAGTTGGCACCAACATTCATTAATCCAAAAGGCATTTTTACATACATGAAGCTGCCCCGGGGTGTAGTGAAAGTTGCCTTGCGTTGAACATCTGGGTGTACCAGCACCTGATTGTATCCTGAAAAGCCATCTAGCAATGAACTTATTTTAGAACCTACTACCCTTTGTAAGATGTGATTCATTTTTGGTAAAGGGTAGTTGCCCTTTAAGGAAGCTTTGTTTAAATTTCTGAAGTCTATGCATAGCCTAATTTCTCCTATTTTCTTCCTCATTGATACAAGGTTTGAAACCCATTATGAGTATCTCAGAGGGACTATTATTCTAGCATCATACATTTTCTTAATTTTTTTCTCAACCAGAGGTAGTTGCACAGGGTTTATTATGTGCAATTTCTGTTTAAAGGGCTTCTGGTTTTCTTTGAGGGGTATCTTATGCTGAATTATATCTGTATCATATGACTTTAAATCTTGATAACTCCAAGCAAAAACATCAGTGAATTCGTTAAAGAGCTCAAGATATTTCTGTTTTATATGAGCTGGCAGTGTTTTAGACAGTTTTGTCATTTTGGGTTTTTGTTCACTACCTATATTACATTTTTCTATTTCAGCTTCAGTGGGTTCCATCTTTGGCTTCCTAGCAACATCATTAAAGTGAAACAATTCTTCTAAAGGAACCAATCCCTTTGGCAAGTTATCATTGTTAGGCTGTAGCACTTCAAAGTCTTCTTTCTCTAAATTAGTGCTCAACTCTGTATTCTGTATGTATTCTTTGTCTAATAGATTTATATCGGCATTATCAGGAGGTTCTTCTTCGTAAGATTTTTCCTTAGTAGGGTAGTCTTCTTCATACTCTGAGTCTGAACTTGGCACTTCAAACTCATTTCTGGACTGTAAGAAATCTTCTATCTATTTATCTCCTTCAAAAACTTTCCAATATTTTATGTTATCAGGAACTGATAGTCTATATTTGACTTGGACTGTGTATTTTTTGTTTTGATAAGGTTTTTGACATGTGCTGGCTGCAAATGTTAAACCATTGGCAAGGATGTTTTAATTTCTAGGGACAAAGGTGAGATCATATTCTGTGAATGTTTTCAAGATTTCAAGGGAATCATCCCTATATGCTTTTAATCTAGGATTCTTAGCTGTGTATACTCCATTAATCTGCCTAATGACTAACTGTGAATCTCCATGGACAGTTTTCCTCTTGGCTCCTAATTTCTTCAGTCATTGTAGTCTTAGGAGGAGTGCCTCATATTCAACTATGTAATTTGTGCATTGAAAATTTAGCTTGTATGAGTGACCTTCTGCATGATTTTTCTCTGTGTTATGCACCTATATTCCTGCTCCTGAACCAATTTTTCTACAAGACCCATCAAAACTCATACTACAAAGAGGTTCAATTTCATATTTATCATTGGGTTGGTCTTTGTGGTTGCCACTATGTTGTTTGTTCTATTGTTCTTTGGGGTCTTCACTATGTTTGTTGTTTTTTTTTTTTTTATGGTCAGCACTATGTTGATGGTATTCTGTTTAGGTAGATTGTTTTGGTTGTCCCTCCTCTTTTTCCTCTTCTTGTTCTGTTGTTTGATAATTTTCTGCTACTTGTTCATTAAAATTTTCATCATTGTAAAGGATAAATGAATCAAGATCAGTGTGGATAGAATATAGAGGGGAGTTATCTGGATTTTATTGACTGATAACCATGTATTTCATGTGAGTTTTCCTATATATTCTTATTGGTTGACTAAATACAGGGATGGTAGCATAGGTCATGTCCATTTGGAGGGTACCTTGGAGTTTAGCACCCCATGATTTTGAAAGGAGCATGCCATATTCAGGAGGAACATCAGCCACTACAATATCCATTACTAGGCTCTTGGCTGGTATTTTTGCTAAGTTGACACATAGATCTTTGATCAAGCCTAGACATTTAACTCTACTGGAATCAAAAGAATATAAATATTTGTATGGTCTAGTTATTTCAAGGCCTAATATTTCCATTACTACCTTTGGCATATGGTTGTGTGAAGCTCCTGAGTCTAACATGGCATTGTGGAGAATCTTATCATGGATGTTTAAATTGACATAGAATGGAGGAACACCTCCCTCTTGAAATTTCCCTTCTACTTCTGGTCCAAACAGAAGTTCAGGTTTGTCATCATCTAAATTAACAGAATCAACATTCTCTCCTATGTTTAAAGCTTTCAAAAGTTTGGATCTATATACATCTTGAGTGACAAGTTCAGTAAGAGGAATAGAGATTTTAATCTTGGAAATTTAGTTCTCTATACTGAAAGGTGTCTGAGTTTTTGAAATGTTCAAATAATCTTTTTCAGACACTGCTTTCACAACAATTTTAGCTTGCTGGTTTTTATTAGGAATATCAGTTAAAACAGTTTTATTAGGAGAATTAGTTGTGTTGCTAGTGCTGCTTTGGTCACCACTTTGTTTGCCACTAGGTTGGATGTTTTTGTTTTTAGTTTTATCAGAACTTTCAGTCACTGTATTCAGATTTTCTGCTGTCTTTTTAGAAATGTTTTCAGGGTTATTCTTAGTAGAAATTTCAGAGGTCTTTCTTTTGGGAGTGTCTTGGTTTTTCTTGCTTCTGAGGTCATATTGTCTGTGTACTTCCATGATGGAATTTTCAAAGCCTTGTTTATAGTCTTTAGATTCTAGGTTTTCTTCTTGATATTGTGTTAGGGAAAACATGCCTTGTTCTTCCTCAGTGAGGAAAACAGTATCTTCATTATTTACTCCAATTAAGTTTATGTGACTTTCCTTTGTTTCTTCAATTACCCCTTCATCCTCATGAACATATTTTTCTTGGAAAGGAGGCCTGATTTTTTGATCAGGACCTCTTTGTCTAATTTGAGGGGGGTTTCTTCTAAAGTTTTGGTTTTGGTTTTGATTTTTATTTCTGTTTTGAGGAGCTATTTGGTTTTCTCTAGGATAAGATCTCTCATTTACATTCATCCTCTCCATCATACTCTCCATGGTTTTGACTAAGTTATCAATCTTTGTGTTAGATGTGGGGGGTACAAATTCTTCCCTATATGTGACTCTTTTTTCATTTTTCATTCTAGCTATCTTAGCAAGCAGATTGGCTTCTACAGTTACTTCTCCCCTTTGCATGTCTTCTAATGTGAGGGGTTCTCTATCTCTTAATTGATAAGCCATATCTAGGTCAAAACCATCAGGGAATTTCATTAGAGCTAGACCCTGTGGAGGTTTCATATGTATAGGTAGGGCATTATATACAGTATTGAACCTAGTGCAGTACTCTTGTACACCCTCTCCAACATTTCTCTTAATTTTTTCATACTCTGATAAGATTTGGAGAGGGTTTTTCTTAAGTTCCCATTTGTTTAATAATAGTTAATGAAAAGCAGGGAGGCCATTAATATTATTAGGGGTTAAGCCTTTAAACCATTTTATTACTTCTCCCCCTAAAATTTGAGCAAAAATTCTAAGTTTAATAGTTTCATCATCTATCTCTTGTCTGTCAAAGTAGTCATTCATTTTGTCCACATGTTGTTGAGCAGTAGTAGAACTACTAGCACCATATAAGGGAATCTTGGACTGGTAGTCCTGTGGTAGAACAACTAAAGGCTGTGGTAGAACTAGGGGAGCATACCATGTTTCCATGATCTGTGGTTGTGGAAACAATGGAGGGTTAAATGGAGGAAGGTGAACAGTGGGGAATGAGGTTAGTACAACATAATTTTGTTGTAGGGTGGATGGGTATAAAACTATCTGGGTTATCCAACTCTCAGATCTAGTCCTTGACAAGCTTTGTTCCAGGGGTGATTCAGATAGGATATTCTGCAAGTCTTTAAGGTTTTCAGGTAGGGAACTTGCTTTGTGGATTGGTCTGCTAACAAGTGGATTTTTAGATCTAGGAGACTTCTTAAGAATTCTTTTAGGATTTTCAACTATTGCAGGAGGATTTGGGTCAGGATGAGATCTGGTAAAGATTCTTCTAGAAGCCAGACTTGGACCCAGGAATCAGAAAGGTTGAGGGTTATAACAGTATTAAAGGAAAAACCAATTTGTGAAAGAAATACTTAATCCACAAAGTATTTTTGATTGGTGTTAGTATGAATCCTTTTTCGAAGTGTACGAAAAAGGACCACTTTAGCTACGCATAACTAATAGCCCTAACAACAAAAGTGGCTGCCAATACCTTCAGATCTGCGGTTAGCTGAACAAGAAAAGAGCTGAAAAAAACCAGATCTATGCATGGAAAGACATTAAGCAGTAAAAACAAGGGTTTGCTCCATATACCAATAGACAAGACAAGAACAATTTTTGAAATAATTTTTGTATTAATTGGGCACCTGGGAGAAAAAAAAGAAGGCGTATCCAATTCTCCTCAGTGGGATGGGTTCTTGGAAGTCCTCAGCACTTCAGATCTAAGATTTCTCTCTCTTGTTGGTGTAGAAAACCCAATGCAAAGAATAGAGCTCAATGGGAGCTCACACAGCAAATGATGGAAAAAATGTGACCAAGTGTATAGATCCAGAGTGATCTAATAGGCAACAAAAGGTGAAGAATGGTAGGAAAAACCCTCCTATTTATAACAAAATATTGGGTCATTCTAGATCTTGGTGCATGATTAAAATAATGTTAACCAAATCTAGATCCACCTTTTATGGAATATTTTATTATATTTGTTAGAGGGAAAAGGTATTTGACTTGGGTCAAATCCCTTGATTTGTCAAAAATAAATAAATAAATGATTTATTTATCTTTTTAAGGAAGTGGTTAGAATATAATCAAATAAATAATGATTTATTTAATTATTTGTGGGTGATTTGGTCATATTTAACAAGGAATATTATCTAAATAAGATTTAAATAATTATTCCTAGAAACTAATAAGATAAACAAAGGTTTATCTAATTAATTTCTTTGTTTTTTGGTTAAAAATGACTGGGAATAATAATTAAATTATGGTTTAATTAATTATTCCATGAGAAAAATCAAACAAATATAGGTTTGTTTAATATTTCCTTTTGGGGTTTCCTGTTTAGACCATAAACAACCTAATAAATGTGGTTTATTAAGTTATTTAACATAGTGAAGGCAAGTTTACTTAGGGTAAAATTGGTCTTACATGGTGTACTTGGGTCCATCTAATGATAATAGGTTGAATGACCAAAAAGCTGGAGTGTAGCAGTTGCCCCCAGTGATGTGGAGTGTCTAGGGAGCAAATCGTATGGCCAGAAGTCACGTTATTCCTCTCAATCACCCCGGACAACATTAATTAACACGAGAGGAAAAGGTAGATAGTGTGCTGAAGGACTAGACCCTGAGGAGACGAGACTCGTAGGTGCAACAAGTCTCTTGTTATGAGAGGGTACCTGTGCTGAAGGCGGCGGGGGAGGCATACCTATGCCCGCCGAGACAAAGTACAAAGAATAGTGTGTCCAGTAAACAAGGGACCGAACCATAGAGTACAGCTGGCATAATCATGAGCCAGATAAAAATACAATGAGGAATCTCACATACATGCTGTGCCTGGGATAACAGCCAGGACTAGTACAATAATATCTGAGTACATGAGATAAATACAACCCAAATGCCCCCTGTAAATGGGGAAGGGCTCACAAAATCTGACTGATACATGAAAATCGAAGAGGTGCTGCAAGTGGCTAAGGCCAACATCATCATCTCCGGTGCATCCAACATAAGGAGGAGGTCATTGGGGCATGTGGGGGGAAGGCTGACCCACCCCTCATGAGGTTGAGACATCTCACACACCCGAGAATCATCGAGAAGTACAACTGTACATCAACACGAACCATCGTCTTTAGCGGATCCTGGTCATCTGAAAAGGAAGTGCAGGTGGGCCAAATCAAAGTCAAAGGGAAGTAGAGATCCCTTTGCACTTACCAGGAAACCAGAACAAGGAAGTGGAAGAAACACAGACAAGGTACACCGCCTCTCTAGACCCAGCCAGGAATGTGAGAGTGATGTGTGTGAAGGAGGTCCGCCATAGGTGAGGGCTATGGATATCCTTAACTGTACGAGATAAAATAGTGAAGCGACGAATGATGACACACTAATGATGATGAGTGGAATGGAGGGGACTGAGTAGCGAATGGACGACTTCCCTTGCTAGAGCATAAAGGGCATGAATGACATGGCAGCGACTGACACAATATCATAGGGATAGGGGACAGTGGGACTGAAGGCCATAATGTGCGACACAAGAGAGAGACCAAGCAGTGAAGGATGGAGGGCTATAGCGGGGTTCAAAGGGACTCGGGATAGGCTCCATGAATGCACTGATGACTCAACTTGGATGCTCTAAACAAGGGCGACTCGATGGTGCTGCCACACAGTAAAGGCCCAATGGGGGACCATGAAAACATGAGTACAAGATGGTAACTCATGACGAAAATCGACACGAACGTGGACAAGTATGGAGGCGAAGTGGTACCCCAAGTACGAGTGTCGTAAGTGAGGAGATTCGATTTAAAGGGGAGGTGAAGTGACCCTTCTTGGAAAAAATGGGTCTGGGTGAAGGAGCAAATCAAAAAAATGAAAAAAGATGCTGGCTATCTAAAATAAAATAAAACATGCATTTCAGAAGGGAAATGCTAAGGATAATATTTCTTAAGATAGAGTGCATTGCGAGGATTAGGAAGGGGATTGCCTTCAAAATCCTCTAAGAGGTATGCCCCCTTACCGAGATCCTTACTGATGATGTAAGGGCCTAGCCATAATGAGTTGAACTTCCCATGACCAAGGACATCATGGGCCTGGTCATAAACTAGAATAAGGTCACCTTCATGAAAAGTACGAGGCTGGACTTTTTTGTCATACTGAGCTTTAGTGCGTTTCTTGGCCGCTTCCATGGTTTACAAGGCAACACGACAGTCTTCGGAGGCGCGCTCAAGCATGATAAGTCATTGTTCTAGAGGTTGGGTATCAGGGAGAAGTTCAATGGCTAGATGCAGGGAAGGGATTTCACACTCGATCGGTAAGACTGCCTCCTCTCCAAAAACGAGGTGGAAAGGAGTAAACCCGGTGGCGGTTTTAACAGAAGTTTGATAGGCCCACAAAGCAGGGAAGAGCATAAGATGCCAGTTGGTTTTGTGCTTATTCACCGTTCTTTGAAGCATAGTCTTGAGGATTTTGTTGACTGCTTCAACTTGGCCATTACCTTGGGGGTAATAGGAGGAGGAATATTGGTGCTCAAAACCCAACAGTGAGGATAGCTCACGCCATATCTCATCTTCAAAATGTCTGCCATGGTCAGAGATCAGTTGTTTCGAAACCCCGAATCGAGCGATAACGTGGTTAAAGAAAAAGAGGGCCACGGTAGCTGCCGTGTTGTTAAATGTTGGCATGGCCTCGACCCATTTTGTGAAATAGTCGACCGCCACGACGATATATTTGTGGTTACTAGCGGATGGCGGGCGACACTCCATAAAGTCGATGGCCCATTTACAGAAGGGACCAGTGGAGACGACCGGATGGAGGGGAGATGGGGGAGCTCGCGCCTTAGGGGCGAAATGTTGGCAATTGGGACAGTGTTTGACTGCCTCAATGCAATCACTGAAGAGGGAAGGCAAAAAATACCCAGCACGCATGACTTTCTGGGCAGTAGCAAGACCGGAGAGGTGGCCACCACAAGCGCCGCTATGGCAAGCATTAAGGACCTGTTCAGCTTCAGCGTGTGTGAGACAACGACGAAGGACAGTATCAATCCCGCGACGATAGAGGTCGTCGCCGATAAGGAGGTATCGGGGAGCCTGGTGTCGGATACGTCGGTGAGCCTCACGATCAAGGTGGAGGGTGAAATTTTGGGTTTGCAAGTAAGTAAGAATATCGCCATAC
Source organism: Pinus albicaulis (assembly GCA_034641835.2). Classification (NCBI taxonomy): domain Eukaryota; kingdom Viridiplantae; phylum Streptophyta; class Pinopsida; order Pinales; family Pinaceae; genus Pinus; species Pinus albicaulis. Next base: position 1,644,630,180 of record CM076578.1, on the reverse strand, counting down.
CACGGGTCATCGGAAGTAATGGAAAATAAGTGTTCATCAGGAAAATCATCATTAACTGGAGGGTCGTGCGATCCGGTAGGTAATTCAGAAATGAGCTCAGCGAGGGCTAAGCCTTTCTTACTCTTTGGTGTGACAAATTCGAGGTCAAATTCCTAAAGAATAACGACCCAACGGGCATACTTCCCAGTGAGGATACGACGACTCAATAGGAAATCCATGGGATTGGAATTAGTCACAACCTTGGTGGAGCGCATGAGGATATAATGACGAAGTTTTTGGACTGAGAACACGACAGCCAGTGCTAATTTTTCTTCATATGAGTAGGAAAAAGGAGGCCCTAAAAGGTTCTTACTGACGTATTAAATCACATGCTCGATACCATTTTCATCTTCCTGGAGAAGGACTCCAGCGACCGAATAGGTGGAAGCAGAGATATACAGGATGAAGTCCCGATCAAAGTCGGGAGGGCGGATCAAGGGAGCGGATGTGAGAGCCTTCTTGAGGGCATCGAAAGACTCATGAGCATAGGAATCCCAAACAAATGGGATATTAGATCGGAGGAGTCTAAGTAAACCATGTGCGGTGGTGGCATAGTCAGGGACGAACCGACGAAGAAAATTAGCTTTGCCTTGGAGACTTTGGAGCTGCCGTAGGGTACGCGGAATGGGAAGTTCAAGAATGGCTTGAACTTTCAAAGGGTCAAGAGTGATACTATCCTTAGACACTATGAAGCCTAAGAGACGGCCGGCGGGAACGTAAAAGACGCATTTCAACGGGTTAAGGCAGATATTATACTTGCGACATCGGAGAAAAATGGTACGCAGATCGTGTAGGTGCTGCGCTCGATGCTTAGAATGTGCAGTGAGGTCGTCTAAATAATCAAGGATAATATGAGCTAAGTCATGGAAACAATAATACATGGCCCGTTGAAAAGTGGCGCCAGCGTTTTTAAGGCCGAAAGGCATGACCCAGTAAGCAAAATTTCCCCACGGACTAATGAACGCGGTTTTTAGTTGATCAGCAGGATGGATAACAATTTGGTTGTATCCAGAGAAACCATCCATAAAAGATAGAACCTCATGCCCCGCACACTCGTCAATGATTTGGTCAATGAACGGTGTGGGGAAGTTGTCTTTGGGACAAGCTTTGTTCAAGTCGCGAAAGTCTGTGCAGACACAGATGGTGCCTTGTTTCTTGAGAATGGGAACTGGGTTGGATACCCAAGTGGTGTATTCAATGGGGTAAATGAAACCAGCCTGCTTGAGCTTATCGATTTCGGCTTTGATAGCGTCACGTCTGGAAGGATGAATGGGTCTCAACTTTTGACGTACCGGTTTGGCATCAGGCCATGTGTCGATATGGTGTTCGACAATGGCGGGATCGAGTCCGGGCATTTCAGAATAGGACCAGGCGAAAATATCGCGGAATTCTTTGAAAAGCTTGGTGTAAGCTTTGATTTCTTCCGGGGTGCATTGGGCGCCCAAGGTGATATATTCTTCGATTCATGGTTTGACTGAAATGTCAATTTTGATGGTAGGAGAGATATTGGCCATGTTTCCTTCTTCGAAAGCATCAGGTGCAGGGATGGGATTTTTGAACCAATCGACTGCATTGGGAATGAAGTCTTTGGTTTCCACAGCATATTGGTCATGGGACTGCTGTGGGAGGAAGTATGTGTGATGGTGCATATCGTCCCATGGAAAGTCAGGGTTGGTCATGGCTTCCATAATGTCTTCATCGGACTGGAAGATGGGAAGACTGGAGGAAGAAGGGTCACCCGAGGAGGTAGTGATGTGTGACGGGTCATATGGAGGAGAAGGGCTCAGATGCACAATGTCAACAGATCCAAGGTCGACTGAGGAGGAACCGAGAGTATCTGCAGGTTGAAGGTTAGGTGAACTATCTCGCAAGGATGATGATAGGTACAAAATGGTGGTTGAAGGCTCCGTTGGTTCGATAGTGGGAGGAGGAATGTGAATGGGAGTAGGAATATCCTCTGGTCCTATCGAAGTAGGACTCGTAGACAAGTGAGAAGGTATCTTGTCGTGCGTAGCCTTGAATTGGAGGTACATGTCCAAGGAGGAACGATACTCGTCAAGGCGGGGACAGAGGTGGGTGTAATGGCCGTGGAAATCGCACAAAGCACAAGGGTGGTTTGTGCGCAAGGTTTTGAGTTTCGGGATAGATTCCGGGATAGTGACATAGACTTCGGGGATTTCAGAGTCGGGAAACGTCTCGTTGACCAGGATCTTGAGGTGCGGCAATTCAGGACACATATGGGTGGCGTGACCGACAATATCGCACAAAGCGCATTGGATAGCGGGCTTTGGCGGTCGCGGAGGGGTAGGGGTTGTGGGGGTGGCTTGGTCTTGATGGGTTGCTCCCTTACGAGCTTTGCCTTTCTTTCCCGGGGCTGGCACCATAGGGGTAGGGTCCTGGGGAGGTGCGGGGGGCCCGGAGGAAGTGAGGGGGACCGGTTGAACCGGTGTCAAAGCAAGGTAGGGTTTGGGGTGACCGGGTGGGGTAGCGGCTGGAGGGTCAATGTACCAGACAGGTATGCCCAGGGTCAGGTTAGGAAGAGAGAGGGTGGCCATGATCGGTACCGTGTACACTCCTGGTGGGGGAGCTAGGAAAGGTATCTGTCCGGAGGGGTAATGGACAGGTGGGACGGCTCCTAAATGGCTAAGGCCCGGAGGAACCGTGCCAGGAGGATACAGGCGCTCATGACTACCAACTGCAGGTGAAGGGCCAGGAGCAGGTTGCGGAGGGCACGGTTGCGGACTAGCCGAAGCAGGTTGCTTGAGAGCAGGCCAAAACGATTGCATCATGCAAACATTCGATGAGCTGGGGTCAGAGATAGGAGGAGGAAGACCAGGGAAGGTTCCGAGCAAAGAGGAATCTTTGTAGACGCCGGGGGAGACACTGGTCAAGGAGTCAACGGTTTGCTTGTTGGCTACAGAAGAGATGGTCATCTCAGGTGAGGTCTGAGATTTGGGCTCATGATATGTCAACTGGTCAATGGTGACTATCTTTCCATTATGAGGGAAAGACATCTTGCGGAAAACCGCGGATGGGACAGCAGACATAACATAGGTGTAGCTTCACCCCAATAGAATTTTGTAGTCTAGTGGGGCGTCGATGACTTCGACGTCAACGCAAACAGTCTTACCGGCGAGGGTGATAGGACAATTACGAAATAGGCCAATGGGCTGGGAGGCATGGCCATCCCACGCTCGAAGGGTGATCGTGGAAGGGGCCAACTCAGGGGATCCGAGTTGCTTCCAAACCAAAGCAGACATCACGCAGGTGGATTCCCCCTCATCAATTATACACCGGGAAACGTTGGCGTTCCGGATTTTGACTGGATTTGGAAGGCGACGGAAGGAGGAAGAGGAAGATGGTCTGATTGATTGGCATTGAAAACAATCATTTGGTCATCAGTAGGATCTACAGCGCCCACAGTAGATAGTAGAGCCTTCTTTGGGGAAGGGTATGACTGGAGGAGTTCCATTGTGGAAATGGCAGCAGGAGATTGCGCCAAATCATCTACTATGCTATACGAATGAGCATCTTGACCGAAAGCAGCGTTTCGACGTAAGGGTCCTTTAGGAATCTTGGTATGAACCTCAACTTTGGGTTGAGGGATATGTAAGGGGCCACTGGATGTTGAAAGAGGCTCTGTAGAACCTGAAGAAGGAGGCTCGGGGGCAGACTGAGCAGGAGGCTTGGGGTACTGGCGAGACCGAGTCTGAAGGTGAAGGTCAATGGTTGGGGATGGATCAGAGGTCATCATGAGGATCTGGTAATCGGAGGAACCAGAAATGGAGGGTGGAGTGGAGACCCGCCCGTCAGGTGGTGGGGTAGCCACGAATCCTTGCTGAGGGAAAGGATCAGTAAACACAGCTGGTTGAGTAGTGGCCACATTAGGGGGAGCGTTAGGGGAGGCATGTTGTCCACACAATGTGGCTTGAGACTCCCACATCTGCCGCATCTGTGGTAAAAAGGGACAATCTTGGGTGTAATGACCGTAAACACTGCAACACGAACAAGGCTTGTTGGTACGAAGAGGCCTGTCTGGCTTGGGCTGAGTGCCCTGTTGCTGGTTAGCAGTGTTAGGGTCAAAACCTTGAGGATTGGGTCCACGAGTACCAGGGGCAGATTGATTTGGATTGCCTCTCCGCCTTCTTTGAGAAGAAGGGGGATTAGTCGCACCCTGCTGTGCAAATACTTGCCCTGAAGGGGGCTGTAGGTGCTGTTGCTGGGGTTGAGGAGGCAAGGGAGGTGGAAGCGCATATGCTGGAGGAGCTGGCACACTAGGCTACAGATAAGGGTAATGTTTAGGTTGGGAAACATTGAGGTAAGCAGGAGGTTGGGCAAAAGGAGGAGGTATGCCGTATCCTGGGTACATGCTACCGGGAGGGGGAAGAGTGCTAGAGGTGCTGGCCCCTCCGTGAGGGAGACCGTAGCCCATAGGAGGTTGAGCATACGGATGGGAAAGGGCTCCAACGATACCGTCGGTGGAATGAGATGCCCCCGGGGCATTAGCGCCACCGGGCCTGGGGAGGTCAGGAAGGACGGTATAAACATAACCAGACTGGGCGTAGATCAGGTCATATTTCAAGGCTATTTGGAGGGCGGCTTCTTCAGTTTGAGGGAAATGGGAGGCGACATCTTTGCCGATGGGAGCTAGGAGAGAGTGAAGGAACCAGTCCATATAGATCCGATCTTCGAAGGGGGGAGCTCGACATAAGTTGCGTCTACGTCGCCATTCCTGAACATGGGTGGAAAGGCGGGTCAAAGATGTTTGCTTAAAGGAAGTCAAGAGCTCCGTACCGGTATCGTATCGGAGAGGGAGTTGGAAGTAAGATAAAAAGGCTTGGGCAATGGTCACAAAGGTGGTATGGGAAGAGGTGGCTTGGTCTACATACCATTTAGAAGCTTCGCCGGTAAGCGTGCGTTGGAACAAACGAAGACGGATGGAGTCATCGGTAATGGAATTGGAGGAACACCACATGTGGAAAGATCGGACATGATTGGTTGGATCTTCTCCAGCAAGGCCTTCGAACTTAGGGATGTCAGAGGGGAGCTTGGTTGGCATAGCAGCCAACCAACATCGTGGTGGATAGGGTCATTGATCAACTGATTGAAATCGGGGAGGCTAAGGCCTGCAATGTACGGCAGCAAGGGTATGGCCGAGGTAGTTCCTGTGGCGGTTCCGCTAGTAGTGGTTCCGGCATTAGGGCCTGGAGCACCGCTAACGTTAGGCCCTGGACCAGACATAGTGAAGGTGACAGGGGGAGAACTAGGAGGAGAAGGAGAACCCAATGAATCAGAAGAGGAGTCGGAGTGCAGACTCGGAGGAGGACTGGCTCGACGACGGCGGGACGGAGCAGGTCGATCGACCGAAAACTGAGGGTGAAGGCCAAGAAGTCTCCGGGAAAGGCGCCTTGGGGGTGCAATGATGACGGGAAGAAGGAAACCGACAAGGGAAAAAAGGGACAGAATCAAGTGAGGTCAAGGGCAGAAAATGTGCAGTGACAATTTATTTTAGAGTCTTTGCCAGGCGGTGTTAACCAGGCGCTTCTTCACTTAGGGTCAGTGTGTGGTGTGCGTTAATTTTAATTTTTAAAACCCTTTTCGTTTTGAGAGCAAGAAAAAAGTGTGCTGCGTAACTGAAAATAGATCTGCAGAGAACAGTATATAATGCTGAAATAACAGAAAATTAACAGCTACTATTGCATCTATCTAACCCAAGGAGGCGGGTCCCTCAAAACTATTCTAAAAAAAGGGAAAAAATCTAGTCAAAACACACTGAAGAGAGGCCAATAGATCTAAGGTCAAAAGGGACAGGGATCTAAAGGATAAATCTGCTGAAAAGAGGTGCAGATCACAGCCAAGAGACAGAGGCAAGGTGGCTGGAAAAAGGGAGGAAATCAACAAAAAGCGGAAAGGACAGGGAGGAGGTCCTAAAGAAAGGTCCAAACAAAATGACAAGAGGTGATTTGAAAGGAAGAAAGGCTGATTTAAAGGGATCTAAGGAGGAGGTTTCAGATCTGAAAAAGGGAAGGCTGAAACTCTGAAAAACAGACGGCTGAAACAGCTAAAACTCTTCCACAAAAAGTGGAGGGTACTGAAGCCCTAGGGGGCTAGGTTCCCACTTAGATGAGTAAAAACATATCAGAACTAGGTCAAAGCGGGCTGAGACAGAGGCTGGAAAACCCTGACAGAAGCTTCAGCAAAACCCAGAAAAATTGCAGAAAAACCACTGAAAAATTGGCAGGTCGCAGGTTCTGACCTGTTTTCAGTGCAGGTCGCAGAAAAGAGGCTGAAAAGTGCGACCTGGAGGTCCAGGTCGCAGTTTTTGGGCTAAAAAGTGTGACCTCCCGTTCCGGTTGTCTCAGCGGCAAATTTTTGGAAAAGTTGTCGTCTCATTTGCAGCTGATGTCGCTTACCTGCGCAATAGGGCCAGAAACACACGGAAGTTAAGAATTTTAATGTTTTAGGGTTTTATGTGAGAAAAACAACATAAAAATAGGAAAATAAACAGCTGAAAAGAAACCCTAGGGTCTGAAGTAGCTGGATATGCAGGAATATGAAAAACGACAGCGGTCGTAATTTAAAACCCGTGTGGAGTCGCCATTTGTTAGTATGAATCCTTTGTCGAAGTGTACGAAAAAGGACCACTTTAGCTACGCATAAATAATAGCCTTAACAACAAAAGTGGCTGCCAATATCTTCAGATCTGCGGTTAGTTGAACATAAAAGAGCTGCAAAAACCAGATCTATGCATGGAAAGACATTAAGAAGAAAAAACAAGGGTTTGCTCCATATACCAATAGACAAGACAAGAACAATTTTTGAAAGAATTTTTATATTAATTGGGCACCTGGGAGGAAAAAAAGAAGGCGTATCCAATTCTCCTCAGTGGGATGGGTTCTTGGAAGTCCTCAACACTTCAGATCTAAGATTTCTCTCTCTTGTTGGTGTAGAAAACCTAATGCAAAGAATAGAGCTCAATGGGAGCTCACACAGCAAATGATGGAAAAATGTGACCAAGTGTATAGATCCAGAGTGATCTAATAGGCAACAAAAGGTGAATAATGATAGGAAAAACCCTCCTATTTATAACAAAATATTGGGTCATTCTAGATCTTGGTGCATGGGTTAACCAGATCTAGATCCACTTTTTATGGAATATTTTATTATATTTGTTGGAGGGAAAAGGTATTTGACTTGGGTCAAATCCCTTGATTTATCAAAAATAAATAAATAAATGATTTATTTATCTTTTTAAGGAAGCGGTTAGAAGATAATCAAATAAATAATGATTTATTTAATTATTTGTGGGTGATTTGGTCATATTTAACAAGGAATATTATCTAAATAAGATTTAAATTATTATTCCTAGAAAATAATAAGATAAATAAAGGTTTATCTAATTAATTTCTTTGTTTTTGGGTTAAACATGACTGGGAATAATAATTAAATTATGGTTTAATTAATTATTCCATGAGAAAAATCAAACAAATATAGGTTTGTTTAATATTTCCTTTTGGGGTTTCTTGTTTAGACCATAAACAACCTAATAAATGTGGTTTATTAAGTTATTTAACATAGTGAAGGCAATTTTACTGAGGGTAAAATTAGTCTTACATGGTGTACTTGGGTCCATCTAATGATAATAGGTTAGATGACCAAAAAATGGTGTAACAATTGGGTTTTGTTGATGTTGAAATGGTGAAATAAGTTTCCCAGTGGAGTCAATGGAAAACCAGTGGAGTCACCAGGTGGAGGATTTTTACTTGTTTTATGGTTGTCTGCTGTCCACCATCAACAACCAGGTACCATTCTTGGCTAACTCTTGATTAATCTAAGTTTAAAATTAGGTTTTCTGAGTTTTTGAGTTTATATTTAAATTTTTTATTACTCAATATTCCCCAGTATGGTCGCCACTATGTTGGTTCCCCATGATTTACAAGATTGGCAAGAAAAAACATTGGAGGGAACCACATCAGAACCACTTTGGAATCCTAGGACCTAGCCTTCCTGGACTCAGAGAGGGATCTCTCTATGTAATTGTTTATAGATGATATGTATTTGTGCTTTTGTTTATGATATTAGGCTAGTTATGAAGTTCTAAAGACTTGTTTGTTTTGATTGATTGATTTATAGGTTGATAGATCAAATGGTGTGATTAATTGAGGGAGTGTTTCAGATGAATAGATAGACCATGAGAAATATTAATCCATTGGGCTATGGAGTCATAAAAGGATTTAATTTTTCATCAAATCTGCAAGATTTTTCATAGGGCAAGCTAGCTATATCAAGTCGATTTCTTAGATTAGATGTGATATGAAATAACAATAAGTTATTAAGGTAGCAAAACTAAAAGTCAGTTAAGAATATTTTAATTCTACTTCAACAAGAAAATCCTTTTAGGTAACTATTTGAGGCAAACCAAAGGACAGTGTTATATCCCCAAATTGGGACTGTCAGCAATTCATGTCTAAAAAACGTATTTTTTAGAAATGGATGCTACAGTAATCAAAATAAACCCTTGTATCCCTTAGATCTGGAAATCTGACATCTAAATCCAAGAGGAAATCAGAAAAAAATCATCCTAGGTGAGGTAAACAAGTCCCCCACACCTAGTATGGCTAAAAAATGCCCAAGAATGGGACTGCAACAATATGCAAACAATACTGTAGAAAAATAATGCAGTTTAACTAAGCAGTAGTAGGAGGCCAATAAAAATGTTCTTCAATAGTATTTACAACAGCAATATAGATGTAGAATGAGGCCCATAAGATGCATAGCTAGAAATACAAGACATAAACACAAGAAATTCCCTCAAAAGAGGTGTTGCAACCACATGAATGGACTGAAACTACCTTGAAAACATTATTTTATTAGGCTGAAAACCACTGTTGATTACATGTCAGATCTAGAGAATATATGTGCATAAAAATTCAGATCCATAACAGATCCATGCACTAGAAAGGCTCCTCTTTCAGATCCCCTTGGGGTTTTGAGCATTACACCAAGGATAAGCAGTAGATATGAGATCTAAGAATGTAGATATGTAGAAATATTCAGAAATTCTGGAGTATTTAGAATCATGAAGATCAAATCTGAAATATACAATGTGTAGATCTCCGCCAAATGGACCTCAAAGTGAAGGGCAGATCCCCAATACTCAAAAACCAGCTCTCCAAACAGTGCACCCAAACTCCCTGCAACAACTACTACAAGAATAGCGCAGATATAGAATAGAAACTGTGCTGTAGGGTATAGATAACAGTTAGACACATGCAAAGATCAAGAAATGAAGCTCAATCACTCCAATACACTTCCTCCAATAGAGCGGAAGACTCCTCCACTGAAAAAGGGCACTGAAATGTCTTAGATATGAATAGATCTAATCTTCACTTGCTGCAGCTTCAAAGAAAATAAAACCCTCAACAGGATCTGAGTTGTAGTTGAAAGGAGAAGCTTGGCCTCAAGCTAGATAGTGGACTATGCAATACAAGACTCTCCCAAGGGCTACTCAATGGGAAGAGGTGGAATTCCTAAATAGGAGATTCCAATGCTAAACAACATTTGCAATCTAGGCTAAACAGCCAGAGAAAGCTATATGGTCTAAATAGACAATATAATAAAATATCATATCTTCAACAACCTCTCCATGTTGCCATCCCCATCCTTATATATACATATTAAAATCTTGTAAACCCTAAACCACCTTCAATGAAATCTTATCTTTCACACCATCCTTCTCCTTCTAGAACTGCATTGTGCATCAATGAGGTTCATCCCCTCTAGAAAGCATTGTTGGTTTAGTATTATTGACCTAGTTAAATGTATCAATCCCTTTCACACATAAGGGTGTTTTATTAAGGTAGCCCAGATTTAGCTTTGTTCACATGGGGCATTGATTTATTCACTGATTTTAGGAGTTTTTATGTTCCTCCTTTTTACATTTATTCATGAACAGAAAAGTAAAGAAAAATTTAATATTCCAATTAGCTTGAGGCTAATTAGGAATATTACAGTCATCCCCTCTAAAATGTTGCTTGTCCTCAAGCAACTCACAAGGACCTTGTAAAATCTCCAATGGTTTTGTCTCCTCCCAAGAATACAAGTTTGATTTTGGTGACTAACCCAAATAGCTGTCATCATGAAGAAATGGGAGATATATGGAAAGAATCATATGTTGTCCATTGGTCTTATCAAGGCATGAGAGATGATAAATGATGGGTGATTCAACCCCCATGAGACACTTCAATCTCCATGATATCATCCAAACAAAGTGAGCCATCCTTGGTAGCTCATAGAAACAATCACCAATCCCCTCCTTATGCAATGTATAAGGGTTGCATGGCTGAAGATGAGAGGTAAGAACATTCAACTTACGATGTATCTCTCTCCATTTATGATAAATGTGGAGCTGTTGATCTTGGACTGCAATAATATAGTCCTCATGAAGCCAAAACATACTTGGAACCTCATGATTCCCTTCATTGATTATAGGGAGTCTCCTTGCCCAATATTCCATGCATATAGCGAATAAAGTATCATCACCATATGTGCTCCAAAAGTAACATGTACTAAGTGTCATATGATATATTGGATGGTAACAATAGTCCCTCCATTGAGAGCAACATTGTTCTTCTTCTTGCTGCTTCACAACATAGTACAATAAGTGGCCACCCAACCACCTTCTTGCTTCTATAAGCTTCTTCAAAGCTTGAAAATAGTAGAGGATAAGAGGTGTTAGCTGAATATGATTCAAGAAACACATGTTTTGCCACAAAGTCTCCCATGTGAGAGTCTTATCCCAAAGACATAGATCACACATATGGCCTTTTGCATAGAGAAACAAAAGATAAAGTACAGCAGCCATATAGTGTTCTATCCTCCCCTTGAAGCATAAATAAATATGGGAAGTTTCATTCCCCATGGACACATCCAACCAATGTTTCATCTCTCCTATCATGTGCCCAAAAAATATTAGAGCATCATCATCATATAGGATCAAAATCAGCAATACATAAAAAATTAGATACAATGATATAAGTGGATCAACGTCCCATAGGTGGAACCAGTGCAGTGCATCTCCTGTCTGCCTCAGATCTAGATGTGGTAAGTGGTTTTCCCACCACTTACTTTCTACCCATAACATCTCACCATGGCTAGAAGTGGGAGATATATTTTTTGCCTTAGGAAAGCACCCATCATGCTGCAAGATCTCCCTTTGTTCACCAAGGGAGTGGCCATAATAAAAAATATTTTTGGACCAAAGTTGGCCACGAAGTTGATAAGGTATAACACTCCTCTTAGGATTCATGGCCTGCATATACATAGTAAAAGAAGGAATAAAATCAGAAAATAAAATATGATTTACATAAATATGCTCTTCACCAATAGTCCTCCTCAAACAAATGGAGTGGTGCATAGTTCTATTTCCTTCCTCAAAAAGAGAAAGAGAGGGCTGAATTAACTCTTTCATAGAGTTATGTTGCTACTCCATATGGTACATGCATCTTTGATAATCCTGATATAAATCTTCTTCAAAACCTTCCCACATGAATCCATTCAAGATAATGTGGTGTGTTCTAATGAAATCAGTGGGAGTAGAAAGCAAGATTTCATAGGCTACACATAGTGGTTTATCTTTGAGTCTTGATTCTTCAGTCAAATAGATCTGATCATGAAATTAAATGACTCCATGAACCACTCTATACCTCCTATCTTCCATTTACCCCTCAAGAACCTTACATGTGAAGAGGTTCTTGGAATATTCCACCAAGAGTTGGGACTCCCAATATGGATCTAGGCTTCCCAACAATGACAACGTTGTAGAATTATGAACTGAAGTAGCTGTCACATAATCATTCTCCTCTTTGACATGCTCAATGCCAAAGTCACATGTTGGAGTATTGTAGCTCCATCTTTGCTACCTCTCTTGTAGTTGATCTTGCTCAAGACAAGATTGAAGTTTATGGAAGTCAACCTCCTTTTGAAAGGTCTATTTCTTCCAAAAATTCCACTGTTTAGCCCATGCATACAAGAGTGTTGGTACCCTCTTGTCAAATTCAGAAATCTTCCTTGTGTGTAGAGATATCATTTGCTGCCCCAAGACTATGGAGTGGCCATTTGACATCATGCTAATGTCATCATAGATCTATGAATCATTTCTCAGCGCAAATAACTGAGTGGGACATGGTTTTGTCCAACTCATAGAGTTGATCATCTCCCCTTGGAACCCATCAATGGTTCTCAGCGCTGTGCTAGCTTCTCCCAAGGCTCCTTCCTTAGCCAAATATGTCACTAGTGCATTAAGTTGAGAGAACACTTTATTATTCTTCCAATCATGGGTCTCCCTGGTGGAGTGCCTCCATGTAAAGAGACATCAATATCTGAAGTAGACTGTATGAATGAGTGGATTGATGTGTCCCTCCCTTTGTTGCATAGTTTAGTCTCCTTCTCATAAATAAGAACCCATTGAAATAAACAAGGGTGCATGCTCCTCATCATAATATGTTGATCCATCCTTCCTCCTCCTCCTTGGAGCAAGGTGTTATTTCCCATTACCACTGTCACATAAGGCTCCTTGGGAACCAATTGCAAAGATGCAAAATATCCTTCCCTTGAAGCAACAACTTCATATCCATCCCCATGTGGTGATGGTTCTTCTTATGAAGTGACAATGCTGTTACTGCCCTCTTGTTCTTTCTCCTCATCAATATTTGAGAATACCCTATTATCAATGAGAGACCTTATATCTTGGTTTGCCCTTGAAAGAGGGATCTCCATGAATTCCCTTTGAGAAGAAATCTCTTCATGCAATGGGGATCTTGCCCTTGGAAAGGTATCACACAAGTTTTTATCCCCTTCAACAGAAATATGAAGTGGAGCTGGCATACCAAATCTTTCCAACTCATGCAAGGGTTTTGCATGCTCATGCTTTGCTAGCTCAATCAAAGATGCTTCAATTTTTTTTACATCAAATCTCTTCACTAATCTCCTAGTGAATCTTGCATAAGCAGATATATTTACATTCTTTAATGAAAATGATTCAAATAACCACCATGCATAAGCTTTACCTTTAAGATGCAACACTACTACTTTAAGGGATTCCTTTTCTGAAACTTAATGTAGATCCAAATATGAGTCTAGCTGATCTATCCATTCTTTGGCCGTGCATGTGGAGGATCCATCAAAATTTGGTAGAAAGAATCTACCTCTTCTCCTTCTATTATACTTGTTAGATCTCCTTTCCTCCTTGAGCTGGCATAACTCTTGGAAGTTCAAGTGCTCCTTGATTTTCCAAGATTTAGATTCATACTCCTAAAGATAATCACTCAAAGTATCCTCCTTTGGTGCATCTTCTTCCTCCATTTCTCTTGCAGTAAATCTAGGCATAGAGTAACGTTGTAGATCTGATTGTGTAGTTGAGTGCTTGCACATATAAGATGAAGAACTGGGGCTTTCTTCATGTAAGGATATTCTTGAGGGACCTTCATGTATTTCCCTCTTCATTCCTTTGATTTCTCCTTTAAGCTCATACATAGTTTGGAACAAAGTTTTTTAGAACTCTTTCCCTTTCATTCTTCCAGATAAAGGGGTTTTACCCTTGTCTTCGTTGTCTTCAGTGTAAGAAATCTTATTTTGTCTCTTATTTCCATGAAAAGACATATTGGCTTTTCAATAAGAATAGGCTATGCCAAGTTGATGCTCTGATACCACTATAATATCCCCAAATTGGGACTGTCAGCAATTCATGTCTGAAAAATGCATTTTTCAGAAATGGATGCTGCAGCAATCAAAATGAGCCCTTGGATCCCTTAGATCTGGAAATATGGCATCTAAATCCAAGAGGAAATCAGAAACAAATCATCTTATGTGAGGTAAACAAGTCTCCTACACCTAGTATGGCTGAAAAATGCCCAAGAATGGGACTGCAACAATATGCAAACAATACTGCAGAAAAATAACGCAGTTTAACTGAGCAGTATTAGGAGGCCAATAAAAAAAAAATTCAATATTATTTACAGCATCAATATAGATGTAGAATGAGCCCCATAAGATGCATAGCTGGAAATACAAGACATAAACAGAAGAAATTCCCTCAAAAGAGGTGTTGCAACCACATGAATGGAATGAAACTGCCTTGACATTGTTATTTTATTAGGTTCAAACTAATGTTGATTACATGTTAGATCTAGAGTAGATTTGTGCATAAAAATTCAGATCCATAACATATCCATGCACTAGAAAGGCTCCTCTTTCAGATCCCATTGGGGTTTTGAGCATTACACCAAGGATAAGCAGTAGATATGAGATCTAAGAATGCAGATCTATATAAATATTCAGAAATTATGGAATATTTAGAATCATGTAGATCAGATATGAAATATACAATGTGTATATCTCCTCCAATGGACCTCAAAGTGAAGGGCAGATCCCCAACACTCAGAAACTAGCTCTCCAAACAGTGCACCCAAAATCCTTGCAACAACTCCTACAAGAATAACGTAGATCTAGAATAGAAACTGTGTTGTAGGGTATAGATAATAGTTGGCCACACGCGAAGATCAAGAAATGAAGCTCAATCACTCCAATACACTTCCTCCAATAGAGTGGAAGACTCCTCCACTGAAAAAGGGCACTGAAATGTCTTAGATCTAAATAGATCTAATCTCCACTTGTTGTAGCTTGCAAAGACAATCAAACCCTCAATAGGATCTGAGTTGTAGTTGAAAGGAGAAGCTTGGCCTCAAGCCAGATAGTGGACTATGCAATACAAGACTCTCCCAAGAGCTACTCAAGGGGAAGAGGTGGAATTCCTAAATAGGAGATCCCAATGCTAAACAAAATTTGCAATCTAGGGTAAACAACTAAAGAAAGCTATATGGTCTAAACAGAAAATATACCAAAATATCATATCTTCAACAACCTCTCCATGTTGCCATCCCCTTCCTTATATAGATTAAGAGCTTGTAAACCCTAAACCACCTTCAATGAAATCCTCTCTTTCACACCATCCATCTCCTTCTAGAAATGCGTTGTGCATCAATGAGGTTCATCCCCTCTAGACAACGTTGTTGATTTGGTCTTGTTGACCTAGTCAAATGTCTCAATCCCTTTCACACATAAGGGTGTTTTATTAAGGTAGCCTAGATTTAGCCTTGTTCACATGGGGCATTGATTTATTCACCAATTTTAGGAGTTTTTATGTTCCTCCTTTTTACATTTATTCATGAAAAGAAAAGTAAAGAAAAATTTAATATTCCAATTAGCTTGCGGCTAATTAGGAATATTACAAACAGGGCATACCATAGACTTCTTTGGCCAGACTTTAATAAGCAACCCTTTTAAGACAACAATCCAGAAATCCTAAAATTACTTTCAGACAAAGAAAACATTTAAGATAACAACGAGTACAGCTAATGAGAAAGCTAAACCTATCTTCTTTAAATAAACACTCTAAAGAACTTCAAAGCAACAGTTTGAGGTAGACCAGAGGATAGGGCATACCATAGACTTCCCTGGTTTAAACTCTACTAAGTATATTCAAAGAAAGGCCTTAAAAACAATATTTCAAGCTACACCAAAGGGCAGGGCTTACCATAGACTTCTTTGGATTGACTCTAGTAAATCACTTCCAAGACAACAAGCTAGGTGGAACTAGAGAGAAGTTAAGAATTCTCCAATCGGACCTTGCAGAGTAAAACATTAAGATAAAGAATGCAGACAGAAATAGGGTGCTAAGACAACATATCCTACTCTAAATTTTTTGTTCTTTTATTAGAGAAAAAATGGACAGAATGGAAAATAGAAGGAAAACATTGACAAAGAAGGGAAAATTCACCATTAACATAGCTCAAGAATCCTACGAACGTGCTTGTATTACTGATGTTCAAAACAATTACATTACTCTAGTACAATAGATCTCTGCAAGTTAGAGCTTTCTCAAATCCGACCTAGCAATCCTCAACTAGATCAGCAACATAAAATTAGACAACTAGCAACCAACTAACACTAAAAATGAAGCTTACATGTAGTATTTATCTGTTAAATGAGGAGGTGATCCTAAGCTACAATTTTAGATGTCATTTATTACAAATTTAATGATTTTTTGACCTTTGAGACCATACAAGGCCCAAGGAAAAATATCTGGGAGTGTTTCTTTGAAATAATAACTCCAAACTTAACTTTTGAGCTAATTTTGGGAAATATCTCACTTTAAGGCTTTTCCCATAACTTTTACAATAACTGCTGGGTAGATGAAAAATATCTCTGACTATTTGTAATAACTGATAATGTATCATTGAAAGAAAACATGTTGTAGGTGGAAAAACATGTTTATGAAGAAGTAGATGCTTTGGGTTGAGTCATTCGAATTTATCTCTGTGCAGATCCACCTCTGTTTATCCTTTAAACTCTATTTTAGGCTTTAAAACTTGAATTTATCTTAATTTTCTGCCTTACTATCTTTTCCTTTGATTCTTCATTTATCCTTAGTTTATGATCATTATTTTGATTTGTGTTTAATCCTTTAATATTTGCTTCATGGCTAATCTTTTTGATTTGTTCTTTGATCTATGATTAGCCCTTTAACCTTTACTGTTGCGTTCTTCTAACTATTTTTCCTTCTCACTGTGTCTGTCTCTGTCTATGTTTTCCATGCAGGGGGTATTCTTTCGCTGCTGGAGGGTTTCAATGATCACCAATTATCTAAATTCATTGGTATTTTGCTTATTTTGACACCTCTAGTCCCTTAAAAATAAACAAACCTCTGGCTCATCACCCAGAAAATTCATTAAAACGTTTCTAGACCTTTGGAATGTGTTTTCCACATTCTTTCCATTAAACCTGGACATCGAAACAAAAAAATTAAATTTAAAACCTGCGGGGTAGGGTTTTTCTACATTTATCTGGGGTTTTTCGGGTTTTTTGGGTGTTTGCAGAGGTTCATGGTGGAGGAGGGCTTCATCGCAAAGGCAGAAACCTATGGGAATTTTGAATAGAGGAGGTGGTATGGAGTTTTGGTGCGAATGGAAAAAGTAGTTTTCGAGACCAGAGAAGGTGGTTTTCGCATTGGTAGAGGGGCGGTAATGGTTTTGGGGAATCAGGTGTGATTCCATACAGAAGGCGACACGTGCAAGGGAAAACCACTTATTTCATGCATTTTGAAAACGCTAACCCCAACGCACATAATGTTGCGACATCAGTTGTGGGTCGTTGGATCTCGAGGGAGGAGATCTACGGCGTTCGGGAGTCTGAGAGACGGGAGAGTCAGAGCAGGTAGGGCCTGGGCGGATAGGTGGCGGGGTATTATTGGAGCGCGGGGCATAAAAAAATTTAAACAGAGGGTTTAAACATTTATAAAGGGGTCGGGTTAAAAACGTAAAAGTTGGGCCTTTATGTTAAAAACAAAGTTTTAAATATAAAATAAAAGGTCCTGATAGGTTAATATTTCGATTTAAAACAATGTAAAAGAGGGTATTTTACATTGTTTGGATAAGGTAAGGAAAAAGGATTAAGGTGAGGATGTTTAAGGGGTTTTATGGAATAAAATGGGTGAACATGAGAGTTTTAGGATGGAAAGAAGGGTGATAATGAGGGAAGTAAGCCCAAAAATGGATTTTTTAATAGTAAGGTGTTTTGAGAAGGCAGAGATGAGATATAGTGAAAAGGCTTATAGAGGATAATGAAGGCAGTGAGATTTCTAAAGATCGTTGACAGGCAAGGAATGCTATATTTAGCTTCTTGTAGAAAAATCCATAGTCACCTAGTGAATATGTTGATTACAGGAGGATAACATCCACAACAATGTAAGTACATAGTGCTCCAAAAGGAATGCACTCAAGCCACAATATGACTAAAATACACTACTGAAACCTAGCATTGGAAAGTATAAATTGTTGTTGTTGGAAAATGTTGTTGCTGGGAAGAATATCTATTTGATAGAGGCTACTGGATTACTCAGAAAGATCCTAGATTTTAACCACAGATTCTACTTGAAAAACCCAGATATGTTTTGGCTAAATTTTGAGTTTGGAATTTCGACCCTTTTTGGATTGCGCACTGCACCCCTACTGGCTGAGTTACGCAATACCTAGAGAAAAATATTGATCTGGGGTTTGAAATAATGATCTATCTACTACAATAGCACCCACTCAGCTCACTAATTGAAGGGTTTGTCTCTTCTCTCGATCCCAAGCTGAGAAAATAAAGATCTAGCTCCTCTAATGAATATGCAGTTGTTGAATGCACAACTGCTGGGTAATACTTCACTGTCTAGGAGGGATGATGATGTAGCATGATGATATATAATAAAATTCTGATACCAGGCTGCTGAAGTGATTCTCGGAGTGAAGGATTAATCCCTCACAGGATTCCGACCTGAGTTGATTGGAACTTCCTCTTCTCCTCAAACCCTCACTGCAGAATTACACAATTCCCGTAGGAAATGTTGCTGCATAGGAGAATTAGATGGATGGTCTGATGCCAGATATGACAATGAAACTCTTAGAAGGCTACAATGAATCCACATTGTGAAGGGATGATCCCTCCACAAGTTTCTCAGCTGAAGTACTGAGAACAACCTCCCAACTCTCAAAATCTAGTTTAGGAATGCGTAATTCCTATAGTTGGGAGTGCAGATGAGAGTGGCTGAGAGTGACACTGATTTTTGGATGATGAATGCTACCAAGAAAACCTTCCCAGAGTAGGAACTCAAAGTCCTGCATGGGTAAGGGCGGGATTCCCACTCGGGAACACCCGGTGCTAAACAACACAACATAATTTTCTAAATATCTTAAGTGTGCAAAGAAATGTCTTACGACACACAACAATAAAAATATAGACCCCCTTCCTTTGCTTCCCTCATCTTCCTTTTATGGTTGTGAGCCTTCCCTAGCCTTGGCTGACCTCATAACTGCGCTGCACATGTGGCCACTAGCCTCCATAAATACTGTGTTTTCCTCCATGATCTCCATCAATGTTGCAATTAATCTCCACTTCCTCCATCATGTGTGAATTTAATGCACCACTTCCTCCATCATCTCCCTCATTAATGCTCTATGACCTCCACTCTTTCTTCATTATTATGCTACTCCACTACTCCATAATGCTACTCCACTACTCAATTAACCCACATTCACACTATAGAAGTGGATTTTATTCATCTACTGGGTTTATGGGTCCCTCCACCCTTTTATTTACTTAACTAAATAAGAAAAGTAAGAACTCTAATATTCCAATTAGCTGATGGAAAATTTGAAATATTACAAAATTGCGTATTGTTTCTTAAATATGTGCTTTACCACCTTCTGATTATGATTTTTAAAGCTTCTAACCCATCATTATGTTCCATCACTATGCCACCTCTAAGCGTATCCAGAACCAATATATTTGGTATTTTACAAGTGGTTTGCCATCAAGAACAACTCTTTTAAAAGTGGATTTCCGTCAAGGACAACTCATCCAATCTGTTATCACCCAAAAAAATTTCAAAACATCATTATGTCAAATCTGTTTTTGATCATGGTCTCAAAAAGGTTTGAAAGTCATTTTAGGATTTTCTTAAGGGTAGGTCATAGTTTTTATAAGTTTAAAGGTCATCATTTGAATTCAAATAAGGTCTTTAGAGGTCCACTCCATGATCAAATGCTCACATTTTCCATTTAGAAGTCATTCCATTAGGTTTCGGGTTAAATTATTGAAATTAGCCAAGAATCCTCTGTTTTGTAGCACCACTAGTTCAAAAAAGAGGCTTTGCACTATGAAAGCGCTAATACTTTTGTAGCGCAAACTGCGAAAAATACACTGTGGGTGCTGTTAGACTCCTATACCAATATGTTTCATTTTTCATGATTGTCTTGATTGAACTATGGAATATGTTCAAACCTTCTTTCTTGAGCAAAGGTGTTCCATATTCTTAAAAAACCAAAAAAGTCAAAAAATTTAAAAAATGTAAAGAGGGTATACCCTAAAAGAAAAATCAAAGGGTAAGAAAAATAAAATGGTCAAAAAGTGAAAGAAATGAACCCCAAGCAAAAAATAGACCAAGGAAAGTGTGCAAATCCAAATGCCTTTGCTATTTTTAGTTTGTAATAAAGCGATTGTGTGCGACTTAATCAAACCTTTGCCTGATTCATGAATAAGTCAAACTGTTGAAACTTGGCTTACTCATATTTCAATTTCATGTTGTAGATTAGAGAATAAATATCTGACCAAACAGTTTAATCTTGGCAGATAAGTAGATAGGTAGAGTGAATAAAAGGTGCTCAACAGTTCAATCTGAGCCCTGGATGTAATAAGGGTAGAAATAGATAGATTTGTCATGTAAAAAGAAAAGATTGATAAGGGTTTGCAAGTCTAAATGCACCCTAATAAAGAAGAGAAAATGGTAGTGTCAAGTAGATAGGGTAGGTAGATGGTGCTGCAAAGTATTATCTGATGAATGATACTGCTACATGTTTTTGATCCTTTACTTTCATCACAAGTACTAAAGCAGGAAATACACTGGAAAATCACAGCAAGCAAAGTCAAAATCATTAACTTCCCTCATCACTTTCCCCTCAAAAGTTTTACTAATTTCCCCCAAAGAACTAAGGTATTTGGAGATCAAAAGGGCTCAAGGCATTTCCTTGACTTTTGGAGGGACCGGACCCTCGGCCTAATGATCAAAAAGACCTAAGTACTTGAGATAATTCATCATTATAATCATTCACCTTTAACCTTGTCCTAAGTAAAATCCTATTTTACTTAGGAAAATCATGCAAAATTCCATAAAAAATCCCTCAAAATAACTTACTATTCTAAGTTCAAGTGTTGAAGATGAGATATTGCTAATTACTTCAAAAATTATCACTTTCTTAGATGTGCAAAGTGTTTTGAGTTCCCTTGTCCCTTTGTCATATTAATGTTTAACTCTATTTACTAAATCCCTAGTAAAACACCCTATCCTAAGTATATAACTCCTTTTTTATAAATAACCCAAAAAACCCCTCTATTATAAAGTTTAACCAAAGTAATTATTTTCCCAAATATTCATTAAAAACCCCGCTTCACAAGCCCTTTGGTTAAATATATCTTTATATTATGAATCCCGCCCTTATGGTAATTAAATAATGTTTATTAGTTACCATATAATAAAAACATATATACAAAAACTTTAAACATACGATATGTATGTTTAAACACAAAAATATGAATAAATCCAAAGTTTTTTCAAAGCTAAACTTTGGAAAACCCCGCGCCAACATGGCTCATCCACCTGGCGTTTCACCCGACATCTTAACCCCACCGTGACCCCTATTTCCTTTATAACCATGGAATTAGTTAATTATCTGAATTAACTAATAATCATATCTTTCCGCCTATTATATGCCCCCCGGGAGGTTTAAATAGAGTTAATTGCGTTTAAAACCCCGCCGGGCCCGCACATCGAAACCCCACCATCTTTTTGTCCTTTCCGCCGTCCGATCTCCCACTGAAAGATCTACGGCCAGCGTTCACCCCGCTACCCATCCTTTGTCAGCGTTTTAACCAGCGGGGGACGGGTGGTATTTGACTAGTCACCCGTCCACGCGTCAATAGCTTTGTGGAATCGCTGCCCTCCCGACTAAAACAACCTTTGCTCATAAGCGGTGCGGGATCACCGCTTACCGCTTACCACTTACCGCCCGACCCTGCATACGTCAGCCCGTACTACTATGACATCACTCCTCGAAAAACTAAAAAACCCTTTAACTTGTAAATAAAGCCAGTTTTCGTGTTTTTTCCGTTATTTTCGTTATTGAAAACAACAGCGCCTTCTGCTACAATTTTCGAATTTCCACTGAAATTTGCTGTGTTATCTGATTTCGCTCCAAGATTCCGCTTCACTTGTGTTCGAGTACACTCCCGCCATCGCCTGATACCTGTTAAAAGCCAATTTTCGTCCAAAAACAGGTATTTATCTCACAGCGCCCCGAACTTCAATAGAAAATCTGCTTTCCCTATTTTCTACTGAATTAATAATTAAAACTCATCACTGAGATCTCCCCCAGAGGTTTTAAAACTGTGCAATTTCTCCCTGAAACTGCATTTGTGCCAATTTCCTCCATTTTAGAAATCACGCCCGACCTGTGAAGAAAACCAGAAACCTCCGTTTTGAATCCACAAGAACCAAAATGGAGGCCCCGTCAGCTTTAAAAATAACTCCACTGAATGCCCCTCACCGTGAATTGGAATATTTACCTTTGGTAGATAAATATTTCTAGATTAAAGACTTGCATTTTGATGAAAGTCCCCTTCTGAGTTATTGTCGCTGCAGAGACGAATACTCAAAGGGGCAAGATCTTATTGGGTTGTGGGAATCCAATCTCCCTAGGTATCTCATTCCTTCAGTCATTTATTTCCCAGAAATCATCCATTATTGCCATTCAAATTATGATCCCACTCAAAGGGTTGTAATAGCTCCTGATCAGAGTGTTCTGTTTCCCATTACTCCCCAGGCCATCAATGAAATGCTACACTTTGAACCTGATCAAGAATTGGCACCTCTGTCCATGGAAGAACTGATTGAGAAGACTAGGAAATTAACTCCAAAAAAGCTAAAATCCATGTGCCAGATTTTCATGTTGCCTGAGCATCAACCTAAGGAGTCTCCTCCCTATGGTTTTTATTATTTCAATCAATTGGGAAGACTCATCCTCAATATGATATATTTTGTCTTGGGCTTCAAAACCAGTGAATATGTTGATGAGATAACCTTGGTTTTGCTATCCATTTTTACTCCTAGGCAACCTCCTGAGATTAAATATGACTTTGCCTCCTTCATAGCTAACAAGATCCATGATCAGTTCATGAGGCTAGATGATGAAAAAGTTTTTAAATATTCCTCAGTCATCTATCATCTCATTATCTACTATTAGTCAGAAAAGTTCCCTTTCCCTGTTAAAAAACTTGATGCCAAGGGAAACCCAAGATCAGTTATATTTTGGTCTCCCATAATTCATTCTTATGAGTCTCCCTATTCCTATTCTGAGTTCATAGATCTTTTTGTATATCCTGCAACTATATTGTTGACAGGGATTCCTCCCCCAAGACTCAGTAATGAAATAAGGAAGACCTTGCAACTTTTGAGGACCTATAAAGTTGGGGATTGGTACTTGTATCAAAACCATACAGTCATCAGAATTTATGGATGTGAATTATATCCATTCAGGTTACCAAGATATGTGCCCATGAGGATTTTTGCCTTGGAATATTTCAGGCAAATGAATAATTCAGATGTGATCCATTTTTGTAGTGTGAAGAAGAAAGCTCAATTAAGGATCAAAAGTCAATTAGGTCCTTTCATCTGCAACTCTAGGGAGGCCGAGCAAGAGGCAGAAATTATGTTACAATGCAAGTTCCAAAGAAATTTTCGTTGGGTTCCTTATGACCCATTTGGTTTTATTTGTGAAAAGAGATTAAAGAATAAATCATCCCCTTATATACATCACAAGATTATTGATCTAGAACAATATGCCAATCAAGATGAATGGGTTGAAGGAACACTTGCTGAGGAAGAAAGTGAAGCTGACAAAATGAATAAAATTATGAAAGATGTTGAGAAGAACTTTGACCTAGAATCTTATGGTCAAGTGCAGGTACCCCAAATTGGCACTTCTTCAGCAACAACTCTACAGCAGGCATTACAGGAAAGCAGTTCATCAGTTGCAGCAGAACCAAAGGGCAAAGGAAAGGAACCTGCAATCCAGGTTATTGAAACTTTGGTCATGGCAGAGAAACCACAAACTTCCAAAGCACCTGAACAATCACAGGTTTCTCCCACACAGGCAAAGCACACACAAGTTCCAGAGTTGCAAACTCCATTAAATGTGGAAATAGGAAAGAAGAGGCAGGTTCCAGATACCACACCTCCAAAAGGGACCTCACAGGTACATCAATCCAAAAAACATAAATCAGATCCACTTCCAGATGTGGAAATCATAGATGAAGTGTTTGATGATGGAAGGGAAGATAGTCAACTAACTGGCACAGTTAGTGAAACAAACACAGGACAGAAAGGAAAAGCTTTACAAAATAAATTGAGTACATAAGTATCCTCTTTCAGACCACCAAAAACAGATACAGGGGATATTAAAAGAACCTTCATTAACATCAAAGCAAAGAATGATCCATTAAAAATGAAGGTATATGATCAGTATATGAAAATGGCTCCCCACAATCAAGAAAGGCTAATGTCAGCATTTGACCTTTCACAAGGCAAAATGTTGATGAGCCACTTCAAGACAAAGGTGCCAAAGCCCACTTCAGCAGCTGATTACATCAGAACAAATTTTGAGGTCCTGGCCAAGGACATTCATCCTTTGGACCAGATAGAACTGCACAGACAAACTGGGGAAATGGTGTATTCCACTCTTACCAATAAAGCCATGGCAGCTATAACGCTGCAAGATTCTTTGAATAACACAACTGCACAATTGCAAATTGAGAGGGCCTCTTCACAGGCCAAAGATAACAGAATAAAGTCTTTAGAAGACTTAATCATTGGTTTGGGGCACAACCCCAAAGATATTAAAAGCATTTAGGCATTAATCAAGAAGAAAGATGATGACATAGCTGCACTGAGAAAGCAGCTAAAATTTCCAGCTTCAAGACATCCTCAGACCCAAGAAGTTCTGAAGGGGAATTCACAGGAAGAAATAATGGAGTTGCTCCTAAATATGATTGAACGACTAAGTGAAACAGAGAAGGAATTGGAGCAAGCTTTACAGGAAAAGGAAGTTATCAAGCAGGCAGCCGCCACAGGAGCTACTACAACCACAGGTACTTCAACAGCAGATCAGCAAACACAGCCATCTCAGGTAAACACTTCTGGTTTGAATTCTGATGAGTTAATAAAACAAATGGAAAGTCTACAGTTAAGAGTCACAGAACTTCAAACCACTAAGTTGCAATTAGTAAAATTGGAGGAAAAATATGATACATCTAAAAAGACAGTTGCTGATAACACCAGGGAAATAAAAAGGTTGGAAAAATTGGTTCAGGCTTTGGAAAAAGATCTTTCATTAGAAAAGCCTTTAAAGGAAATAAATGAAATTCTTTGGGGTAGTATCATTGAGTTAATAAAGGGTATTTGGCCCTCTATTCAAGCAATTTTTGAACAAAATGATTTGGTTAAAATAGATCAAGAAGAAATAAACAGAACCAGAAATGAATTAAGAGGCAGGCCTGAGCAGGCCAATCAGCTCATTCAATTTTTGAACACCCAGACAAAGCAACAACTTGCAGTATTAGGGATTGAGGACAGGACCGGCACAGTTTTGGAAATAAAGAGAGTTTTCATCAAAAGAACTTTCATGCAGAATTTAGAAAGGAAGTGCTCAGACATTTTGATTGATATCAATATTTTCAGAGAGAAATTTCAAGCTTTGTTGGACAATGGATTACCAAGTCCTATGCTATCAGAAGATCGAATAATGGACTTAGAAACCTATTGTTACACTAAAAACTGTCACCTTGACATTTTGCTGACTGTATGAGCTCAGTAACACTCATACATGCTTCCTTTGCAAGTCTTACAACCTTTGTTCCTCATTCCATGCCCTGAAACTGGAGAAAAAACCCTAAAATCCCCCTAAGAATTGGTATCGTGACTCCTTTCTCTATGCATTCCCCGCGGTCCCGCACCTAAATCTCGGGGCCCGCTCAAGGAACCATACCGCACGTCCTTTGTGTTATAGGTGCGGTACCCCTGTAAAGTCAAAAATGCGGGAAATTAAACCAAAAAAGTTGAATTTTGGTCAATTCTAGAAGGTTCTCGATGAGATTTTTTGGGGATGAGTACGCTTTGGTAAGGTGCATCTATCCCACACCTTAAGGAACTAATCCCTTGATGTGAGGAGCCTATCCCTTTGAAGGAGGGTTCTATCCCTTTAAAGGTGGAATCCTAACCTCCTCATCTGCTCTATAAAAGGAGGCATTGGGTAGCCTCAAAGGTTAAGTTTTTTGGAGAATATTTTTGAGTTGAAGTGTTGTTTGAGATTTAGACTTCTTTCTGCTGAGCTTTTGAGAGGAAAGATCACATACCTCTTTTTGCTCCTGAAGGAAGAGTGCAAGACTTATCAAAGTAGAGGAGATTCCTGCTTCGGACCCCAGGAAGGCCTTTCGAACATCAAGGCTAAGGTTGTAAGGTTCTTCTGTATATTTTAAGATTAATACAATCAAGTTCTTTTTTTCTCAATAAATTGTCGTTCGATTGTTTATTTCAATAAGCTGTTGTTTGATCATTTATTTCATAGATTCCTTGATCACTATGATAGGTATGTTTTATGATTATTTGTTATACAGGTGCTATTGATATTTTCTTGTTTGTGATTGCAGATCAACGAAAGATGATACTTTCTTGCGACAAAAGAGCTCTTGTTGCGACGAAGGATTATTGATGCGACGAAATCACTACGACCACAAATAAGCATTTGGATCTAAGGTAGGATCGACACCTTCATAGCATTTATTTGTAAAACAAATATATTTAGAGAAAGACAAACTTAGTTGTTCGTTTGTTGCTAGATTGTCTTCTGACACTAGGGAGATCGGTCTTGTCCGCAAGAACGATTTATCCGGCCAACAAATTGGCGACTCCACTGGGGAAAGAACTTGTTGTTTTTGGTTCTCTTTTATTTTGATTTGAGGAAAAGTTTTTCCTGGTTTTTAATTGATGGATATTTGCCTGGGTAGCTTAGTTTTTCTTCTTTTTTTTTAAAATTTTGAAATCTTTTATGTTTTTCTTGAAGTTTTCAGGGGACCGCACTTTGTCTTCACACACAGTGCGGGCATCTCCGCACTTTCCTTAAGTAACCAGTGCGGGACCGCACCTGTTACTTCTGGGACCTACGGACCTTGTTAAAATTCTTGAAAAACTTAGATTTCTTCTTTAGTTTAGTTTAGATTTATTTTAGGATTCTTAGCATCTACCCAGATCTGTATTTCAGTGTCAAAAATCTCTTGTTTCTGAATTTCTTTCAGCAATTCTTCATCTCATCAATCTCCATTAAGTTAATTGGGTGTTTTGAGTCTCTTTTTTGAGAATTTATTAATTTGATTTCCTTTGGTCATTACTTGGAGGTTTGTCTCAGTCTTTTCACAATTTTCCATCTTTTTGTGTATGAGTGTTAATCGCCTTTGAGTGTTTTTTGATCTTTGGAACTCTCACCCGATTTTCTTGACTTCCACTTGATTGGTTCTTAGATTACATTAGAATCATCTTGTGTTTGAGAATTCTCTTGCATAGATCACATTTGCATAATTAGAATTCTCATTTTCAGAATATGAATGGAAAATGTGCATAGATTACATTTGCATACTTTTCAAGTGAATTGTGCATAGATTACAACTGCATAGTTTACATTCTGAAAAATCAATCATAGATTTAGATCAGTTTTCTTTGATTTGAATTTAGATGTTTTTATGCTTGTTTAAAAAAAAAAACACAAAAATATAAAAAATTGTTTTGGGATTGATTTGCATTAGTTTTTCTTGATAAAATTAGTGCATTAGAGAATTTGTTATATTTTCTCTTAGTTATCAATATTTGCATTGTTGGAAGTGATGGAAACTCTCTCCCTACTTTAGTTAGGATTCATCGAATTGAGAAGATTACATTATCATATTCGATTGCATTCAGTTTTGGTTCGGGTCATAACACCATTGGTTTCATATCCATTTACCCTTTTGAGTAATAACAGCCTAAATAACACAACGCTTAATTAAAATTCATCTAGTAATTTTTACATTTTTAGGGCTCTTTCCACCAATCTAGCTTAGGCTAATGTCTTGGAATAGGTTTTAGTTAACTCTCCAAGACAATAAAACAAACAAGTAGTCGATCTTGCGGTAGGAAAAATTCCAATTGTTGCATGTATGCTCTGGGAAGCTCCTCCTAAAGGAGTCAAGCACGAGATCATATCTGAACCAGTGAGGTAATCAATCCTTCCTCATTGGGAACGATAGAAGATATACACGTATTAACAACGGTAAACCTCGGATTGACCATTGTCGAGGAGCCTGGGGTCACTTTTCGGTAAACCTTGAATTATGTCAAGGAGCCTTCAAGGGGATTGAGCTTTGTTACTCTGCCCTTGCGTGTGTATCGGATCGTAGACTGTTCCCCCAGGTATATTTGTTTCTGTTGGTAACCTTAGTGGCCATAATCTATAGGGTTCTTTCCTAAGGTGACGGTGGAGGGAAGATCCCACTGTACCTGGAGCAGACGTCGACTAGACTCAATTGGACTCTCTGGGGGGTTCTCTTCACTCGAGATGGTTTAGTGGAGAAACTTGCACCGGTCTGTTTCATTAAGCAGGTTGTCGGGGTAACTGTTCCAACCGCCCTTTTTGTATTAAATTCTACGATGTTGGATTTCATCACCAACTAGTGTTTTTAGTACGGGAAGTTACTGTTTGTGTGTGGTTTGACTCCTAGATTTGATAGCGCGTGTTAATTTGTTTGTTTTTACTTTTAGAGACCATAGGTGTGAATTGTGAATTTTAATTGTTAGGTGTCAATTGTTAATTGTTATTTTAGTTTTTAGTTTGTTAATAAAATTCACTGAAGTTGAATAGAATGGCAACTGTTCCGGAATTTACCAACCAAGGAACCCCTCTTAACGAGAATCCTAGTACTTTTCCTTGCTTTGGAAATGTTGGTCCTCCTTATATGGCTACATTGTCGTTACCTGGATTTACAATAGGTTTACCGATATGGTTATTTTCAACTTCGTTGGCCCCGAATACTCCAATTGTTTCACCTCAACCGGATGCTTCACCTCAACAGAGTTCACCATCTCAACATCACCAACCTTTTGTTGACCCTTCACCTTCTTCGCCTAATATTTCTTCCTCCATTTCTTCCTCTTCACCTGGTAAAAGCCTTGACGCTAGTAACCAGGTGGCTAAGAAGAAGAAGAAAGGGAAGAAGAAGAAGAAGAAGAAGCAAGATAAGAAAGAAGTCAACCAACCAACCATGGATGTAAATGTTAGTAGTGTTGAGGAAACCTCCAACATGCATCGTAAACCCAAATACCCTTGCAGGCTTTGTAAGGGTGACCACTTCCTTATCAATTGTCCTAGTATTCCAAAGGTCTTGGAAGTATGGTCAGAAAAATCTCATCAACTTTATGTTGATCCATCAACCAGTGATAGTCAGGTTCCTGGGAAAAAGGGTAAAGTTAGGTTTCCTTGTAAGTTATGCAAAGGGAGTCATCAAACTCACATTTGCCCTCACATGGATAAAGCCTCAAAATTGTTGGAAAACTTTACTGTTCTACAACAGGAATTTCCAACTGGTTACCGTAAACTTTCTCCCAACCTACCGTCAACTGACGGAGTGATTGATCTAGTTTCAAGTATGGTCAATCCCACTCTTCCATTGGAGAGTGAACCTCATATCTTTCAGGTTGATGATCCATTAGTTGATCAAGTGGTCGATTCGATTTCACTCGGTGATCCATTCTCCTGTGAGAGTGAACTTCATACGCTCGGAGTTCTTCTTGTTACATGTGTCTTCTATCTTGGAGGCATTACTCTGTTCTAGAACCCCCTCCAAAAATCATTGAGGTCTTCCTTTGTTTGGAATAGATTAATGAGAACCTCATCTTCCATCCTCCATTCCTTTCCAAATCATTGTGAATTTTGGTGGTAGGGATATATGCTGCACACAGGAAGATGAAGGTGCTTCTGTTAGTATGTTATCCTCAACTGCTTGGAAAGCTTTGGGTTCTCCTCAGCTTGTGCCTATTACGTAGAATCTGAAAGCTTTTAACATAACCATTAGTGAACCTTTAGGGATCCTTCCTAAGTTTTCTATTACTTTGAAACGTAAAACTATCTGTATTGATCTTATGGTAGTTCGAGGTCCCTTGGATTTCAATTTACTCCTTGGGCGAGACTATGTTTATGCAATGAAAGCTATCGTATCGACACTCTTTTGCGTGATGTCTTTCCCTCACAATGACAATATTGTGAATGTAGACCAGCTTTCGTTCCCTAGTCTTGTTCTTCACCAGCTGTCGGCACCTCTAAATGTTCTGATTAAGTGGTATCTACCCATGCAGGTTCGTTAATTATGTGGCAACTAGTCCCATGTTTCCAATTCTGGAGTAGAAAGTGAGCCTCTCATGTTGCTCGACAGATAAAGGTAATTGACATGGAAAACTCTATGGGATTATTTGAACGCGATGTTCTTATCCCTTTTGAGTCCCTTGACATGTGTTCCTTCCAAAGAACTATTCTTCCTTCTGATGAAGTCCTCTTGGAAGCCATGATCAAGGTGTGTCCATTGACATGTGTTTCTTCTAGTTGGAAGCCATGATCAAGCCACGCCGAGGATAGTTCCTTTTGCTGTGTCAACCTCGTTAAAAAATGAATCAGTGAGTCTGAAGAGAGTTCATTTTACTGTGTCAACCTCGTTACAAAATGAATCAGTGAGTGTGAGGAGAGTTCCTTGTACTGTGTCAACCTCGTTAAAAAATGAATCAGTGAGAGTGAGGAGAGTTCCTTTTACTGTGTCAACCTCATTAAAAAATGAATCAGTGAACGGTGAGGAGAGTTCCTTGTACTGTGTCAACCTCGTTAAAAAATGAATCAGTGAGTAGAGGATAGTTCCTGTTCCTGTGTCAACCTCATTAAAAAATGAATCGGTTATGGGAGGATGGTTCTATTAGTCAACCTCATTAAAAAATGAATTATGTATGAGGACAGTTCTTTTCCTGTGTCAACCTCGTTAAAAAATGAATCAGTTGTCAGAGGATAGTTCCTGTTACTAAGTCAACCTCGTTAACAAATGAATCAGGTATGAGGACAGTTCTTTTCCTGTGTCAACCTCATTAAAAAATGAATCAGTAGGTTATGTAGGTAGATTAGAAATAGAGTAGATCTGAGGATAGTTCCTTTTACTGTGTCAACCTCGTTAAAAAATGAAACACGTTGCCATGAGCATAGTTTTTCTCTGTGTCAAGCTCGTTAAAAAATGAAACAAATCCTCCCCTAATTGAGTCGAGTCTTTGACTAGATCTCGTAGATGTTAAGTCGTATATTTAGGTTAGTTTTTAGGTCGGGTCTTTCATATGATCTCGTAAATGAACCTTCATTCCATCCAGCTAATTACTAGAAGTGTACTTAGTTGAATGAAATGAAGCTGGGGGGGCATGCGCTCTAGCAGTTACGCTTAGGGGGCATCAAGCACAGTTTTCTATCTGTTTCAAGCTTGTGTAAAAATGAAACCTATATTGAGTCAATTTTGGTTATTTTCAAAACTCGTTAAACTCATGAAAATCCCGAGATTATTTTGCTATTTTTCATTCTCGTAAAACACATGAAAATGCCGAGTTCTTTCCGTCTTTTCCTGCTCGTAAATTAAATTGAAAGTCGGCCACATGAGTACATTTTTATCCCTTTTTCGAACTCGTTAAAACTTACGAAAAAGTGAAAACCATGAGTACATTTTTATCCCTTTTTCGAACTCGTTAAAACTTACGAAAAAGTGAAATTTTGAGTTCTCTTTTAAGCCCTTTTCAGACTCTCTAAACATGAAAAGATTGCCGAGCACTTGATTATTCGAACTCGTAAAAGTAAATGAATGATCGTCCCTTCAGTATAAGTTTACCCCTTTTACGGACTGAAATGGACTATTTACGAAAAAGGTATACGTTGACTAATTATGGTCAATAGAGTTCTCTCCTGCATTATTTTATCCTTTTTCAGGCTCGAGAGACTAAATTTACGAAGAAGTACACCCATGGAGTTTTCTTAAGTTTTTTCTTCTGACTCCCTAAAATTGAAAAACACCGAGTTTCTCCTATACTGGACTCGTTAAAATTTAACAGTAAAGGACCTGTTTAATTTTCAACAAGAACGAACCACTCCTTCTTAGGGTTCGAATCTTAAACTAAGTTGGACTCATTCGAAGGATGAGCTTATAAACAAGCAAATGTTATCCTCCTCAAGCTTGTCAAAAATAAAGAGGTACTTGCCAGAAATGGTGGGGGAAAAGAGAGAAAAACGAACCTGTTTGTTACATTTTGATTTTCAGAAAACCGTTAACCACGCTTGAACACGACACTTTTTGTCCACCTGGGTTGGGAAATCCTTTGCCTAACAGTTAATCAAACCATATTGAAAGTCTTCAGCCGGTTTCTGGGTATTAGCTTTGGGTCAATCGTTACCAAGCCATCTGCAGTGTCGTTATGTGTTCAAGAGGACAGTTCAAGTAAACCATTCATCTGCAAAATATTTGTCATCCGTTTTGACCATCCCTGAGTTAGTCCTTGCCAATATATTTTCAAAACTTGATCTATGATTTCGTGTTGTGGGCTTGCCTACGACGGATCACTTTCTATCGACGACAACTCTTTATCTAGGAAGTTGATCCAGAAATCGTCAGTACCTTGAAATCTGCATGCCTCAATGGCAGGTTTCTCGCCTTCGACGACAGGTTGCATCATTGACCTTCGATCGAATGATTCCGTGACATGTTCAACTTCAGCTCATTCATTCACATTTCATGGATTGTACTGGGTACTTTGAGAGCCATTGACATTACTAGTGGTTACTCTCACACTTGTTAACAGTTCACATCATTGACTGGTAATCAAGTGGTTTCTACCATGTTCGACTTCAACACATTTATTCACATGGATAGAATCGTACTAGTTCGAGATGCGGAAATCAAGACCCTGGATCTAGTTTCCACCATCCAGGCTGCGAGGAGTTTTGTTATTATACATTGGACTATTTATAAACAAATGGTTGCATCCATGTTGTGTCGACATATGTCTATACTGTGATGTATTCAAAATCATTCCTGTATCAGAACAGTTTAGAATAGTTTCTAGTTAGTTTTGATCTGAGTATGGGAATGCCTACCTCAGCGATGATATGATTACATATATATATATTTTGCATTGAATGTTTTTACAGGTTCCGACTGGGGTGTCCACAGGATGATCCTTGAAATGATAAAGTGCTTCACTCTTCATATATGACAGACTTCATCTTCATCTATTACAGACTTCGCACTTTAGGGGGCAATCTGTTACACTAAAAGCTGTCACCTTGACATTTTGTTGACTGTATGAGCTCAGTAACACTCATACATGCCTCCTCTGCAAGTCTTACAACCTTTGTTCCTCATTCCATGCCCTGAAAATGAAGGAAAAACCCTAAAAAGCTCAAAAAACCTTGGGTACGCAGTTAATATGAAGCCTACCTGCGTTTTTAGCTAGGGTCAGCATGTAATGTGAAGATAAACTGCGTTCTAGAACGCACTTTTCCAGTGTAATGCCTGCGGTACCCCTGTAAAGTTAAAAAAGCGCGAAATTAAACCAAAAAAGTTGAATTTTGGTCAATTCTGGAAGGTTCTGGATGAGATTTTTTGGGGATGAGTACGCTTTAGTAAGGTGCATGTATCCCACACCTTAAGGAACTAATCCCTTGATGTGAGGAGCCTATCCCTTTGAAGGAGGATTCTATCCCTTTAAAGGTGGAATCCTAACCTCCTTATCTGATCTATAAAATGAGGCATTGGGTAGCCTCAAAGGTTAAGTTTTTTGGAGAAGATTTTTGAGCTGAAGTGCTGTTGAGATTTAGATTTCCTTCTGCTGAGCTTTTGAGAGGAAAGATCACATACCTCTTATGCTTCTGGAGGAAGAGTGCAAGACTTATCAAAGTAGAGGAGATTCCTGCTTCGGACCCCGGGAAGGCCTGTCGAACATCAAGGCTAAGGTTGTAATGTTCTTCTGTATATTTTAAGATTAATACAATCAAGTTCTGTTTTTCTCAATAAATTGTCGTTCGATTGTTTATTTCAATAAGTTGTTGTTTGATCATTTATTTCATAGATTCCTTGATCACTATGATAGGTATGTTTTATGATTATTTGTTATACAGGTGCTATTGATATTTTCTTGTTTGTGATTGCAGATCAACGAAAGATAATACTTTCTTGTGACAAAAGGGCCCTTGTTGCGACGAAGGATTATTGATGCAACGGAAGCACTGCGACTGCAAATAAGCATTTGGATCTAAGGTAGGATCAACACCTTCATAACATTTATTTGTAAAACAAATATATCTAGAGAAAGACAAACTTAGTTGTTCGTTTGTTGCTAGATTGTCTTCTGACACTAGGGAGATCGGTCTTGTCCGCAAGAACGATTTATCCGGCCAACACCTATGTGAAGAAAATAAATGCTCATGCTCAAAACACAGCTGCTTGTTCTACCAGTTTTCCAGAATCAACGTTACCAACAGGGAAAAGTATCTATGATAGAGTGAGGAATTTATTTTATCTGGAACATGAAATAAAGTATCTGTTTCCTAATGAGCCCACCTTTTACAAACTCACAGAAGCAGATGAAACATTAAGAAAGCTCAAAAGGACTATGATACCAGATAATCAATGGTGGAATGAAATGTTGGAAATTCTATAAAAGTTATTTTCAGGATGAGAATTTTATCTTTACCATAATGTGAAAGGTAAAAATGAGCACAGATGAAAGAGTATCAGTTGAACAGGTTAAAGAGTATCCGTAAAGACAAAGAGTGTCAAACAAGCTAAGAAATTACTCCAAGGGACAGCACCGAGCCCTATTTCAGCACTTACCTCCAGCACATCCACGAAGAAAGGAAACAGCACATCGGCAGTTACTTATTATTCTATCTACGAAACCATTTGTCTCCTGTTTATTTGTAAATTATGCCTTAGTCACCCTAGATTATTGGCTAGGATAGTGTAAGATTGTTTCAAATTATTTTGTGTATAAATAAACCCTCAAAGAGAGTATTGAGGGTGGATTCTATTACTCTGCTGTAACATTGAGATTTTCGGAATAAAAGCATTTTGGAGAAATTTATTCGTGGCTTACTGGATGACGATTTGAAGCACTAGACTTGTTGCAGGATTCATGTGTTGGACTATAGTTCAATAAGTTTTTCTACCCGTTGTCTGAAGTTTTATATTAGTTTATAATATCATTATATCCATTTCTGAATAATTTACATAAAGAATTGAATCAGAATTTACTTAAATGTACTCTGATTTCAGATGTGATTGTTCTTAATGTTTTCCTCTAAATTAGTTATAAGCATGAATTCTTAAATGCTCTTGCTTTGCTAATTTAAACATTTTTGATTACTATAATAAATAATTCTTCATTGCTCTTTGTTTGTAGTCATCTCATTTCTTTCTTTTGAACATGGTGAAAGATTCTTAGCTGCCTTTCATCCCCTCAAGATCATCCCATCCACTTTAAATTTTAAGGATTGTTCTCTGTCTAGCTATCTTGCCCTGTAATACCATCTTGTGTTTAGAATAGAAATCCAGTAAAGCCATTCTTTGACTCCATAGCCCAATGGACTGAAAGCCCTCAACCTTGCCCTTAGTTTGTGGATTCCACCATTTTCCAAAACAAACTCTTGAATCTATAACTAGCCTAAAACCTTCCAAGAACAAAGATAAATTATAAAGAGAGAGCCCTCTCTGGATGCAGATTGGCTAGATTCTGCATCTGAAGGTTGGTTTGTGGTTACCTCGGGTATACTTTCCTCTTACACAACTTCTAGGAAAACCTGAGTGATAACATAGTGGTGACTCCACTGGGAATCTGAATCATTTTTATTGTTACTATTGTCTGATTTATAAGCTATAGACAGAGTCTGAAGATCAGCCAGGTAGCCTTTGAAATGCTTTTTCTCTGCAACTGCATAGTAAATAAATGTTGCTTCAGTCTATCTCTGATTTAGCTTATATATTGAATCTTAGTTTCAAAATTTTCAATCAGATTCTCTAGTTTAACAGATATTTGAGAAAGTTGTAAATCACACATCATTATTTCTTGAAGAATTTGTAGAAGTTGTATTTATTCTTTCAATTAAAATCAAAAATCAAAAAACACATAGTCTAGGAAAACTGGCTTCAGAAAGGATTCGACATACTAGGTCAAACCCTGACCCCAATCCACCACCAATATTTGAAAATCCAAATCTGATTCCTAGGATTCTTAAAAGACAAGGAAGTCAAGAAAGTTCTGAAAGAGGAAGTCAAGAGAGTTCAGGAAGTTCTAGACCACTTTCTAGATCTGCATCTTGTCCTGTGAAAATTATATATATTGATGACATTCCTTTTGATGCACAATTTGAAACATCTTTATTTGTGAATTTTTCTGAAACTGAATTATCTAGATTAGTCCCAGATCCATTGTTCTTTGAAGATTT